>LR738711.1:751885968-751981488 GCA_902687465.1 Secale cereale | reverse complement strand
CCGACCTAACTGGGCCAAGTGGCCCAGAGGGGGGGGGGGTTCCTTTTTGTGCTTTTGATTTTTGTTTGTTCCTTTTTTGTAATGCTTTTCTTTTCTTAATTTTCTTTTACTTCTTATCTATTTTATTTTTGTTTCAACAAAATACAAAAGTGACACCTAAAATAGTGTTATAATTTATGCCGCTGCCACAAACAGTTTAGCACTGAAATAAAATAGTTTTGAAATCTATTACATAAAACAAGAGGCAAACAAGCCATTAAGTTCGTCCACATATGCTAATATTTTTTATGCCATTTGATTAGAATAACGACAGTTGAGATTTAAAGGTTTTTACGCAACGCAATAAAATATATGTATAGGTAATATTGAACCATGATGTTGTCACGTCTATACATGCACAAGAAAAAAGCGTGGAAAGACTTTTCAGCCATTGCGTAAGAAACTGTGTCCTACAATAACGTGTACAAGTTTTTACATATGCTGTACAAGTTTTTACATATGCATGGCACGTCTGATGCACCCACCTTTTGAAGTGTCGTTTCATATGCACGTCATATCAACAAACTTGCGGGCGTAGAAATTTTAAGACATGATGCGCGACCGTTGCAAGAGATGTGCTATTAGATTCGGGCTCGAAGTCAAGGACTTCAGATGTAGGCTACACATCACACATTTACTAAAGAATTAATCAAACTATATGAATCGTGTATGCCAGTCAAATATGCCTCTTTACCGTGGCTTGCTACATAAGCATAGTTAAATAGTTGTGGAACTATAGTAGTGTATTGAAATTAATTGTAGTTTTCATATCATTTTTCCATAACACTAGAGATGGTCTCTGGACTTCATTCTTTATCTTAGTCTGGAGATATATGAACCACATTTTCCCTATGGTATATATGAAAGCGAGAGAGAGAGAGGCCTTACAAATATTTGATGAGTGGTAGAGGTTATTACACAACATGACGATTGGTATGCACAAAATATCGGCAATGTGTGATAGAGGAAGAGATCACACAAATGTTACACAAAAGTCACCAGTTTCCAAATTTAACATTTTCTTGAAGATCACATAAAATATTGATATAAAAATTAGAACTCCAAATCTTGCAGGACGGGGAGCCATGGATCACAACGCATTTGTCTACTCATTTTGACATGGACTCAAATGTGGGTTCCTATTTTCTATTCTTGAGACTTCTGTCAAAGATTGTAGGTACTCATGAAAAATCTAATGCACTTCAGAAGGATTAGTTTAATCTTGAATCTCAGTAAAGAAGTGAACACAATCCGATACAAAAAACAAAGATGCAATAAATCTAGCCGCGCAAATGCACCGGGCACACTGCTAGTTCTTTATTTTTTTAAAAGCATTTGAATAACTGTTTTGCCACTGTTTATTTATTATAGTTCATTTAAACTCTTTATAAAAGTTTGGTTTCTCCACCAATATTACATATGATTTATTTGTCACATTTAGAACATTTTAGTTTTGACATTTGAAAACTTTTATTGTTTGCTTGATTTTGAATTTGAATTCGAACCGGTTTCGAACTAATGCGAGATTATCAACAGTAACCGAGGTGACGTGGCATCATTAGCAGGGAATTACTGTAGCTTGATTACCCGGGCGTCACAATTCTCCTCCAGTACAAGAAATCTCGTCCCGAGATTTAGGAGCGGGAGGGAGGGATTTGGTTACGAAATTCTAACGGGTCTTCTCGGTGTTGATTGCTCTTCTCGAAGAGGTTGATCCCTTTCATTCATGTCTTCATTTCTCTGCTTCAAGTCATCATGATCAAGTCGTAATCCTTTCTTCGGGATCTCCATCGTACTTACGAATAGGAAAGGGGCAGCTTGACAACGATAGAATGCTACAAGGGGTAATCATCGGGGGTTATCCCACGAATGAACCATTAGTATCTCTCGAGTTGAGCGAATAAAACACGCCGAGAGCAAAGTAATATGGTACAATAAGAAGTTCGACCGGATAGACAATCGTTCGATGTTTGAAACAAGGTGTGAAAGGGGTCCAGAGCAACGAGAATAAGTATTGTGTGTGATATCAGAATAGGTCATTAGGATGGTGGCCCGCGAATTGCACACGAAGCCAAGCATGAGGAATAACCTTGGAAACGGGGGTTGTACAGGAGAGTCAGGTTTTGATCCTGTGGAACTATGGGTTATGGGCCCACCATGTGGTTAAAAGTAGGAAGGGCGATGCCGTTTTGCACGATCATGTAAGCAAGGTATGTCAGAGGATAGTCTGTTAGTTATGTTGGCAACATCATCGGTACCAAGGGCGGGGGACGGAGAGAACCATTTTCCTACTCGTTTAAATGAGGCGGACCAATAGGCAAGGTTCTAGTCCATCGGTCGTTACCAAAATCTTTTGAACAATAGTAACAGGGTCTTACTGACAGAGTTGTACACCAAGGTGTTTACATAAGCAGAAAATTATTACTGCTTAGATTATATGTAGATCAAAGAAAGGTTAAACAAACAAATGGAAAGGAAAATGTGTTTAAACACAATGAATAGGAGTATATAATTCCCAAGTAAACAGGGCATGATATACGTGTCAGGAGATCAAAGTCATGACCATATAGATAAAAGGGGTAAGAAAAATTATCATATGTACCCACACAATGATGTTGGATAGCTGATCAAGAAATAGTTAGCATTGCGCTTACAATGTTCTTGTGGATCTTTGGAGTACCATAGACACGCTTCGAGATAGCACTGACATGGTCATTGGGTAAAGATCAGACTTTGAATACAAAAAGGATGCGTCAGGAACAACTTATAGAATGAGCCTTACATTTTCAGCAAGGAAAGGATGAGGATGTGACCGACGGGCTCAGCAACAATTCATCGAGAGTTCCATAAGCAAAGATTTTTACATTTAAGTGAACAAGATGATAACATTGGACATACCACAGTATGTTAGAGGAGAACATCCATAAGTAAACATTGAATGGAACGTGCACCTAGAAAGTGGACTAAGTAACACGCTCAGTGTTATAATGGTGATTCAATAACCAAAACATCGAGAATGAGACTATCGACAATTCACTTCGAAGCAATAGGGTTGCTAGAAGTACAGAACTCAAGTCGCATTGTTAGCATATTGGTATCCCGGTTAAAAACAACACGGGGACCAAGGAAGAATGGTGATGGTGAGAAGTATCATCATCCCGATAATTTCTAAGAGGTGGAGCAATCCCCACAACATTCTTGACATAAAAGACAGTAATACTTCATGGCAGAACACAACACTAGCTGGAGAGCAAGTTGTATTCATAATGTGGACAAGTTTGCGATAAAAGGAAGTCAAGGTTGTTGTCGATGATAATAAAAATCATCGAGGGCAAGGAGGGTATTTCTCATCATGAACACAATTGACATCTCGGAAGAAGTCAAAGTGTTGAAGGTGATCCGACACATTTGCCGGGAGGTTTCAATAGGATGCAATCAAACAACAATGGCAACAAGCAAGGGAATGACGAAGTGGCAAGTTATAGGATCAATATATAAGATGCAAGCTCGGAACCAAAGTTGACTTTCAAGACAAGCAACATGATGTTAAAAGCTCGACGTAAGCCGTGCTCACACATTGAAGAATTCATGCACCAGAGAAGGACGAGGTAGCACAGTCGAAGATAGCAAGACCAGGATGCAGCCGATAGTCTAGGAATGACCAGATTGACTTCAGAATTTCCCAGTAAAAATACTAGGGGTATTTGATTTGTAGTGCAGAATAATTTCACTAGTCGGTGTCCTCAGTTGACAACAACCCAGAACCCGTAGAGTGATTACGACAAGGAAAGACATTATTTCAACAAAGTTAGTAAGATGTGGTGTAATGGCAAGACATCTTCGAGATACCGGGGGTATTACTCGAAGGTAGAACATGATAGAAGTAGAACCGGGTCATTGACCTATGACAGTAGATACTTCAACCTTGCCAAAAATAGACGAGGCACTGGAATGAATTCCCATCAGATATATCAGATCAGGACAGCATGGTCGGAACCATAACTGTAAGGAATCAATTCAAGAATACTGAAAGAATCATACAGCTGGATAATCATTTTGCAAGAAGCTTCCGAGACGGTCTACATCATTTTAATGGGCATGAACAAAAAGTTCAAGGTCGACTCCCACTTCTTCAAGGCACATCATTTCATTCACCTCTCGCTTTGATAAAACTGTAGTGTTGGAATTTTATCTGGTAGAACACCAAAAGAGTATGACTTGTGAAAACTTTTGGGTTCTCACGGATTAGGGAAATGCATAGGTTCAACCCATCGGGCATCTTAGTAACATATACCACAAGTTTCAAAAGTAAATACTCAAGCTTGAAAGCAGAGCATGGTTGGCCAAGCAGAGGATACAATTTACCAAAGGCATTATGTATTAGGGGAAGAACTCACAAGGTGATTGAATATGAAGGACATTGTCGGATAACAATCCAACAACGGATCGGGCGATCCACAACGGAGCTGATGTGAGTATCGGTACTCACTCCGAGGAAGAAAGAATGCAGAGGCATCAGATTCAAGAATTACCTGATTAATCTGATGCTTAAATAGAAAGAAATTATGGTTTCCAAAACGAAGGATCAGAAGCAGACGCTCTGATCAAGGATGGATAAGTTGAAAACACTTAGTTGGACAATCAACAAAGGTTTGAAATGCCGAGAACCAACTCATGTCCGGATTGACGTCTGAGCCGGAAAGATAATTTTAAAAAGGACAACCTGATGACTGCGTGCATACGCACAGATTGAATCAAGAGGCTCAAAATGGCTAAGACAAGGGATGTTAACGAAGACTACTAGTCATATGAAATTAACCATAATGCAAGCAGGCAAGAATTTCAAGAGTAACAGACTACAGAGGATTTTCGAAAGATTGAAAAGTATTTCGAAGAATTTTGTGAGACACATGAACAATTGAGAAGAACGGATCCTTGTTAAATGTGAGGAAATAATCGTAAGGGTTTTCATGCGAAATAAAACTGCAAGACAGTAAACTCAAAGGATTCTCGGGACAACGGAGAATATTTCGAGGCATCTTGTAACAACAAGAGCGACGAGGAATGATCATGAGAATGACAAGTGCATGTAGATATCCATAGGGATATATCGGTGGCAGTGAATTGCAAAGGCGATGAGCACAAGGGTCTCGGGAAAATATCGAGGGATATCCTCAGAATCTTCCGACAAAGCAGGTGATCTTCCGGAATGAGGGCTCTCCAGGAGAAATAGATACGAGAACCTAGAGTTAAAGTTAATAAATTTATTTAACCCGAATAGAAGAAAGATAAGAATCCCATAGTAAAGATGAGGAATAAAAGATTCTAATACCACCCAATGGCGACGTGGGCCCGTAAGCCACACAACCTTGTTGGTAAAAGTTTTTGTAATGTCTAGACTCGACTTCGGCCAAGGAGTTGGAAAGGGGGATCCTACAGGAAGTCGGCTCTGATACCAACTTTTGACGCCCCCAATTTGACCGTACACTAATCATGCACGCAAATATGTACGACCAAGATCAGGGACTCACTGGAAGATATCACAACACAACTCTAGACACAAATTAAAATAATACAAGCTTTATATTACAAGCCAGGGGCCTCGAGGGCTCGAATACATAAGCTCGAATACACAAGAGTCAGCGGAAGCAATAATATCTGAGTACAGACATAAGTTAAGCAAGTCTGCCTTAAGAAGGCTAGCACAAATGTAGCAACGACCGAAAAGGCAAGGCCTCCTGCCTGGGACCTCCTAACTACTCCTTGAAGCCGAACTCCACATAGAAACATCCTCGGGATCTTCTGGCTCCTGGACTCCATCAATCTGGTTGCATCATCTGAGAAGAGAGCGAAAAGGGGGAAAAGGGAGCAAAGCAACCGTGAGTACTCATCCAAAGTACTCGCAAGCAAGGATCTACACTACATATGCAATGGTATCTGTGTAAAGGGGTAATATATGTGGGCTAAACTGCAGAATGCCAGAATAAGAGTGGGATAGCTAATCCAATCGAAGACTATGCTTCTGGCAACCTCCATCTTGCAGCAGTAGAAGAGAGTAGCTGGAAAGTAACAAGTATCCTTGCTTCTCGCAGCCTCCGTCTTGTAGCAGTAGAATAGAATAGATGGTAAGTTCACCAAGTAACAACGTATAGCATAATCCTACCCGGTGATCCTCCCCTTGTCGCCCTGTGGGAAAGCAATCACCGGGTTGTATCTGGAACTTGTTTGGGTTTGTTTTATTAAGTATCCAGTTCTATTTGTCATGAGGTCGGAGTACAACTCCGGGTCATCCTTTTACCGAGGGACACGGCTATTCGAATAGATTAACTTCGCTGTAGGGGTGCACCACATAACCCAGCACGCTCGATCCCATTTGGCCGGACACACTTTCCTGGGTCATGCCCGACCTCGGAAGATCAACACGTCGCAGCCCTACCTAAGCACAACAGAGAGGTTAGCATGCCGGTCTAAGTCCTAAGCGCGAAGGGGTGAAAGAACATGCGGTGCCCCCATGTTTGGTTTTGGTAATTGATGACAATCTCTATGGACTAATGGTTTCCTTGAGTTACATTTGAAGGGTTTGTCCATAGGCTTTTCTTGGAGTTCATTTGTTGGTTTCAAAGAGAGCTTGTGATGACCAAGGTGCTATTAAGGAATTATCCAAAGATTGGTCTTGTGAGTGTTGAGCTTATTGCCAGCATGTCTTGAAGAAGAAGAGTGTGTTATCATTCATGTTTACCTTCAAGACATCATCCAAATGAAGAGTTGGAAAGATTCAAGGTTGATCAAGACTAAGTGAAGGAGTGAATCAAGTTGATCAACACACAAAGCGCAGAAGATGTACCGAGAGGGATCAAGCAATCCTATGGTATGGTAAGCATTGTCAATCACGCTTTGTGTACTAACCCATGGTCTTCGTGAGAGTTCTTTGTGGGGTTAGGTTGCGGTGTGCAAGTTCAAGTGGAGCATCACGAAGAAATCAAGTGCTTGAAGCTTGCCGTCCATTGTCGTGACAATGGACTTGTGAAGATATGCCGAAGAGTGGCTCTCCCATAGAGGAGTATGGGGGAGCAATCTACTAGTCTTCACCGAGACAACGCAATCAAGAAAGGTGGTCCAACTTGAGGAAGTCAAGATCGTCTACATCTAGCTCAAGTGGACTTTGTGCAAAGCAAAGGTCTGCCCTTGATAGGTTTTCTATTTTACCGGTCTCGTGGTGGTAGTTGGGAGACCGGGTTATAGGATCGTTTGTCGTACTATCAAGGGGGGCTCTCAAGTTGGTAGCTTGATCGTATCGTTAGTAGAGAGATCAAACCATTGCATCCTTGCATCATGTTTCTTGGTTCTTGTTTGGTTCTCTTTGTGAGTCTTAGAGCTTATGGTCATCTTGATGACAAGCTTGAGTTCATCGAAAACGGAGTTCACATGTGTCTTCTATGATGTTTTCGGTGTTGGGTGTTTTACCGGTCTTATCCGAGGAAGGGTTCTCACCATTTTCTTATGGGCCTTTTCTAATTTGCTTCTTATTGGTTTTTCTATCAAGATTGTGTTAGCCCTTGTCGCTAGCTTTCCAACAAACTTGGTTTCATCGAATTTGGAGTCCGTATGCAAAAGTTATTGACGTTTTGGTGTACTGAAAAGGCTGCAGCGGTACTACCGCGGGTAGGAGCGGAAGTAATTTTTTACTACCGCTTTCAGGAGCGGTACTACCGCTTTCGGGAGCGGTACTACCGCTTGGAGCAGTACTATCACGGCTACTTCCGTGGCTACTTCCGCTCGGGACCAAAAACTCGTCAGAAGTCCAGCAGTGGTAGGCACGGATGTAATTTTTTAGTACCGCTCGCAAGCAGTAGTACCGCTACCCTTAGCAGTACTACCGCTACCCCTAGCGGTAGTACCGTGAGGTCAAGCGGTACTACCGCTCCGACGGTTTTTCTGGCCTTTTTGCCTCCTCGATGTTGTTTTTCAAAGGGGTCCTACCGCCCTAGCGGTAGTACTGCTCCTGGAGCGGTAGTACCGCTCTGTGCGGGCTGTGAGCATAACGGTTGGATTTTTTCCCACCTATAAAAGGGGGTCTTCTTCCCCAATGAACCTAATCCTTTGAGCTCGTGTTCTTCCCCCATAGTTGACCTTCTTCGAGCTTGCTATCTCTCAATCCCTCCATGGATTCTTACTAGTTTTTGGGGGTAAAGAGAGAGGAGATCTAGATCCACATTTCCACCAATCACTTTCTCCTCTAGGTGAGGGGAACCACTTGGATCTTGATCTTGGAGTTCTTGGTGTTCTCCTTATTGTTCTTCCTCTCATTTCCCTCCCCAGCATTAGTTGCTTTGGTGGGATTTGGGAGAGAAGGACTTGGGCACTCCGTGTGCCCTTGCCATTGCATTTGGTGCATCGGTTTGAGTTCTCCACGGTGATACGTGGAAGTGAAGTTTGTGAAGATTATTACTCTTGGGTGCTTGGTACCCTTGAGCTTGTTCCTCTTGGGTGCTTGGGTGCCCTAGACGGTTGTGGTCACCTCGAAGCCATATTCCATTGTGGTGAAGCTTCGTGGTGTCGTTGGGGAGATAGCCCCAACCTTGTGGTGTTTGGAGCTCAATCATTGTGGTGCAAAGCTCCGGGCAAGCGTCGGGGTCTCCAATTAGGTTGTGGAGATCGCCCCGAGCATTTTGTACGGGTTTGGTGACCGCCCCCAAGGGTTGCCATTTGTACGGGTTCGGTGACCGTCCTCAAGGGTCCCTTAGTGGAATCACGGCATCTTGCATTATGCGAGGGCGTGAGGAGATTACGGTGGCCCTAGTGGCTTCTTGGGGAGCATTGTGCCTCCACACCGCTCCAAACGGAGATTAGCATCCGAAAGGGTGTGAACTTCGGGATACATCATCGTCTCCGCGTGCCTTGGTTATCTCTTACCCGAGCCCTTTACTTATGCACTTTACTTTGTGATAGCCATATTGTTTCTTGTCATATATCTTGCTATCGCCTAGTTGTTTATCTTGCTTAGCATAAGTTGTTGGTGCACATAGGTGAGCCTAGTTATTGTAGGTTTTGTGCTTGAAAAATTAACCTCTAGGTTTATTCCGTATTTGTTCAAGCCTAAACCGTAATTATTTTAAAGCACCTATTCACCCCCCTCTAGGCGACATCCACGATCTTTCAATTGGTATCAGAGCCTCGTCTCTCTTTATAGGGCTTAACCGCCTAGAGAGTAAGGATGTCGACTAGGGGTTTAGGTTTCTCTGACACTCTTAGTTTCGATGGCACAAATTTTGATGTTTGGGTAATTCGCATGCTTAATCTCTTTAGGGTCATGGACCCAAATTTAGAGCGAATTGTAGATATGGGTTTTTCTCCTCCAAAGGATCCACAAAGATTATCTTTAGAGGATGAGAAAAACTCTTTTTTTTGACTATATACTGCAGGGCAAAAGCCCCACAGCCCACTTTATTGAGTTATAAAAGAATCAAAATACAACAAAGTTAGAGATACTTACAAAGGTTGAGGAAACAGAAGGGTCTAAGGTAAATTAGCTAACCAATACATGAAGCTATCCTTATATTTACATTTTATCCTATGAGATAAGAGAGTCATGTCATGGATAAAATTGTGCCTCCATCGCCTGAAAAGAGGAGATACATTTCTGAAGACCTTTCCATTCCTGGTAATCCAAATATTCCAGGCAGCAGTAAAAACCACTTCAGTAAAGAAAGGCTGACCAAAACCAGTCCTTGCTTTGCAAGCCATTTGGTAGGTAGTCATACCAGGTGCAGGATCCCATGAGATTTGCAAATAGTTCCAAACTCTTTGGCTGAATATACAGGAGAAGAAAAGATGGCTGACATCTTCATGTATAAGATGAGGACAGAGAACACAGGTTAGGTCATCCACATGCCAATGTCTGCGCTGAAGCATATCTCGGGTGTTGAGCCTGTCTCTAAGGAGAAGCCAACCAAACATTGTGCATGCACTCTTCCATATCCAAGAAAAGATAGGGTCAGAAACTATTTGTTGATGAACCTGAGTATAGTATGATTTGGGCCTAAAGGATCCTTTATTAAAAGGCCAAATCCAGCTATCAGTGTCTTGTGAAGTACCCTGAGAGCTCAAAGCATTTTGCAGGTGCTGCAGTTCATCAAAAGCATGTGTGGATAGAGGCATATGAAAAGATCCCAAAAGATCCTGAGCCAAAACTTGAGCAACAGAAAGATGACCATCAATCACATAAGAGTATAACCTGGGGTAGTAATTGCTCAATGGCTCTCCATTGAGGGCAGACAGCCAAGGATCATGCCAGAAAAGTATGGAGGTTCCATTACCAAGGCAAGGTTTGGCAATAGACAAATATTTAGCAGATAATTTGAAAACATCTCTCCACCAAAAAGATCCACAAAGAATAGTTGAATGAGGCACAGAATCATGATAGTAAGAATCCCAGACCAAGCTTACCCAAGGGATATGATGATGGTTGTAAAACTTATGAAGAAATTTCATCAACAGAGCTTCATTGTGCACTTTGAGGTTAAGCACTCCAAGACCCCCTTTATCCTTTGGTAAACAAACCAATTTCCATGCTGCAAGAGACTGCTTTGGTGTGTCAGAATTGCCTCTCCACAAACACTGTCTCTGTATCCTTTCAATTTGTTTAAGAATGCCAATTGGGATGTCCAGAGAGCAAAAGAAATATATGGGCATAGAAGATAAGACAGACTGAAGAAGCTGTAGTCTGCAGCCTTGATTAAGGAAACAGGAAGATGCAGAGAGCCTTCTTTCAATTCTATGCACCAAAGGAAGCAAGTCTTGGACTGTAGGCTTAGTTGTACCCATAGGCAAACCTAAATAAGTAAATGGCATTGTTCCAAGCTGACAGCCTAATAATGTGGATAACCTGTGTGCCTCCTCAGCAGATAAATTAATGGGGATCATCATAGATTTAGCAAAGTTTACTGATAGTCCAGTTGAAGATGCAAAAACATCTAACATGTCCTTCAAGGCAATGAGTTGATGATCTATAGCAGGAAGAACAATTAAGGTATCATCTGCATATTGAACAATTGGGTAATGTGGACAGTTTGTAGGGATTGGCAGAGTTAAGATTCCTCTACTGCACATGTCATTCACCACAGATTGTAGAAGATCAGCAGCAAGAACAAAAAGCAAAGGGGACATGGGGTCCCCTTGCCTGACCCCTCTCTTACAATGGAAGTGACTACCAGGTACCCCATTCAGCAAAATGGATGAAGATCCAGAAGATAAAATGGTCTTGATCCATGAAATCCACTTCCCATTGAAACCCTTATATCTGAGGATCCTTAAGATAGCTTCATGTTCAATGGTGTCAAAGGCTTTAGTGAAGTCCAACTTTAGAAGCACAATAGGCCTTTTTGATGTTTGGCATTGATGTATATATTCAAAACACCATGCCAAACAGTCCTGAATGGATATAGACTTCAAGAATCCATACTGATTCTTATGCAAACAAGATAGAATGACTCCCATTGAAAAACTCTTATCTCAATGCTCAAGCTTCTAATGTGCTTTTTGATGCTTTGAGCAATGTAGTTATATTTCAACTCATGCCGTTCCGGGATGCTCATGCGTTGTGAACAAAGCTTCAAGATAAATATGGTGTGTCCAAGAATTGTAGGAATGATTGTTCTCCCTCCACCTCCGGCCGTGTTATCTTCTCAACTTCTTCTACTTCACCTACATGTGGTTTGCCACAAGGTAATGATATAGTGAGTAGTGTTGGTCATTGCAATGATGATAGTATGCTTTTTGTGGATGATCCTTCATCACTATCTTACTGCAATGCATCTTCTTTGGACTTTAACACTTAGAGCACCCTACATGTTTCACATGCTTATGTTGATAGTCCTTGCATATCATGTAGAAATTGCTTGACTAAAACTCATGATGATATGCTTGCTATGTCTTGTTGCCATGATAAAAATGCATCTATTTCCTCGAATTGTTGTGCTAACAATGTAGAGGAAACCCAACACTCCATGGAACAAGATGTAGTCTTGAATGGTGCTTCAAGGGATCCTACATCATCATCTATTGCGTTTTGCCTTATGGCTAAGGCTTCAAAGGTATCTCCCACTTTGAACCCCAATATATCTTGTCATGATAGTGATGATAACAATGATGATGATGTAGAAAATGATGAAGAAAATGATAATGTTACCTCCTTAAAAATTAAGGGGGAAATGATTTTTAAAGCTCTTCATAAGAATAAAATTGCTCGTTCCAACTTCATGGAAATCATGTCTATTGCCATTGAGGGCAAGAAATATATAGAGGAGTTGGAATCTCATTTAGAGGAGCATGAGGTCACCATTGAGAAAATGGAAGGTCATGAGCGTGATTACGCTAATGAGATCGCCGACCTCTCGCAAGCTCTTGAACTTGAACAAACCACCAAGGAATCTCTTGAGGAGACTTTTGCTCTAGAACTATCTAGAATAAAGGAATCCCGTGATAGAGCTCTCGAGGTGGTTAATGATTTTGAAACTAAAAATGAGAAGCTTGAAGTTGCACATGCTAAACTCCTTGAGGATTTTGAGCACCTCAAAAATGGCTCAAGGGTCATTAAGGGTGAGCTCATAAAACTCACCGAGTCTCACGCTCAACTTAAAGCTTCATATTTTAAGGAGCTTGCCAAGTTGCCTTCTCCTCTTGCTATTATTGATGATGCTTGTGCTACTAACTCTATTTCTAGTGAAGCATCCATTTTGAAGGAGAATGTTGAGCTAAGGGCTCAACTTGAGTTGCTATCTGGCAATTATGGGAAATTGGAAGAAAGTCATGTAAAGCTCACAAGCTCTCATGATGATCTTATAGTATCCCATAATGTGCTAAAGATAGCTCATGAGGCTATGAGTATCAAGGTAACATCTAGTGAGCCTCATGTGGATACTAGCACTACTTCAAGTCAAAATGCTATATTGCCATGTTCTAGTCCTCGTAATTCATCTATGCATAACATTGGTTCATCTTGTGATGAATTGCTTTCCTTGCCTTGTTGCTCTAACAATGAAGCCTATACTTCCTCTAGTACTTGTGTTGATACTAACCATGTAGAGGAAATCAAAGAGCTCAAGGCCCAAGTCTCTTCCTTGAAGAAAGACTTGGAAAAGTGTCATGAAGGGAAGTCCACACTCAACAATATCTTGAGTGTGCAAAAATCCCCCAATGACAAAGGTGGACTTGGATTCATCTCCAACAAGATGAAGAAGTCCAAAATTCATAAGAAGAAGAAGGGCCAAGAACAAGTCAAGAATTCGGCCAAGATTATTTGCTTCAAGTGCAAAATTCAAGGGCACCATGTTAGATCATGCCCATTGAAGAAGAAGCCCATTAGTGACAAGCAACAAGGGAAGCAGCCACAAGTTCATTCTCATGCTCAACCTCAAGTTGAAGAAAGGCCACTTCCCAAGAAGACTCGGGTTAATGCTTCTCATGTTGAGAAATCAAGTGAGAAGAAAGCGAAGAGTAGACGTTGCTACTTATGTCGTGAGAAAGGTCACATCGCTTCTTCATGCACTAGTGGTAACTTATCCAACCCAATTATTATTGATGATGTCTATTCTCTTGGGAAGGATAAGGTTGGCAATGTGTTTGCCAAGTTTCTTGGGACTCAAAGTGGTGTCAAGAAAAGAACCATTTGGGTAGCCAAGCCTATTGTGACTAACCTCTTAGGACCCAACTTGGTTGGGGACCAACTAGCTCAAACTTGATCAATAGGTGTATTTGGAGGGCTTTGGAGACTTGGCTACATTATGAAGATTTGAGGGGTCTTCATCATTCATATTGTCTCAAGCCAAGTCATTCGGATTATCTTTCTATCGTATATCCAATGTTCCTCCTTGCGGTAACTCGTGCTTAAATTGTTTACATTGAAAGTTACTTGCTCCTTAGCATGTTATGGTTTTGTACCTTGCATGAGCGTGTATATGTTGTGCTCCCAATTTGCTTATCTTGAGAAATCAAGTATGTGTATGTTGGTTTGTACATCATGTATGTGTGTGTAGTGATTTGAGCCTTTGTGTATCTTGTTTGTATCTTAGTTGGCTCTTGTGAGAGATTAATGGAACATCCCATTTTGGGGGAGTGATGTGCTTTGTGCACCTCACAATCCTATAAATGTGTATACATGAGGAATATCATCTAGTTTTGATATTACAAGATTATCTAGTCTCTATGTGGTATGTCTTCTCATGAGAAATTCAAATTCTAAATGTTCCATTAATTATCTCGTGTTGGTTCTTTTTTGCATCTTGTCAAGTTTTTCATTGGTATCACATTATGGGGGAGTAATATGTTATGTGTATATTACAAGCCTAGAAAATGTGTAAATTTGAGATATTGTCACCTAGTGTTGATATTATAAATTGTTGTTCCTAGGTGACATGTTAGCTCTACAAGTTGCAATTTGCTTGTGTTTGGTGTGAAGATGATGTTTGATATCATTGCTATCACCGGGAATTATTCCCAAATACTTCTTGCCTCTTGACAATTGGTAATCTTTTTGTGGTAGAAATTGTTGATCATCTTTACATTGACTTTTGCTTTTGTTCGTCCTATTCCTTGCCAAGATTGTGTCATCTCCCATAGCCTTCTGTGCCACTTGTGGATCTTGTTGTTTTCTTGATCTTGTCTAGTGTTTTCGAGATATAGTGAAAGTGGTGATCCCATCTTGTGCATTTTGTATTCAAATGCAAATTCTCTATAATGCACAACTCTTGTGGGAGCTATCCTATTTTCTATGAGACACACATTTTGTGATCCATTTCAAGTGTGTGTTGATGGAAGGCAAGCCGTTTCTTTTTGGTACTTTGTGCCATCATGAAACTTTGTACATGGGTTGGTTTGTTTGGAACCATCCTCTCTTTTGGGAGTCTGATATCTTTCCTTTTGCATGTATCAATGGATATATCATTCCTTGATGTATCTTCTAAATAGATATCTTCCAAGTGATGATTTCTCCATTTGGTATCCTATTTTCACTTGGTATTTATTTTTCTTTTTGTTTCGTTTCTTGAAAGTCTTGAGCATGCATATTTACTACATGTATTTTCTTTGGCATGCTTTCTTTCTTTAACCCAATATATAGGGGAAACTCCACCTAGTCTCAATTTGGATGAGATGTGCATGAAATTCATTTTCATATATAAATGCACATGTGTTTGTGGAGTTTGTCCTATGTATTGGTGTTTCTAACTCTTTGGTCCCAATGAGTTTGGGTACCATTTTGTTTGCGTTGTTGTTCTAGGAACAATTGGAGATGCATTGGAAGCTCGGCTCATTCAAAAGGAAGGTGGTGTCACCATGTGCTTATTAGAGTCAAGCTAGGATGATCAATGAACTACTATCTACCTTCAATTGGTATCTACTACATCCTTCCAATGGTATCTCGGTAACAAGTATCACCATCTACTTCATGCACACATTTCTTGCACCAACCTTGTGTAGGTTCTATCATGGCTTGTTAGTCATTCCTTCTTATGATACTTGTTTCCTTTCTCAAAGCATCCCAACAATGATCTCTTGTTGCTAGTTGTGATGTCTTTGATGCTCGTGTTGTTGGAACTCATTTATATACAATGAGAACATATCTAGCCATGTGCTATGCCTTCAAGCAAATATCTTATTGGTATATTTATGACTTCCTTGGGGATAACTTATTCATTCCTTTTTGCAACAATTTTGTGTGTACATCCTTCTTTGTAGATTGATATCATCATGATCTTCATCTACCTAGAATCTTATACACTTGAGAGAAGTTGCATATCTATTTGATATCCCCTTCTTTCACGTCCACCTTGTCGTTCTTGTATCATTTCTTTGGTGGCTCCGTGAAAGCCTTTTCCTTGAGTGCGGATCTTATCTTGTTGCATCTAGATGCACTCTTGTGTGGTGAGGATATTTTTGTCTCTTGCTTGTCTTGACAAGGCTTTTGCCAATTAATTGGTATCCCTCATCTTGATAACGCTCTCTTTTATATCTTCACCACGGGTTGTCACAAGCATAGGTTCTTTATATGCTTATTAGTGAGCTTGTGAACCCGTTTGCTTGTTGTGTGTGGGAATGATAGGCCTTGCACCGAGTATCTCTTTCATTCAAGACTATATTTATGCTTAATGTTCATCCATACATTAGTCTTCTCAAGTGCTTTGCCATGACTCACACACATCATTTTGGTTGAGCATACTCTTAAGTTGTCTCTTTTATATGTTGCTCAACCATTTGTTTGTTGCAAGTGCTAGGCTTTGTTACCTTCATGCTCACTTGCACTTGGTGTGAGTTTCTATTGATTTTTGGGGAGTGATGATCCTATTTTGTGCAGTTGGTATCCTAATGAAAATTTTCTAAGGAGTGCACAAATTATGGGGAGCTTCACCAGTGTCTTTAGAAAAATCGGTTGCTATGTCGTGAGTTCTATTGATCTTGGGGGAGCGGCGATCCTATTTTGTGCTCGTTGTATCCAGATACAAAACTAAATTGTGCACAAATCATGGGGAGCTTCTCTAGTTTCTCTAGAACACTCCTTTGCTCTTATCATAATATCTTTTATTCATTTGGCATGTAGGATCATTGGTCTAGTTGGGTCAATTGGTATCTTTTGATAGCTTAATTCATTGGTATCCTTTGATTGCTTGATTGCATGTTTTTCTCCCTTTGTTATGCCTTTGTGGCATATCATTCTTTTGCAATCTTTGGGCCTCAATATAGTTTGTCTTCCTCCAAGTATTTACAATTGGATATATATATTGCATTCCACTCTCTATTTTGAGGAATACATAATTTATGGAGGAAAACAATTTATATGGACCTTCTAAGTTTTTCGCCCATTTTGGCAATCGATGCCAATGGGGGAGAAGTTTCAGAGAGTTTAGTTTTGTGAGGAAGTTTAGAGAGTTGTCTCTTCGCTCTTCTTGCTTTGGTTTTGTTCCTAAGCTTTTGCATCTCATGCGCATACATTATTGTTGCATGGTATGGTGATGCATAATTCCTTATATAAACTCTCTTGAAAGTGATTGTCATCAATTACCAAAATGGGGGAGATTGAATGAACATGCGGTGCCCCCATGTTTGGTTTTGGTAATTGATGACAATCTCTATGGACTAATGGTTTCCTTGAGTTACATTTGAAGGGTTTGTCCATAGGCTTTTCTTGGAGTTCATTTGTTGGTTTCAAAGAGAGCTTGTCATGACCAAGGTGCTATTAAGGAATTATCCAAAGATTGGTCTTGTGAGTGTTGAGCTTATTGCCAGCATGTCTTGAAGAAGAAGAGTGTGTTATCATTCATGTTTACCTTCAAGACATCATCCAAATGAAGAGTTGGAAATATTCAAGGTTGATCAAGACTAAGTGAAGGAGTGAATCAAGTTGATCAACACACAAAGCGTAGAAGATGTACCGAGAGGGATCAAGCAATCCTATGGTATGGTAAGCATTGTCAATCACGCTTTGTGTACTAACCCATGGTCTTCGTGAGAGTTCTTTGTGGGGTTAGGTTGCGGTGTGCAAGTTCAAGTGGAGCATCACGAAGAAATCAAGTGCTTGAATCTTGCCGTCCATTGTCGTGACAATGGACTTGTGAAGAGATGCCGAAGAGTGGCTCTCCCATAGAGGAGTATGGGGGAGCAATCTACTAGTCTTCACCGAGACAACGCAATCAAGAAAGGTGGTCCAACTTGAGGAAGTCAAGATCATCTACATCTAGCTCAAGTGGACTTTGTGAAAAGCAAAGGTTTGCCCTTGATAGGTTTTCTATTTTACCTGTCTCGTGGTGGTAGTTGGAAGACCGGGTTATAGGATCGTTTGTCGTACTATCAAGGGGGGCTCTCAAGTTGGTAGCTTGATCGTATCGTTAGTAGAGAGCTCAAACCATTGCATCCTTGCATCATGTTTCTTGGTTCTTATTTGGTTCTCTTTGTGAGTCTTAGAGCTTATGGTCATCTTGATGACAAGCTTGAGTTCATCGAAAACGGAGTTCACATGTGTCTTCTATGATGTTTTCGGTGTTGGGTGTTTTACCGGTCTTATCCGAGGAAGGGTTCTCACCATTTTCTTACGGGCCTTTGCTAATTTGCTTCTTATTGGTTTTTCTATCAAGATTGTGTTAGCCCTTGTTGCTAGCTTTCCAACAAACTTGGTTTCATCGAATTCGGAGTCCGTATGCAAAAGTTATTGACGTTTTGGTGTACTGAAAAGGCTGCAGCGGTACTACCGCGGGTAGGAGCGGAAGTAATTTTTTACTACCGCTTTCGGGAGCGGTACTACCGCTTGGAGCAGTATTACCGCGGCTACTTCCGTGGCTACTTCCGCTCGGGACCAAAAACTCGTCACAAGTCCAGCGGTGGTAGGCACGGATGTAATTTTTTAGTACCGCTCGCAAGCAGTAGTACCGCTACCCTTAGCAGTACTACCGCTACCCCTAGCGGTAGTACCGTGAGGTCAAGCGGTACTACCGCTCCGACGGTTTTTCTGGCCTTTTTGCCTCCTCGATGTTGTTTTTCAAAGGGGTACTACCGCCCTAGCGGTAGTACTGCTCCTGGAGCGGTAGTACCGCTCTGTGCGGGCTGTGAGCATAACAGTTGGATTTTTTCCCACCTATAAAAGGGGGTCTTCTTCCCCAATGAACCTAATCCTTTGAGCTCGTGTTCTTCCCCCATAGTTGACCTTCTTCGAGCTTGCTATCTCTCAATCCCTCCATGGATTCTTGCTAGTTTTTGGGGGAAAAGAGAGAGGAGATCTAGATCCACATTTCCACCAATCACTTTCTCCTCTAGGTGAGGGGAACCACTTGGATCTTGATCTTGGAGTTCTTGGTGTTCTCCTTCTTGTTCTTCCTCTCATTTCCCTCCCTAGCATTAGTTGCTTTGGTGGGATTTGGGAGAGAAGGACTTGGGCACTCCGTGTGCCCTTGCCATTGCATTTGGTGCATCGGTTTGAGTTCTCCACGGTGATACGTGGAAGTGAAGTTTGTGAAGCTTATTACTCTTGGGTGCTTGGTACCCTTGAGCTTGTTCCTCTTGGGTGCTTGGGTGCCCTAGACGGTTGTGGTCACCTCGAAGCCATATTCCATTGTGGTGAAGATTCGTGGTGTCGTTGGGGAGATAGCCCCAACCTTGTGGTGTTCGGAGCTCAATCATTGTGGTGCAAAGCTCCGGGCAAGCGTCGGGGTCTCCAATTAGGTTGTGGAGATCGCCCCGAGCATTTTGTACGGGTTCGGTGACCGCCCCCAAGGGTTGCCATTTGTACGGGTTCGGTGACCGCCCTCAAGGGTCCCTTAGTGGAATCACGGCATCTTGCATTGTGCGAGGGCGTGAGGAGATTACGGTGGCCCTAGTGGCTTCTTGGGGAGCATTGTGCCTCCACACCGCTCCAAACGGAGATTAGCATCCGAAAGGGTGTGAACTTCGGGATACATCATCGTCTCCGCGTGCCTTGGTTATCTCTTACCCGAGCCCTTTACTTATGCACTTTACTTTGTGATAGCCATATTGTTTCTTGTCATATATCTTGCTATCACCTAGTTGTTTATCTTGCTTAGCATAAGTTGTTGGTGCACATAGGTGAGCCTAGTTATTGTAGGTTTTGTGCTTGAAAAATTAACCTCTAGGTTTATTCCGCATTTGTTCAAGCCTAAACCGTAATTATTTTAAAGCGCCTATTTACCCCCCCCCTCTAGGCGACATCCACGATCTTTCAAGGGGTCCGGGCCCATCGCCCAATGCACACCTGCACGTTGCGTACGCGACCGGTGAGCAGACCTAGCAACCTCCATTACTAAGGAAGTTACGTTACACGGCCCAACCCGATGCGCGCCGCTCAGTCGCTGACGTCAAGAAGGCTTCGGCTGATACCACGACGTCAAGAGCCCATAACTATTCCCACGTAGCTGGTTAATGCGTATAGGCCAGTGGCCAGACTCAGATCAAATATCCAAACTTGTTAAGTGTGTTATTATAAAATAACCGCGGACAACGAGCAGGGCCAGGCCACCTCTCGACTGGGTGTCTCAACCAGCCCTGTCGCTCCGCCACAAAGATCCACTCGGGGGCCGTCGGGAACTCAGGCCCACCACTACCTGGATGGAGCCACCTGTCCTTTCAGCCCCCACATCGGAATCACTTGCGGGTACTCAATGAGCTGACCCAACTTTAGTCACTTCATGTATCATGTAGAGTATGTATATAGTATATACCCGTGATCACCACCCGAGTGATCACGGCCCGATAGTATAACATGGTAGATGGACAAGAATGTAGGGCCACTGATGGAATACAAGCATCCTATACTAAGCATTTAGGATAGCAGGTAAAGGTATCAACAGTGGTAGCAACAATGACAGGCTATGCAACAGAATAGGAGCTACCGAATCGTCAACAGTAGCAAATCTAATTCAATAATAAGAGAGACGAGAATGGGCGATATCTGGTGATCAGGGGGGGCTTGCCTGGTTGCTCTGGCAAGGAGGGGTCGTCATCACCGTAGTCGAACTGGAGGCCGCCGGCAATCTCAGAGTCTACCGGAAAGAAGTAACACATGGGGAACATAATAAATAACAGAGCAATCAAAGCATCACAAAGCTTAACATGGCAATACGCGGTGCTAGACGTGACCTAACGCAATGCTCGGTGATACATGCAAAGAGGAATAACATCCGGAAAAGTATTCCCCGTTTTAGGCATTTTCGGACAGATGGGACGGCGGGGGATGGTTGCATGTTCGCTATGCTAGGTACGTGTGGCGGACGAACGGACTGCGTAGTCGGATTCGTCTCATCGTTCTGAGCAACTTTCATGTGTAAATTGTTTTCATCCGAGGTACGGATTATTTTGTATTAATTTCGAAAGTTTAATATATTTTTAAAAAAATCTGGATTTATTATATTTAATTAATTTGAATTGACCAAGTCAATTTGACCGGTCAAAAGGAGAATAGTGCCAGTGGGACCCGAATGTGAGTGACACATATTTAAGTGAAAGGTTATTTTAGAGGGTGCTTGGATACGTTTTAGTCCCATGACTAAAAGTAGTGGGACTAAAACTTGCTAGCCTCACCCATGCTTGGATCCAAATACTAAAGAGACTAAAATCAAGTTAATGAGCATTTATTATCCTTCAAACCCTCCAATCCAGAACTTGCATGTGTTAGAGGAGAAGAGTTAAATGAGGAGAGAGAGGACTAATTCACATTTTAGTAGGGGTACCCCTGACTAAAAGATTTTAGGCTCAAGACTAGTTTTAGCCCCTCTTTAGTCAGGGGTGCTTGGAACTTTAGCCTCTTAAAAAGACTATTTTTAGTCAGACTAGTTTTAGTCCCTTGGATCCAAGCAGGGCCTTAGGCGCTGGGGCCACATTATCATTGACACACTAACTAAACTAGCACTAGTTAACCCCTATCTAATACTAGTAAACTAGAGGATGCCCCGCGCGTTGCTGCGGGAATTTTGTTTCACATGATGTTAAGAAAATAGGTGTAAAACTATGGATTCATATAATATGATGGTACTGGAAATTTTAGATACAAAATAAATGGCTGACGCCCAACTCATACTTGCATCATATCACCATAATATAGGTGTAATGATGAATAATATACTGGCAGCCATAATCTCCTTTTAACTTCTGATTAGTAATCTCCGTCACACTTCTCGTTAGTAAACGGAAAGCATGCTCTTATGGATAGCTCTGATGATCTGACGTGTAAACCTGACAATATCAAGTATAATTATTAAATGAGTAGTCCTGGGAAAAAACAACAATCGTTGCTATTTCATCTCTGCATCCTCCAAAATAACAATTACGGGATGGCGCAAATCCAAAATTTCATGGTGAAATGACTGAACACAACCTGTTCGGAAAGCACAACAGGATCTCTAACCTTTATCAAACGTCAAATGCTCATGATTCCACATCAGCAACAAATTTTAGATCAGATCTTGCAATGGCAGAGTAGAATAGCAAAACATGAATGGGGATAATAGGAAGAAGAAATTCATTAGGAAATAATAATATTGTCGATATTCTGATGGAAGGAATTGAAGAAAGAATGGACTCACTGACGCATCAAGGTTATGCATCTTGACGCGGCAAAAGATAGCGACTGCTGATTGCCTCAGGGCTAGATAGAACTCACCTAACATCGCAGGCGCAGATTAATGTTGTGGTTGGCATCCTCACAGCCTCGCCATCCTTGAAGGCGTCTACTTGGATTCATAGATGGTGAACAATTGGTTCGGCAATACGAGTGATGCACACAGGACGGGAGCGCCATCATGGGCTGCCCTCAGCTGAACCGCTGCTGCCTCCTGTGCAGTGGTGAAGGCGAGCGGAGGACAGTCGAGATGCGTCGGCGCCAATCAGGGTTCGCCGCCACCGCGGGTAGTATTCCTGACCTTCTGGCGAGGTGAGGCATCCGACACAGTAGAGTGAGAGAGAGAGAGAGAGGAATCCGTCACAATATTTTAAGCGTATCGGTGGAGATTTATTCGTTGAGGGAGATGAAGGTCTGGGTCGAAAGGTCAGAAGATAACGCCCCAGATACGTTAGTCCAGATGAAAGGTCAAAGAACTTTCAGAATAATAGTCCCCCGTGTTAATACTCCCATCATAATTAAAGCAGTTTCCCGTCTTCCTTCCGTGTTAATAGCTACAGGAGTATTTGCATGCGATCCCTGTATTGAAGGATGTCCGTAGAACCATTGCGATCCTATATTGATGACTGCTGCATGCGGGCTGGGTGGAAGGTTGCATGTCTCAGGCTGAGTGGGTAGAAAATTGCTGAGCTGTGTAGAGGATGAGCTGATGATTGGTTGGTGTTCACAACTAAAGACCGATGTGGCAAATATGGTGATGTGGACAATGTGCATGTAGAGAGAATTGCTATAGTGGGGACTAACTTCTTAAGAATGTAAGATTAGTCCAAACTAATTGGAGATTAGTCTTAGCTACTAGTGCCGGCTACACACAGCCACACACACAACACACACACACTCACGCTGCGCTCGCACACCCACGACCATGGCCTTTGCCGTAGCTAGCAACGTTAGCAATTAGAGCAGCGACAGGTGTAGCGCAGCAGCATGTAAGGAGCAGCAATATTGCGGCGGCAACTGTACGCGGCAGCAACATGAGTAGCAGGCAGCAGCGCCAAGGCAACAACAAGCCTGCTAGTTCAGACTTCAGAGTGGCACATCAAGAAAGTAGCAGCAGCCAGCGACAACAGCAAACGGAGTAGTAGCGTAGGCACGCACACACATCATGGGTGGACGAGCACTGGACAGCAGCAGAAACAATAGGCAGCACGGGCAACAGCGACAGCAAGCGCACACACGTACGCGTACGCTGGGTTCGGGCTCAACGGAGATGGCGTCCTACGGCGTCCAAATTGAAGGGCTAAAAGGGGGATGCGAGGGAGAAGCTCACCCTGATTCTCGTGGACGAGGTTAGGAGGTCGGAGGCGGCCCGGAGCAGTGGCAACGATGACGAGTTGGTGACGTCCGCGGCGGAGAAGAGCCCGATGGCGAGCACACGGACCGTCCCGGCTTGAGCTGGTCCCCGGAATGGACGGATCCGGCCGCGGCGGACCTCCTGGACGTGCTCCCGCACACTGGAGACGATGGTGACCGCGACGATTACGACGAGGGGCGTCGGATGCGAGTGGCAGAGGGAGAGGGGGCGCGAGGAGAGAGGGGTTAGGGTTCCAGGGGGAGAGGGGAGAGAGGGGCGCCGCGGTCGGCTAAATAGGCACGACGGGGGCCGCCGATGGCCGCCACCGCGGCCATGGCGCCGTGGATGGCCGGCACCGCAACCCCCCGCTCCTGTAGCGAAGGGGACGAGCGGGGGTGTGGCTGGGCCGGCCTGGACAGCTGGGTTGCTCGGCCAACTGGGCCAAGTGGCCGAGAGGGGGGTTCCTTTTTGTGCTTTTGATTTTTGTTTGTTCCTTTTTTTGTAATGCTTTTCTTTTCTTAATTTTGCTCAATGAATTACATAGTAAGAAAAATGATAATACTATTAGGGTTGTGACTAGAGGTGGAAGAATGACTCAGGAACCTCTGTATCCTGAGGGCCACCCTAAGAGAATTGAGCAAGATTCTCAGAGAACTAATGTAGATGCACCTATTTCTTCTACTAAGAAAAAGAAAAGGAAAAGCGATAGGACTTTGCATGCTTCTAGTGAACCTGTTGCTAACACACCCGTGAATCCCAATGATATCTCTATCTCTGATGCTGAAACACAATCTGGTAATGAACATGAACCTTGTGATAATGTTAATGATGATGTTCATGATGATGCTCAACCTAGCAATAACGATGGTGTAGAGATTGAACCTGCTGCTGATCTTGATAACCCACAATCAAAGAATTAACATGATGATAAGAGAGACTTTGTTGCTAGGAAGCACGGTAAGGAAAGGGACCCATGGGTTCAGAAACCCATGCCTTTTCCTCCTAAACCATCCAAGAAAAAGGATTATGAGGATTTTGAGCGCTCTGCGGAAATGATTAGACCTATCTTTTTGCGTATGCGTTTGACTGATATGCTTAAAACAAATCCTTATGTTAAGTATATGAAAGATATTATTACAAATAACAGAAAGATACTTGAAGTTGAAATTTCCACCATGCTTGCCAATTATACTTTTAAAGGTGGAATACCAAAGAAACTAGGAGATCCAGGAGTACCAACTATACCATGCTCCATTAAAAGAAACTATGTTAAAACTGCTTTATGTGATCTTGGAGCCGGTGTTAGTGTTATGCCTCTCTCTTTATATTGTAGAATTGGTTTGAATAAGTTGACACCTAATGAAATATCTTTGCAAATGGCCGATAAATCAACTGCTATACCTATCGGTATTTGCGAGGATGTGCCTGTTGTGGCTGCAAATGTTACTATTCTAACGGACTTTGTTATCCTTGATATTCCCGAGGACGATAGTATGTCTATTATCCTTGGTAGACCCTTTTTGAATACTGCAGGAGCTGTTATTGATTGCAACAAAGGCAATGCCACTTTTCATGTCAATGGTAATGAGCATACGGTACACTTTCCGAGGAAACAACCTCACGTTCACAGTATCAATTCTATTGGAAAAAATTCAACGATTACTATTGGAGGTTTTGAATTTCCTCTTCCTACTGCCAAGAAGAAATATGATATTCTTATTATTGGGGACATACATATCCCCATTGAGGTAACCTAGTGTTATTCGAAAATTCTCTGGTTTCATGTTACTCGGAAAGAGTTTATTAACAAGACCTGATCAACCTTGTTAATGGATCCTTTTGATGAGCATGAGATGGTTGGATTTAGAAAGCACAACTTTCTGTACCCTCCTTTTAATTTCTGTTAATTAGATTAAATAAAGAACAAATACTATTTTCCGTCTGTTTTCTGAGTTAACCGTGAAACAAAAAACACCCCGAAAATAAAAGTTCTCCAAATGCCCCGAAAATGAAATATGATTTTTTCTAGAATATTTGGCACTGAGAACACAACAGGGGGAGCCAGCACCTGGCCACGAGAGTACAGGGCGCGCCCACCCCCCGTGGGCGCGCCCCCTGCCTCGTGGGCCCCACGTGGCCCCCCTACACTTACTCCAGCACCCACACACTTCATCTTCCTCCAGAAAAAAGTCCTCCCACTACTCAAACTCGTGTTCTTGCTCATCTTGCTGCCATTTTCGATCTCCTTGCTCAAAGCTCCATCCACAAAACTATTTGGGGAGATTATTCTTCGAAAAAATGCATAGGAAAATTTACCAAGGTGGTTCCTCAAGGAAGCAAGGATCAAGGCTCGCGATACGTGAGCCGGATGATGAACTACCGAGGGAAGCTCAAGTGCGGCCTTGTGAATGGCCGTCAAAGGAGTTTATGATCCAGGCAGGCATCAAGGAAGAATTTTACACGTATGTGCGTAATGCTGATATTGAGGACTTCGTGTCAGATAAGTGCCCGCAATACCATTACCTAACTGATTCCTTTGTGAGAATATTTAAATTTACATCTTCGCGCAATTCTCACACTGTCTTGTTTGGTCATTATGATAAATCTTATACTATGGACCTAGAAGATTTTAATGATGCTTGTAAACTCCCATAGTGGGGTAATGTTGGTGAACCTCGCAAATCTGAGTATAAGGACTTTCTAGCTAGTATCACTGTGGGGGAATCTAGATAAATCACACAAGCTACCATAGGGAGCATTCATTTCCCTGCTATACATTATTTTGCTCTCTTCATTGGTAGATGCATTAACAGTAAAGATGAGGCTTGCCACATGTGCGTACCAAATCTTAGTGTCCTCAAAAGTGCGGTATTAGGTGACAGACAATATAATTTGGGGGCCATTGTTGCACGAAGGTTACATCTTAATGGTTTAAATGGAGATTTGTTTGGTGGAATTTATGCAACTTGCTTGGCTAACTATCTTCATATACCCATACATGAGAATGATGCGAAGTTGCCTCCTACTTTTCTAGATTATAATGCCATGATTCGATCAGTTCGTTGAAAGGGATGAACAATCCCTCCAGTACCGACTAATCTTTGACAGACGTCACACTGTCCATATTTCTCTCCCTGCTCCTACTTTCTTTGACTTTTAGGCGAAAAGGAGATATGTTATAGCCAGGAAGGAGGCGAATGAATATGAGGAGAGGACGAAGGCGGCTCGTCTTCAAGATGCAGCTCGTTAGGCAGTAGCCACTGCATCCCAGTACAACCCCAACTACGACTTTGGATATCCGTCAGGCCAGTACTGGCCATAGACCAACTTAGGCCAAAAGTCTAAGCTTGGGGGAGTACATATTTCTCACCGACATTACATTCATGTTCACACACTTGTTCCAGTAGTCGGTGCTCATACTTTTTCATTGTATTATCCTTGCTAGTTTCATTTATTTTCTTAGTCTTTTTCTCGTGTGTTAGAAAAAAAACCTTAAGAAAAACAAAAAAAATAGTTGTAGCTTTTAGCTAGTCTACTTTACATGCCTGTAGTAGTAGTAATTAAAAGAAAACCCCAAAATATTTCTTGTTCTTCTTTTGCTTGTTGGGAGCTTTCCCGTGTAAATAGTTTCTTTTCTTTTCTTTGGGGGTCAAGAGGAGAAGACCATGATGAAAATGTTTAGTGGCTCTCATATGCATTACTATTGATTTAACCATGAGCCATATTACTTTGTCTTCTCCCTTGTATTAAATGCTTGAAGATTCCAGCTTAGTCCAATGCACGTGCACTATTATTATTATCCACACCGTTCGGTCGTGCGAGTGAAAGGCAATAATGATGATATGTGATGAACTGATTGAGATGAGCACATGTTCACGCATGTAGTTGAAACAAAATCAACATAGCATCCATGATATTTATGTTCATGGTGATTTATATCCTACTCATGCTTGCATTCATCGTTGATTAATTTTAATGCATGTTCATTACCGCTGTCGCTCTCTAGCTGGTCGCTTCCGGATACATATCCAACGTATCTACTTTTCTAAACACTTTTGCCCTTGTTTTGGACTCTAACTTGCATGATTTGAATGGAACTAACCCTGACTGACGTTGTTTTCAGCAGAACTGCCATGGTGTTATTTTTGTGCAGAAATAAAAGTTCTCGGAATGACCTGAAAATCAACGGAGATTTATTTTGGAATATATAAAAAATACATGTGGAAAGAACCAGACCAGGGGGCCAACACCCTGTCCAAGAGGGTGGGGGGTGCGCCCCCCTGGGCGCGCCCCCTGCCTCGTGGCCCCCCTAAGGCTCCACCGACCTCAGCTCCGACTCCATATATTCACATTCGGGGAGAAAAATATCAGAGAGAAGGATTCATCGCGTTTTACGATACGGAGCCGCCGCCAAGCCCTAATCTCTCTCGGGAGGGCTGATCTGGAGTCTGTTCGGGGCTCCGGAGAGGGGAGATCGTCGCCGTCGTCATCATCAACCTTACTCCATCACCAATTCCATGATGCTCACCACCGTGCGTGAGTAATCCCATCGTAGGCTTGCTTGACGGTGATGGGTTGGATGAGATTTACCATGTAATCGAGTTAGTTTTGTTAGGGTTTGATCCCTAGTATCCACTATGTTCTAAGATTGATGTTGCTATGACTTTGCTATGCTTAATGCTTGTCACTAGGGCCCGAGTGCCATGATTTCAGATTTGAACCTATTTTGTTTTCATGAATATATGTGTGTTCTTGATCCTATCTTGCAAGTCAATAGTCACCTACTATGTGTTATGATCCGAAACCCCGAAGTGACAATAATCGGGACCACTCCCGGTGATGACCGTAGTTTGAGGAGTTCATGTATTCACTATGTGTTAATGCTTTGATCCGGTACTCTATTAAAAGGAGGCCTTAATATCCCTTAGTTTCCAATAGGACCCCGCTGCCATGGGAGGGTAGGACAAAAGATGTCATGCAAGTTCTTTTCCATAAGCATGTATGACTATATTCAGAATACACGCCTACATTACATTGATGAACTGGAGCTAGTTTTGTGTCACCCTATGTTATAACTATTACATGAGGAATCACATCCGACATAATTATCCATCATTGATCCAATGCATACGAGCTTTTCACATATTGCTTGTTGCTTATTTACTCTTCCGCTGCTACTGTTACAATCAGTACAAAACTACTATCGCTACTTTTACCACTGTTACCATTACTTCCATATTACTTTGCTACTAAAGTACCTTGCTACAGATATTAAGTCTTCTAGGTGTGGTTGAATTGACAACTCAACTGCTAATACTTGAGAGTATTCTTTGGCTCCCCTTGTCTCGAATCAATAAATTTGGGTTGAATACTCTACCCTCGAAAACTGTTGCGATCCCCTACACTTGTGGGTCATCACTTCCCAGTCTCTTTCTAGCCTTCACTTGTACTAAGCGGGAATACTGCTTGTGCATCCACTTCCATGAACCCCAAAGTTGTTCCATATGAGTCCACCATATCTTTCTGCCGTTCCAAGTAAATTTGTATGTGCCAAACTCCAAACCTTCAAATAAAATTCTATTTTGTATGCTCGAACAACACATGTATCAACTAGGGGTGTCTATATCTTCCATGCTAGGTGGGTTATTCTCACGATGAGTGGACTCCGCTCATCATTCACGAGAAAATGGCTGGTAACCGGGATGCCCAGTCCCATGCTCAAATCAAATCAAAATAATTAAACAAAACTCCACCAGGGCTGTTGTTGGTATGGTCGATACCCGTTGTTTCGGGCTAGCCGTGGAGTGTGCTTGTTGGTGGTTGGGGGAGTATAAACTTTACCATTCTGTTTGGGAACCTCCTATAATATGTGTAGCATGGAAGATATCGAAATCTCTTGGTTGTTACGTTGATAATGAAAGTATACCACTCAAAATAATATTCATCTCTATTTCAAAATCGAGCTCCGACACCTCTACAAATCCCTGCTTCCCTCTGCGAAGGGCCTATCTATTTAGTTTTATGTTGAGTCATCATCCTCTTATTAAAAAGCACCAGTTGGAGAGCACCGCTGTCATTTGCATGTATTGTTATTAATTTACATTGAGTATGATTGTGACTGGATCTCTTTTACCATGAATTGCAATGTCTAGTGAGTCCTTGATCTTCAAAGGTGCTCTGCATTTATGTTTTGCTGTCTCAGAAAGGGCTAGTGAGATACCATCTTGTTATATCATATTATGATTGTTTTGAGAAAGTGTTGTCATCCGAGGTTTATTATTATTGCTCGCTAGTTGATTATGCCATTGATATGAGTAAACATGAGACCTAAAAGTTATTGTGAATGTGGTTAGTTCATAATCTTTGCTGAAAACTTGAATGCTGGCTTTACATATTTGCAACAACAAGAGCAAACAAAGTTTGTCAAAGTTTTTCTTTATCACGTTTAGTTTATCAACTGAATTGCTTGAGGACAAGCAAAGGTTTAAGCTTGGGGGAGTTGATACGTCTCCAATGTATCTACTTTTCGAAACACTTTTGCCCTTGTTTTGGACACTAACTTGCATAATTTGAATGGAACTAACCCGGCTGACGTTGTTTTCAGCAGAATTGCCATGGTGTTATTTTTGTGCAGAAATAAGAGTTCTCGGAATGACATGAAAATCAACGGAGAATTATTTTGGAATATATAAAAAATACCGGCGGAAGAAACCAGACTAGGGGACCCACACCCTGTCCACGAGGGTGGGGGCGCCCCCTGGGCACGCCCCCTGCCTCGTGGGCCCCCTGACGCTCCACCGACCTCCGCTCCGACTCCATATATTCACGTTCGGGGAGAAAAAAATCAAAGAGAAGGATTCATCACGTTTTAAGATATGGAGCCGTCGCCAAGCGCTAATCTCTCTCGGGAGGGCTGATCTGGAGTTCGTTAGGGGCTCCGGAGAGTGGAGATCGTCGCCATCGTCATCATCAACCTTCCTCCATCACCAATTCCATGATGCTCACCGCCGTGCGTGCGTAATCCCATCGTAGGCTTGCTGGACGGTGATGGGTTGGATGAGATTTACCATGTAATCGAGTTAGTTTTGTTAGGGTTTGATCCCTAGTATCCATTATGTTCTAAGATTGATGTTGCTATGACTTTGCCATGCTTAATGCTTGTCACTAGGGCCCGAGTGCCATGATTTCAGATCTGAACCTATTATGTTTTCATGAATATATGTGAGTTCTTGATCCTATCTTGCAAGTCAATAGTCACCTACTATGTGTTATGATCCGGCAAGCCCGAAGTGACAATAATCGGGACCACTCCCGGTGATGACCATAGTTTGAGGAGTTCATGTATTCACTAAGTGTTAATGCTTTGGTCTGGTACTCTATTAAAAGGAGGCCTTAATATCCCTTAGTTTCCCATAGGACCCCGCTGCCATGGGAGTGTAGGACAAAAGATGTCATGCAAGTTCGTTTCCATAAGCACGTATGACTATATTCGGAATACATGCCTACATTACATTGATGAACTGGAGCTAGTTCTGTGTCACCCTATGATATAACTATTACATGAGGAATCGCATCCGACATAATTATCCATCACTGATCCAATGCGTACGAGCTTTTCACATATTGCTCCTTGCTTAGTTACTTTTCCGCTGCTACTGTTATAATCACTACAAAACTGCTACCATTACTTTTGCCACTGTTACCGTTACTTCCATATTACTTTGCTACTAAATACTTTGCTGCATATATTAAGTCTTCCAGGTGTGGTTGAATTGACAACTCAACTGCTAATTCTTGAGAGTATTCTTTGGCTCCCCTTGTGTCGAATCAATAAATTTGGGTTGAATACTCTACCCTCGAAAATTGTTGCGATCCCCTACACTTGTGGGTTATCAACCGTTCACTCATGCAAAGGATTGTCAGGAGCATATTGTTTCCATGTACAAGGGCAGCTCAAGCATCCAATGGTCAAACTTTGAAGTGGTCCTTGATGAGTCCGATGAATTTGTGATGCTCGAAGATGAGGATCCACGTGATCTCTATCGGAGAGTGACAACTCTTGCAGTGGCTCTTCAAGATCATGGGATCAAGGATGTGGATGATATTTGGATCAAGCGCAATTTATCAAGGCCATTGAAAGAACATGCGGTGCCCCCATGTTTGGTTTTGGTAATTGATGACAAGCTCTATGGACTAATGATTTCCTTGAGTTATATTTGAAGGGTTTGTCCATAGGCTTTTCTTGGAGTTCATTTGTTGGTTTCAAGGAGAGTTTGTGATGACCAAGGTGCTATTAAGGAATTTTCCAAAGATTGGTCTCGTGAGTGTTGAGCTTATTACAAGCATGTCTTGAAGAAGAAGAGTGTGTTATCATTCATGTTTACCTTCAAGACATCATCCAAATGAAGAGTTGGAAAGATTCAAGGTTGATCAAGACTAAGTGAAGGAGTGAATCAAGTTGATCAACACACAAAGCGTAGAAGATGTACCGAGAGGGATCAAGCAATCCTATGGTATGGTAAGCATTGTCAATCATGCTTTGTGTACTAACCCATGGTCTTCGTGAGAGTTCTTTGTGGGGTTAGGTTGCGGTGTGCAAGTTCAAGTGGAGCATCACGAAGAAATCAAGTGCTTGAAGCTTGCCGTCCATTGTTGTGACAATGGACTTGTGAAGATATGCCGAAGAGTGGCTCACCCATAGAGGAGTATGGGGGAGCAATCTACTAGTCTTCACCGAGACAACGCAATCAAGAAAGGTGGTCCAACTTGAGGAAATCAAGATCGTCTACATCTAGCTCAAGTGGACTTTGTGCAAAGCAAATGTTTGCCCTTGATAGGTTTTCTATTTTACCAGTCTCGTGGTGGTAGTTGGGAGACCGGTTTATAGGATCGTTTGCCGTACTATCAAGGGGGGCTCTCAAGTTGGTAACTTGATTGTATCGTTAGTAGAGAGCTCAAACCATTGCATCCTTGCATCATGTTTCTTGGTTCTTGTTTGGTTCTCTTTGTGAGTCTTAGAGCTTATGGTCATCTTGATGACAATCTTGAGTTCATCGAAAACGGAGTTCACATGTGTCTTCTATGATGTTTTCGGTGTTGGGTGTTTTACCGGTCTTATCCGAGGAAGGGTTCTCACCATTTTCTTATGGGCCTTTTCTAATTTGCTTCTTATTGGTTTTTCTATCAAGATTGTGTTAGCCCTTGTCGCTAGCTTTCCAACAAACTTGGTTTCATCGAATTCGGAGTCCGTATGCAAAAGTTATTATCGTTTTGGTGTACTGAAAAGGCTGCAACGGTACTACCGCGGGTAGGAGCGGAAGTAATTTTTTACTACAGCTTTCGGGAGCGGTACTACCGCTTGGAGCAGTACTACCGTGGTACTTCCGATCGGGACCAAAAACTCGTCACAAGTCCAACGGTGGTAGGCACGGATGTAATTTTTTAGTACCGCTCGCAAGCAGTAGTACCGCTACCCTTAGCAGTACTACCGCTACCCCTAGCGGTAGTACCGTGAGGTCAAGCGGTACTACCGCTCCGACGGTTTTTCTGGCCTTTTTGCCTCCTCGCTGTTGTTTTCCAAAGGGGTACTACAGCCCTAGCGGTAGTACCGCTCCTGGAGCGGTAGTACCGCTCTGTGCGGGCTGTGAGCATAATGGTTGGATTTTTCCCCACCTATAAAAGGGGGTCTTCTTCCCCAATGAACCCAATCCTTTGAGCTCGTGTTCTTCCCCCATTGTTGACCTTCTTCGAGCTTGCTATCTCTCAATCCCTCCATGGATTCTTTCTAGTTTTGGGGGGAAAAGAGAGAGGAGATCTAGATCCACATTTCCATCAATCACTTTCTCCTCTAAGTGAGGGGAACCCCTTGGATCTTGATCTTGGAGTTCTTGGTGTTCTCCTTCTTGTTCTTCCTCTCATTTCCCTCCCTAGCATTAGTTGCTTTGGTGGGATTTGGGTGAGAAGGACTTGGGCACTCCGTGTGCCCTTGCCATTGCATTTGGTGCATCGGTTTGAGTTCTCCACGGTGATACGTGGAAGTGAAGTTGAGAAGCTTATTACTCTTGGGTGCTTGGTACCCTTGAGCTTGTTCCTCTTGGGTGCTTGGGCGCCCTAGACGGTTGTGGTCACCTCAGAGCCATATTCCATTGTGGTGAAGCTTTGTGGTATCGTTGGGGAGATAGCCCCAACCTTGGTGTTCGGAGCACTATCATTGTGGTGTAAAGCTCCGGGCAAGTGTTGGGGTCTCCAATTAGGTTGTGGAGATCGCGCCGAGCAATTTTACGGGTTCCAGTGACCGCCCCCAAGGGTTGCCAAAGTGTATGGGTTCGGTGACCGCCCCCAAGGGTTGCCATTTGTACGGGTTCGGTGACCGCCCTCAAGGGTCCCTTAGTGGAATCACGACATCTTGCATTGTGCGAGGGCGTGAGGAGATTACGGTGGCCCTAGTGGCTTCTTGGGGAGCATTGTGCCTCCACACCGCTCCAAACGGAGATTAGCATCCGCAAGGGTGTGAACTTCGGGATACATCATCGTCTCCGCGTGCCTCGGTTATCTCTTACCCGAGCCCTTTACTTATGCACTATACTTTGTGATAGATATATTGTTTCTTGTCATTTATCTTGCTATCACCTAGTTGTTTATCTTACTTAGCATAAGTTGTTGGTGCACATAGGTGAGCCTAGTTGTTGTAGGTTTTGTGCTTGACAAATTAACCGCTAGGTTTATTCCGCATTTGTTCAAGCCTAAACCGTAATTATTTTAAAGCGCCTATTCACCCCCCCTAGGCGACATCCACGATCTTTCAATTGGTATCAGAGCCTCGTCTCTCTTTATAGGGCTTAACCGCCTACAGAGTAAGGATGTCGACTAAGGGTTTAGGTTTCTCTGACACTCTTAGTTTCAATGGCACAAATTCTGATGTTTGGGTAATTCGCATGCTTAATCTCTTTAGTGTCATGGACCCAAATTTAGAGCGAATTGTAGATATGGGTTTTTCTCCTCCAAAGGATGCACAAAGATTATCTTTAGAGGATGAGAAAAACTCTTATCTCAATGCTCAAGCTTCTAATGTGCTTTTTGATGCTTTGAGCAATGTAGTTATATTTCAACTCATGCCGTTCCGGGATGCTCATGAGTTGTGGACAAAGCTTCAAGATAAATATGGTGTGTCCAAGAACTGTAGGAATGATTGTTCTCCCTCCACCTCCGGCCATGTTGTCTTCTCAACTTCTTCTACTTCACCTACATGTGGTTTGCCACAAGGTAATGATATGGTGAGTAGTGTTGGTCATTGCAATGATGATAGTATGCTTATTGTGGATGATCCTTCATCACTATCTTACTGCAATGCATCTTCTTTGGACTTTAACACTTCGAGCACCCTACATGTTTCACATGCTTGTGTTGATAGTCCTTGCATATCATGTAGAACTTGCTTGACTAAAACTCATGATGATATGCTTGCTATGTCTTGTTGCCATGATAAAAATGCATCTATTTCCTCGAATTGTTGTGCTAACAATGTAGAGGAAACCCAACACCCCATGAAACAAGATGTAGTCTTGAATGGGGCTTCAAGGGATCCTACATCATCATCTATTGCGTTTTGCCTTATGGCTAAGGCTTCAAAGGTATCTCCCACTTTGAACCCCAATATATCTTGTCATGATAGTGATGATGACAATGATGATGATGTAGAAAATGATGAAGAGAATGACAATGTTGCCTCCTTCAAAATTAAGGGGGAAATGATTTTTAAAGCTCTTCATAAGAATAAAATTGCTCGTTCCAACTTCATGGAAATCATGTCTATTGCCATTGAGGGCAAGAAATATATAGAGGAGTTGGAATCTCATCTAGAGGAGCATGAGGTCACCATTGAGAAAATGGAAGGTCATGAGCGTGATTACGCTAATGAGATCGCCGACCTCTCGCAAGCTCTTGAACTTGAACAAACCACCAAGGAATCTCTTGAGGAGACTTTTGCTCTAGAAATATCTAGAATAAAGGAATCCCGTGATAGAGCTCTCGAGGTGGTTAATGATTTTGAAACTAAAAATGAGAAGCTTGAAGTTGCACATGCTAAACTCCTTGAGGATTTTGAGCACCTCAAAAATGGCTCAAGGGTCATTAAGGGTGAGCTCATAAAACTCACCGAGTCTCATGCTCAACTTAAAGCTTCATATTCTAAGGAGCTTGCCAAGTTGCCTTCTCCTCTTGCTATTATTGATGATGCTTGTGCTACTAACTCTATTTCTAGTGAAGCATCCATTTTGAAGGAGAATGTTGAGCTAAGGGCTCAACTTGAGTTGCTATCTGGCAATTATGGGAAATTGGAAGAAAGTCATGTAAAGCTCACAAGCTCTCATGATGATCTTCTAGTATCCCATAATGTGCTAAAGATAGCTCATGAGGCTATGAGTATCAAGGTAACATCTAGTGAGCCTCATGTGGATACTAGCACTACTTCAAGTCAAAATGCTATCTTGCCATGTGCTAGTCCTCGTAATTCATCTACTCACAATGTTAGTACATCTTGTGATGAATTGCTCTCCTTGCCTTGTTGGTCTAACAATGAAGATTATACTTCCTCTAGTACTTTGTTGATACTAACCATGTAGAGGAAATCAAAGAGCTCAAGGCCCAAGTCACTTCTTTGAAGAAAGACTTGGAAAAGTGTCATGAAGGGAAGTCCACACTCAACAATATCTTGAGTGTGCAAAAATCCCCCAATGACAAAGGTGGACTTGGATTCAACTCCAACAAGAAGAAAAGGTCCAAGATCATTAACAAGAATAAGGGCCAAGAACAACTCAATAATTCGGCCAAGATTATTTGCTTCAAGTGCAAAATTGAAGGGCATCATGTTAGATCTTGCCCATTGAAGAAAAAGGCCATTAGTGACAAGCAACAAGGGAAGAGGCCACAAGTTCATTCTCGTGCTCAACCGCAAGTTGGAGAAAGGCCGCTTCCCAAGAAGACTCATGGTAATGCTTCTCATTTTGAGAAATCAAATGAGAAGAAAGTGAAGAGTATATGTTGCTACCTATGCCGTGAGAAGGTCACCTTGCTTATTCATGCACTAGTGGTAACTTATCCAACCCAATTATTATTGATGATGTCTATTCTCTTGGGAAGGATAAGGTTGGCAATGTGTTTGCCAAGTTTCTTGGCACTCAAAGTGGTGTCAAGAAAAGAACCATTTGGGTAGCCAAGCCTATTGTGACTAACCTCTTAGGACCCAACTTGGTTGGGGACCAACTAGCTCAAACTTGATCAATAGGTGATGTTGGAGGGCATTGGAGACTTGGCTACATTATGAAGATTTGAGGGGTCTTCATCATTCATATTGTCTCAAGCCAAGTCATTCGGATTTTATTTCTATGGTATATCCAATGTTCCTCCTTGTGGTAACTCGTGCTTAATTTTTTTACATTGAAAGTTACTTGCCCCTTAGCATGTTGTGGTTTTGTACCTTGCATGTGCTTGTATATGTTGTGCTTTCAATTTGCTTATCTTGAGAAATCAAGTATGTGTATGTTGGTTTGTACATCATGTACGCGTGTGTCGTGTGTTGAGCCTTTTTGCATCTTGTTTATATCTTAGTTGGCTCTTGTGAGAGATTAATGGAACATCCCATTTTGGGGGAGTGATGTGCTTTGTGCACCTCACAATCCTAAAAATGTGTGTACATGAGGAATACCATCTAGTTTTGATATCACAAGATTATCTAGTCACTATGTGGTATATCTTCTCATGAGAAATTCAAATTCTAAAGTGTCCATTAATTATCTCTTGTTGGTTCCTCTTTTGCATCTTGGTAAGTTTTTCATTGGTATCACATTATGGGGGAGTAATATTCTATGTGCATATTACAAGCCTAGAAAATGTGTAAATTTGAGATTTTGTCACCTAGAGTTGATAGTATAAATTATGTTGTTCCTAGGTGACATGTTAGCTCTACAAGTTCCAATTTGCTTGTGCTTGGTGTGAAGATGATGTTGGATATCATTGCTATCTATCACCGGAAATTATTCCCAAATACTTCTTGTCTCTTGACAATTGGTAATCATATATGTGGTAGAAATTGTTGATCATCTTTACATTGGCTTTTTCTTTTGTTTGGCCTATTTCTTTCCAAGATTGCATCAACTCCCATTGCCTTCCGTGCCACTTGTGGATCTCGTGTTTTACTGTTTTTGTCAAGTGTTTTCTAGATATAGTGAAAGTGGTGATCCCACCGTGTGCATTTTGTACTTGAATGCAAATTCTCTCTAAATGCACAATTCGTGGGGGAGCTATCCTATTTTCGATAGAACACTCATCTTGTGATCCATATCAAGTGTGTGTTGATGGAAGGCAAGCCGTTTCTTTTTGGTACTTTGTGCCATCATGAAACTTTGTAGATGGGTTGGTTTGTTTGGAACCATCCTCTCTTTTGGGAGTCCGATATCTTTCCTTTTGCGTGTATGAATGGATATCTCATTCCTTGATGTATCTTCTAAATAGATATCTTCCAAGTGATGATTTCTCCATTTGGTATCCTATTTTCACTTGGTATTTCTTTTTCTTTTCGTTTCGTCTCTTGAAAGTCTTGAGCATGCATATTTACTACATGTATTTTCTTTGGCATGCTTTCTTTCTTTAACCCAATATATAGGGGAAACTCCACCTAGTCTCAATTTGGATGAGATGTGCATGAAATTCATTTTCATATATAAATGCACATGTGTTTGTGGAGTTTGTCCTATGTATTGGTGTTTCTAACTCTTTGGTCCCAATGAGTTTGGGTACCATTTTGTTTGCGTTGTTGTTCTAGGAACAATTGGAGATGCATTGGATGCTCGGCTCATTCAAAAGGAAGGTGGTGTCACCATGTGCTTATTGGAGTCAAGCTAGGATGACCAATGAACTACTATCTACCTTCAATTGGTATTTACTACATCCTTCCAATGGTATCTCGGTAACAAGTATCACCATCTACTTCTTGCACACATTTCTTGCACCAACCTTGTGTAGGTTGTATCATGGCATGTTAGTCATTCCTTCTTATGATACTTGTTTCCTTCCTCAAAGCATCCCAACAATGATCTCCTGTTGTTAGTTGTGATGTCTTTGATGCTCGTGTGGTTGGAACTTATTTATATACAATAAGAACATATCTAGCCATGTGCTATGCCTTCAAGCAAATATCTTATTGGTATATTTATGACTTCCTTGGGGATATCTTCTCCATTCCTTTTTGCAACAATTTCGTGTGTACATCCTTCTTTGTGGATTGATATCATCATGATCGTCATCTACCTAGAATCTTATACACTTGAGAGAAGTTGCATATCTATTTGATATCCCCTTCTTTCACGTCCACCTTTTCGTTCCTGTTTTATTTCTTTGGTGGCTCCGTGAAGGTATTTGTCTCGAGTGCGGATCTTATATCGTTACATCTTGATGCACTCTTTTGTGGTGAAGATCATTTTTTTCCTCTTGCTTGTCCTGACGAGGCTTTTGCCATTTCTATTGGTATCCCTCCTCATGACAAAGCTATCCTTTTTATATCTTCACCACAGGTTGTCACAAGCATAGGTTATTTATATGTTTAGTAGTGAGCTTGTGAACCCATTTGCTGTTGTGTGTGGGAATGATAGGCCTTGCACTGTGTATCTCATTCATTCAAGAGTATATTGATGCTTAATGTTCATCCATACATTAATCTTCTCAAGTGCTTTGCCATGACTCACACACATCTTTTTGGTTGAGCCTACTCTTAAGTTGACTCTTCTATATATTGCTCAACCAGTTGTTTGTTGCAAGTGCTAGGCTTTGTTTCCTTCATGCTCACTTGCACTTGGTGTGAGTGTCTATTGATCTTGGGGGAGTGATGATCCTATTTTGTGCACTTGGTATCCTAATGAAAATATTCTAAGGAGTGCATAAATTCTGGAGAGCTTCACTAGTGTCTTTAGAACACTCTGTTGCTATGTCGTGAGGTTCTATTGATCTTGGGGAAGCGACGATCCTATTTTGTGCTCATTGTATCCAAATACAAAACTAAATTGTGCACAAATCATGGGGAGCTTCTCTAGTTTCTCTAGAACACTCCTTTGCTCTTATCATAATATCTTTTATTCATTTGGCATGTAGGATCATTGGTCTAGTTGGGTCAATTGGTATCTTTTGATAGCTTAATTCAATTGGTTTCCTTTGATTGCTTGATTACGTGTTTTTCTCCCTTTGTTATGCCTTTGTGGCATATCATTCTTTTGCAATCTTTGGGCCTCAATATAGTTTGTCTTCCTCCAAGTATTTACAGTTGGATATATGTATTGCATTCCACTCTCTATTTTGAGGAATACATAATTTATGGAGGAACACAATTTATATTGACCTTCTAAGTTTTTCGCCCATTTTGACAATCGATGCCAATCGGGGAGAAGTTTCAGAGAGTTTAGTTTTGTGAGGAAGTTTAGAGAGTTGTCTCTTCGCTCTTCTTACTTTGGTTTTGTTCCTAAGCTTTTGCATCTCATGCGCATACATTATTGTTGCATGGTATGGTGATGCATAATTCCTTATATAAACTCTCTTGAAAGTGATTGTCATCAATTACCAAAATGGGGGAGATTGAAAGAACATGCGGTGCCCCCATGTTTGGTTTTGGTAATTGATGACAATCTCTATGGACTAATGGTTTCCTTGAGTTATATTTGAAGGGTTTGTCCATAGGCTTTTCTTGGAGTTCATTTGTTGGTTTCAAGGAGAGTTTGTGATGACCAAGGTGCTATTAAGGAATTATCCAAAGATTGGTCATGTGAGTGTTGAGCTTATTGCAAGCATGTCTTGAAGAAGAAGAGTGTGTTATCATTCATGTTTACCTTCAAGACATCATCCAAATGAAGAGTTGGAAAGATTCAAGGTTGATCAAGACTAAGTGAAGGAGTGAATCAAGTTGATCAACACACAAAGAGTAGAAGATGTACCGAGAGGGATCAAGCAATCCTATGGTATGGTAAGCATTGTCAATCACGCTTTGTGTACTAACCCATGGTCTTCGTGAGAGTTCTTTGTGGGGTTAGGTTGCGGTGTGCAAGTTCAAGTGGAGCATCACGAAGAAATCAAGTGCTTGAAGCTTGCCGTCCATTGTTGTGACAATGGACTTGTGAAGATATGCCGAAGAGTGGCTCACCCATAGAGGAGTATGAGGGAGCAATCTACTAGTCTTCACCGAGACAACGCAATCAAGAAAGGTGGTCCAACTTGAGGAAATCAAGATCATCTACATCTAGCTCAAGTGGACTTTGTGCAAAGCAAAGGTTTGCCCTTGATAGGTTTTCTATTTTACCGGTCTCGTGGTGGTAGTTGGGAGACCGGGTTATAGGATCGTTTGCCGTACTATCAAGGGGGGCTCTCAAGTTGGTAGCTTGATCATATCGTTAGTAGAGAGCTCAAACCATTGCATCCTTGCATCATGTTTCTTGGTTCTTGTTTGGTTCTCTTTGTGAGTCTTAGAGCTTATGGTCATCTTGATGACAAGCTTGAGTTCATCGAAAACGGAGTTCACATGTGTCTTCTATGATGTTTTCGGTGTTGGGTGTTTTACCGGTCTTATCCGAGGAAGGGTTCTCACCATTTTCTTATGGGCCTTTTCTAATTTGCTTATTATTGCTTTTTCTATCAAGATTGTGTTAGCCCTTGTCGCTAGCTTTCCAACAAACTTGGTTTCATCGAATTCGGAGTCCGTATGCAAAAGTTATTGTCGTTTTGGTGTACTGAAAAGGCTGCAGCGGTACTACCGCGGGTAGGAGCGGAAGTAATTTTTTACTACCGCTTTCGGGAGCGGTACTACCACTTTCGGGAGCGGTACTACCGCTTGGAGCAGTACTACCGTGGCAGATTGAAGATTGAGAGTCTCTTGGTGCTTGTTTTTGTCTATCCTTTAGATATGTTGTGGTGATTGTGGGACTCTCTTTGGATGGCCGCGGTGACATTGGGAAATCCTTAGATTGAGAACTACGAACTTTGAGGTGTGCTTTTGTAGCCCTACATAATTCTCGTCCTCTCTTGACCACGAAGGAATGACCTCCGGGTGCGTCTCCATTGCATGTTTTATGGGACATATCATGTGATTCGATTATGTTAATGTTGTTGGGAGTTGCCTCTAGTGAAAGTATGATCCCTAGGCCTTGTTTCCACCATTGCAATACCATTTGTGCTCACGTTTACCACTTGTTTGCTTGCTGCACTTTTTATTACAGATTTATATTACTTTGTTTTGCCATCCATATCACTTGCCATTTAACATCTCTTCGCCGAACTAGTGCACCTATACATCTGACAGTTGTATTAGGTGTGTTGGGGACACAAGAGACTTCTTGTATCTTAGTTGCAGGGTTGCTTGAGAGAGACCATCTTCAACCTCTACTTCCCTGAGTTCGATAAACCTTAGGTCATCCACTTGAGGGAGATTGCTGCTGTCCTACAAACCTCTGCGCTTGGAGGCCCAACATAGTCTACAAGAGTAGAAGCGTGTGTAGACATCAAGCTATTTCTGGTGCCGTTGCCGGGGAGGTGAGTGCTTGAAGGTATATCTTTAGATCTTGCAATTAAATCTTTTTGTTTCTTGTTTTTATTTTCACTAGTTTTGCTTAATGGAAAACAACAAAAATATGAGAGAGCTTTATAAGCTCTACCTTGAACTTGGACATGATGTGTTCGAAGAGAAAATTAAAAAACCTTTGGAACTTTATTATTTGCATAACAATCATGATGGTGGTGATGTTATTAGTTTGTTTTTATTTAATATCAATATTGCTAATGACATGGAAAGCTCTAAGCTTGGGGATGACACGTTTGATGAACATGATATTTTTAGTCCCCCAACTTTTGAGGATAAAATTTACTTTGATGATACTATGCCTCCTATATATGATGATTACAATGATGAATATGATATTTTCTGTCCACCTACTATTGAGGATAAAATTTATTATGATTATGATATGCCTCCTAAATACGATGATTACCATGATGGTTATGATAGTCTTACTCTCACTATTCCTAATAAGAAAGATTTTGCTTATATGAAGAGTAATGACACTTTTATGCTTTTGGATCATGGAAATAATGCCTTATGTGATAGTTATATTGTTGAGTTCATCCATGATGCCACTGAAATTTATAATGAGAGAGGGAGGCATGGTTCTAAATATCTTAATAATAAGAAGTTTCCTCTTTTTATGGTGAATATTTTGAAGTTATGCTTGTTTTGCCTTCCTATGCTTATTGCTTTGTGCTTCAATGAATTATTTTATTGCAATATTCCTATGCATAGGAAGCATGTTAGGCTTAAATATGTTTGGTATTTGCTTCTTGATGCTCTCTTTTGTTCTTCAACTCTTATTCCTACGAGAGCATCATTAAAGTCTTATGCCTAGCTTAAAGGCATAAAAGAAAGCGCTTTTGGGAGGCAGCCCACAATGAATAAAATTTTATTTTGCTTTTGTTGTGTCTTGATGTTGTTACTACAGTAGCATCATCATTGTATCTTTACTTTTCAGCTTTGTACCAAGTGTAGCCTCTGATTGCAAGAAAGTTCAAAAGTTGTGACGTGCTGTCCAGGAAACAGATTCTGTCCTTGGATAGAAAAATTCGTATAAAATCACCAGATCATCTTTTTGGTCTGAAGTTTTTCGACAGCGTGCTCTATACAATTGGCTTTCGGGGTCTGTTCTGAGTTTTTTGATTTGAGTAGCAGAAGTGCCCCGAAAAAATTATTTACTACCCGCTGGTCTGTTTTTCACAGATTCTGTCCTGTTTTGCCTTTCCTTCGTTTTGCAAACCTTGAGCTTGCTTTTTCTTTGCAAAAACCTTTTGGCAATCTTGAGAAACAGTAGACCTTCAATAATATCCTTATTTCCAGCAAGTAAAAATTATTTTATTATGGGTACTAACCTCGCTAATCAGATTATGATGAGTTATGTATGAAGGGAGTTTTCAAGTGTGCGAGGGAAGATGATAAAAAGATTCAGGAGTATCAAACGCTCAAGCTTGGGGATGCCCCCGTGCACCCCCAAGACATATTCAAGAAGACTCAAGCGTCTAAGCTTGGGGATGCCCCCGTGCATCCCCTTCTCCATCAACAATTCTCAGTTCGTCTTTCGTTCCACTATATTTTTATCACTTCATGTGTTATATGCTATGCTTGGAGCGTCTTGCTTTTAGTTTCCTTTTTAGTTTCCTTTAGCTTTGCTTGCTGTTCATAACGAGTTGAAACCCAGATTTCTTTGTGTGGGAGAGAGACCCGCTCCACTTCAACCTAGAACATAACATAGAATTTTCATGTCTATCTTTGCTGTGTGTGTTCTTTGTCTTTCAATAGCTACTTTCATGTTCAACTCTTAGTTTTCATGCTTATCTTTTTAAAGAGCTTTTGTTTAGTTGGTTGCTGAAACTCTCTTTAGTTATCATGCTTATCTTGTTAAGAGAGTTTGCTTCGGTTGCACTGGTTGATATGTCCATGATAAAAATGCTATGTGCATAATGGTGCTTAGTAGTTCATGTTTTCTTATGGTTAGTCTCAAATAGCTGGGGGGTTCCCAATGTGTTATTGGAGTACCAACTTGATTTGTTTGCCTATGATGTGGTATGGTTTAGTGGTATCTTCCTTCAAGAATTTATTTTGATTGACTTGGCGTATGCTCACGCATATTTAAGACTCTAAAAAAAGTCTATCAAGCCTTGATGATCTTTAATTTCTGAGTAGTGATATAACTTCCATGCCCGATTCAATGTTGCTTTGTCGCTCTGCATGATTATGACCGTCATTACTCTTTTAGTTGGTCGCTCCCAGTCTTTTGCTAACCTTCGCCTGTACTAAGCGGACTGACTGCTTGTGCATTCAAAATCCTTTAAACCAGTTATGCCATATGAGTCCACCATACCTTCCTATACATGGTATTTACCTGCCATTCCTAACGAAGACTTTCATGTACCATCTCGAAATTATTCAAAAAAGCATTTCTATTTTGTGCCTCTGTTTTAGCTCATGAGGAAGTAGTAGTTAATTCATGATCTTTTTAAGTTGGACAAGCTTCACCCCGGGATTGCATGTCTAATGTGCAAACCCATAATACGAGAAGGAACTGGCATAGAGTGCGCCCGGCTCATTAAAAAATTATACAACAAACAAACCCTCCTTCACGCTTTGTTCATGAGAAATCAGAAAACTTTGGCAGTGATAAACAAAGGAGATTAAGAGGATGTGATCGTCCTCATTCGGGAGCCGTTCCTCGAAACTTGTCCAGCTCAAGAAGTGATTGAGTTATCTGCTAGCATTCGTTGACGCAATATGCATATTCTAAAAAAAAGTATTACCTCTGTTTTTAAAACCAAGAGCTCTGGTACATGTTTAGTTTTTGTTTTCGACCATGGGTTTTCAACCTTGCCAACAAAAGCCACGGTTCAAGAGTCTCCACCTTCTTTAAAGCACCAACTATTGAGAGCATGATTGTCATTCTGAGTGTAATGTGCATTGTCCCAAAGTATCATTGTCTTTTGCATGATTATGATATCGTTTATTCTGAAATCATTGTATCTAGTCGTCACTTAAACCTTGGAGGTGCCCCTGCATTTATGTTTTGCTTCACTAAAGGGGGCAAGCGAGGTACCACTTTATCATATTTGCACACCATGCTCATTACAAATCTATTTGAGTGTTTCAGTATCATATTGTAAAACTTTCAGTTCTTTGTGATTCTCTCATGAGGCAACTTAGTTACTACAGATTCATTGTCTCAGTAAGCACTTGTCATGTGACTGTGAAAAGTCCTTATATGGTTAATAGCATGTCACCACAGAAATTATGGTTGTTATCATTTACCTACTCGAGGACGAGCAGGAATTAAGCTTGGGGATGTTGATACGTCCAAAACGTATCTATAATTTTTGCTTGCTCCATGCCCTTTTTGTGTGATATTGCTATGATATTTATGCACTTCATACACTTTTGATCATATTTGGACTAACCTACTAATGGTTGCAAAAGTGCACAATGTTCTTGTTTTACACTTTATTGTGTAGGAATTACTTGGAAATTGACAAAAACGCAAAAGGAGTCGTATTGGAGTAGGACTCTGACTTTCCTGAAATCTGTCTGAGAACGTTTTTTAAAGATGGTCAAGTTCCGGTCCGAAGACGACGTCAAACGGAAAAAGTCTAGTTGCGAAAGTTGTGGGGAATTTCGAGGCGATGCTTCTGGATATAAAATTCGTCCAAATCGGAGTCTGGACGGCTGAGTAAAGCCTGTTTTACTGAGGCCCAAAATCTGGTGATGGGAATCCGAGAGTCTATATAAAGAGAGGAAACCTAGGTCACCAAGGCCCACGAATTTTCCTCCTCCCGAGCCGCCGTCTTGGAGGGGAGGACCAGCACCATTGCAGCACCATCTACAAGGAAGAAGGGGGGCCAAGGAGCCGCTGCCCCTAGGGCCGCCGCCGCCCCGAGGGCCGCCGCCGCCCCCTAGGGCCGCCGTCGCCACGCCCCACCGCCACCGCCGCCTCCGTGGCTGCCGCCGGCCGTCTCCTCCTCGCGGGGCTGCACCTCTCCATCAACACCATCATCAACCTCCTCCTCACCATGTCCATGTGTGAGTAGTCTTCTCCGGGGCCGAGGGCTCGTACGTGTAGCTATGTGGTTATCTCTCTCTCCCATGATGTGATCTTCGTTGTGATCATAGGCTATGTTAATCTAGGGTGATCCCATGATGTTTCCCCTTCCTCTATGTATTGGATTGATGTACTCACTTGTCTTTATCTAGTATAATCCCCGAGACCAAGGTGACAACAGTCTATTGGACATGGATTAGAAAAATATTTTCATGAGTGATTTCCTCTCTTGTGTGTTGATTGAAGATTGAGAGTCTCTTGGTGCTTGTCTTTGACTATCCTTTAGATATGTTGTGGTGATTGTGGGACTCTCTTTGGATGGCCGCGGTGACATTGGGAAATCCTTAGATTGAGAACTACGAACTTTGAGGTGTGCTTTTGTAGCCCTACATAATTCTCGTCATCTCTTGACCACGAAGGAATGACCTCCGGGTGCGTCTCCATTGCATGTTTTATGGGACATATCATGTGATTCGATTATGTTAATGTTGTTGGGAGTTGCCTCTACTGAAAGTATGATCCCTAGGCCTTGTTTCCACCATTGCAATACCATTTGTGCTCACGTTTACCACTTGTTTGCTTGCTGCACTTTTTATTACAGATTTATATTACTTTGTTTTGCCATCCATGTCACTTGCCATTTAACATCTCTTCGCCGAACTAGTGCACCTATACATCTGACAGTTGTATTAGGTGTGTTGGGGACACAAGAGACTTTTTGTATCTTAGTTGCAGGGTTGCTTGAGAGAGACCATCTTCAACCTCTACTTCCCTGAGTTCGATAAACCTTAGGTCATCCACTTGAGGGAAATTGCTGCTGTCCTACAAACCTCTGCGCTTGGAGGCCCAACATAGTCTACAAGAGTAGAAGCATGTGTAGACATCAGGAAGCAAGGCACACATTGTATTGTTGCCATGGAGGATAAAAATATGGGGTTTTCATCATATTGCTTGAGTTTATCCCTCTACATCATGTCATCTTGCTTAAGGCGTTACTCTGTTCGTATGAACTCAATACACTAGATGCATGCTGGATAGCGGTCGATGTGTGGAGTAATAGTAGTGATGCAGGCATGAGTTGGTATACTTGTCTCGGATGTGATGCCTATAGACAATGATCATGCCTAGATAGTCTCATAATTATTCGCTTTTTTATCAATTGCTCGACAGTAATTGTTTACCCGCCGTAGAATACCGCTATCATGAGAGAAGCCACTAGAGAAAACTATGGCCCCCGGGTCTATCTTTATCATATTACTTTTCCGTCAACTAGCCAATTTCTACCGCCGTTGTTTATTTGCTTTCTTTTCTTTCTGTTTCTATATCAAAAATACCAAAAATATTATCTATCATCTCTATCAGATCTCACTCTCGTAAGTGACCGTAAAGGGATTGACAACCCCTTATCACGTTGGCTGCGAAGTTCTTATTTGTTTGTGCATGTGCGAGGGACTGGTGCGTGGTCTCCTACTGGATTGATACCTTGGTTCTAAAAAACTAAGGGAAATACTTACGCTACTGTGCTGCATCTCCCTTTCCTCTTCGAGAGAATACAACGCAAGCTCAAGAGGTAGCAACCACCACTTTTGGTTAATGGAACTTCTTTAACTTTGGAACATGTGATGCAAAGACTTGACATTATTGAAAACAAAATGGCTACTATTGAGACAATTGAAAATTTAGATAAAAAGTTTCATAATCAAATTACTCAATATGGATCTAAGGTAGGGGTTACTATAAAGAATCTTAAGGAAAAAGAACCCATAGTCAACGAAAAAATAGATCAAGGTTCTATTAGAATTGGCAAACTAGAAAATATTATTACCAATTTGGGTTCCTCTTTTTCCTCCATTGAAAATACTCCAACTCCTCCTGCTAAGATCGCCAAATTTATTTATGTTCCTAAGAATAAGGGTGAATCTTCTAGTCAAGAAGATCTCAAATCATTAAGTGTTCACTCCAATCTTTTTAATATGATTAAGAGACCAATTACAACAGATGAATTTCTTGCTTTCTTGCATAGGAGTATGATTATTGATAAAACCATAGAATCTCCAAAGGAAAATAGAGGTATGATTGAAGAATTGCATACCAGAGATGATAATACCTAGATCTATTTGCGTTTTATGCCTAGCTAAGGGCGTTAAACAATAGCGCTTGTTGGGAGGCAACCCAATTTTATTTTTGCTTTTTACTTTTTGATTTTGTTTTTCAATAAATACACACTATTACTTCTGTAGCAATTGTGTTTTGGTGTTTTAATTAGTGTTTGAGCCAAGTAAGACCTTTGGGATGGCTTATGGTGATCGTTGACTTGATTTTGCTGAAAAACAGAAACTTTTGCGCCGAGTGGAGAAAATTCAATAATTCACTGGAAGGTCGAAACCTTCTGAAATTTTTACACAAAATTTATATAAAAATTCCCCACATCATCCTAGTTTTTCAAAAAAATTAGAGTTGCATAAGTATGCGAAGTTTTCAGATTGCTACCGATTGTTCCGTTTTCACAGATTCAATTTTTATGTGTTGTTTGCTTATTTTGATGCATCTATGGCTAGTATCGGGGGGGGGGGTATGAACCATGGAAAAGTTGGAATACAGTAGATATTACACCAATATAAAATTAGAATAAGATTACACTAGTACCTTGAGTGGTTATTTGCTTTGTTTTACTAACGGAGCTCACGAGATTTCTGTTGAGTTTTGTGTTGTGAAGTTTTCAAGTTTTGGGTAAGGATTTGATGGACTATGGAATAAGGAGTGGAAAAAGCCTAAGCTTGAGGATGCCCAAGGCACTCCAAGGTAAAATTCAAGGACGACCAAGAGCCAATGCTTGGGGATGCCCCGGGAAGGCATCCCCTTTTTCGTCTTCATCCATCGGTAACTTTACTTGAGGCTATATTTTTATTCACTACATGATATGTGTTTTGCTTGGAGCGTCTTGTATGATATGAGTCTTTTCTTTTTAGTTTGTTACAATCATCCTTGTTGTACACACCTTTTGAGAGGGACACGCTTCAATCGTGATTTATTATAATACTCTATGTGCTTCACTTATATCTTTTGAGCTAGGCAATTTTGCTCTAGTGCTTCACTATATCTTTTTAGAGCACGGCGGTGGTTTTATTTTATAGAAATTGTTGAACTCTCTTGCTTCACTTATATTATTTTGAGAGTCCTTAGAACAGAATGGTAATTTGCTTGGGTTATGAATTTAGTCCTAATATGATAGGCATCCAAAGGAGATATAATAAAAACTTTCATATATAGAGCATTGAATACTACGTGAAGTTTGACTCCTTGTAATTGTTTTGAGATGTTAAGATGGTAATATTAGAGTCATGCTAGTAGTAGTTTGTGAGGTTAAAGAAAATAATCGTGTTAAGGTTTGTGATTGCCGTAGCATGCACGTATGGTCTCCTAACTATGTAACCAAATTGGAGCACTTTGTATTTTGAGTGTTTGTCTTTGCATGAAGGTCGAGGGCACGCGATGGTTAACTCCTACCAACCTCCCCCCTAGGGACATGCATCGTAGTACTTTGCTTCGAGAGCTAATATTTTTTTCGCAATAAGTATGTGAGTTCTTTATGACTAATGTTGAGTCCATGGATTATGCGCACTCTCACCCTTCCACCTTGCTAGCCACTCTAGTGCCGCACAACTCTCGTCGGTGCATAAAACCCTCCTTATACCTTCCTCAAAACAGCCACCATACCTACCTATTATGACATTTCTATAGCCATTCCAAGATATATTGCCATGTAACTCCATCGTTCCGTTTATTATGACACGCATCTTCATTGTCATATTGCTTTGCATGATCATGTAGTTGACATAGTATTTGTGACGAGGCCACCATTCATATTTTTTATACATGTCACTCTTGGTCATTGCACATCTCGGTACACCGTCGAAGGCATTCATATAGAGTCATATCTTTGTTCTAGTATTGAGTTGTAAGTAAATAAAAGTGTGATCATCATCATTATTAGAACATTGTCCCATGTGAGGTTATCAAAAATAAATGAGGCCAATGAAGCCCAAATAAACAAAAGAGACCAAAGAAGCCCCCAAAAATAAAAATAAATGAGGGAAAAAGAGAGAAGAGACAATGTCACTATCTTTTTTCCACACTTGTGCTTCAGAGTAGCACCATGTTCTTTATGATAAAGAGTCTCCTATGTTGTCACTTTCATATACTAGTGGGAATTTTCGAAAATTCAATATGGGTCATACTACTATACAATCCCATTATCTTACCCATGGGCCTACATGGGGATCTGAGCGTAGAGATATATAACATTATGTATTGTGGTTTCTGGTAACATTATTGTACAGTGCTACTGCTCCTTGTCTGTTGTCCTTTATTGCTGGAGCCCACATTGTCTTGTACTATCAGTTTTGATGTATGCACTTTTTTCTGGACCGGCTTCGTGTCACACATGGTCTGCTCTGGAATCTGGGAAGCCAATGACCCAATTTATTCACCCTCTCTCTTAAAGCTGCGAGGCCAACAAATTTTGTATTGAAACAACAATTGCACATCCAGTGTTCTTCGGTATCAAGTTCTTTGCCCGAATATAAAGATAACCGGAAAATCTCACATAGCTAAACATCATATTAGTGCTAGTTACTTCTTTCAGCAAGACCTCGGATCGATCTCTCAAGAACACCCATCCTACTTCACATGGTGCTCGTCTGGTGGACTAGTACCCACTCGTACTCTGGTAGATAGCACCGAAAAGCTTTGTCATGTCGTAATCACATTCACTAAGAAAGACAAACCATTAGCATCAACAGATTATTAACGGTAATTAAACAGACATTCAGAATAAGATAGGAAACAACTGAACATTAGGCCCATGGATGCACTCATGAACATGGCCACCAAAAGAAAGTAATTTGTCTAAAAAACAAAAGAAAGTAATGCTACTTTTATAAACAGGATGCAGCGGTAGTTGCCTTCATAATTATTAGTATTCCTATGTACAGAACATCCAATGCACGTTCTATATTCAACATCCTAAACATACATTCCACACCATGAACAGTAATGTTCAGATGTTGGGCACCAGGCTGCAGTCTGACTATTATCTACAGACCAATTATTGCGAGGAAGTTATTTAATGCATCAGTTCGGTTTCGAAGATGCATTTTTTCACATGCCGAAGACCACGTACTCCACTGCTAATTATGGTCACAAAATGGAGCCATGAGCGCTGCTCACCTCTTGATCCACCCCGGAGCTCGCCATTCAGGCCTCATTGTCGACTCTCCAGACTCTGGCGAAGCAGTGCCCCTGCCTATTTGCATTGTCCGCAGTCGCCGTCCAAATGCACCGCCACCGATGATTCGAACAAGCCAGCTTCTCATGGGCTACCCACCTCGCTCCTGTCGTTTAGATTAGACATAGCGGGACGAACCACCTCCGAGAAGATGGGCAAACTGAGGGCCAAAATTTGTCAATAAACGCGAGGGAGGTTATTAGCATAACATGCTGAAAGCCGACAAGAGCAGGAACTACCCCTCATTCAAACAAAGAACAGGAGTAGGGCTCAACTGATCCACGGGTAAATCATCGTTCCCGCAGCCGCCAGTTGCTATCATCTCGGCCTGGACCTCCTCCATTCTCCTTCCCTCGGCCGTGTCCACACAGGCCAACAGTTTCATTGACGGCGATGGATAAACGGGTGCGAGATGTGTAGGCAGATCCTGTGCGAACGGTACACCAGTGTATTGCAGCTCCAGTGTCGCAGGCCCTACGCACGTGACCTCCCATACATACGGTTCTGTAGACGTAAGCCATATAACCATTTCCTCGTTACCTCATTTTTGCCGCTCGCAACTGTTTCATTCAATGCAGCCAGTACCTAACTAAATAGCAGATCACACGGTCCAGATAATGTGAGTATATGCCGGTATGAGCCATATCGTTGCTTCTGGAAATTTTTCGTTATAGAACTTGGCTTGTATATTCCAACGATGGGCTTCCTCAAATGCCCTAGGTCTTCATGAGCAAGCAAGTTGATGCACACCCACTAGTTGTCTTTTGAGCTTTCTGTTAACCCACAAGTGTAGGGGATCGCAACAGTTTTCGAGGGTAGAGTATTCAACCCAAATTTATTGATTCGACACAAGGGGAGCCAAAGAATACTCTCAAGTATTAGCAGTTGAGTTGTCAATTCAACCACACCTGTGAGACTTAATATCAGCAGCAAAGTATTTAGTAGCAAAGTGTGACGCCTCGAGACCGATGCGCCAGGTGTCTTCTAGTTATTTGTTGCCGTTGTCATGTCATCTGCTTGCGTGTTTCCCTTTGCCATGTCATCATGTGCATTGCATCTGCATACTTTTCAAAACTTGCATCCGTCCGTAATTGCCCCGTCCTCTCCGTTGTCCGTCTTGAGCCCAGACACACTCGCACGCGCCCGCGGCACCTCCGAATATTTATTTTATGAGTGGTCGGAAAATGTTCTCGGAATGGGATCAAACTTGGCGTGTGGTCTTGTTATAGTGTAGGTAGACCGCCTATCAAATTTCATCACATTCGGAGCTCGTTTGATAGCCCTACCGTTAAAACTAGAGCGGCACCATTGCTGGTTTATTCGCCGGAGGTTTCGGTCTCCGAAACGCCCGTCGGGCCTCTCTCTCTCTTCTCTTCCGCAGCCCACGGCCTCTTTGCACAACCCATCAAATCCCCCTCCGTCCGAAACCGTTGGATCGCAATTGGAGGGCTCAGAATCGCCCCAAAACCCCCTCCTAACCCTAGTTCTATCCCCCTTCCCTATATATGGACACCTCCCCTGCCATTTTTGGCAATCCCTAACCCCTAGCCCCCTAGCCGCCACTCCCTCCTCGTCTTCAGCGCCGGCCGCTCCGCCGCCGCCACTCGCCCTCCCCCTCGCCCTTCACTTGGCGTGCCCAGCCGCGAGCGCCGATGACAATCGCCTCATCGCCCACTCCCCATTCGCCAACTGTCCCCAGCCCACTCCCCGCCGCCACGGGCCCGCCAGGCTCGCCCCGGGCGCCCGACCGGGCCGAGCGCCCCGCGCCTCCCGCATCCACGCCGCCGCCTGGCTCCCCGCGCGCCGCCTCGGGCCTATTGCGCCTCGCCGGCCCCCGCCTCGCTCCCTCTGCCCCGCTCGCCACCGGCGCACGTGGCCGACGCTGCCTCCACCTGCAGGTTATCGCCTCGCCGTCTCTTCCTTCCCCTCCCGGTGCTCTCTCTCATCCCTAAGCTCTCTCTCTCTCTCTCTCTCTCTCTCTCTCTCTCTCTGTGTGTGTGTGTGTGTGTGTGTGTGTGTGTGTGTGTGTCTAGCAGACGCCGCCGGAGGAGCTCGCCATCGACACTCCGTCCTCCCCCGTCGTCGCCGGATCTGGAGGCCCCATGGCCGGGTCCGCCTTCCCACGCTCCTCCGCCGCCGTTCCCCGTCCTCGCCGGTGCGCCACTGCCCCACCATGGCCATCGGCCTCCTCTGCCTCGCGCCGGACGTGTCCGCCGGGACACGAACATGTCCACCCTCGCCTCGCCTGTGTGACCGACAGGTGGGCCCGCGCGCCCAAGCCCGGACATGTCCGCCCGACCCCCCGAGGTGTTTTTTTTTGCTAAGTCCCTGGTTTTCAACTTCATATAGGCATTTTCATCATGATGTAAGTGTGTGCTCGTTTGTCCAATGATGATGTATTATATATCAAAATGTTCGTCTCGAAGTTCTCTACATGTTAGTTGCATTTGCATGCATGATACTGTTCATCTTGTTGCCTTAATCTTCGTTGCAAAACTGCTATGTGATGTTACTGCTCAGTCCTTGTTGTCTGTCAACAATATGTTAGCATGATTGTGAGGTCGTATATTTGTGCATGTTGATCCAAATGGAGTGTATGATATGTCAAAATCTTCGTCTTGTGATGCTCTTCATGATGGTTGCTATTGCATACTTGTTTTAGTTCTTTATGCCATGTTAATCTCTGTTGCAAAAGTGCATGTTGCTGTTAACTGCTGAAAACTAACATAACTTGCTGATTTGTCTTTTTCATATCTTTCTGTGTGATTTTTGTTTGAGCATCATGTCAACATGTTTTAGAAGCACAATCATGTCATCTTTGCTGTGGTGCAATCCACTTTTCATGATATGCCTTGTGGTGAGTGCAACAAGCTTGTAAAGTAGCCTACTCACTGTTTGCTGATTTCTGAGACTTGTTAAAAACTGCTAAGTCTGAAACTGTTATATTGTGATGCCATGTTTGCTTGATGCCCCAAGCATACCCATGCATGTTTTGGAATGTCCAATGACCATGTCTTGAAGTCCATGTTATGCTCTATCCATCCATGCCCTTGTTTGCAAATATCGGTGGCTGTAGCTTGCCTCTTTCGTGCTCTCATATTGTTATAAAATGTTTTTGTCAGCCTGTTATCAGCAACTTCAGTTTTGCCATGTGAATAACTAGTGTTCTATGCATCCTATGGCCATGTTCTTGCCATGAGTAGCTTCAGAAACATGTCTTGTTGCTGTTGGTTATATGCACATGCCATGATATTCTTTGAGATGAGTTGCACAAGCTTGCAAACATGTCTACTTGTTGTTGTTGCTGTCATGTTCAGTTTATTTCACTAAGTATGTGAATCTGTTATCTTTTGCAATCTTGCCATGATGTTTTGAGCATGTTCTAGTGGTGTTTGGTAGTAGCTCAGTGATCATGCTTGTAGTGCTTGATATGTAAATGCTTGCCATGCCCTTTGATGCCATGAGATGTTCCTGTAGCATGTTGTTTTGATGATTGCAAAGTGCTTAGTGGTTGTTTTTGGGACAGATTGTTGTTATATCATGTTTCGTGTGTATGTGTTGAACCGTTGCTCCGTTTTGAGCGTGCTCTATATGAAACTTGCGTGTTTTTGCATGTAGATGCATAATATCATGCTTTATACATGTTTGGAGTGTGTTTGCTTGTTGTTTGAATGTATCTTGCATCTTTACCATGCTTAACTTGTTTTGCTCATATCTTCTAGGCCGTAGCTCCGATTTAAATGAACTTTATATGTAACTTGACTAGAATTTCGAGTAGATCATCATGGTGCATGTTAACTTGCTGTTTAACAACTTTAACATCAGGTTTGTTCAGATCTAGACCAATTTCGAAATTTGCATATGAGGACTTATCGGAATTGTTATATGTTGTATCCGGCCTCATTTAAACTTGCTTTGTGTGATGTTCTTGTTTGCTTCATCTCTTGCCATGATTTGCATCATGTAGCCGTGTCATGCATCATACTTGGTTGTGCATCATGTCTTGTTATGTGTTGTGTGTTTACCGTGTTGTTTGCTTCTTCTCGTTAGTTCTTGTTTCGTTGCGATCGTGAGGATTTTCTCATCTACGCTTGGTTCGTCTTCGTGGCTCCTTCTTCGTCTTCTTCATGGACTCGATCTTCTTCCTTGTGGGATCTCAGGCAAGATGATCGTCACCCTGGATCTCATTACTATCATTGCCATGCTAATTGTCTCGATGCTATTGCTATATGTCGCGCTACTTATCTATTGTTGTCAGCCTCTCTTTGTTGCCATGAAACCTCTAACCTTTGACACCATCCCAGCAAACCGTTGTTTGGCTATGTTACCGCTTGCTCAGCCCCTCTTATAGCATTGTTAGTTGCATGGGAAGATGAAGATTGCTCCATGTCAGATCTTGATTGTTGGAATATCACTATATATCTCTTAAATAAATTAATGCACCTATATACTTGGAAATGGGTGGAAGGGTTGGCATTTTGCTCGGTGTTTTGTTCCACTCATGCCGTCTTAAGAACTGATAAACCGGTGTTATGTTCCTTGATTTTGCGTTCCTAACACGGTTGGGTATATGGGGACCCCTCGACAGTTCGCTTTGAATAAAACTCCTCCAGCAAGGCCCAACTTTGGTTTTACCATTTTCCTAATAACTAAAAACTTGCATAGGGACTTTCCGGACCCCGAGGACTTAATTTACAACCCAGGCCAGTGCTCCTCATGAGTGTTGGTCCAAACTAGAGTCGTTTGCGGCGCCGCCCCTTGGCAACTTGGGGTATTTGGTCGCTGCACGCTGTGCTCATCCGGACGTTGATACGTCTCCAACGTATCTATAATTTTTTATTGTTCCATGCTATTATATTATCCTTCTAGGATGTCTTATGGGCTTTATTGTACACTTTTATATGATTTTTGGGACTAACCTATTAACCCAGAGCCTAGTGCCAGTTTCTGTTTTTCTCCTGTTTTAGGGTTTTACAGAAAAGGAAAATCAAATAGAGTCCAATTGACGAGCCAATTTTTAATGATTTTTTCTGGACCAAAAGAAGCCCCCGAAGCAAAAGAGTTGGGCCAGGAGAGCCACGGGCTGCCCTCGAAGGTGGGGGCCACGCCCTGGGCAGGGGGGCGCGCCCCTTATCTCGAGGACGGCCCGTAGCTCCCCTTTACTTGGCCCCGACTCCAAAAAATCCTATAAATACTGAAACCTTCGGAAATTAACCTAGATCGGGAGTTCCGCCGCCGAAAGCCTCTATAGCCACCGAAAACCAATCTACACCCGTTCTGGCACCCTGCCGGAGGGGGGAATCACTCTCCGGTGGCTATCTTCATCATCCCGACGCTCTCCATGACGAGGAGGGAGTAGTCCACCCTCGGGGCCGAGGGTATGTACAAGTAGCTATGTGTTTGACCTCTCTCTCTCTCTCTCGTGTTCTTGAGATGGCACGATCTTGATGTATCGCGAGCTTTGCTATTCTAGTTGGATCTTTGATACGTCCATTTTGCATCATGCTTATAAGTTGATATTTATTGCATTATAGGCTGTTCATACATGTTTTGTCACAATACTTATGCCTTTTCCCTCTTATCTTGCAAGGTTTACATGAAGAAGGGGGAATGCCGGCAGCAGGAATTCTGGGCTGGAAAAGGAGCAAACTCTCGAAACCTATTCTGCACAACTCCAAAAGCCCCGAAACTCCACAGAACATTTTTTCGGAAAATATAAAAAATATCTGATGGAAGAAACCCACGAGAGGGGCTACTGGCTGGCCTCGAGGGTGGGGGGAGCGCCCCCCTTCCCAGGGCGCTCCCCCTGCCTCGAGAGCCAGCCGGTGGGCCCCAGGTGCCCATCTTCTCCTATATGAAGCGTTTTGACCTGGAAAAAAAATCAAGAGGAGGCTTTCGGGACGAGACGCCGCCGTCTCGAGGCGGAAACCAATCTAGGGCTCCGGCAGAGCTGTTCTGCCGGGGATACTTCCCTCCGGGAGGGGGAAATCGTCACCGCTGTCATCACCAAAAACTCTCCCATCTTTGGGAGGGCTATCTTCATCAACATCTTCACCAGCACCATCTCCTCTCAAACCCTAGTTCATCTCTTGTATCCAATCTTTGTACCCAAACCTCGGATTGGTACGTGTGGGTTGCTTGTAGTGTTGATTACTCCTTGTAGTTGATGCTAGTTGGTTTATTTGGTGGAAGATCATATGTTCAGATCCATTATGCATATTAATATACCTCTGATCATGAACAATATTATGTCTTGTGAGTAGTTACTTTTGTTCCTGAGGACATGGGAGAAGTCTTGCTATTAGTAGTCATGTGAATTTGGTCTTCGTTCGATATTTTGATAAGATGTATGTTGTCTCTCCTCTAGTGGTGTCATGTGAACGTCGACTACATGACACTTCACCATTATTTGGGCCTAGAGGAAGGCATTCAGAAGTAATAAGTAGATGATGGGTTGCTAGAGTGACAGAAGCTTAAACCCTAGTTTATGCGTTGCTTCGTAAGGGGCTGATTTGGATCCATATGTTTCAGGCTATGGTTAGGTTTACCTTAATACTTCTTTTGTAGTTGCGGATGCTTGCATTAGAGGTTAATCATAAGTGGGACGCTTTTCCAAGTAAGGGCAACACCCCAAGCACCGGTCCACCCACATACCAAATTATCAAAGTACCGAACGCGAATCAGATGATCGTGATGAAAACTAGCTTGACGATAATTTCCATATGTCCTCGGGAGCGCTTTACTTTGCATAAGAGTTTGTCCAGGCTTGTCCTTTGCTGCAAAAAGGATTGGGCCATCTTGCTGCACCTATTTACTTTTACCGTTTGTCACTTTCTACCAATTATCTTATCACAAAACTATCTGTTACCTATAATTTCAGTGCTTGCAGAAAATACCTTACTGAAATCTGCCTATCATTTCCTTCTCCTCCTCGTTGGGTTCGACACTCTTACTTATCGAAAGGACTATGATAGATCTCCTACACTTGTGGGTCATCAAGACACTTTTCTGGCGCCGTTGCCGGGGAGTGAAGCGCCTTTGGTAAGTGGAATTAGGTAAGGAAAAAATTATATAGTGTGCTAAAATTTATTGTCACTTGTTACTATGGCTCAAAATCCTTTGAGGGGCTTGTTCGGGGTATCTTCACCCCAAGCAGAAGAGCAAAGAGTTGCTCCTCAACCTACTGCACCTATTGAAAATGTTTGCTTTGAGATTCCTTCGGGTATGATAGAGAAACTGCTTGAAAATCCCTATACATGAGATGGAACACTTCACCCCGACTTACACCTAATCTATGTGGATGAAGTTTGTGGATTGTTTAAGCTTGCAGGCATGTCCGAGGATGTTATCAAGAAGAAGTTCTTCCCTTTATCTTTGAAGGGAGATGCATTGACATGGTTTAGGCTATGCGATGATATGGGATCATGGAACTATAATCGCTTGAAGTTGGAATTTCATCACAAGTTCTACCCTATGCACCAGGTTCATTGTGATCGTAATTATATTTATAATTTCTAGCCTCGCGAAGGAGAAAGCATCACTCAAGCTTGGGGGAGGCTTAAGTCAATGTTATATTCATGCCCCAATCATGAGCTTTCAAGAAAGATGATCATCCAAAAAAAATTATGCTCGGCTTTCTCTCAATAATCGCACCATGCTCGCTAATTCTTGTTCTGGCTCTTTTATGATGAATACTATTGACTTCAAATGGGATTTATTGGAAAGAATTAAACGCAACTCTGAAGATTGGGATCTCGACGAAGGTAAGGAGTCAGGTATGACCCCTAAGTTTGATTGTGTTAAAGCTTTTATGGACACCGATGTTTTCCGTGAGTTTAGCACTAAATATGGACTTGACTCTGAGATAGTAGCTTCTTTTTGTGAATCTTTTGCTACTCATGTTGATCTCCCCAAGGAGAAGTGGTTTAAATACCATCCCCCTATTGAAGTAAAAGTAGTTGAACCTATTAAAGTTGAAGAAAAGACTATCACTTATAATGTTGATCCCGTTATTCCTACCGCTTATATCGAGAAACCACCTTTCCCTGTTAGGATAAAGGATCATGCTCAAGCTTCAACTCTAGTTCGTAAGAGTAATACTAGAACACCTACACCCTCTGAGCAAATTAAAGTTGAACCTAGTGTTGCTATGGTTAAAGACCTCTTGGTAGAAGATTTAGATGGACATGTTATTTATCTCCAAGAAGAGTCTGCTAGAATAGCCAAACCCAATGCTAGGAATAAACATAAACCTGTTGTAGGCCTGCCTGTCATCTCTGTTAAGATAGGAGATCATTGCTATCATGGTTTATGTGACGTAGGTGCTAGTGCGAGCATTATCCCTTTTGATTTGTACAACGAAATTATGCATGATATTGCACCTGTTGAGTTAGAAGGGATTGATGTCACTATTAAGCTTGCTAATAGAGATACTATTTCACCAGTTGGGATCGTTAGAGATATTGAAGTCTTGTGTGGGAAGGTTAAATACCCTGCTGATTTTCTTGTTCTTAGTTCCCCACAAGATGCTTTCTGTCCCATTATATTTGGTAGACCCTTCTTGAATACTATTAATGCCAAGATAGACTGTGTGAAAGACATTGTCACTGTTGGATTAGGGGATATGTCTCATGATTTTAACTTTGCTAAATTCCGTAGACAACCCCTTGAAAAGGCACCACCCAGTAAGGATGAACTTATTGGTCTTGCTTCTATTGCCGTGCCACCTAATGATCCTTTAGAACAATACTTGCTAGACCATGAAAATGATATGCATATGAATGAGAGAAGGAAGATAGATGAAATATTCCTTACACAGGGACCCGTATTGAAAAACAACTTGCCTATTGAAATCCTAGGGTATCCTCCTCCACCCAAGGGTGATCCCGTATTTGAACTTAAACCTTTGCCTGATAATCTTAAGTATGTTTATCTTGAAGGAAAGAAGATATATCATGTTATTATTAGTGCTAACCTTTCAGAGCATGAAGAAGAGAGATTATTGAAAACTCTGAAGAAGCACCGAGCTGCTATTGGATATACTCTGGATGATCTTAAGGGCATTAGTCTCACTATATGTCAACACAAGATAGAATTGGAAGAAAATGCTAAACCAGTTATTGATCATCAGCGACGGTTAAATCCTAAGATGAAAGAAGTGGTAAGGAAGGAAATTATAAAGCTTCTAGAGGCAGGTATTATCTATCCCATTGCTGATAGCCAGTGGGTAAGTCATGTCCATTGTGTTCCTAAGAAAGGAGGTATGACCGTCGTCCCTAATGATAAAGATGAATTGATCCCGCAAAGAATAGTTACAGGTTATAGGATGGTAATTGACTTCCGTAAGTTAAATAAATCTACTAAGAAAGATCATTACCCATTACCATTTATTGATCAAATGCTAGAAAGGTTATCCAAACATACTCATTTCTGCTTTCTAGATGGTTATTCTGGTTTCTCTCAAATACCTGTGTCAAAAGGGGATCAAGAAAAGACCACCTTTACTTGTCCTTTCAGTACCTTTGCTTATAGATGTATGCCTTTTGGTTTATGTAATGCACCTGCTACCTTTCAAAGATGCATGATGGCTATATTCTCTGACTTTTGTGAAAAGATTGTTGAGCTTTTCATGGATGATTTCTTCGTTTACGGAACTTCTTTTGATGATTTCTTAAGCAACCTTGATCGAGTTTTGTAGAGATGTGAAGACACTAACCTTGTCTTAAATTGGGAGAAGTGCCACTTTATGGTCAATGAAGGCATTGTCTTGGGACATAAAATTTCTGAAAGGGGTATTGAAGTTGACAAAGCTAAAGTGGATGCTATTGAAAAGATGCCATGCCCTAAGTATATCAAAGGTATACGAAGTTTCCTTGGTGATGCCGGGTTTTATAGGAGGTTCATTAAGGACTTCTCCAAAATCTCCAGGCCTCTAACTAATCTTTTACAAAAAGGTATTCCATTTGTCTTTGATGAAGATTGTCTAGAAGCATTTGAAATACTTAAGAAAGCATTGATCTCTGCACCTATTGTCCAGCCTCCTGACTGGAACTTACCCTTTGAGATTATGTGCGATGCTAGTGATTATGCTGTAAGAGCTGTCTTAGGGAAAAGAGTTGATAATAAATTGAATGTTATCCAGTATGCTAGTAAAACTCTGGATATTGCCCAAAGAAATTATGCCACCACTGAGAAAGAATTTTTAGCAGTTGTGTTTGCTTGTGATAAGTTTAGACCCTATATCGTTGATTCTAAAGTAACTATTCACACTGATCATGCTGCTATCAAATACCTTATGGAAAAGAAAGATGCTAAACCTAGACTTATTAGATGGGTTCTCTTGCTGCAATGACTTGCATATTATTGATAGAAATGGAGCTGAGAACCCCGTAGCAGATAACTTGTCTAGGTTAGAGAATATACTTGATGACCCACAACCTATTGATGATAGCTTCCTTGATGACAATTAGCTATCATAAGTACTTCTCGTACTGCTCCCTGGTATGCTGATTATGCTAATTACATTGTCGCTAAGTTTATACCTCCTAGCTTCACATACCAGCAAAAGAAAAAGTTCTTCTATGATTTGAGACATTACTTCTGGGATGACCCACATCTTTATAAAGGAGTAGATGGTATTATTAGACGTTGTGTACCCGAGCATGAATAGGAATAGATCTTATGCAAGTGCCACTCCGAAGCTTACGGAGGACACCTTGCAGGAGACAGAACTGCACACAAGGTACTGCAATCCGGTTTTTACTGGCCCACTCTCTTCAAGGATGCCCGTAAGTTTGTCTTATCATGTGATGAATGTCAAAGAATCAGTAATATTAGTAAACGTCAAGAAATGTCTATGAATTATTCACTTGTTATTGAATCATTTGATATTTGGGGCTTTGATTATATGGGACCTTTTCCTGCCTCTAATGGGTACACACATATCCTAGTTGTTGTTGATTACGTTACTAAGTGGGTAGAAGCTATTCCAACTAGTAGTGCTGATCATAACACCTCTATTAAGATGCTTAAAGAAGTTATATTTCCAAGGTTTGGAGTCCCTAGATATTTAATGACTGATGGTGGTTCACACTTTATTCACTGTGCTTTCCGTAAGATGCTTGCTAAGTACGATGTCAACCATAGAATTGCATCACCTTATCACCCACAGACTAGTGGTCAGGTAGAACTAAGTAATAGGGAGTTCAAATTAATCTTGCAAAAGACAGTTAATAGGTCTAGAAAGAATTGGTCCAAGAAACTAGATCATGCATTATGGGCCTATAGAACTGCATACAAAAATCCTATGGGTATGTCTCCATATAAGATGGTATATGGAAAAGCTTGTCACTTACCTCTTGAGCTAGAACATAAGGCATATCAGGCTATCAAAGAGCTCAATTATGATTTCAAACTTGCTGGTGAAAAGAGGCTATTTGATATTAGCTGTCTCGATGAATGGAGAACCCAGGCCTACGAGAATGCGAAGTTATTTAAAGAAAATGTTAAAAGATGGCATGACAAAAGGATACAAAAGCGTGAGTTCAACGTAGGTGATTATTTTTTGCTATTCAACTCTCGTTTAAGATTTTTTGCAGGAAAGCTTCTCTCCAAGTGGGAAGGACCTTGCGTTATCGAGGAGGTCTATCGTTTCGGTGCCATAAAGATCAAAAACTTCGAGGGCACAAATCCGAAGGTGGTGAATGGACAAAGGATCAAACATTATATCTCAGGTAATCCTATAAATGTTGAAACTAATATTATTGAAACCATAACCCCGGAGGAATACATAAGGGACACTTTCTATAACGATTTAGCCTCCGAAAAGGAAGAGGTATGTGATACGGTAAGTAAACCGACTCCAAAACAATTCTAAAGGCAATTTTTCTCTGTTTTGGAATATTTAGAAAAATAGAAAAATAAACCGCAGTCCGGAGGAGACACGGGGCCTCCTCGAGGGTAGGGGGCGCGCCCCCCTTCCCAAGGCGTGCCCCCTGCCTCGAGGGCACCCCGTGTGTCCCCTGGACTCCATTTTCTTGTGGGTTACTCCTTTCGTTCGAGAAAAAATCATTATATATACTCCCGAAGGTTTTGACCTCTGTATCACGCAGAATTCCTCTGTTTTCGTTTCGAGCTGTTTTCTGCTAGGGTTTGCGAAGCTAGGCATCATGTCGTCTCCCTCCTCCAACAACGAAGGCAACGATGCTTGGCTAATGAAGATAGATCTGAAGAGAGAAGGACCCGAGGAGATCCACAAGGAGAAGAAGACCAAGATGGAGGTGGAAGATCCGGCTTCGGCAGTGGGACAAGAAGACACCTCTAAATCCCTTCCTAATCTCTTTACCTCAACTGAGCTAGAAGCTTTCAAGATGACTGAGTTAGCTCAGATATGCAACAAGCATCTCACAAGTGAAAATCTTTTGTTGAAGGATTACATAGCTGCTCTCAAAGGTATTATCCGCAAGCTGGAAGATCTCCTACGCTCGATATATGAGGATCCCCCATCACTACTTGCAACTCCATCATCACCAACCCCAAAGAAGGAGACATAATCATATGGGTATGGGCACTCCCCTTGGCAACTGCCAATCTTGGGGGAGTGACCCCGGTATCGTATCACCATCACTCCTATCTTTACCATTTTACTTAGTTCGATCCTTTTGGTAGTATCTTAATCTATTAGAATAAAGTTAGCATGATCTAGTTGTGAGCTTTATCCTTTGTAATCGAGTCCGTGAGCTATATAATAAAGATTAGTGTTGAGTCAAGGGCTTGATTTCCTCACTTGGGTCATGATAAAAAGAAAGAAAACAAAAAGAGTATCAAAAAGATCATATCGATCTTATGGGAAGTAATGACTTCACATACAAGAGTATGATAAATAAAAGTTGTTGGGAGGTGACAAACATGGTTTTGGTCATTGTTGCAATTAATAGGAAGTAATAAAAGAAGAGAAGCTTCACATACAAATATACTATCTTGGACATCTTTTATGATTGTGAGCACTCATTAAAGTATGACATGCTAAAGAGTTGATGTTGGACAAGGAAGACAACATAATGGGTTATGTCTTCTTGTATCCGAAATAAAGTATATTGTCATGGATCTTCCAACATGTTGAGCTTGCCTTTCTCCCTCATGCTAGCCAAAACTCCTTGCACTAAGTAGAGATACTACTTGTGCTTCCATATATCTTTAAACCCAGTTTTGCCATGAGAGTCCACCATACCTACCTAAGGATTGAGAAAGATCATTCCAAGTAAGTTATCATGTTGTAAACCCGCTAAAATATGCATGATTTATTTGTGTGGGAGAAATTAGCTTTATACGAGCTTGTGATATGGAAGTAATAAAAGTGATAGACTGCATAATAAAGGTCCTTATCACAAGTGGCAATATAAAGCGAAGTTCTTCTATGCTAAGACTTTGTGCATCCAACCATAAAAACACATGACAACCGGTGCTTCCCTCTGCGAAGCGCCTATCATTTATTCTTGTCTTATAAGTGTCAAGGTGAAATCCACCTTTCCTTTTTCAATTTATCCTTTGGCAAGCACATTGTGTTGGAAAGATCCTGACATATATACCCACTTGGATGTAAGTTTTCATGATCTATTACTGTTGACATTACCCTTGAGGTAAAAGGTTGGGTGGCAACACCATAAGCCCCTATCATTCTCTAAGTCCGATTAAAACTCCATAAACATAAGTATTGCGTGAGTGTGAGCAATTGTGAAAGACTATATGATAGTTGAGTATGTAGGCTTGCTGAAAAGCTCTTATATTAACTCTTTCCGATGTTACGATAAATTGAAATTGCTTCAATGACCGAGACCAAAGTTTGTTAGTTTCCAATGAAGTTTATGATGCATACTTGATATTGTGGATGAATTGTTACTTTAGCATAATGATCATATGACTATATTTATATAAGTTGCTGTTATGAGAATGATCATGATGCCCTCATGTCTGTATTCTGTTTTTATCGACACCTCTATCTCTAAACATGTGGACATATTTTTCAATATCGGCTTTCGCTTGAGGACAAGCGAGGTCTAAGCTTGGGGGAGTTGATACGTCCATTTTGCATCATGCTTATAAGTTGATATTTATTGCATTATGGGCTGTTCATACATGTTTTGTCACAATACTCATGCCTTTTCCCTCTTATCTTGCAAGGTTTACATGAAGAAGGGGGAATGCCGGCAGTTGGAACTCTGGGCTGGAAAAGGAGCAAACTCTGGAAACCTATTCTGCGCAACTCCAAAAGCCCTGAAACTCCACAGAACAATTTTTTCGGAAAATATAAAAAATATCTGGCGGAACAAACCCACGAGAGGGGCCACTGGCTGGCCTCGAGGGTGGGGGGCGCGCCCCCCTTCCCAGGGCGCGCCCCCTGCCTCGAGGGCCAGCCGGTGGGCCCCAGGTGCCCATCTTCTCCTATATGAAGCGTTTTAACCTGGAAAAAAATCAAGAGGAGGCTTTCGGGACCAGATGCCGCCGTCTCGAGGCGGAACCGAGGTGGAAACCAATCTAGGGCTCTGGCATAGCTGTTTTGCAGGGGATACTTCCCTCCGGGAGGGGGAAATCATCACCGCCGTCATCACCAACAACTCTCCCATCTTTGGGAGGGCTATATTCATCAACATCTTCACCAGCACCATCTCCTCTCAAACCCTAGTTCATCTCTTGTATCCAATCTTTGTACCCAAACCTCAGATTGGTACCTATGGGTTGCTAGTAGTGTTGATTACTCCTTGTAGTTGATGCTAGTTGGTTTATTTGGTGGAAGATCATATGTTCAGATCCATTATGCATATTAAAACCCCTCTGATCATGAACAATATTATGTTTTGTGAGTAGTTACTTTTGTTCCTGAGGACATGGGAGAAGTCTTGCCATTAGTAGTCATGTGAATTTGGTCTTCGTTCAATATTTTGATAAGATGTATGTTGTCTCTCCTCTAGTGGTGTCATGTGAACGTCGACTACATGACACTTCACCATTATTTGGGCCTAGGGGAAGGCATTGGGAAGTAATAAGTAGATGATGGGTTGCTAGAGTGACAGAAGCTTAAACCCTAGTTTATGCGTTGCTTCGTAAGGGGCTGATTTGGATCCATATGTTTCAGGCTATGGTTAGGTTTACCTTAATACTTCTTTTGTAGTTGCGGATGCTTGCATTAGAGGTTAATCATAAGTGGGACGCTTGTCCAAGTAAGGGCAGCACCCAAGCACCGGTCCACCAACATACCAAATTATCAAAGTACCGAACGCGAATCAGATGATCGTGATGAAAACTAGCTTGACGATAATTCCCATATGTCCTCGGGAGCGCTTTACTTTGCATAAGAGTTTGTCCAGGCTTGTCCTTTGCTACAAAAAGGATTGGGCCATCTTGCTGCACCTATTTACTTTTACCGTTTGTCACTTGCTACCAATTATCTTATCTCAAAACTATCTGTTACCTATAATTTCAGTGCTTGCAGAAAATACCTTACTAAAAACTGCCTATCATTTCCTTTTGCTCCCCGTTGGGTTCGACACTCTTACTTATCGAAAGGACTACGATAGATCCCCTACACTTGTGGGTCATCAATCTTCTTCTCCCCCACTACTCTCTTGTAATGGATTGAGTTTTCCCTTTGAAGTTATCTTATCGGATTGAGTCTTTAAGGATTTGAGAACACTTGATGTATGTCTTGCACGTGCTTATCTGTGGTGACAATGGGATATCATGTGATCCACTTGATGTATGTTTTGGTGATCAACTTGCGGGTTCCGTGACCTTGGGAATCTATGAATAGGGGTTGGCACACGTTTTCGTCTTGACTCTCCGGTAGAAACTTTGGGGCACTCTTTCAAGTTCTATGTGTTGGTTGAATAGATGTTTCTGAGATTGTGTGATGCATATCGTATAATCATGCCCACGGATACTTGAGGTGGCAATGGAGTATCTAGGTGACATTAGGGTTTTGGTTGATTTGTGTCTTAAGGTGTTATTCTAGTACGAACTCTATGATAGATTGAACGTTACGACGGACTCTTGAATAGATTGATCAGAAAGAATAGCTTTGAGGTGGTTTTGTACCCTACCATAATCTCTTCGTTTGTTCTCCGCTATTAGTGACTTTGGAGTGACTCTTTGTTGCATGTTGAGGGCTAGTAATATGATCCAATTATGTTATCCTTGTTTAGAGAACTTGCACTAGTGAAAGTATGAACCCTAGGCCTTGTCTCCTATCATTGCAAGACCATTTATGCTCACTTTTACCACTTGCTACCTTGCTGTTTTTATATTTTCTTATCACAAAAATCTATATCTACCATCCATATTGCTCTTGTATCACCATCTCTTCTCCGAACTAGTGCACCTATACAATTTACCACTGTATTGGGTGTGTTGGGGACACAAGAGACTCTTTGTTATTTGGTTGCAGGGTTGTTTGAGAGAGACCATCTTCATCCTACGCCTCCCATGGATTGCTAAACCTTAGGTCATCCATTTGAGGGAAATTTGCTACTGTCGTACAAACCTCTCCACTTGGAGGCTCAACAACGTCTACAAGAAGAAGAAGGGTGTGTAGTAGACATCAAGCTCTTTTCTGGCGCCGTTGCCAGGGAGGTTAGTGCTTGAAGGTATATCTTTAGATCTTGCAATCGAATCTTTTAGTTTCTTGTTTTATCACTAGTTTCGTTTATAAAACAAAACTACAAAAAAATGGAATTAAGGTTACCTCATATGCTTCATCTTTTTAATATCTTTCGTGAAAATGATGGAAAGGAAAATTGTGCTCAAGTACTAGAAGAAGAATTACATAGAATGCTTGGCACTAAATACTTGAATGATGAGCATGATTGCAATGTTGTTAGTGTGAATCCCTTGAATATCCATGATGCTAATGATATGCAAAGCCACAAGCTTGGGGATGCTATGTTTGATGAAGATGATATGTTTAGTCCCCCAAGTTTTGATGAGCAAATTTATTATGATGAAAGCACACCTCCTATTTATGAAGATTATATTGATGAAAGTGGATTTGGTGAGGTCATGACTTTATTTAGTGATGAATCCACTATTTCAGAAGAGGTTCCAATTGATTATGAGAACAAAGTTGCTATCTATGATGATTATTGTGATGACTTGTATGCTATTAAGAATAATGATAACTATGAAACTTGTCATCATGATTTTCATTTTCAATTGTATTATGCTTCACATGATAGTTATTTTGTCGAGTTTGCTCCCACTACTATTGATGAGAAGAATTTTTCTTATGATGGGAGTAGTAAAATTTATATGCAAGTAGATCATGAAAAGAATGCTTTATGTGCTGGTTATATTGTTGAATTCATTCATGATGCTACTGAAAATTATTATGAGGGATGAACATATGCTTGTAGGAATTGCAATAATATCAAGTTTCCTCTCTATGTGCTTAAAATTTTGAAGTTATGCTTGTTTTGCCTTCCTATGCTAGTTGATTATTGTCCCCACAAGTTGTTTGCTTACAAAATCCCTATGCATAGGAAGTGGGTTAGACTTAAATGTGCTATTCATATGCTTCATGATGCCCCCGTTATGTTTCAATTCTTATCTTTTATGTGAGCATCATTATGCCTAGCTAGGGCCGTTAAACGATAGCGCTTGTTGGGAGGCAACCCAACTTTATTTTAGTTTATTTGCTTTTGTTGCTGTTAGGGAATAAATATTGCATCTAGCCTCTGATTAGATGTGGTTTCATGTTTTGTTCGGTGTTTGTGCCAACTAGAACCTTTGGGAAGACTTGTGTGAAGTTTATATGATCTTGCTGTGAAAAACAAAATCGTTAGCGCTGCTAAAGTAGTCGTGGGATTTTACTGGAGTGCGATTTTTAGTTGATTCTTTTTTCAGATGATTGGAAGACAAATTGCGCAAATTTAACAATTTAGTTTGATTTTTTTTGAGTTCCAGAAGTAGGCGAACCCTGCAGATTACTACAGACTGTTCTGTCTTTGACAGATTCTGTTTTTCGTGTGTAGTTTGCTTATTCCGATGCATCTATGAGTAGTATTGGGAAGTATGAACCATAGATAAGTTGGAATACAGTAGGTTTAACACCAATATAAACAATGAATGAATTCATTGCAGTACCTTTGAGTAGTGGTTTGTTTTCTTATACTAACGGAGCTCACAAGATTTTTGTCTAAGTTTTGTGTTGTGAAGTTTTCAAGTGTTGAGTATTGCTTTGATGGACTATGGAACAAAGAGTAGCAAGGGCCTAAGCTTGGGGATGCCCAAGGCACCCCAAGTAAAATTCAAGGACAACCAAAAGCCTAAGCTTGGGGATGCCCCGGGAACGCATTCCCTCTTTCGTCTTCATCCATCGGTAACTATACTTGGAGCTATATTTTTATTCGCAACATGATATGTGTTTTGCTTGGAGCGTCATTTTATTTTCTTTTGTTTTGCTTGCTGTTTGAATAAAATACCAAGATCTGAAGTTCTTAAATGTTAGAGAGTCTTCACATAGTTACATAATTATTCAACTACTCATTGATCTTCACTTATATCTTTCGGAGTAGTTTGTTGTTTGCTCTAGTGCTTCACTTATATCTTTTAGAGCACGGCGGTGGTTTCATTTTGAAGAAATAGATGAACTCTCATGCTTCACTTATATCCTTTTGAGAGTCTATTAAAACAGCATGGTAATGTGATTAGGCTATAAAACTAGTCTTCACATGATAGACATCCAAGATCAATGTAGTAAAAAAAATCACACCAAGTGTATAGAATAGAATGAGATGTTGGATGCTTGATAATTGTTTTGAGACACGAGGATAGTGATATTAGAGTCATGCTAGTGGAGTTATTATGAAATTGAGGAATACTTGTGTTAAGGTTAGTGATTCCCGTATCATGCACGTATGGTGAACCGCTATGTGACGGAGTTAGAGCATGAGGTATTTGTAAAGTGTCAACCTTTGTGTGGAGGTTGGGGGCGCGCGATGGTTAACTCCTACCAACCTCACCCCTAGGAGCATGCGTTGATTGCTTTGTTTTGATGACTCGTAGATTTTTGCAATAAGTATATGAGTTCTTATGACTAATGTTGAGTCCATGGATTATACACACTCTCATCCTTCCACCATTGCTAGCCTCTCTTGTTCCGCGCACCTTTCGCCGATATCGTACACCCACTATATCCTTCCTCAAAACAGCCACCATATTGTTCCTCAAAACAGCCACCATACCTACCTATCATGGCATTTCCATAGCCATTCTGAGATATATTGCCATGCAACTTTCCACTGTTCCGTTCATATGACACACTTCATATTGTCATATTGCCATGCATGGTCATGTAGTTGACATCGTATTTGTGGCAAAGCCACCATGCATAATCTTTTCATACATTCCACTATTGTTTCACTGCACATACCGGTACACCACCGTAGGCATTCATATAGAGTCATACTTTGTTGTTGTAGTATCGAGTTGTAATATCGAGTTGTAATGAAAGTGTGATGATCATCATTATTAGAGCATTGTCCCATGGGAGGAAAGGCTGAATCTATAAAGCCCCTCCGCAAAAAAAAGGCCAAAGAAAGAAAAAAGGCCCAAAAAAAGAAGAAAAAAAGAAAAAAATAAAAAAAGGAAAGGAAAAAGGTACAATTGCTACTATCTTTTTCCACACTTCTGCTTCAAAGTAGCACCATGTTCTTCATTGTAGAGAGTCTCATGCTTAGTCACTTTCTTATACTAGTGGGAATTTTCATTATAGAACTTGGCTTGTATATTCCAACGATGGGCTTCCTCAAATGCCCTAGGTCTTCGTGAGCAAGCAAGTTGGATGCACACCCGCTAGTTTCTTTTGTTGAGATTTCATACATATTTAGCTCTAGTGCATCCGTTGCATGGCAATCCCTACTCACTCACATTGATATCTATTGATGGGCATCTCCATAACATGTTGATACGCCTAGTGGATGTGAGACTATCTCCCTCCTTTTTGTCTTCTCCACAACCACCTCTATTCCACCCATAGTGATATATCCATGGCTCACGCTCATGTATTGCGTGAAAGTTGAAAGGTTTGAAAAGATAGAGTATGAAAACAAGTGCTTGGCTGAAATCGGGTTGTGCGTGATATGAATATTTAGTGTGATAACGAGGGAGCATAGCCAACACTATATGATTTTGTAGGGATAACTTTCTTTAGCCATAGTACTTTGAGAAGACATGATTGCTTTGTTAGTATGCTTGAAGTATTATTGTTTCTTATGTCAATATAGACTTTTATCTTGAATCTTTCAGATCTGAACATTCATGCCACAATTAAGAGAATTACATTGAAAAAACTATATTGGTTAGCATTCCACATCAAAAATTCTTTCTTTATCATTTACCTACTCGAGGACGAGCAGGAATTAAGCTTGGGGATGCTGATACGTCTCCAACATATCTATAATTTTTGATTGTTCCATGCTATTATATTATCCTTCTAGGATGTCTTATGGGCTTTATTATATACTTTTATATGATTTTTGGGACTAACCTATTAACCCAGAGCCCAGTGCCAGTTTCTATTTTTCTCATGTTTTAGGGTTTTACAGAAAAGGAAAATCAAACGGAGTCCAATTGACGAGCCAATTTTTGATGATTTTTTTTCTGGACCAAAAGAAGCCCCTGAAGCAAAAGAGTTAGGCCAGGAGAGCCACAGGCTGCCCTCGAGGGTGGGGCCACGCCCTGGGCAGGGGGCGCGCCCCCCTATCTCGAGGACGGCCCGTAGCTCCCATTTACTTGGCCCAGACTCCAAAAAAACCTATAAATAATGAAACCTTCGGAAATTAACCTAGATCGGGAGTTCCGCCGCCGAAAGCCTCTGTAACCACCGAAAACCAATCTACACCCGTTCTGGCACCCTGCCGGAGGGGGGAATCCCTCTCCGATGGCTATCTTCATCATCCCGGCGCTCTCCATGACGAGGAGGGAGTAGTCCACCCTTGGGGCTAAGGGTTTGTACAAGTAGTTATGTGTTTGATCTCTCTCTCTCTCTCTCTCTCTCTCTCTCTCTCGTGTTCTTGAGATGGCACGATCTTGATGTATCGCGAGCTTTGCTATTCTAGTTGGATCTTCTTCTCCCCCTCCACTCTCTTGTAATGGATTGAGTTTTCCCTTTGAAGTTATCTTATCGGATTGAGTCTTTAAGGATTTGAGAACACTTGATGTATGTCTTGCACGTGCTTATCTGTGGTGACAATGGGATATCATGTGATCCACTTGATGTATGTTTTGGTGATCAGCTTGCGGGTTTCGTGACCTTGGGAATCTATGCATAGGGGTTGGCACACGTTTTCGTCTTGACTCTCCGGTAGAAACTTTGGGGCACTCTTTGAAGTTCTATGTGTTGGTAGAGTAGATGTTTCTGAGATTGTGTGATGCATATCGTATAATCATGCCCACGGATACTTGAGGTGACAATGGAGTATCTAGGTGACATTAGGGTTTTGGTTGATTTGTGTCTTAAGGTGTTATTCTAGTACGAACTCTATGATAGATTGAACGTTATGACAGACTCTTGAATAGATTGATCAGAAAGAATAGCTTTGAGATGGTTTCGTACCCTACCATAATCTCTTAGTTTGTTCTCTGCTATTAGTGACTTTGGAGTGACTCTTTGTTGCATGTTGAGGGCTAGTAATATGATCCAATTATATTATCCTTGTTGAGAGAACTTGCACTAGTGAAAGTATGAACCCTAGGCCTTGTCTCCTATCATTGCAACACCGTTTATGCTCACTTTTACCACTTGCTACCTTGCTATTTTTATATTTTCGTATCACAAAAACCTATATCTACCATCCATATTGCACTTGTATCACCATCTCTTCGCTGAACCAGTGCACCTATACAATTTACCATTGTATTGGGTGTGTTGGGGACACAAGAGACTCTTTGTTATTTGGTTGCAGGGTTGTTTGAGAGAGACCACCTTCATCCTACGCCTCCCACTGATTGATAAACCTTAGGTCATCCACTTGAGGGAAATTTGCTACTGTCCTACAAACCTCTGCACTTGGAGGCCCAACAATGTCTACAAGAAGAAAAGTGCATAGTAGACATCAGACGTGGCCTGAGACGAGATACACGTGGCTACTATCAGGGTGTCGGCACACCGGGAGGTCTTGCTGGACTTGTTTTACCATTGTCGAAATGTCTTGTGCACCGGGATTCAGAGTCTGATCTGGTCTTCCCTAAGATAAGGATTTTTTACCTCTGCTGATCATGAGAGCTTGTGATGGGCTAAGTTGGGACACCCCTGCAGGGTTAATGATCTTTCAAAAGCCCTGCCCGCGGTTATGTGGCACATTGGAATTTGTTAATGTCCGGTTGTAGAAAACTTGTCAGAGGATCCGAAATAAAATACACGAACCGCGTGAGTAACCATGACCGTCTCTTCTCACTTGAGAAGAGAACACGGTGGGGTCATGTTTGACTCGTAGGTAGTTCAGGTTCTCTTAGCGATCATTACTAGTTTGCGACCATTTGTGTAGATGCTTGTCTTATTCTTGTACCCGTAAGTTAGCCACCATATAATGCTTAGCCGCTGCTGCAAGCTCAACACTTTACTTATCCATACCCATTAAGCTTTGCTAGTCTTGATACCCATGGTTATGGGATTGCTGAGTCCTCGTGGCTCACAGTTACTACAACAATAGTTGCAGGTGTAGGATTCCGATGAATTAACGTGAGAGGAATGTTTACTTGTGTTGGAGTTCTTTCTTCTTCATCATCGTCTTGGGATAGGTTCCTAGTCGGCAGCCTCGGATAGCAGGATGGATGTCGTTGTGTCTTTTCATGTTTTCATTTGTAGTCAGATGTCTTGTATATGATGTATTTTATTCATGTGGAGTTGTATGACTTGTATGTATCCCCATCTATGTATGTAATGGTACGATGTAATGATATCCATCTTGCTAAGCACCCGAAATGCGGTTGTGCCTCAATCACAAGTTTTATCTAGTGATCGAGATAGAATCGCATCTTGGGCGTGACACAAAGTAATATGGAAGTAACGGTAACAGTGGAAATAGTAGCGGTAACCGTTTTGTAGTGATTGTAACAGTAGCAGCGGTAAAGTAACTAAGCAACAAGCAATATGTGAAAAGCTCGTAGGAATTGGATCAGTGATGGAAAATTATGTCGGATGCGATTCCTCATGTAATAGTTATAACATAGGGTGACACAGAACTAGCTCCAGTTCATCAATGTAATGTAGGCATGTGTAACGCCCGGGTAATCAAGCTACAGTAACCATGTGGTAATGATGCCACGTCACCATGATTAGTGTTACTAAACTCGCGTTGATTCAAACCCCGTTCAAATTCTAATATAAAATCAAGTCAACTCTAAAAAAAGAAAATTTCAAATGTCAAAACTAAAATGTTCATAATGTTGCAAATAACCCTCAAGTATTTTTCATGAAGAAATCAAATAAAAATTGGAACTCTATTTTGTCCCTAGCAATATTTTGGTGGCCCAGCAACATTTATTTTGGTCGTTTAAAATTCCAACAAGTAGTCTTACATTTCCCAAACCACTTGAAACATTATGGGCCTCTTCAAATTAATGACCACTATTTATGTGACAAGTTTCATGTTGAACAAAACTCATTTGGTAATAAATTCAAATGTGAAGCAGCGGTGAAATGGATAAGTAGATAAAAAAGGGAAAAAGACTTTAATCCTACCGTGTTTTTGGGCTATATGTGACCATAGTGCACATGGCCCAGCCCACCACAACCTTTTCCCCTTCTCCTGTTCCTCTGTACAGAGAGGAGGAGAGGGGCCATGGCGTGTCACGCATCCACCCCCACCATGGCCGATGTCGTCCTCGTGTCGGCCATCCCGCGGTCCTCCTGGTGGATAAGAACGTCGCGCGCGACCCTGCTGAACCCTAGCCACTTCTCCTCCTCTCCTCTCTCCCTCCAGATCCATTGCCGTCGAACACCGTCGTCGCCAAGCACCGCGCTCCACCACGGCCACCGGCGCCCATTCCTCCCTCCGAGGTGTCCAGGAGGTCCGTAGAGGGCGGCTTCTTCCTCCTCGTCACAGGATCGAGCCCAAGGAGCGCCACCGTCGTCGTTCACGTCTTCTTCGCCAACCGTGGCCACCGCTACGCCGCCGTTTGGTCTGCCGCTACTAAGTTGTCGCCGGGCCTCCTTGTGCCTTCCCGGTGAGCTCTGTCTCCCTTCCCCTCTCCTCGAAATCTCTTCCCCCGTAGCTGTTATCCCCCGTCGTGCCCGAGCTCGTCGCCGCGGTGGTGATCGCCGTCGTGGCCACGGCTCACGGAGCTCACAGCCGACCACCCCGTCGTGCTCAGCACCTCCGCCTGCACCCACTGCACGCGCCCGCTACTCCTTCTGCTCCCCTGGTGCCGTCCTCAACGGGTCAGTGCTCCGGCCGCCGCCGCGAACTCGTCTCCGATGAGCTCGTCGCTCCCCGCCTACTGTTGACTGCGGCAATGGATGCGCGCGAGCACCAGCCGTCCGTAGAGCTGCTCCGCACGACGAGCGGTGTCCCGAAGCACCATCACCGTCGAGCGCCCGAAGGCCAGCCGCCGCCCAGCGCCGCGCCGCTCTGGCCGCCCCTGACGACCGCCCCCTCGCTCGCCCCTCTCACTCCCCGTCCCCGCGAGCCTCCCACCGTCCGCCGCACGTGCATCCCACGCCCGCAGCTGTCGCTGCTCCGCGCCCGCCGCCCCGCGGTCTCGCGCTGGGGCCACGCCTGGGCCGCGCCCCTGGCCATGCCTGGCCTCGCCGCCTCGCACCTTGCGGCTTGCCGCGCCCGCCACCGCCCGCAACCCCGGGCGGGTTCGGCCTCCGCCTGGGCAGCGCCCTGCCCGCGCCCCACTAACCCGCTATGGGCTATGGGCCTTTGACAGGCAGGCCCCACGCCCCTGTCAAAAAAGGGTTTAAAAATATAATTAATTAATTAATTAGTCAGTAATTAATGATTTAACTTAATTAACTTTGTTTAACTACCCTAATTAACTAGGTTAGCTAATTAGATCTGTTTATTTAAGTAGGGTCAATGACAGGTGGACCCCAGTCAAACTTTTGACCGGTCAACAGTTGACTGTTGACTGCTGACTCAGCAGTCAACAGGGCCCACTGCCAGCCTCTGTACTGCTCTGCTGTGTACACTTTGTGTGTGCACGTAGCAATTTAGTCTTATTTTCGAGTTAATAATAAATTGCAGAATATTAATAAAACTTTGGAAAATCATATAAAATAATCCATAACTCGGATGAAAATTTTTTATATATGAAAATTGCTCAGAATGACAAGACGAATCCGAATACGCGGCCCGTTCGTCTGCCGCATGCTCGTAGCATAGCGAACCTGCAACTTTCCCTCTCCGATTCATCTGTCCGAAAACACGAAACACCGGGGAGACTTTCCCGGATGTTACCCCCCTTCGCCGGTATCGTGTACCACCGCATTAGAGCATCTTAGCACTGCGTGTTGACACGTCGTGTTTCTCTATACATCTGTATGCTTTGTATTTATTGTTTTCCCCCCTCTTCTCTCCGTTAGACCGTGAGACTGATGCTACCTTGGTGATCGGCTGCATCGACGACGACCCCTCCTTCTTGCCAGAGCAACCAGGCAAGCCAGCCCCCTTTGATCATTCCGATATCGCCCACTCCCTCTCTCTTATGCTTGCATTAGAACTGCTACTGCTTTTTGTATGATCCTATTCTGATGCATAGCCTGTTGTTGATACCTGCTTTCATACCTTACATGTTTATACTAAACTGCTTAGTATAGGCTGGTTAGAGATCCACCAGTGACCCCCACTTTGTCCTGACCGCCCTGCTGGATTATCAGAAGAACCGATCAACGGGATCGAAGACCAGGCCCTAGCACCGCACATCACTTCCCCTTAGTTGCTCGACACTACATGGTTACTATCGAGTGCCGAGGGTGACACCTCATCAGCACTTCTGATGTGAACCTTGTAGGTTAGTTCATCGGGTGTGGTCATCGAGAGTGATTCCTCTTTCTCCACTCCCGATAACGACACTGTCGTGCAACTCCTCAAGAGTGGACCTCGAGGGTGACTCCTCTTTCGTTCACCTTGATGATAAACATCAGGTGGAATTCCATCGAGGGTGATTTCCTTAGGTTTTCCCTTTGGTGTTAGACACACAGTCACTATGGTTACGATGACTTTACAACTGTTACTTGGAAAGGCGGGTCAACCCTGAGGGGTACCCGCGAGTGATGTGGAGACGGGTTGACCTGGAGGGTACCCGAGAGTTGAATACGAGATGTGACCGGGCATTCTTAGCCCTTGCCGCAAGTCCTCGAGACGGGGCGATGGGGTCACATCTTTCGTGAATCTCTACTCGTTACCGCGTTCCCAAGACACTAAACGGTTTGGATATTTTATCCAAGGGGCCTCTGGCCAGATAGCGCTAACCATCACGTGGGCATAGTATGGGCGTTATGCGTCATATGCATGAGCCGAAGCTTAACTGACGTCATTGCGACTGAGCGGCGCGCGCCGGGTTGGACTAGTTATGCACCTACCTTTTTAAGGAGGTAGCTAGGTCTGCTCACCGACCGCCCACGCAACGTGCAGGAGTTCCCGGGGTGATTGGCCCATGACCCCTAGGGGCATAGGGTTTAGTCCGACGTGCATGACCTCTCTATTAAGCCTAGGTCGGGTTGCGGCGTATTGTTTGGCCGAGGGCGAGCATGACCTATTGGTGTGTCCGGCCGGAGTTAAGCAAGCGTGGTGGGTAAGTTGGTGCACCCCTGCAGGGAAGAAAACATCTATTGATAGCATGTCCTACGGTAACTGATACTTGGAGTTGTATCCCGATCGATACAACTAGAACTGGATACTGCGACATGAATGGATATGTGGCTCCGGGATTGCTTCCTCGCATGGAGTTGAGGAAGGATCTCTGGGCGTTATTGCTACAACATGCTTGATAATTATAATATGTTATTATGCACTCTCTTCTACTGCTGCAAGAATGGTGGTTTCCAGAAGATGCTAGTCTTCGATAGGACTAGCTGATACGTCCATTTTGCATCATGCTTATAAGTTGATATTTATTGCATTATGGGCTATTCATACATGTTTTGTCACAATACTTATGCCTTTTCTCTCTTATTTTACAAGGTTTACATGAAGAGGGAGAATGCCGGCAGCTGGAATTCTGGGCTGGAAAAGGAGCAAACTCTGAAACCTATTCTACACAACTCCAAAAGCCCTGAAACTGCACAGAATATCGTTTTGGAAAATATAAAAAATATCTAGCGAAAGAAAGCCATGAGAGGGGCCACCGGCTGTCCTCGAGGGTGGCGGGCGCGCCCCCCTTCCCAGGGCGCGCCCCCCTACCTCGTGGGCCAGCCGGCAGGCCCCCGATTCCCACCTTCTCCTATATGATGTGTTTTGACCTAGAAAAAAATTGAGAAGAGGCTTTCGGGACCAGACGTCGCCGTCTCGAGGCAGTACCGAGGCGGAAACCAATCTAGGGCTCTGGTAGAGCTATTCTGCCGGGGATACTTCCCTCCGGGAGGGGGAAATCGTCACCGCTGTCATCACCAACAACTCTCCCATCTTGGGGAGGGCTATCTTCATCAACATATTCACCAGCACCATCTCCTCTCAAACCCTAGTTCGTCTCTTGTATCCAATCTTTGTACCCAAACCTCAGATTAGTACCTGTGGGTTGCTAGTAGTGTTGATTACTCCTTGTAGTTGATGCTAGTTGGTTTATTTGGTGGAAGATCATATGTTCAGATCCATTATGCATATTAATACCCCTCTGATCGTGAACAATATTATGTCTTGTGAGTAGTTAGTTTTGTTCCTGAGGACATGGGAGAAGTCTTGCTATCAGTAGTCATGTGAATTTGGTCTTCGTTCGATATTTTGATGAGATGTATGTTGTCTTTCCTCTAGTGGTGTCATGTGAACGTCGACTACATGACACTTCACCATTATTTGGGCCTAGAGGAAGGCATTCAGAAGTAAAGAGTAGATGATGGGTTGCTAGAGTGACAGAAGCTTAAACCCTAGTTTATGCGTTGCTTCGTAAGGGGCTGATTTGGATCCATATGTTTCAGGCTATGGTTTGGTTTACCTTAATACTTCTTTTGTAGTTGTGGATGCTTGCATTAGAGGTTAACCATAAGTGGGAGGTTTTTCCAAGTAAGGGCAACACCCAAGCACCGGTCCACCCACATACCAAATTATCAAAGTACCGAACGCGAATCAGACGATCGTGATGAAAACTAGCTTGACGATAATTCCCATGTGTCCTTGAGAGCGCTTTTCTTTATATAAGAGTTTGTCCAGGCTCGTCCTTTGCTACAAAAGCTGCACCTTATTTACTTTTACCTTTTGTCACTTGCTACCAATTACCTTATCACAAAACTATCTGTTACCTATAATTTCAGTGCATGTAGAACATACCTTACTGAAAACTGCCTATCATTTCTTTCTGCTCCTCGTTGGGTTCGACACTCTTACTTATCGAAAGGACTAAGATAGATCCCCTACACTTGTGGGTCATCAAGACTCTTTTCTGGCACCGTTGCCGGGGAGTGAAGCGCCTTTGGTAAGGAAAAATTTATATAGTGTGCTGAAATTTATTGTCACTTGTTACTATGGCTCAAAATCCTTTGAGGGGCTTGTTCGGGGTATCTTCACCCCGAGCAGAAGAGCAACGAGTTGCTCCTCAACCTACTGCACCTATTGAAAATGTTTGCTTTGAGATTCCTTCGGGTATGATAGAGAAACTGCTTGAAAATCCCTTTACAGGAGACGGAACACTGCATCCCGACTTACACCTAATCTATGTGCATGAATTTTGTCGATTGTTTAAGCTTGCAGGTATGCCCGAGGATGTTATCAAGAAGAAGGTCTCCCCTTTATCTTTGAAGGGAGATGCATTGACAAGGTTTAGGCTATGCGATGATATGGGATCATGGAACTATAATCGTCTGAAGCTAGAATTTCATCAGAAGTTCTACCCTATGCACCAGGTTCATCGTGATCGGAATTATATTTATAATTTCTGGCCTCCCGAAGGAGAAAGCATCGCTCAAGCTTGGGGGAGGCTTAAGTCAATGTTATATTCATGCCCCAATCATGAGCTCTCAAGAGAAATGATCATTCAAAATTTTTATGCTCGGCTTTCTCATAATAATCGCTCCATGCTCGATACTTCCTGCTCTGGTTCTTATATGATGAAGACTATTGACTTCAAATGGGATTTATTGGAAATAATTAAACGCAACTCTGAAGAATGGGATCTCGACGAAGGTAAGGAGTCAGGTATGACCCCCCAAGTTTGATTGTGTTAAAGCCTTTATGGATACCGATGTTTTCCGTGAGTTTAGCACTAAATATGGACTTGACTCTGAGATAGTAGCTTCTTTCTGTGAATCCTTTGCTACTCATGTTGATCTCCCCAAGGAGAAGTGGTTTAAATACCATCCCCCTATTGAAGTCAAAGTAGTTGAACCTATCAAAGTTGAAGAAAAGACTATAACTTATAATGTTGATCCTCTTATTCCTACCACTTATATTGAGAAACCACCTTTCCCTGTTAGGATAAAGGATCATGCTCAAGCTTCAACTGTAGTTCGCAAAAGTAATCCTGGAACACCTACACCCTCTGTGCAAATTAAAATTGAACCTAGTGTTGCTATGGTTAAGGATCTCTTGGTAGAACATTTAGATGGACATGTTATTTACCTCTAAGAAGAATATGCTAGAATAGCAAAGCCCAATGCTAGGAACAAACATAAGCCGGTTGTAGGCTTGCCTGTTATCTCTGTCAAGATAGGAGATCATTGCTATCATGGTTTATGCGACGTAGGTGCTAGTGCGAGTATTATCCCTCTTGATTTATATAACGAAATTATGCATGATATTGCACATGTTGAGTTAGAAGGGAGTGATGTTACTATTAAGCTTGCTAATAGAGACACTATTTCACCAGTTGGGATTGTTAGAGATGTTGAAGTCTTGTGTGGGAAAGTTAAATACCCTGCTGATTTTCTTATTCTTAGTTCCCCACAAGATGAATTTTGTCCCATTATATTTGGTAGACCCTTCTTGAATACTGTTAATGCCAAGATAGACTGCGTGAAAGATATTGTTACTATTGGATTAGGGGATATGTCTCATGATTTTAAGTTTGCTAAATTTCGTAGAGAACCCCTTGAAATGGCACCACCCAGTAAGGATGAAATTATTGGTCTTGCTTCTATTGCCATACCACCTAATGATCCTTTAGAACAATACGTGCTAGACCATGAAAATGATATGCATATGAATGATAGAAGGGAGATAGATGAAATATTCCTTACACAGGGACCCGTATTGAAAAACAACTTGCCTGTTGAAATCCTAGGGGATCCTGCTCCACCCAAGGGTGAACCCGTGTTTGAACTTAAACATTTGCCTGATAATCTTAATTATGTTTATCTTGATGAAAAGAAGATATATCATGTTATTATTAGTGCTAACCTTTCAGAGCAGGAAGAAGAAAAATTATTAAAACCTCTGAAGAAGCATCGTGCTGCTATTTGATATACTCTGGATGATCTTAAGGGCATTAGCCCCACTATATACCAACACAAGATAAAATTGGAAGAAAATGCTAAACCAGTTATTGATCATCAGCGACGGTTAAATCCTAAGATGAAAGAAGTGGTAAGGAAGGAAATACTAAATCTTCTAGAGGCAGGTATTATTGTAACATCCCAAAATTCTAAATTTTGTAATGTTATAATAAATAGATAGATTTGATTGCTTTATTGATGTGCTGAGTGAAATTGAGTGAAATTTGAAACTTTTGAAATTTAAATGAGTGGGAATAAAATGACTTCCCCAAACTTTCACTTTGCATTTTGTGATCTTCATAATTCAAATTCTTTTCATCACAAAACCCTAGAGTGAAGATAATACGACTTCTTCCATTTATTAAATGAAAAAGGGTTTTGAAAGGATTTTTGAATTTCATTCTCAAAATATTTCAAATTCAGAAACTTTATGCAACTCAATGATTTTCCCGAGAGAAGATAAAATGACTTCTTCAAATTATAGGAAATATGAGTTGGAAGTTTTTTTGAAATTTTCTGCAACTTATTTTCAAAATTTGAGTTATTAGGTTTTATTCAAATTATTTTTCTCCAAAAATAAAATATATGGAAAATGGGGTAACATGATTCCCTACAGCAAAAAATTGGAGAGAAATAAATTTGAAATCATTTTGGTATTTTAAAAATAATTTTTTATGGATTTTATTGCAACAGTAGCAATGTTTGATTTATTAGAAATTGTGAGGATTTTATTTGGCTGTAGAAAAATGTTCATCTTGTAGGAAATCTTTTTCTGCAAATTTTGATATATAAGATGCTTATATTATATATTGAAATATTTTCTTTTTCTTTTATTTTTCTTTGTATGTTAAAAAAAACTTCTTCGCCGACTGGGCCGGCCCAGCTTCCGCCAGGCCGCAGCCCAGCTCGCCGCCGCCTTCGTCCCCGTGCGGGAGCAGGACTCCACCGGAGTCCGACTCCCGGCCACCACCGTCGTCGTGCACCCTTCTCCACGCCACGGCCTCCCCCTCCACCTATTTAAGGCCGAGCCCCGGCCCCCGCCTCTTCCCTTTCGCTCGCCGCACTTCGCGCGCCGCTGCCCTCGCTCCAGACCGCCGCCGCCGCTCCGCTCGCCGCCATTGCGAGCTGCTGTTGCCGCTGCTCCGCGCAACCCCGCCGCCGCACTCCACCCGCCTCCACGCGTTGCCGCCGCCGCCCCACGCTTCACACCACCGCCGCCCCGCGCCTCGCCCGCACCGCCATCGCCCATCGCTGCCGCGCCGGAGTCCGCCGTCGCCGGACTCGCAGATCCGCTTCGACCCGCCAGTCCGCCCGATCCGTTCGCCCCGGTTTTTCTCTGCCAAACCGGCGGTTCTTCACAGAAAATCGCCGAGGTAAAACTGCCCCCGTTTATCTTTTAGTTTGGTTTTATATATTTAGATCGGTTTTCTTTTTAGTTATATCTATTTAGTGAACGTTCTCTGGTTAGGCTCTGTTAGCGAGCGTTCGCTCGATAACTTTTTTCCTTTTTGTTTTAATTTTCGGCCAGGGACCCATCTGTAAATATTTATTTTACAGATTAGCCCCTAAACTTCTTTCGGCCATAACTTTTTACCAGTTAGTCCAAATCCAACGAAACCAACGCCCACGTCTTCGTTACGATCCCCTCTTTCTAGTAAACAACTTAAACATGATTTTCGAAATTTTAAAATTTGAATTCAACTAGATTTGAATTTGAGCTTCGTTTTATCATATCTTGAGTTTTATAACTCCGTTTGAGTTGATTCTTTTTGCAAATCGAAGCTCTTGACCTAAACTTTCTGATAAGGCCAAATTCAGATAATTTTGGTACTGTTGGGAATTGTTTTATGTTTCAAGAGTCATTCGTTTGTTTTCGAAGTTTTCCGAAGAGCTATCTTCATTCTTTTTGATTTGCTGAGTGATTGCTTATGTGTGGTTACTATTGTTTGCTTACGATAGATTGAACAGAGTGTGACGAGTAGACCTATCACGAGTTCTGAGTATGAATCTTCTACATCGTCAGTACAAGGCAAGTTCACACTTTGATCATACTTTCCAATACCCAGTTTTCATTGCATTAGTTATATCCCCAAACACTTGCATGAGTAGGACTGGTTACTTAATATGATGCTTTGTAGTTCATGAGGTAGGAACCCAATGACCTGAGATCAACCAAGGGGGGTATACGCTTTGTTACTTATTGCTTAGCCATGCTCGTAGACGTGGATTGGTATGAGAGTTTCATGAAAGATGTGAGTGTTATTTATTTAAGGGAAAATTTAAGGTGGTAATTTAATACACATCTGGGTGGATTGGTTGTGGCACCCTCGAGAAACCAGTGGTTGTCGGGCACCTGGAGAAACCAGTGTTTGCCCTAGGGGATCCCGGAGGAACCGTGTGATCACCCTATTGGAATGCCACCCAGGCTCAAAGGGATCATATAATATTTTCATGCCTAGAAACTTCCATGTGCAGCCACAAGCCATTATGGGCTCTGGCATAGTATGAGTAGGTTGTGTGAGCTCTTTCAGTGGTGGACTAGCAGATGTAGCGGATGTAGGTGTACGGGTCCACCCGGGGTAAAGAGTAAATGCTTCTGAAAGACTGTATCTCGGTCATCCGTTTCTCAAACACCATGCAGTGCGAGAAATCCAACGGAGGAGATCGAGTCTTGTGGGGAAAAGTGCACAAACCTCTGCAGAGTGTACAAACTATTCATGAGTAGTCGTGTCCCCGGTTATGGACATCTTTGAGTATCGAGAAGTAGATTATTTGTTGATCTCAACACTCTATTTAATTAATTTGTTGGGTTAATAATGACTTTGGTTTGGGATTGAGATGGAGGAACCATTATCAACTGTTCATGAGTTAAATTTAACAAAGTAGTTAAATAAATGCATTCCTTTGTGGTAGGGAAAAATCACCTTTATGCAAAAACAGCCTTACAGCCTCCACCAGCCAAATATGCATGTAGTTGTAGGCATTGTTCATCATTCTCATTACAGTGTGAATTTGCCAGTACATTCAATGTACTGAGCTACATGGCTGCAACGTCTCATGTTGCATGAATTATTCGACGAGTAAGTGTTACGTTAGGGTTGCGCTGTCTACACTCAACTTTGCCGTTGGTGTTGATGGAACTCCACAACCTTGTTGCTTCCGCTATGATTGTTTGAGGTAATAGTATTTACGTTACTTAATACATGTGACTTACCTCTGTTATAAATCCTCGAGTACTGTGTATGTCAGCATACCGATCCAGGGATGACACTTAAGCACAGAGACTTGATCCATTCGGGTCGAGTCGCTACAAGATGGTATCAGAGCACATGTTGACTGTAGGACGTGACCCTAGAAACTAGCAAGCCCATAGGAAAGGATTTCTCTAAAACTTTATTTTCAAAAAGATTCTTATCTCTCTTCTTTTCTGAGCTTTGTCAAATTTTCCCTTTGACCCTAAATAATTAGACAATACCCTTTACCACTTGGACCACTTTGGAGTAAAGAGGATTTTACCATACAGTGGAAGTGTTGAAGCTACAACAGTGGATACTCCGAAGATTTGAAGAGTTGATGATTTGGAGGAGATGTTGACCTTTAGAAGACCAAACCCCTGTTATGTACTTACGTTAGATGCGATAATTGTGAGCCATCATTTGTTTGATGTTTTTCGAAGGCCACAAATAAAACCCGTCTTTTCAAAACTATTGTTTGTATTGAGTGTATCTCTCTCCCCACCTTCCGAATCTCATCCCAAAACCCTTGGACCCAATAGAGGATGAAAGAAGACAGACTTGTATTCTCTGGACCAATGACCCAGCCAGAGGCAGGGCTATGGATACAACACATGGAGGATCACTTCAGGAAAATTTTGGTTGCAAGGAAGAATGAAGTTCAATACGCTCTTCAGTAATTTACAAAAAGTGTTGCAACATGGTGGAAGATGCATCAAGCCATACAAGGATGTAATGGAGCAGGAAGTTGGGAGGAATTCAAGAAGACTCTGTTAAGATCCCATCTCATCCGAAAGCGTGGTGACAACCTGAAGAAGAAACATTGCAAGATTTGTGGAGAAATAGGACACACCCAGGAGGAGCACAAGGATGAATGCCCTAATTGTGAAGGAAGTCACCCACCGGAAGAATGTCCAACTAGGCAGATCACTTGTTTCTTGTGTGAAGGGACTACCCACTACCCTACTCAGTGTCACATTTACCCCATGGTACAACAAACTGTCCAGCAGAAGAAAGAAGCAATGAAAGAAGTCCACGAGGAAACCTTAAGGGGATCCACGATGGAGGAAGATATTGACGACCCTGATGGAGAAGGACTAGACAGATATTACTCACGTGCTTGCTATTCATGTGGAGAAGAAGGACACCTTTCACAGTATTGCACCAAGGAAAGCCAAGAGTATCTGGGAGACTTCCCGACAGAAGAAGTGGAGTTTGATCCACAAAAGATGGAAGAATTGATAGGAACAAGGAAGTCGAAGAAGAGAACGAGCATGTGTCCCCAGAAGAACCCAATTTCTGCGGAAAAGGATGTGAGTCACATCACATGTTACCGGTGCAAGGATTTAGGTCATTATGCTAGCAACTGCCCAACCAGGAAGTGAAGAACCCAGTGAACCAGGACAGCCACCATAAAGTCCTTAGATTGGTCTTATGCCATTAGTTTACGCTACAAGGAAGTAGAGCATTTTGCCAAGGGAAGGTTCAGACCGGAGGAACGATTGATCAGCGTAGTTGAGATCTGGATATTAGAATGAAGCATGTAGTTAAATGTGGAACACCCTTTTTACAATGTTGAGTTGAGTTATGGAAAGAACAATGTAATAGTCATGGAGCGATAGAAGTTGACATTTTGGAATCTGAGAAGGAAATGTTATGAGTTGTTGGATGATTGTGAGTGCCTCTCTTGCTACCTCACCCAGACCAAGACCTAGAACCCATGGACCAGCTGACCTCAAACCTTTCTCGGACAACCAACCATCTCACCCAAGGATATCTGTATGTTGTCCTAAGAACCCCTTCTGTCTTATACCCACAGATGACAACCCTTTACGAGTCTTTTCTCAAAGGCCCAGAAATGATCATGACCCTGACTAGCGATCAGGATTTCCCAAAGATCCTGAAGGACACGATGAAGCATAGTCACCTCGAAGGAGATGTAGTTTACAAGGGTTATTGCTTCATGGAGAATGAAGTTGAACTCAGGAATGCCTGAGTAGGATGCATGCAGAGATGATGAAGATAAAGCACACGGCCACTAGGATGAAGCAAAGGATCGATGATTTCAAGAATAACATTGCACAATTCCAGTGGGACTGAAGTATCCTTAGCTAGGACAAAGGAATAAAGATGGGTGGAATGTTTGACCATACCCAACTATGTGGATGGCAACATTTGTAGTGAAGCACCCTTGGAAATTGAGATTTTGAATACTGGTTCAGGATGTAATAAGAGATTTGATATGAGGAGAATATGGATTACGGATGAACCAGTGCATTTTGTTTAGGGCGATACTTTTCTGAGTGAACCCTGGACCAATAGAAAAGAAGGTGTTGCTCCAAGGAGTGGAGTTTGCACAAATAAGTTGGAGTTTATTTTGCTAAGAAGCTTACCCCAAGGATATGAAGGAAATAAGTACAATTGGATTTTAAGAGGGTGTAATGCTGGAGTGTGGAGCAATAATGACTCCAAAGATGAGCTAAGGATATAGAAGTTCTGAAGTGGACCCAAGCCGAGGACCTAATGAGGCTACATAATCACAAGGGAACCATGCGACTTGTCAAAAGTAATATGTTTCTGCTGTAGTGAAGCAGGGCACTATGCCCGAGATTGCCCAAGTAGAAGGAGATTTGTGCTAAGTAGTTGAGTTGAAGCATGCAAGGGAAACACATTAGAATGAAGAAGTTGAGAATCACTAAAGTTAGCATCATGGTATTGTTTTTGGATTCTATGATTTGGTACTATATAAGTGAGGAGTGAAGACATGATACATGGATCAAGATTTTGGAGGAGAACTAGTGTGATTCATTTTAAGTGTGGTAGAACCCAACACCGTTACCCGAATACACTAGCTAGTGGTTAGTTACGTCAGACTTGGAATGGACTGCCCAAGGATGAGTGACGAGGTTGCAGACCTAGGGTAGGGTCACAGGCCTGACCAAGGTGCCCCACCCAAGTTCACTACCCCAGAACATCAAAAGACAAAACCTATGATGGTAAAGACAGTCGACTAAGACAGCCCAAGAGGACATCCCACTCGACTGGACATCACCTACAAGACGACTCATCTCCACTCGACCCATCCAAGGCACTCAACCCCCGAAGGTCGAAGGTCCCTTAGGACAACAACAGTCTGGTATTTACTCGCCGTAGTGAATGCCTTTATTACTCTTTACTGCAGACGTTACCAGTAACGTCTGCCTTAATGTACATTGAACCCTTAGTAACGTGGAGCATGGCTAGGATCCTGGCGCACTATATAAGCCACCCCCTCCTCCAGTACAAGGGTTCGCATCCTTGTAACTCACACATATACACATATCAGTCGACCGCCTCCGGGCACCGAGACGTAGGGTTGTTACTTCCTCCGAGAAGGGCCTGAACTCGTAAAACACCTTGTCTACAACTCCACCATAACTAGGGCCTTGCCTCCTCATTCGTACCCCCTACTCGTACTGTCAGGATTAGAACCACGACAGTTGGCGCCCACAGTGGGGCAAGGCGTCTTAGCGACTTCTGGTGAGGTTGCAATCTTTTCTCCGACCTTCGTCATCATGGTTTCCGGCGGTGGTTTGGCGTTGGGCCGCGAGATCCGGCTCGGCGCGCTCGCCTTCATCGCCGACGACTCCGCATGGCTCCAGGAGGCCCCTCTCGACATCGAGGCTCTGCCCGTCCACGGGGCTGCGCACTTCCGTGCCAGCGCCTGTGACGTCCTCCTTCGGCAGCCGTTGACTGAGTACCTGTTGATCCCTACATCATCCCCCATCCCCGCCGGACGCCGTCGCAAACGATCCGGTCGCTCACGGCTCTAGCGGTGGGTGAAACACGCGGTGGCCCGCCAGGCGGCCATCCCTTAGGTCGCGGCCATCGAGCCTGACGGTTACCTCTACGGGCTGGTCGATCCGTCGTTCGAGCTCGTAGATTCAGTTTCCGAGTGCGGGAGCAGCGATCCCGCAGCGGAGGTCCTCATGGTCGACTCACGCTGCAGCCCACCGGGTTTTCCTCGTGCTGGCAACGGCGGCAGCGGTGGCGGCTATTCATACGACAACGACGGACACATTCCTCAACCCCTCACTCCCGAGCAGAGGGACGAGCTCTGTGGCCGCAATGAAGACACGCTCTTCACTCCCATCGTGGGAGATTCTCCGGAGGCTCTGGCCCTGGAAGCCACGCGCTTGGCCACCATGGCTGAGCGCGCGCGCTTGGAAAATATCCATCGTGCACTCGACGAACAGGCCCGCCGACTAGTCCCCGAGTCCAGTCGATGACCGCGGCAATCACACCCGCGCGAGACTCAGGTGTTCCGCACGCCAGTCCAGAACCTCGAAGCCGCAGCTCACATCGCGAAGTCTATCCAATCATCTCAGTCGGAGGCTGGGAAGGGCCTTCAGCAGATCCGAGCTTTGCTCCGAACGGCTGAAGAGAAAAACGTGGTTGTTTCTCAGTCGCGCAACAGGATTCACAGCAGATCGGTGGCTGCAGACACCGTTTGGTCAGCCCACAGTCCAAGATCGCCCCCAAGGCGTGAGGAACGTGGCCCGCGGCAAGACCGACATCTGGGTCGGAATGACGAGCAATACGACCGTCGACCCGGTCATCATGACCGTCGTCGAGTGCCTACGCCTCCTCCGGGAAGCGGATCGTTCTCGCCCCGGCGGCACGAGGGCAGGCGCTTGTGCGACGACGGGCGGAGGGTTCCCCTAGATCCCCGGAGGCCGGGCTTCGATGCAAGGTCTATCCTTGTGCAGGGACTGGTCGACCGGAACAGGGCATTTGGAGAAGAACAAGGCAGAGATCGTCCGAGTGGAAGCCGATCACCTGTCTCTGGACCTGAGTATTTCTGCAGCGCCATCAGGGCTGATGAGATCCGCCCGAACTTCAGGTTGGCGGCGGGGGTAAATAAGTTCACCGGTGAGTCAAAACCAGACACCTGGCTAGAAGACTACCGAGTGGCCGTACAGATCGGAGACAGCAACGATGACGTAGCCATGAAGCACCTTCCTCTGATGCTGGGTGGTTCGGCTCGGGCGTGGCTCAGTCAGTTGGCCCCCGGGAGTATTTACAACTGGGAGGAGCTGGCTCGAGTGTTCATTCGGACCTTCGAGGGCACCTGCAAGCGGCCTGCTGGCCTCGCGGAGCTTCATTATTGCGCGCAAAAGTCGAATGAAACCTTGAGGGATTACATCCAGCGATGGACCACCTTGCATCACACGGTGGAAAATGTGTCTGAGCACCAGGCAGTTAGCGCCTTCAAGGAGGGCGTGCGTAACCGAGAGCTGAATCTGAAGTTTGGTCGAACAGGCGGTATGTCCCTGTCTCGAATGATGGATATTACCAGTCGGTACGCTAACGGCAAAGAGGCCGACCGGCTCCGCAGTGGCAAGAAACCAGTCGGACAGGATGATCTAAATTCCAATCGGAAGAACAAGCGCAAGGTCGAGCCAACTGCTTAGGGCGAAGTTGAAGTGGTCAACCAAGGAAAGGGCAAAGGAAAGCCGAAGGGCCCTTGGGCTCCTAAGAAAGTAAAAGATCAAGCTGGGAATGATGTACTCGACCAGCCGTGTCCCATTCACACGAAGGAAGATGAAGAGGGAAACTTGGTATATCCCAAGCACACCACTCTATAGTGCCGACTCCTGATCCAGAGCTTCCAGAAAGATCAGTCGACTGAGAAGGGAAAGGAATCAGAGGAGTCCGAGGATAAGGAAGGGGATGGAGGATACCCCCAGATCAACTCCACTTTGGTGATCTTCGCAGACGTCGAGAGCAAAAGTCGACTAAAAGTCATCAACAGAGAAGTCAACATGGTTGCCCCGGCAACCACCACATTTCTGAAGTGGTCCAAGACCCCCATCACATTCGACCGGTCTGATCATCCTGCGCACATTGCCACCCCCAGGCGGCAGGCCCTCGTGGTCGACCAAGTGGTCGCGGGCACACGTCTGACCAGAGTCCTGATGGATGGAGGCAGTGGTTTGAATATTCTGTATGCAGCAACCCTCCGGGCTATGGGCATCCGAATGTCCAAGCTGAGTGAAAGCAACATGAGATTCCACGGGGTCATCCCCAGGAAGAAGGCCGACTCACTTGGCCAAATGACACTCGACGTAGTCTTTGGCGACTCGAAGAATTATCGCGAAGAGAAGCTAATGTTTGAAGTGGTGGACTTCAACATCGCCTATCATGCCATTCTGGGTAGGCCCGCCTACGCCAGATTCATGGCTCGACCGTGTTATGTATACCTCAAGCTGAAGATGCCGGGACCCAACGGCGTTATAACCGTCACTGGGAACTGCCAGAAAGCGGAAGAATGCTTCCAGAAAGGCTCGAAGATTGCTGACGAGCAGATGGCAGCATTAGAGATGGAGGAGTACCAAAATAACGTGGATCCGAGTGACTTGCTGCGGCCAAGAAGCCGGCTTCCGAGTCAACTTTTCAGTCGGCTGGGGAGACGAAGCCCGTACACATTCACCCCACCGACCCCAATGCAACATTGACCCACATTTCCACTACACTCGACAGCAAATAGGAAGAAGCGCTCATCCAGTTCCTCCGTGAGAACTGGGACATCTTCGCATGGAAACCATCAGACATGCCGGGTGTACCCAGGGGACTGGCTGAGCACCATTTACGAGTCGGCCCAAATGTGAAGCCTGTGAAGGAACATCTGTGTCGGTCCGCTGTGGAGAAAAGAAAGGCAATTGGCGAGGAAGTGGCTTGGCTCCTGGCAGCTGAGTTTATCCGCGAGATCTTCCACTCCAAGTGGCTCGCCAATGTCATCATGGTCCCCAAGAAGGACAAGTCTCTCCGCATGTGCATCGATTTCAAGCACCTCAATCGGGCCTTCCCGAAGGATCATTTTCCTCTCCCTCGCATCGATCAGATAGTTGACTCGACTGCGGGATGCGAGCGTTTGTCCTTTGTGGATGCGTATTCCGGGTACCATCAGATCCGTCTGTTCGGACCCGAAGAAATCAAGACAACTTTCATCACCCTCTTCGGGTGTTTCTGTTATGTCACCATGCCTTTCGGTCTCAAAAATGTCGGCGCTACCTTCATGCTCATGATCCAAAAGTGCCTGATAAAGCAAATTAGTCGGAATGTCGAAGCATACATGGATGACATTGTGGTCAAGTCACGGAAAGGTTCTGACCTGCTGTCCGACCTCGCTGAGACATTCGCAAACTTAAGAAGCTATGATATCAAGCTCAATCCGTCGAAGTGTACATTTGGAGTTCCTGGCGGCAAGTTACTCGGTTTTCTCATTTCTGAACGGGGAATCGACGCCAGCCCAGAGAAGGTCAGTACCATCCTCCGAATGAAATGCCTCGAGCATATACACGACGTCCATAAGCTTACTGGTTGCTTGGCCACATTGAGTCGATTCATTTCTCGTCTCGGTGAGAAGGCATTGCCTCTCTACCGACTGATGAAGAAATCAGACAAGTTCGAGTGGAATTCTGAAGCCGAAGCAGCGTTTGAAGAGCTCAAAGCCCTGTTGTCCACCTAGCCAGTGCTTGCTGCCCCAGTCAGCAAAGAGCCTCTCCTACTATACATTGCAGCCAGCGGACAAGTTGTCACCACTGTACTCACGGTCGAGCGGGACGAAGAGGGCAAGGCCTACAAGGTCCAGCGCCCAATCTATTACATATCCGAAGTTTTGACTCCCTCCAAGCAAAGGTACCCGCATTACCAGAAGCTCGTATACGGGATTTACTTGACTGCAAAAAAGGTTGCCCATTATTTCTCGGACCATACAATCTCAGTCGTCAGCGATGCCCCGTTGTCAGAGATCCTGAACAACCGAGACGCGAAGTCTCAGGCTATAGCAGATTTTGTGGTCGAGTGGATAGAACAAGAGCTGCCGACTCAAGTTCAGTCGGATCACTGGACTATGTTCTTTGATGGATCCAAGACGTTGAACGGATCCGGCGCAGGCGTGGTACTGGTATCTCCCAGGGGAGAGAAGCTCAGTTACGTCCTTCAGATCTACTTTGGCTCATCAAACAACGAAGCTGAGTACGAAGCACTTTTGTATGGGTTGCGCATGGCCATCTCACTCGGCGTCCGTCGCCTGATGGTCTACGGCGACTCAGACTTAGTGGTGAACCAAGTGATGAAGGAATGGGACGTCAGGAGCCCGACAATGACCAGTTATTGCAGTGCAGTACGGAAGCTTGAAAAGAAGTTTGAAGGTTTAGAGCTCCATCACGTGCCCAGAGCCAAGAATCAGCTTGCTGATGACCTCGTGAAAATTGGGTCGACTCGGAAGCCTATACCCAAGAATGTGTTTCTGGAGCATCTGCACACCCCTTTTGTCAAAGAGGACTCCTTCACGGAAGAACCCCCACAGCCAGTCAGTGCGTCAGATCCGGCTAAAGTCGAAGTGCCTATAGTGGTCGACCTGATCATGGGGGTTTTAGTGAGTACGCCCGACTGGACTGTGCCATACATATCATATTTGCTCAGGCAAGAACTCCCGGAAGATGAAGAAGAAGTGCGCCAGATCGTCCGTCGATCCAAGGCGTTTACCGTCATTCAGGGTCAAATCTATAAGGAAAGCGTCACCGGAGTCGCTCAGCGCTGCATCACCCCAGAGGAAGGCCGACTGATCCTGAATGAGATTCACTCGGGAACTTGTGGCCACCATGCTTCCTCTCGGACTATAGTGGCCAAAGCGTACCAAGTTGGGTTTTATTGGCCCCGACCCAACGAGATGGCCAAAGATATTGTGGACAAGTGCGCAGGTTGCCAGTTCTACTCCAACATGTCCCACAAGCCGGCGTCTGCTCTGAAGACCATTCCACTAGTCTGGCCCTTTGCCGTTTGGGGCTTGGATATGGCCGGCCCCTTCAAAACAGGCCGAAGTGGATTCACTCACCTGCTCGTGGCGGTCGACAAGTTCATCAAATGGATTGAGGCCAGGCCCATCAAGAACCTCGAGTCGAGCACCGCCATCAGCTTCATCAGGGAATTGATATTCAGATATGGAGTCCCCCACATCATCATCACGGACAACGACTCCAACTTTGACTCAGATGAATTCAGAGCCGTCTGCGCTTCTCAAGGAACACGAGTCGACTATGCCTCCGTGGCGCATCTGCAGTCGAATGGACATGCATAAAGGGCAAACGGTTTGATTCTACAAGGCCTGAAGCCATGGCTCATGCGTGACCTTAAGCATGCCGCTGGGGCTTGGGTAACCAAACTACCGTCTGTCTTATGGGGTCTGAGGACAACTCCAAACCGGTCGACTGGCCGTACCCCTTTCTTCATGGTCTATGGAGCTGAAGCCGTGCTGCCAAGTGATTTGTTACATAATGCCCCCCGAGTGGAACTCTTCTCCGAAGCCGAAGCAGAGCAAGCTCGTCAGGATGCAGTCAACCTCTTGGAGGAGGAACGAGAGATGGCCTTGATCTGGTCGACCATCTATCAGCAAGACCTGCGTCGATTCCATGCTCGCAACGTCCGAAGCCGAGCATTTCAGGAAGGAGACCTGGTTCTTCGAGTGCATCAGAAACGACCACACAAGCTCGCCCCAGCCTGGGAAGGCCCTTCATCATCACCAAGGTACTGCACAACGGAGCATATCACCTTTACAACGTTGCCAAGAAGAAAGACGAACCTCGTTCGTGGAACGCGGACCTGCTCCGCCGCTTCTACACTTGAAACACTCGAACAGTCGAGTTGTAATAAAGATTTTCCAGTTTTTTTTTTCAAAGACAAGTTTGCAGCGATCCTTTAATGATTGTTGTTTTCTAATATGCTGGTCTTCATAACCCCCCAGTGGGTGCTTAGCCGCGAACCCGATTCGCCTAAGTTTCAAAAACTACTCCAAGTGAAGAGCGGTCCTCTCACTCGGGGACTTAGCCGCTAACCCGATTAGACGAAGTTACAAAAACCACTCCGAGTGAAGATCAACCCTCTCACTCGGGGGCTTAGCCACGAACCCGATTCGCCTAAGTTACAAAAACCACTCTGAGTGAAGAGCAACCCTCTCACTCGGGGGCTTAGCCGTGAACCTGATTCGCCTAAGTTACACAAACCACTCCGAGTGAAGAGCGATCCTCCCACTCAGGGGCTTAGCTGCGGTCCTCCGAGCTGCGTCATAAGTATAATGTGGCTGTCTTTCGAGCTCCGCCACAAATACAACGTAGCTTGGAATCGCCTAAGTTACAAAAACCACTCCGAGTGAAGAGCAACC
>LR738711.1:751823454-751885458 GCA_902687465.1 Secale cereale | reverse complement strand
CTCCGAGCTGCGTCATGAGTATAATGTGGCTCTGTCTTCCGAGCTCCGCCACAAATACAACGTAGCTTGGAATCGTCTAAGTTATAAAAACTACTCCGAGTGAAGAGCGATCCTCTCACTCGGGGGCTTAGCTGCGACCCCGCGATTCGCCCAAGTTTCAAACATCCACTCCGAGTGAAGAGCGGCCCTCTCACTCGGGGGCTCAGCTGCGGTCCTTCGAGCTGCGTCGTGAGTATAACGTGGCTCTGTCTCCCGAGCTCCGCTACAAATACAACGTAGCTTGGAATCGCCAAAGTTACAAAAACCACTCCGAGTGAAGAGCGATCCTCTCACTCGGGGACTTGGCTGCGGTCCTCCGAGCCCCGCCACAAGCACAACGTTGCCGTCAAGATGTCGACTCAAAATCCAGGCGATCAAAAAGAGTCGGAAGCAAAGGAATCAAATCCAGATAAAAGCCCCACAAGATTCGGGCAAGAGTACCTGGGCCACGAGCCCACAAGAGTTTAACGGTTACAGGATCACTCGGCATTCCGAGGCAAATTGAATCAAAGTACCAAAGTTCATTCACTCTTTTAGGCGGGCTCGCTGGAGCGACAAACTGGTCCAAGTCGATCCCATCGGCGATGTGGGTGGCAGCTTCCAAGAAAGTCTCCATGAAAGACTGGAGCTGGAGCTCCTTCGTATTGGCGACCTTGACTGCCGCAAGCCTTCTCTCCTTCATTTCTCTGCAGTGCACACGCACCAGGGATAGTGCCACGTCAGCTCCGCGGCGTGCAGATGACTTCTTCCACTCCTGCACTCGACCGGGGATTTCATTGAGTCGAGCCATCAAAGACTCGTGGTTGTTCTCCTGCACGACTCCCCTCTAGAGTGCAGCGTCGATCCGGGCCATCACCACTTTCAGCCGACCCAAGTAACCTGTGGTAGCAGTAAGGCGAGACTCCAGCCTCAAGATATTCATGGCAGCTTCGTCCTTGACAATGGAATTGGCTGGGTCCAGACCAGGTTCGATCCGCCCAGTCTCTTCCTCAAAGTTGCGACAGAATTCTACACAACAAGAAACGCGTCAAGTCAGCAAGCAAGTTATGGGTCGACCAATCAAATTAAGTCTCAGCAAAAGAGATATACCTTCAAGTACGAGATACCACTTATTTGTGAGGTCACTCAGATAAGCTTCCAGGTCGTGCTTCTTCTGAAAGAGGTCCTTGTATTTGTCATTCAAAGCACTCTTGGCATTCTTCAGTCGAGTCACTTCTTGGTTAGCCGCGTCAAGAGAACCCTTCAGCCTGGTGATCTCCGCCTCAAGCGCGCCTACGGAAGCCAGCTTCTGCTCGGCCAGTTCTGTTTCTCTTGAGCCTGCTGCTGTGCTGCCGCCAAGTCGAGGTATTTCTACTCCAAGGCCGCTTTCAGTTGGCCTACAAAAGACATCACTGGACAGATGAACATGAGGGAACACATAGCACATTTATCAAAGGTCAATCGACGAATTGTTCGCATCAGTTACCAGGTGCGTCGTCCTGCGTCTTCTTCAGGTGGTCCTGAGCCAGCTGCAAGTTGAGATTGCGCTGGATCTGCTTCTTCTCAAGATCTGCAAACTTGGCTCCAAACTCGCAAGATCTCTGCATCAACACAATAAAAACAGGATTCTAAGACTACAGTCGAGTCAAACACTCAACCGCAGTCTCGGGGACTACACCTAGTGGGTGCACTAATCGTGCCCCCACTGGTTCTCACTCGGCCAAGATCAGTCTGGCTCGAGATAAAAAAAACAAGGAGGAAAGTTCTATCATCAGACCATGGCCGACTACCAGTAGTCGACCACAGTCTCGGGGACTACACCCAGTGGGTGCACTGAGAGTGCCCCCACTGGTTCTCGCTCGGCCAAGACCAGTCTGGCACGAGCTCAAGTGAAGTTCAAAGCAAACGCTAAAAAGCTACAAGGCAAGATACCTAGTGGGTGTGGCATCATCTTACGAAGAAAGCAGTAGATTTTTCAAACTGAAGACTATTCCAGCACAGCAAGCCAATCAGTTGGAGGAAACAAACCTGTACATTGGTCCGAAGGGCGGAACTAGCGTCGTAAGCAGCCATGCTGGCCTCTTACGCTGCCTTTGTCTTCTCCGTCATCATCCCCGCCTGGCGAACAACTTCTTGAGCCGCGCCCACAGGATCCTCCGGGAGGTGATAGGTGGAGAAGAGAACGGATGACGGAGCAGGCGTTGGGTCGATGGCCGGAGCGGGCTCAGGGTCGACGGTTGGAGTAGGCGCTGGGTCGACGGCCCCTCCAGCCGACGAAGCTGGGCGTTCAGTCGACACAGGGACGGCGAAGGAGACCGTGGCCCGAACCGCGTCTTCCTGTCGCTGGGCCTCTGGTCCAGAAGGCACCTTCCGGCCCTTCCTTCCCGTGCGTCATCGAGCCTCTCCTGAGCACTCCTCATCGTCATCATCATCGTCTGGGAGCTCTATGATGTGGCGCGGCACTTCAAAACAAACAGTTGTGAGGTTCGGTCGACCGTCAACTCTAACCGACAAAAAGCAAAGCACAATCTACAACTCGCACCCGCACGGGACCTTGCAGCATCCGCGGTCTCCTCATCGTCCCGGCCCTTGTCGATGTCCATCGAGGTCGCGGAAGCAGCATCACTAAAGAATTTCCTTGAAGATGAGTCGACGAAGACAGAGTCGACCTCCAAAAGGCAGAAATGGACAAAGCTAAATAGCACCTACATGGAGGCGATGGGAACATCCACCTTGATCTTGGGCAGAGCCTTCCGGGGCTTGGAGGTGGTGACCTTGGGTTGCTTGGGCGCCTTCTCAGATGGATCAGGAGTGGTCGTACGAGCTCGCTTAGGCGCTTGGGAGCTGGAGGGACCCGTCCGAGGGCGCACAGCCCCTGGGTTGTGCTTCCCCTTGTATCGCTTCTCGTCACGGGAAGGTGACTCGACCTCCTCCCCGCTGTTGTAGTCCTCACTCTCCTCTTCGGTCTCTTCGTTAGACTTCCACTCGGAGACGTCGCCCACGCCCTCTTCGCCCTCTTGGACCTGATCCCCTTTGGGCACCGAGTACATTTCAGTATAGATCTGCGGAAAAGAAAGATCAGCCAAATGTCTGTCGGACTCATCAAGACAACCGCAAGCCAATAACAGGAAAACCACTCGGAAGCCAAGGACAGACCTTGTCGGCAAGATGGTTGGCGTTGAATGGGAAAACCCTCCCACACCCCCGGGGTTGTCTCTGTTCCCCGTTAAGCACTTCAGGCACTGCGCCACGTACTTCACGTCCGCCGCCTCTGGGTGGACTTGTGACGAGTCGTCGGTGCCAGAGTACAGCCACATCGGGTGGTCCCGATCGTGGAGTGGCTGGATCCTCCGTATGAGGTATACCTCAAGCAGGTCCAACCCTGTGACTCCCTCGCGGACCAATTGGACGACCCGTTCCACCAACATGTTCACTTCCGCCCTCTCGGCCCGACCCACAATCATTGACGGAGGCTGGCTGGCTCGACCAAGAGAGAAAGGGGGGAGTCTGGTCGACTGACCAGGAGTTGGACTGTCCTTGTAATAGAACCAAGTCGACTGCCAGCCCCGAATCGACTCCGGAAGAATCATAGGGAGGAAAGCGCTCCTATTCCTAAGTTGAATGTCGAGCCCGCCGCACGCCTGGAGGACGTGCGTCTTCTCGTCACTTGGGTTCGCCTTCTTGACGGTTTGCGAGCGACAAGTAAAGATGTGTTTGAACAAACCCCAATGCGGCCGACAGCCGAGGAAGTTCTCACACATAGAGAAAAACGCGGCAAGGAAGGCAATGGAATTGGGCGTGAAGTAATGCAGCTGGGCGCCGAAGAATATCAGGAAAGCACGAAAGAAAGGGTGCGGAGGCATGGAGAAACCTCGGTCGACGTGGGTCACGAGAAGGACGCGCTCGCCCTCCCGCGGTCGGGGGTCGAGCTCGCCCTCTGGCACCCGCCAGGAGCCGCGGGCGACCAGCCCCTCCTCCTCCAGCTCCTCCAAATCCTCCGTCGTGATGGTGGACCTGATCCAATCCCCCTGAATCCAACCAGGAGGGAGCCCGGACCTCGACGACGATCCGCCACTGCCGGACCGCTTCCCCTTCCCCGTCGCCGCCTTCTTCGAGCGCTCCAGCGCCGCGGTCTTGTCCTTGCCCATGGCACGTGAGCCGGCGGTGGCTATGGAGAAAAAAGGAAAGAGCAGAGGCGCGGTGGAGAGACAGAGGCGAAGGAACAGGGAGTGGGCGCACAATGCCCTCGCTTCGGGCTCGGCGCACCTTTATAGCACCACGGTCGAGTGACTGACCGGTGGCCCTGAGCGATCTTATCAAATCCCACAACAGGCGCGGTCGCGATACGTGGCGAAAAAGACAGCGCGGGGATCGGGGCGACCCGAGCATATCAATCCGATTGCCGCGGCACGACCCGTCCCGCGCGCTTCCCCAAATTTTGAAATCCCGCGAAATCCGGCGACCAGAGCACAACAAATCCCGCCGAAAACTGCGCCCGCCAACGGCGCCCGACGCCTAGCGCAAAGTTCAGTCGACAGACAACGCAACAAACACACTCGACGGTTCCAGAATCGATCAAGGCGACCAAGACGAGATTGAGGAAAACAGCCTAGTCCACAAGCTCAGAGAGGCTACCCCGAAGGCTTCGAGCCAGAACCATGGCTCTCTTCAGCACTCTCTCCTACTCAAACCTCAATCCATTCGGGGGCTACTGACGAGGTTGCAGACCTAGGGTAGGGTCACAGGCCTGACCAAGGTGCCCCACCCAAGGTCAGTACCCCAGAAGATCAAAAGATAAAACCTATGATGGTAAAGACAGTCGACTGAGACGGCCCAAGAGGACATCACACTCGACTGGACATCACCGACAAGACGACTCAACTCCACTCGACCCATCAAAGGCACTCGACCCCCAAAGGTCGAAGGTCCCTTAGGACAACAACGGTCTGGTATTTACTCGCCGTAGTGAATGCCTTTATTACTCTTTACTGCGGACGTTACCAGTAACGCCTGCCTTAATGTACATTGAACCCTTAGTAACATGGAGCATGGCTGGGGTCCTGGCGCACTATATAAGCCACCCCTCCTCCAGTACAAGGGTTCGCATCCTTGTAACTCACACATATACACATATCAGTCGACCGCCTACGGGCACAGAGACGTAGGGCTGTTACTTCCTCCGAGAAGGGCCTGAACTCGTAAAACACCTTATGTACAACTCCACCATAGCTAGGGCCTTGCCTCCTCATTCGTACCCCCTACTCGTACTGTCAGGCTTAGAACCACGACAATGAGTGTGAGTGATTACACTCAGTTTTGTACCCAAAGAAGAAAGGGATACGAAACAATTGGATGGATTTAAGAAAACCAAGGAAGTTGGATGTCGGAAGTATGACTAGTTGCAACTCGATGATGAGACCGAGTGTTACTAGTGATGAGATGAGCCATAACCCACAGGCCCCAGGACCCGTCAAGAAAGCAAGCACACTCTTGCTGAAGGAAAACCCCTGGAAGAAGTTACGACTTTATCAACAGACGATCTTGTAGGAGTTTACGCAAAACCCGAGGGTTGTGAAGAAACGTTAGATGTTTTGTTCAGCTTGCAGTATCAATGGAATTATCTGAACTTAGTTCGTTGACAAGAGAAATTCTGCAATGCTTGTGAGGATGACCGAGTGTTAGAATGCGAGATTCACTAAACCATATACAAGGTAATGATTTGGGTGCGGGATGGATTGATCACCATACCGACTTACTCTTATTATTCGCCTCTGTTATATGGGATGGTAAATCTGAGTGACTTACCTATAGTAGAGAGACGATGATGTCAAAACTTTGTTTAAACCTTAGAATGGTATAGCAATTTTTCCCTGTATAAGGCATGTTGTTGCCAACTGTAGGAATTATGGTGAGAATGAAGCCCATACCCGTTTTCTACAGGGACCCACTCTAATTGTTTGATGACCACCACGAGATATCGATATTGTTTAGTATTGGCGCCAGACCTGTCAGCTAAGAAGGACCAGTCTCGAAAGAGCCTTATCAAGTTGAAAGGACACAAGAATTGAGGACAAAGATTATTCCACTACCGAAAGAGCCCAGAGAAGGAATTATCCCAAAGATTTGAGAAGACCGACACCGTCAACCCAAAGAATGGGGTACCTAATTTTGGTGGAACCGTAACCATGTTACTAAGTGTGGTTGCACACCAGACCTTATCAATCAGTGATTTGTTAGGAGACCCCCAAACCCCAACCTATTTATTGCTAGCATCTCCGAATCTCGAGGACGAGATTCATTTTAAGTGTGGTAGGTTTGTAACATCCCAAAATTCTAAATTTTGGAATATTATAATAAATAGATAGATTTGATTGCTTGTTTGATGTGCTAATTCAAATTGAGTGAAATTTGAAACTTTTGAAAGTTAAATGAGAGGGAATAAAATGACCTTCCCAAACTTTCACTTTGCATTTTGTGATCTTCATAATTCAAATTCTTTTCATCACAAAACCCTAGAGTGACGATAATATGACTTCTTCCATTTATTAAATGAAAAAGGGTTTTGAAAGGATTTTTGAATTTCATTCTCGAAATATTTCAAATTCAGAAACTTTATGCAACTCAATGATTTTCCCGAGAGAAGATAAAATTACTTCTTCAAATTATAGGAAATATGAGTTGGAAGTTTTTCTGAAATTTTCTGCAACTCATTTTCAAAATTTGAGTTATTGGGTTTTATTCAAATTATTTTTCTCCAAAAGTAAAATATATGGAAAATGGGGTGACATGATTCCCTACAGGAGAAAATTGGTGAGAAATAAATTTGAAATCATTTTGGTATTTTAAAAATGTTTTTATTGGATTTTATTGCAACAGTAGCACTGTTTGATTTATTAGAAACTGTGAGGATTTTATTTGGCTGTAGAAAAATGTTCATCTTGTAGGAAATCTTTTTCTGCAAATTTTGATATATAATATGCCTATATTATATATTGAAATATTTTATTTTTCTTTTATTTTTCTCTGTTTGTTAAAAAAAAACTTCTTCGCGGACTAGGCCGGCCCAGCTTCCGCCAGGCCGCAGCCCAGCTCGCCGCCGCCTTCGTCTCCGTGCGGGAGCATGACTCCACCGGAGTTCGCCTCCCGGTCGCCACCATCGCCGTGCCCCCTTCTCCATGCCACGGCCTCCCCTCCACCTATTTAAGGCCGAGCCCCGGCCCCCGCCTCTCCCCTCTCGATCGCCGCCCCGCCGTCGCACTTCGCGCGCCATGGCCCTCGCTCCAGACCGCCGCCGCCGCTCCGTTCGCCGCCGTTACGAGCTGCTGCTGCCGTTGCTCCGCGCAACCCCACCGTAGCACTCCACCCGCCTCCACGCGTCGCCGCCGCCGCCCCGCGCTGCACACCGCCGCCGCCTCGCGCCTCGTCCGCACCACCACCGCCTATCGCTGCCGCGCCGGAGTCCGTCGTCGCCGGACTCGCGGATCCGCTCCGACCGGCCGGTACGCCCGATCCTTTCGCCCCGGTTTTTCTCTCCCAAACCGGCGGTTCTTCACAGAAAATCGCCGAGGTAAAACCGCCCCGGTTTATCTTTTAGTTAGGTTTTATCTATTTAGATTGGTTTTCTTTTTAATTATATCTATTTAGTGAATGTTCTCTGGTTAGGTTCTGTTCGCGAGCGTTTGCTTGATATTTTTTTTCCTTTTTCTTTCAGTTTTCGGCCAGGGATCCATCTGTAAATATTTATTTTACAAATTAGCCCCTAAACTTCTTTCGGCCATAACTTTTTACCATTTAGTCCAAATCCAACGAAACCAACGCCCACGTCTTCGTTACGATCCCCTCTTTCCAGTAAAACAACTTAAACATGATTTTGGAAATTTTAAAATTTGAATTCAACCAGATTAGATTTTGAGCTTCGTTTGATCATAACTTGAGTTCTATAACTCCGTTTGAGTTGATTCTTTTTGCAAATCGAAGCTCTTGACCTAAACTTTCTGATAAGGCCAAATTCACATAATTTTGGTACTGTTGGAAATTGTTTTATGTTTCAAGAGTCATTCGTTTGTTTTCGAAGTTTTCCGAAGAGCTATCTTCGTTCCTTCTGATTTGCTTAGTGATTGCTTGTGTGTGGTTACTATTGTTTGCTTACGATAGATTGAACATAGTGTGACGAGTAGACCTATCATGAGTTCTAAGTGCGAATCTTCTACATCATCAGTACAAGGCAAGTTCACACTTTGATCATACTTTCCAATACCCGGTTTTCATTGCATTAGTTATATCCCCAAACACTTGCATGAGTAGGACTGGTTACTTAATATGACGCTTTGTAGTTCATGAGGTAGGAACCCAATGACCTGAGATCAACCAATGGGGGGTATACGCTTTGTTACTTATTGCTTAGCCATGCTCGTAGACGTGGATTGGTATGAGAGTTTCATGAAAGATGTGAGTGTTATTTATTTAAGGGAAACTTTAAGGTGGTAATTTAATACACATCTGGGTGGATTGGTTGTGGCACCCTGGAGAAACCAGTGGTTGTCGGGCACCTAGAGAAACCAGTGTTTGCCCTAGGGGATCCCGGAGGAACCGTGTGATCACCCTATTGGAATACCACCCAGGCTCAAAGGGATCATATAATATTTTCATGCCTAGAAACTTCCATGTGCAGCCACGAGCCATTATGGGCTCTGGCATAGTATGAGTAAGTTGTGTGAGCTCTTTCAGTGGTGGACTAGCAGATGTAGCGGATGTAGGTGTACGGGTCCACCCGGGGTAAAGAGTAAATGTTTCTGAAAGACTGTATCTCGGTCATCTGTTTCTCAAACACCATGCAGTGCGAGAAATCCAACGGAGGAGATCGAGTCTTGTGGGGAAAAGTGCACAAACCTCTGCACAGTGTACAAACTATTCATGAGTAGCCGTGTCCCCGATTATGGACATCTTTGAGTATCTAGAAGTGGATTATTTGTTGATCTCAACACTCTATTTAATTAATTTGTTGGGTTAATAATGACTTTGGTTTGGGATTGAGATGGAGGACCCATTCTCAATTGTTCATGAGTTAAATTTAACAAAGTAGTTAAATAAATGCATTCCTTTGTGGTAGGGAAAATCAGTTTGATGCAAAAATAGCCTTACAGCCTCCACCAGCCAAATATGCATGTAGTTGTAGGCATTGTTCATCATTCTCATTACAGTGTGAATTTGCTAGTACATTCAATGTACTGACCTACATGGCTGCAATGTCTCATGTTGCAGGAATTATTCGACGAGTAAGTGTTACGTTAGGGTTGCGCTGTCTACACTCAACTTTGCCGTTGGTGTTGATGGAACTCCACAACCTTGTTGCTTCCACTATGATTGTTTGAGGTAATAGTGTTTACGTTACTTAATACATGTGATTTACCTCTGTTATAAATCCTCGAGTACTGTGTGTGTCAGCATACTGATCCAAGGACGACACTTAAGCACAGAGACTTGATCCATTCGGGTCGGGTCGCTACAATTATCTATCCAATTGCGGATAGTAAGTGGGTAAGTCCTGTCATTGTGTTCCTAAGAAAGGAGGTATGAGTTCCTAAGAAAGGAGGTATGACTGTTGTCCCTAATGATAAAGATGAATTGATCCCGCAAAGAATAGTTACATGTTATAGGATGGTAATTGATTTCCGTAAGTTAAATAAAGCTACTAAAAAGATCATTACTCGTTGCCATTTATTGATCAAATGCTAGAAAGGTTATCCAAACATACTCATTTCTGCTTTCTAGATGGTTATTCTGGTTTCTCTCAAATACTTGTGTCAAAAGGGGATCAAGAAAAGACCACTTTTACTTGTCCTTTCGGTACCTTTGCTTATAGACGTATGCCTTTTGGTTTATGCAATGCACCTGCTACCTTTCAAAGATGCATGATGGCTCTATTCTCTTATTTTTGTGAAAAGATTGTTCAGGTATTCATGGATGATTTCCCCGTTTACGGAGCTTCTTTTGATGATTGCTTAAGCAACCTTGATCGAGTTTTACAGAGATGTGAAGACACTAATCTGGTCTTGAATTGGGAGAAGTGCCACTTTATGGTTAATGAAGGCATTGTCTTGGGACATAAAATTTCTGAAAGAGGTATTGAAGTTGACAAAGCTAAAGCTGATGCTATTTAAAAGATGCCATGCCCTAAGGATATCAAAGGTATACGAAGTTTCCTTGGTCATGCCGGGTTTTATAGGAGCTTCATAAAGGACTTCTCCAAAATCTTCAGGCCTCTGACTAATCTCTTACAAAAAGATATTCCTTTTGTCTTTGATGATGATTGTCTAGAAGCATTTGAAATACTTAAGAAAGCATTGACCTCTGCACCTATTGTCCAGCCTCCTGACTGGAATTTACCCTTTGAGATTATGTGCGATGCTAGCGATTATGATGTAGGAGCTGTTCTAGGGCAAAGAGTTGATAAGAAATTGAATGTTATCCAGTATGCTAGTAAAACTCTAGATAGTGCCCAAAGAAATTATGCTACCACCGAGAAATAATCAGTTGTATTTGCTTGTGATAAGTGTAGACCCTATATCGTTGATTCTAAAGTAACTATTCACACTAATCATGCTGCTATCAAATACCTTATGGAAAAGAAAGATGCTAAACCTAGACTTATCAGATGGGTTCTCTTGCTGCAAGAATTTGACTTGCACATTATTGATAGAAAGGGAGCTGAGAACCCCGTAGCAGATAATTTGTCTAGGTTAGAGAATATACTTGATGACCCACAACCTATTGATGATAGCTTTCCGGATGAACAAGTAGCTGTCATAAGTACTTCTCGTACTGCTCCACGGTATGCTGATTATGCTAATTACATTTTTGCCAAGTTTATACCACCTAGCTTCACATACCAGCAAAAGAAAAAGTTCTTCTATGATTTGAGACATTACTTTTGGGATGACCCACATCTTTATAAAGAAGGAGTAGATGGTATTATTAGACGTTGTGTACCTGAGCATGAACAGGAACAGATCCTACGCAAGTGCCACTCCGAAGCCTATGGGGGACACCATGCGGGAGACAGAACTGCACACAAGGTATTGCAATCCGGTTTTTATTGGCCTACTCTCTTCAAGGATGCCCGAAAGTTTGTCTTATCTTGTGATGAATGTCAAAGAATTGGTAATATTAGTAGACGTCAAGAAATGCCTATGAATTATTCACTCGTTATTGAACCATTTGATGTTTGGGGCTTTGATTATATGGGACCTTTTCCTGCCTCTAATGGGTACACATATATTTTAGTTGCTGTTGATTACGTTACTAAGTGGGTAGAAGCTATTCCAACTAGTAGTGCTGATCATAACACCTCTATTAAGATGCTTAAAGAAGTTATATTTCCGAGGTCTGGAGTCCCTAGGTATCTAATGACTGATGGTGGTTCACACTTTATTCATGGTGCTTTCCGTAAGATGCTTGCTAAGTATGATGTCAACCATAGAATTGCATCACGTTATCACCCACAGACTAGTGGTCAAGTAGAACTTAGTAATAGGGAGTTGAACTTAATCTTGCAAAAGACAGTTAATAGGTCTAGAAAGAATTGGTCCAAGAAACTTGATGATGCATTATGGGCCTATAGAACTGCATACAAAAATCTTATGGGTATGTCTCCATATAAGATGGTATATGGAAAAGCATGTCACTTACCTCTTGAGCTAGAACATAAGGCATATTGGGCTGTTAAAGAGCTCAACTACGATTTCAAACTTGCCGGTGAGAAGAGGCTATTTGACATTAGCTGTCTCGATGAGTGGAGAACCCAGGCCTATGAGAATGCCAAACTGTTTAAAGAAAAAGTTAAAAGATGGCATGACAAAAGAATACAAAAGAGTGAGTTTAACGTAGGTGATTATGTCTTGCTATTCAACTCTCATTTAAGATTTTTTGTAGGAAAACTTCTCTCCAAGTGGGAAGGACCTTACATTATCGAGGAGGTCTATTGTTCCTGTGCCATAAAAATCAACAACTTCGAAGGCACAAATCCGAAGGTGATGAATGGTCAAAGGATCAAATATTATATCTCAGTTAATCCTATAAATGTTGAAACTAATGTTATTGAAACCATAACCCCGGAGGAATACTTAAGGGACACTTTCCACAATGATTCAGCCTCCGAAAAGGAAGAGGTATGTGATACAGTAAGTAAACCGACTCCAAAACATTTCTAAAGGCAAAATATTTCGAAAAATAGATAAATAAACCGCAGTCCGAAAGAGACACGAGGTGTCCTCGAGGGTGGAGGGCGCGCCCCCCTTCCCAGGGCGCGCCCCTGCCTCGAGGACACCCCGTGTGTCCCCTGGACTCTGTTTTCTTGTGGGTTACTCCTTTTGTTCAGGAAAAATTCATTATATATACTCCTGAAGGTTTTGACCTCTGTATCACACAAAAATCCTCTATTTTCGTTTTGAGCTGCTATTCTTGACAGATCTAGATCATCATGGCGTCCTCCAACATCCCCAAGGACAAGTTCTTCGAGAAGGTCATCAACCCCTACCTTGCGGAGGTGCTGCACCACCCTAAAACCTTGTAGTTGCATGAGGGGGTGCTTCACATCCGTGATGTTGAGGGGCCAAGGAGGACCGGAAGCGTGGAGACAAGGCTCGAAGCAATGGAGTAGCAAGTTTTCAAGTGTGAAGGTATGGTGGAACGGGGACTCGACACCAACCACATGATGATCTCGGAGCTTGCCAACAACCTCAAGATGGACTCAAGGATCTTTGGGGAAGCCATCTCCAATCTTCAAGAGAAGATCGATCACCTCCAAGCCCAGATCTATGACCTGCAAAACCAAAACAGTAAGTATGAATATAGATTCAAGAAGATGAGTTTGGCTGCAGATTTGACTATCCCGGAGACTCGATCATCCTTCTACGATGGTGAGCCCATGCCTTGGAAGGTGGACAACAAGCCTACATCATCAACAACTCCATCCTCACCACCCCCGAAGAAGGAGACATAATCATATCGGTATGGGCACTCCCCTTGGCAACTGCCAAGCTTGGGGGAGTGACCCCGGTATCGTATCACCATCACTCCTATGTTTACCGCTTTACTTAGTTCGATCCTTTTGGTAGTATCTTGATCTATTAGAATAAAGTTAGCATGATCTAGTTGTGAGCTTTTGTTTTGTGAGCTTTATCCTTTGTAATCGAGTCCGTGAGCTATATAATAAAGATTAGTGTTGAGTCAAGGGCTTGATTTCCTCACTTGGTTCATGATAAAAAGAAATAAAACATAAAGAGTATCAAAGAGATCATATCGATCTTATGGGAAGTAATGACTTCACATACAAGAGTATGATAAATAAAAGTTGTTGGGAGGTGACAAGCAAAGTTTTGGTCATCGTTGCAATTAATAGGAAGTAATAAAAAAGAGAGGCTTCACATACAAATATACTATCTTGGACATCTTTTATGATTGTGAGCACTCATTAAAGTATGATATGCTAAAGAGTTGATGTTGGACAAGGAAGACAACATAATGGTTTATGTCTTCTTATATGCGAAATAAAGTATATTGTCATGGATCATCCAACATGTTGAGCTTGTCTTTCCCCCTCATGCTAGCCAAAACTCCTCGCACTAAGTAGAGATACTACTTGTTCTTCCACATATCCATAAACCCAGTTTTGCCATGAGAATCCACCATACATACCTATGGATTGAGAAAGATCCTTCCAAGTAAGTTGTCATGTTGCAAATCCACTAAAATATGTATGATTTATTAGTGTGGGAGAAATTAGCTTTATACGATCTTGTGATATGGAAGTAATAAAAGCGACAGACTGCATAATAAAGGTCCTTATCACAAGTGGCAATATAAAGCGAAGTTCTTCTATGCTAAGACTTTGTGCATCCAACCATAAAAACACATGACAACCTCTGCTTCCCTCTACGAAGGGACTATCTATTATTCTTGCCTTATAAGCGTCAAGGTGAAATCCACCTTTCCTTTTTACATTTTATCCATTGGCAAGCACATTGTGTTGGAAAGATCCTGACATATATACCCACATGGATGTAAGTTTTCATGATCTATTACTGTCGACATTACCCTTGAGGTAAAAGGTTTGGAGGCAACATTATAAGCCCCTATCTTTCTCTGTGTCTGATTAAAACTCCATAAACGTAAGTATTGCGTGAGTGTGAGCAATTGTGAAAGACTATATGATAGTTGAGTATGTAGGCTTGCTGAAAAGATCTTATATTGACTCTTTCCGATGTTACGATAAATTGCAATTGCTTCAATGACTGAGACCAAAGTTTGTTAGTTTCCAATGAAGTTTATGATGCATACTTGATATTGTGGATGATTTGTTACTTTAGCATAAGAATCATATGACTATATTCATATAAGTTGTTGTTATGAGAATGATCATGATGCCCTCATGTCCGTATTCTATTTTTATCGACACCTCTATCTCTAAACATGTGGACATATTTTTCAATATCGGCTTTCGCTTGAGAACAAGCGAGGTATAAGCTTGGGGGAGTTGATACGTCCATTTTGCATCATGCTTATAAGTTGATATTTATTGCATTATGGGCAGTTCATACATGTTTTGTCATAATACTTATGCCTTTTCTCTCTTATTTTACAAGGTTTACATGAAGAGGGAGAATGCCGGCAACTGGAATTCTCGGCTGGAAAAGGAGCAAACTCTGGAAACCTATTCTGCACAACTCCAAAAGCCCTAAAACTCCACAGAATATCGTTTCGGAAAATATAAAAAATATCTGGCGAAAGAAACCCACGAGAGGGGCCATCGGCTGTCCTCGACGGTGGCGGGCGCGCCCCCCTTCCCAGGGCGCGCCCCCCTACCTCGTGGGCCAGCCGGCAGGCCCCCGATGCCCATCTTCTCCTATATGAGGTGTTTTGACCTGGAAAAAATTGATAGGAGGCTTTCGGGACCAGACGCCGCCGTCTCGAGGCGGAACCGTGGCGGAAACCAATCTAGGGCTCCGGCAGAGCTGTTCTGCCGGGGATACTTCCCTCTGGGAGGGGGAAATCATCACCGCCGTCATCATCAACAACTCTCCCATCTTCGGGAGGGCTATCTTCATCAACATCTTCATTAGCACCATCTCCTCTCAAACCCTAGTTCATCTCTTGTATCCAATCTTTGTACCCAAACCTCAGATTGGTACCTGTGGGTTGCTAGTAGTGTTGATTACTCCTTGTAGTTGATGCTAGTTGGATTATTTGGTGGAAGATCATATGTTCAGATCCATTATGAATATTAATACCCCTCTGATCGTGAACAATATTATGTCTTGTGAGTAGTTACTTTTCTTCCTGAGGACATGGGAGAAGTCTTGCTATCAGTAGTCATGTGAATTTGGTCTTCGTTCGATATTTTGATGAGATGTATGTTGTCTTTCCTCTAGTGGTGTCATGTGAACGTCGACTACATGACACTTCACCATTATTTGGGCCTAGAGGAAGGCATTGGGAAGTAATAAGTAGATGATGGGTTGCTAGAGTGACAGAAGCTAAAACCCTAGTTTATGTGTTGCTTCGTAAGGGGCTGAGTTGGATCCATATGTTTCAGGCTATGGTTAGGTTTACCTTAATACTTCTTTTGTAGTTGCGGATGCTTGTAGTTGATTCTTTTTGCAGATGATTAATAGACAAATTCCTCACGTCCACCAATTTATTTCAATTTTTTTAGAGTTACAGAAGTATTAGAAAGTTACAGATTACTACAGATTGTTCTGTTTTTGACAGATTCTGTTTTTCATGTGTTGTTTGCTTACTTTGATGAATCTATGAGCAGTATCGGGGGGTATTAATCATAGAGAAGTTGGAATACAGTAGGTTTAACTCCAATATAAACAAATAATGAGTTCATTACAGTACCTTTGAGTGGTGGTTTGTTTTCTTATACTAACGGAGCTCACGAGATTTTTGGCTAAGTTTTGTGTTGTGAAGTTTTCAAGTTTTGAGCAAGGATTTGATGGACAATGGAACAAAGAGTGGCAAGAGCCTAAGCTTGGGGATGCCGAAGACATCCCAAGGTAAAATTCAAGGACAACCAAAAGCCTAAGCTTGGGGATGCCCCGGGAAGGCATCCCCTCTTTCGTCTTCGTCTATCGGTAACTTTACTTGAGACTATATTTTTATTCACCACATGATATGTGTTTTGCTTTGAGCATCATGTATGATTTGAGTCTTTGCTTTTTAGTTTACCACAATCATCCTTGCTGGACACACCTTTTGAGAGAAATACAAATGAATTGGAATTTATTAGAATACTCTATGTGCTTCACTTATATCTTTTGAGCTAGATAGTTTTGCTCTAGTGCTTCACTTATATCATTTAGAGCACGGTGGTGGTTTTATTTTGTAGAAATTATTGATCTCTCATGCTTCACTTATATCATTTTGAGAGTCTCTTAGAATAGCATGGTAATGTGCTTTGGTTATAAAACTAATATGATAGGCATCCAAGATGGGTATAGTAAAAACTTTCACATAAAGTGCATTGAATATTAAGAGAAGTTTGATACTTGATGATTGTTTTGAGCTATCAGGATAGTGATATTAGAGTCATGCTAGTAGAGTAGTTGTGAATTTGAGAAATACTTGTGTTGAGGTTTGCAAGTCCCATAGCATGCACGTATGGTAACCGTTGTGTGACAAATTTGAAGCATGAGGTATTTCATTGAGTGTCATCCTTTGTGTGGAGGTCGGGATCGCACGATGGTTAACTCCTACCAACCCTTCCCCTAGGAGCATGCGTGTAGTACTTTGTTTTGATGACTTGTAGATTTTTGCAATAAGTATGTCAGTTCTTTATGACTAATGTTGAGTCCATGGATTATACGCACTCTCACCCTTCCATCATTGCTAGCCTCTCTTGTACCGCGCAACTCTCGCCTGTACCATACACCCACCATATACCTTCCTAAAAACAGCCACCATACCTACCTATCATGGCATTTCCATAGCCATTCTGAGATATATTGCCATGCAACTTTCCACCGATCTGTTTATTTTGACACGCTTCATCATTGTCATATTGCCATGCATGATCATGTAGTTGACATCGTATTTGTGGCCAGGCCACCATGCATAATTTTCATACATGTCACTCTTGATTCATTGCACATCCCGGTACACCGCCGTAGGCATTCATATAGAGTCATACTTTGTTCTAGTATCGAGTTATAATATCGAGTTGTAAATCAATAAAAGTGTGATGATCATCATTATTAGAGCATTGTCCCAAAGAAAAAAGAAAAAAAAAGAAAGGCCAAAGAAAAAAGGGGCCCAAGAAAAAAAGAAAAAAGAAAGAAAAAAAGGGACAATGCAACTGTCTTTTTCCACACTTGTGCTTCAAAGTAGCACCATGATCTTCATGATAGAGAGTCTCTTGTTTAGTCACTTTCATATACTAGTGGGAATTTTCATTATAGAACTTGGCTTGTATATTCCAACAATGGGCTTCCTCAAATGCCCTAGTTCTTCGTGAGCAAGCAAGTTGGATGCACACCCACTAAGTTTCTTTTGTTGAGCTTTCATAAATTTATAGCTCTAGTGCATCCGTTGCATGGCAATCCCTACTCACTCACATTGATATCTATTTATGGGCATCTCCATAGGCCATTGATATGCCTAGTTGATGTGAGACCATCTTCCTCTTTTGTTTTCTCCACAACCACCATTCTATGCCACCTATAGTGTATATCCATGGCTCATGCTCATGTATTGCGTGAAAGTTGAAAGAGTTTGAAAAAATGAAAGTATGAAACAATTGCTTGGCTGAAACCGGGGTTGTGCATGATTTGAGTATTTTGTGTGACGAAGATGAAGCATAGCCAAACTATATGATTTTGTAGGTATGAACTTTCTTTGGCCATGTTATTTTGAGAAGACATGATTGCTTTGTTAGTATGCTTAAAGTATTATTATTCTTATGTCAATATGAACTTTTGTCTTGAATCTTTCGGATCTGAACATTCATGCCACAATAAAGAAAATTCCATTGAGAATTATGTTAGTTAGCATTCCATATCAAAAATTCTATTTTTATCATTTACCAACTCGAGGACGAGCAGGAATTAAGCTTGGGTATGCTTGATACGTCTCCAACGTATCTATAATTTTTTATTGTCACATGCTAATATATACTCTGTTTTGGATGTTTAATGGGCTTTATTATACACTTTTATATTATTTTTGGGACTAACCTACAAACCCAAGGCCCAGTGCAGGTTGCTGTTTTTTTTGCCTATTTCAGTGTTTCGCAGAAAAGGAATATCAAATGTAGTCCAAACGGAATGAAACCTTCGGGAGAGTTATTTTTGGAACAATATCAACGCAGGAGACTTGGAGTACACGCCAGGAAGCGAAGGAGGTGGCCACGAGGGCAGGGGCGCGCCCAGGGGGTAGGTGCGCCCCCACCCTTGTGGGCCACCTGTTACTCCCCCGGTGCCCCTCTTCAGCCTATATATACTCACATACGCTGAAAACATCGAGGCAACAGACGAAACCCTAATTCCACTGCCGCAACCTTCTGTTCCCATGAGATGCCATCTTGGAGCATGTTCTGGAGCTCCACCGGAGGGGGATCGATCACGGAGGGCTTCTACATCAACACCACAGCCTCTCCGATGAGTTGTGAGTAGTTTACCACAGACCTTCGGGTCCATAGTTATTAGCTAGATGGCTTCTTCTCTCTTTTTGGATCTCAATACAAAGTTCTCCTCGATCTTCGAGGAGATCTATTCGATGTAATCTTTTTGCGGTGTGTTTGTGGAGATCCGATGAATTGTGGGTTTATGATCAAGATTATCTATGAACAATATTGGATTCTTTTCTGAAATCTTTTATGTATGATTATAATATCCTTGCAAGCCTCTTCGAATTATTGGTTTGGTTTGGCCTACTAGATCTATAGTTCTTTCAATGGGAGAAGTGCTTGGCTTTGGGTTCAATTTTGCGGTGTCCTTTCCCAGTGACAACAGGGGTAGCAAGGCACATATAGTATTGTTGCCAGCGAGGATAAAAAGATGGGGTTTATATCATATTGCTTGAGTTTATCCCTCTACATCATGTAATCTTGCTTAAGGCGTTACTCTGTTCTTATGAACTTAATACTCTAGATGCATGTTGGATAGCGGTCGATGTGTGGAGTAATAGTAGTAGATGCAGAATCGTTTCGGTCTAATTGTCACAGATGTGATGCCTATATACAATGATCATGCCTCGATATTCTCATAGCTATGCGCTTTTCTATCAATTGCTCGACAGTAATTTGTCCACCCATCGTAGAATTCTGCTATCATGAGAGAAGCCACTAGTGAAACCTATGGCCCTCGGGTCTATTCTCATCATATTAACCTTCCATCTACTATTTACTTTACTTTACTTTGCATTATTTACTTTCTGTTTCCATACCAAAAATACCAAAAAAATATTATCTTATCATATCTATCAGATCTCACTCTCGTAAGTGACCGTGAAGGGATTGACAACCCCTTATCGCGTTGGCTGTGAGGTTCTTATTTGTTTGTCCAGGTTCGAGGGACTCACGCGTGGTCTCCTACTGGATTGATACCTTGGTTCTCAAAAACTAAGGGAAATACTTACGCTATTGTGCTGCATCACCCTTTCCTCTTTGAGGGAATACAATGCAAACTCGAGAAGTAGCAAGAGGCGCCCCTCCTCAGCTCTGGCGCACTTGGTCGCGAGGTTGAACAGTTCAAGGGATGTGCACAGATCCTCGTGGATGGCGAGCTCCTCTTTCATCTTGATGTCACGGACACCATCTGAGAACGCCGAGATGATGGCCTCGTCCGTGACCTTGGGGATCTTGACGCGGACACTGTTGAAGCGCTGGATGAACTTCTGCAGGGTTTCTCCCGGCTATTGCTTGATACGATGCAGGTCACCCGTGGCCGGGGGGCGGTCGCGGGTGCCCTGAAAGTTAGCGATGAACCGCTCACGCATATCGCTCCAGGTGGAGATCGATCTCGTGGGCAGGTTCAGGAGCCACGAGCACGCGCCGTCTTTGAGAGCCATGGGGAACCAGTTCGCCATGATCTTCTCGTTGCCGCCGGACGCTTTGATGCTCAGCTTGTAGAGCTGTAGGAACTTCGCAGGGTCGGGGTGCCGTCGTAGCGTGGAGGCAGGTCGGGCTTGAACTTCCCAGGTTAGTTGACGCTGCACAGCTCGGGGGGCGAGGGCCTTGCAGCCTGCTGTCGACACCGGAGCTTGTCGAGGAGGCGGAGCTTGGTCTTGGTCCTCGCGCGCCACCACGGCGGGGGGCGCATGATCTCGACGCGGCGGTGGAGGGAGCACTGACGCTCCTCCGTGGGGCCGCTGGATCTCTTGGTAGCTTCCTTCTTCGTGCACTGGCGCCGCACGTGGGTGATTGATACGTCCAAAATATATCTATAATTTCTGCTTGCTCCATGCTTCTTTTGTGTGATATTGCTATGATATTAATGCACTTCCATACACTTTTGATCATATTTGGACTAACCTATTAACTCAGTGCACCACAGTGCCAGTTCCTGTTTTCTGTTGTTTTTCTATTTCAGGTTTCCCCCATATTAAAAGTGTTCCAAAAATTCCAGGAAAAATACTGGAAAAATCAGCGTACAGGAAGCTTCACGAAGATCCAAAGATGGGCCAGAGGAGAGCCAGGGGAGGCCCAGGCGGCCACCTGGCGCGGCCCCACCCCTGGCCACGCCAGGGGGGCGCCTGGGGCCCCTGCTCCGCCTCTGGCTGCCCCCCTTCGCATATATATCCCTCTCGTCCCGAAACCCTCGAGGACAGAACCCTTTTTCGCGATCTCGCCTCTGTTCCGTCGCCGCAACGCTTCCAAGATCGGGAGCATCAGGAGAACTCTTCCCGGCACCCTGCCGGAGGGGAGAACCACCACCGGGAGCTTCACCACCACCATGGACGCTTCCCGGATGAGTCGTGACTAGTCCACCTTGGACCATGGGTCCATGATCAGTAGCTATGTGATGTTCTCCTCCCCTCTTTGCTCTTCATGGTTTAGACCTCGTGAGATGCCCTACATGATCGAGGCACATATGTAATCTTTCTGCTGTTGCTTTGCTGAGTTTGCTGGGATCTGATGGATTATGAGACTATGCTCAGATTGTGTTTGAGTAATATATTTGATTCACCTCTTTTATATCTTTGTTCTTGAGTAATTCTTGCATGTTCTCCGTTGCTGTTTATTTGCTTTGGCCAAGTAGTAGGTAGTAACTCCAAGAGGGAGCATTATGCTTGATTGTGGGTTCATGCCCCCTGATGACTAGCTTGAGTGACAGAAACATGAGTCTAGGGGATGTGTTGTTGCCACAAGGGAGAGAACAACGGTGCTTGTACTTGCGGGTGCAAAGATTGTTTACTTTACACAAAGTTCTTTTAATGCAGTTGTCTGTTGCTTCGAGTTTACACTTTGGGTGGGATTCGCAACTTAATACCAGCGAGATGTTCTGGATAGATATCTCAAGGTGGATAATTAGTAGTAGATGCAGATGGATTTCGGTCTACTTGCCTTGCCGTACCGCCCATGCTTTTGAGCCTCTACCTTTCTTTGCAGCATAGTTAGCATTGGTTTGCGCACATAATCCTGTCAATTGCCCAGCTGTAATTTGTTTACCTCGCTTTGCTGTTTTATCATCTTTTGGGAGAGAGACATCACTAGTGAACATCATGGGACCCCGGTCCATATTACCACCGCTGATCACACCTTCTATTTACTTCCTGTTTTTATTTCCTAGTTGCAGTCAGAGCTATCATTATTATCTCTTGTGTTTGATCCTTTGTAAACAACAAGGCCGGAGGGATTGCAACCTCTCTGTACTCGTTGGGAGCAAAGTTATCTGTATCTGTGTGCAGGTCCCGTCAACCGCTAAGTTTCTGGCGCCGTTGACACCTACTTGTCGACCCTCGGAGTCTCACGGGATTCGGTCCTTGGTATCTTTGCCAAGGGAAATTTGCCGCTACGCTACATCTCAACCTTCCACTTGGGGTAACCAACGAGGGGCGAGAAGCCATCAAGAAAGTTTCTGGCGCCGTTGCCGGGGACTCCACTCTTCAAGATAGGGGAGTTGCACGCTATCTTTTATCTTTGCTTTTTAGTCTTGTTAGTTTACCTTGCAGTTTTTGCTTTAGTGTCCCATACCAAAAATCACAAAAATAGTTATCTTGCTTGCTGCTGCTATGGGTTCCACCGAGAACACCAAGTTGTGTGACTTCACTAGTCATAACAACAATGACTTTATCTGCAGGCCTATTGCTACACCTGCCACTTCAGCACCTTCTTATGAGATTAAACCTGCTTTGCTGAACCTAGTTATGAAAGATCAATTCTCCGGTGCTGGAGATGATGCTGCTTTGCACTTAAATAATTTTGTTGAGCTCTGTGATATGCAAAAGTACAAAGAAGTAGATGGTGATATTGTTAAGCTTAAGCTTTTTCCTTTCTCCTTGAGAGGAGGAGCTAAAATCTGGTTTCAATCCTTGCCTAGGAATAGTATAGATTCTTGGGACAAGTGCAAGGATGCCTTTATTGGGAAGTACTATCCCCCTGCTAAAATTATCCAATTAAGGAGTAACATAATGAATTTTAAACAATTGGATAATGAACATGTTGCCCAAGCTTGGGAACGCATGAAATCTCTTGTCAAGAACTGCCCAACTCATGGTTTGACTATTTGGATGGTTATCCAAACTTTTTATGCAGGCTTGAACTTTACCTCGCGGAACTTGTTAGATTCGGCCGCGGGAGGAACCTTTATGTCAACTACGCTTGGTGCTGCCACGAAACTTCTCAACGAGATGATGACCAATTATTCCCAATGGCACACCGAACGCGCTCCAATAGGTAGGAAGGTAAACTCTGTCGAGGAGATTTCCTCCCTAAATGAAAAAGTTGACTTGATCATGTCTCCACTTTCCAAGCAATCTTCTACTGATCTCATGATGTTCCTTTAAATTCTTTGATTGCTCAAGATCAAGTAGATGTGAACTTTATCTCTAGAAACAACTTCAATAACAATGCTTATAGGAGTAATTTTGGTAGCAACCCTAGACTGTTCCCCTCTAATTCCAATGGGAACAACAATACTTATCCTAGCACCAAGAACTCCACTTCTGAACTAGAGATTATACTTAAAGACTTCATCATTACCCAAAAGGCCTTCAATAAGAGTGTAGAAGAAAAACTAGACAAACTAGATAATCTCTCTTCGAAGGTAGACAATTTAGCCCATGAGGTAGAGTTGCTTAAAATTAGAACTTCTCCTCTTGAGGAGAGGAAGACCACTCCTATGAATGCTATTCAAGTGCAAATTAATGAAAACAATAGGATGATGGCTAAACTTAAAGAGAGATGGGCTAGAGAAAAGGAGGAAGAAGATAGAATTAAGAGCCTTCCTACCCACCACACTGTTGCTACTATCCAAGTTGTTGAGGATATCCAAACTCTTAGCACCCAATGCACTCCTAGTCCCATTGGACCTATTAATGGTGATGCTATGACCTCAACCGTAGAAGAAGAAACTCCTATGACCATAGAAGCTACCAAACAAGTGAGCCTAAAGGACACCACTACCACTTTACTTGATAGTAGTGACCTTGATTTTGATAATTGCACCCTTTCTGAAGTTATTGGTTTTCTTCACAGAATGGCTAAAGACCCCCACACTAGCACACTTAACCTTGCCTTCACAGAGAATATCACTAATGCTCTTATCAAAGCTAGGGAGGAGAAGCTTAGGGTAGAAGCCTCCATACCTAGAAAGCTAGAAGATAGTTGGGATACTATGATTAAAATTAAGTTGAATAACTTCTCTTGCTATGCTTTATGTGATGTTGGAGCTAGTACCTCCGTTATGCCCAAAAGAATGTACGATATGTTTGAATTGAAACCTTTTGATCCTTGTTCTTTTGGTGTTCGTCTTGTTGATTCTTCCGTAAAGAAACCTTTGGGGAAGATCGACGATGTTCTTATCATTGTCCATGACAATTATGTTCCCGTTGATTTTACTATTATGGATATTGAATGTGAACCTTCATGTCCAATTATTTTGGGACGTCCTTTTCTTCGCACCGTTGGTGCTATCATTGACATGAAAGAGGGGAATATAAAATTCAAATTCCCTCTCAAGAAAGGGATGGAACACTTCCCTAGAAAGAAGATTAAGTTGCCTTTTGAGTCCGTTACACGGGCTAGCTATTCTCTTACTCTTGATAAGACTTGATCTTCTCTTTTTGCATCATGCCTAGCTTAAAGGCATACAAGAAAGCGCTTTTGGGAGGCAGCCCACAACAAATTAGGTTTTATTTTGCTTTTGTTGTGTCTTGATGTTTGTTACTACAGTAGCATCATCATTGTATCTTTTCTTTTCAGCTTTGTGCCAAGTTTAGCCTCCGATTGCAAGAAAGTTCAAAAGTTGTGACGTGCTGTCCAGAAAACAGATTCTGTCCTTGGACAGAAAAATTCGAATAAAATCACCAGATCATCTTTTTGATCTGAATTTTTTTGACAGCGTGCTCTATACAATTGTCTTTCGAGCGTCTGTTCTGAGTTTTTTGATTTGAGTTGCAGAAGTGCCCCGAAAAAATTATTTACTATCTGCTGGTCTGTTTTTCACAGATTCTGTCCTGTTTTGCCTTTTCTTTGTTTTGCAAACCCTGAGCTTGCTTTTTCTTTGCAAAAACCTTTTGGCAATCTTGAGAAACAGTAGCTCTTCAAGATTATTTTTATTTCTAGTAGGGAAAAATTATTTTATTGTGGGTACTAACCTCGCTAATCAGATTATGATGAGTTATGTATGAAGGGAGTTTTCAAGTGTGCGAGAGAAGATGATAAAAGAAGATTCAGGAGGGTCAAACGCTCAAGCTTGGGGATGCCCACGTGCACCCCCAAGAAATATTCAAGAAGACTCAAGCGTCTAAGCTTGGGGATGCCCCCATGCATCCCCTTCTCCATCAACAATTATCAGTTCGTCTTTCGTTCCACTATAATTTTATCACTTCATGCGTTATGTGCTATGCTTGGAGCGTCTTGCTCTTAGTTTCTTTTTTTTTAGTTTTCTTTAGCTTTGCTTGCTGTTCATAACAAGTTAGAACCCAGCTTTCTTTGTGTGGGAGAGAAACACGCTCCACTTCAACCTAGAACACAACATAGGATTTTCATGCTTATCTTTGCTGTGTGTGTTCTTTGTCTTTCCATAGCTGCTGTCATGTTTAGCTCTTAGTTTTCATGCTTTTCTTTTTAAAGAGCTTTTGTTTAGTTGGTTCCTGAACTCTCTTGAGTTTTCATGTTTATCTTGTTAAGAGAGTTTGCCTGTTGCACTGAGTTGTGTGTCTTAACTTAAAGTAGGTAATTGAGGTTGCTATTTAATTTTAGTAGTAACTTGCAATAGTTTTGAGGTATTGCCATGAGTAATGTCTGAATTTTTGGTGTCAAGAGCTTTAGCCTATTAGTGATAGATGTCGTATTTTGGGCAATCCGTGTTTATTTTCGAAAACCTACAAAATAGTTGAGAACTTTAGCTACTAGATGGATCACTAATCTTTGGAGGGATCGAATATTAGAGTACACTCACGTACCATGAGTCGAGGATGCGCAAGGATAACGAAACCCCCATACACTCCTCCTCGGGGTACTTGTCTCTTTGTGAACCTCCTAATTAGATTGAGAGTTACCGATAATAAGTGCATGAGTTCTTCAGACTAATGTGAGTTTCGAAAGTTGACACTTCCACCTAGCCATATTTTTCTAGCCTCTTCGGTACCGTGCATTGCTCTTTCTCACCTCGAGAGTTGGCGTATACTTCGCCGGTGCATCCAAATCCTTGGCACGATACGCTCTGTCATCATAAGCCTCATTATATCCTTCCTCAAAACAGCCACCATACCTACCTATCAAGGCATTTCCATAGCCTTTCCGAGATACATTGCCATGCAACATCCATCTTCTCATGACTTGATCTTCATGTCATACATGCTTTTGCTTGATCGATGAGCCGCATGCTAGTTGGGCCTTGCCCTAATCATTGCTACATGACGCGCTAGTATCATTGCATATCCTGCTACACTGGCAGAGGCATACATTTGCATACATCATGATAATTTCATCTTCTTTATGTTGAGTACTTTTGTAAAGTGTGAAAGATCTTCTATACTTCTTGTAATATATAGAGTGTTGCCCCTAAAGTGAGGAAAAGATCCCAAAGAGGACAAAATCAAAAGATCCCAAAGAGGACAAATGAGAGTTAAATAGAAAGAGCCATTGAGGCCACAAAAAATAAAAATAAAATAGAAAAAAGAGAAAAAGAAATAAAAAGAGAGAAGGGGGCACACTACTATTCCTTTTGAGAGATCCACACTCGTACTCCATCTTATACCTTGTACTCCATAGAGATTATCATTCATGCATATAGCTATGTGGGGACCTTCACACTATAGAACTTGGCTTGTATATTCCAATGATGAGACTCCTCAAAAGAGCTCTAGGTCTTCTTGAGCGAGCAAGTTGGATGCACCCCCACTAGTTCCATTGGAGAGCTTACCTTAGCTCATATGTGCATCCGTTGCATGGCAATCCCTACTCCTCACATCATATCTATCATTTGGTTTTCTCTCGCCTATGATTGTCCTCATTGATGTGAGCCTTTCACACCTTTTTTGTCTTCCCCCTTCATCATTTTTCTCTCTTTGCCATCCTAAGTGTCAACTTTCTTGCTTACGCTCATCCATTGCATGAGTGCTCAAAATATCGAAAGGGAGTGGATCATTTTGACTTGTACCTGGCTAGTGGTCTGGGGATGAGTCAAGATAAGATTCCAAAGAAGACCAAGTGTGAAACTTTAGTAGATTAAGTTCTCAACAATACAAAAACTATGTTTTACTCTCTCGTATATCCCTATCCCCTTTCTTGCACTCAAACACCATTTGGAGACATTCGAGTCACGGACGGCGAGAGCTCTTGCACCTTTATGTTCTTATGTTGCTTGTTACAATGCTAATATAGACTCTTGCTTGTTATGACTTGAATTGAATTACATGCCTTAATTGCTTTACTTAAAAAGTTCTTATATGGTTGGTAGCATGTCACCACAGAAATTATGCTTGTTATCATTTACCTACTCGAGGACGAGCATGAATTAAGCTTGGGGATGTTGATACGTCCAAAACGTATCTATAATTTATGCTTGCTCCATGCTTCTTTTGTGTGATATTGCTATGATATTGATGCACTTCCATACACTTTTGATCATATTTGGACTAACCTATTAACTCAGTGCACCACAGTGCCAGTTCCTGTTTTGTGTTGTTTTTTTATTTCAGGTTTCCCCCATATTAAAAGTGCTCCAAAAATTCCAGGAAAAATACAGGAAATATCAGCTTATAGGAAGCTTCGCGAAGAACCAAAGATGGGCCAGAGGGGAGCCAGGGGAGGCCCAGGCGGCCACCTGGCGCCGCCCCACCCTTGTCCGCGCCAGGGGGGGCGCCTGGGGCCCCTGCTCCGCCTCTGGCTGCCCCCCTTCGCATATATATCCCTCTCGTCCCGAAACCCTCGAGGACAGAACCCTTTTTCGCGATCTCGCCTCTGTTCCGCCGCCGCAGCGCTTCCAAGATCGGGAGCATCAGGAGAACTCTTCCCGGCACCCTGCCGGAGGGGAGAACCACCACCGGGAGCTTCACCACCACCATGGACGCTTCCCGGATGAGTCGTGAGTAGTCCACCTTGGACCATGGGTCCATGATCAGTAGCTATGTGATGTTCTCCTCCCCTCTTTGCTCTTCATGGTTTAGACCTCGTGAGCTGCCCTACATGATCGAGGCACATATGTAATCTTTCTGCTGTTGCTTTGCTGAGTTTGCTGGGATCTGATGGATTATGAGACTATGTTCAAATTGTGTTTGAGTAATATATTTGATTCACCTCTTTTATATCTTTGTTCTTGAGTAATTCTTGCATGTTCTCCGTTGCTGTTTATTGCTTTGGCCAAGTAGTAGGTAGTAACTCCAAGAGGGAGCGTTATGCTTGATTGTGGGTTCATGCCCCCTGATGACTAGCTTGAGTGACAGAAACATGAGTCTAGGGGATGTGCTGTTGCCACAAGGGAGAGAACAACGGTGCTTGTACTTGCGGGTGCAAGGATTGTTTACTTTACGCAAAGTTCTTTTAATGCAGTTGTCTGTTGCTTTGAGTTTACACTTTGGGTGGGATTCGCAACTTAATACCAGCGAGATGTTCTCGATAGATATCTCAAGGTGGATGATTAGTAGTAGATGCAGATGGATTTCGGTCTACTTGCCTTGGCGTACCGCCCATGCTTTTGAGCCTCTACCTTTCTTTGCAGCATAGTTAGCATTGGTTTGCGCACATAATCCTGTCAATTGCCCAGCTGTAATTTGTTTACCTCGCTTTGCTGTTTTATCGTCTTTTGGGAGAGAGACATCACTAGTGAACATCATGGGACCCCGGTCCATATTACCACCGCTGATCACACCTTCTATTTACTTCCTGTTTTTATTTCCTAGTTGCAGTCATAGCTATCATTATTATCTCTTGTGTTTGATCCTTTGTAAACAACAAGGCCGGAGGGATTGACGACCTCTCTGTACTCGTTGGGAGCAAAGTTATCTGTATCTGTGTGCAGGTCCCGTCAACCGCTAAGTTTCTGGCGCCGTTGACACCTACTTGTCGACCCTCGGAGTCTCACGGGATTCGATCCTTGGTATCTTTGCCAATGGAAATTTGCCGCTACGCTACATCTCAACCTTCCACTTGGGGTAACCAACGAGGGGCGAGAAGCCATCAGTGATCACGCCGCGGGGCCACGTGCCTTTGATCTTGGACGATGCTTTGACGCGGAGGTAGCAGAGGAGCTTCATGGGCCATGTAGCTCGCATGGGTAGGCGGACGAGGTAGCGAGAGGGATGGCCCTGGAGAGCCCCCATCGGCGCTGACGAGCTCAGTGATGCGGTCGAGCCATTCTTTGTAGAAGTCGTCGACGGGGTGGTAGCGCAGGAGCTCAAGAACCATGAGCAACGCAGCCTGTGCGTCCGCGGGTCCACGATGAGCATGGGACGACGAGGCCGCCGGGGTATGTGACGGGGTCGCGGTGCGTCCGTCTCGCCGCACAAAGGGGTGCAGGGACGAGGCCTGCTACTCGTGTCGCGCTGGGCCGGTGGCGGCGTTGGCAGCAGGTGATGGAGAGCAGCGGGGCGGTCCTCCGGCAGGAGCTGTTTGAGCGATGCGGGGGTCGAGAGCGGCCCGCCGCTCGGCATGGGCTTTGCGGGCGTCGGTCATGGAACCGGTGGGATGACGAAGCGTGGATCGACGGAAGGGAAGTTTCGGCACACCCCTACCTGGCGCGCCAAATGTCAGATCTTTGGTTCCGGCAAAACCCTTGTGGTTCGAACACTGGGGTGCGCACGAAGATCTCTCCTTCCGCCCTAGATCGTCTACTCGCTTATTCCTAGGCCTAGCTCGTCAATCCTGAAGAACAAGGGACACAAAGGTTTATACTGGTTCGCGCCACCGTTGTGGTGTAATACCCTAATCCAGTGTGGTGCGGTGGATTGCCTTATATGCTGGAGAGGAACTAGTACAAGGGAAGAACGGCCTCCTGAGGAGAGGTGTTCTTGCGCTCGGATGAGCTTGCTGTGTGTGTGGTTGGCTCTGGATCAGATGCCCTCTAGGTTGGGTCAGCTCGAGATCAGATCCCCGTTTGGTGGTGCTAGTCCTATTTATGGAGGCCCGGGTCCTCTTCCCAAATATTGAGAGGGAAGGGATCCCACAACGGACAAATTCGAAGGGGGGCAGCTAGTACAAGATATCTTGACAAAATTTGGTATTCGCCTGACAAAGGCTCTGGTGGTGACGCCGCCGTGGGCTCCACGGCGACCTCCACTCTGCCGTTCTGCTCGTCTTGGTCTTGTTACACCGATATGGAAACCTTTGCCTGATGCATCGGGACTCCTTGCCTGCGCCTGCCCCTTTAGCACCAAAGAGGAAACTGGCACCCTGCGCCCACTGGGGCCCGCCTGGCCTTGGTCGTCATGGCTCACGTCACGAGGACCTCGCGAGGTGCCCTTTGCCTTGATATCTCCGCTCCTCGGGAGCTAGCCTAGTGAGGCCGCCCCTGGGAAGGTCTTGTGTCGTCCGCCCCGCGAGGCTTGTCACCTTGCGAGGGTCTTGAGTGGTTGCTGACGAGGTTGGGCCGTACCAGGCCGCTGAACGAGCCACACCCTGGGCCGCAGGTAGGCAAGTCTGGGTACCCCCGTTCCCAGAACGCCGACACGAGGATCAAAGTTCCTGAACCTTGGCTTCGGCACCATCCACGCTCAGTCGGAGTCCCCCTCCTCCTTGATGGGGGCACGATGGCGCAGTGGCTTGGCCTCTTCCTGGGTCCGAGCGCAACAGCGGGGGTGGCTTGTTGTAGTCGTCATCACTCGAGCTCTATCTAACGTGGTGCTGCTGCTGCGGACGGAATCACGACCGTGCGAAGGGCAAGTTCACTATCGAGAGGATGCCGCCGCGACGGCGGATGTCGTCATCGGAGAGGTGGTCGCTGTCGCCGGCGTCGCTCTCTGGGCAGCATCCTAGGAGCCTGTCGTCTTCCCCGAAGACCTTGATGTAGAGCTTCACCGCTCCGTCATACTTGAAGTGGAGGGTGCGCCTCCCCAGCAAGCCGTGAGAGCGGGCGAACGCCTGTCATCCGTGGTTCAGGAACACATTCCCCGCGAGAGTGACCTCAACCTCCACCCACGAGGCCTTGCTGCAGCAGTCATCGGCCTGCAGCCACATGCCGCCTGGCCCTCCAGCCGGCAGCTCCTTCGTGAAGAAGCGCGAAAGGTGGATCCAGGGGTCCCCCGGCCTCTCCGCCCACACTACGAACTCTCGAGCCGCGTCACCCGAGTGAAGTCGTGGGCGTGGTGGCCGAACAGCCGCCGAAGGCTCTCTGCCCCAACCACAGCAGCTGCGACCTCTGATGCACCCCTCGCGGCGAAGGCCTTTTCTCCGGCCGCTAGGGGCAATGCGAACACCAGCGGGGGCGTACTTGCATCCCAGGTAGACGATCACTAGCGTAGCGGTGTTCTTGGGAGGACGGCCCTGCCCCCTCTTCGACGGGGGTGACTCCGGCCTCTCTCGCGCCATGAGTGATGATGCAAGAGTATGGATTGGAGAAGCAAGAAGACGAGGATGAGCTAGGACTCCATCTCTGTCGCCCATTTATAGGCGGCCGAAGATCAATGGTGCCCCTTCGCATTCGAGTGATGAGGGCACCATGATGCGGGCCAGACTCTGGTCAGCATGTGTAGTTACCGAGGCGACGTGGGGAAGTGGAGGTGTCCGCGTCCCGTCCAACGCCACGTGTCGAGCCTAGACCGCGGGTGATTGGGGCCTATGGCTCTTCTGCCTCCCTCTTCGGCTTCGCCTCGAAATCAGACTAAGCGCACCTTGGGCCCAGGGGCTACTATCGTCATTCTGGGAAAGGGGGTGCCCAGACCTGCCTACCTGCGGCCGAGGGCGCGGCTCACTCGACGGCCCAGCAGGGCCCAGTTTCGGGGATGCTCAAGGAGAGCCCTCGTGAGGGGCCTTTTCCCTCGCAAGGTGAGATGTGACAAGACCTACCGAGGAGCGACTTCTCGAGCTTCCTCCCGAGGAGCGGAGATTCCTATGCAAGAGCCCCTCCTCCTGAGGCTAGAGTGACATGAGCCATGACAACCACGGCCAGGTGGGTGCCAGCAAGCACAGAGGGGCAATTTCCCCTTTGGTGCTAGAAGGACAAAGGGAGGCGCGTGTTTTCGAGGGGAGGGCTAAAGGTTTCCATTCTTGTGTAACAAGACCAAGACCACATGCTCAGCAGGACAGATGTCATCGCCGAGCCCACCCCTGCGTCACGATCAGAGACTTTGCAGGTGAAGACCACCTTTCATCAGGATAAGATGTACCTCTTGTCCCCTTTCAAATTGGCCGTTGTGGGATCCCTTCCCACCTAAGTTTTGTGGGAAGAGGATCGGGCCACTATAATTATAGGATAGCCACTACCCTATGGGGGAGGGACTGATTCTCACCTCCTGAGCCCTCGCGAGATCGCTCATCCACTGTGCTAGTCCATCTTCATACCTCCTTGCGAGGCCAATCCATCACAAAGCAAGAGTAGGGTTTTACACTGCAAGGTGGCTCAAACCTAGGTAAACTGTCGTGTCCATCTTCTTCCCCACTCATGCAAATCATTCTAGGCTAGGTTGTGGGGCAACGGGCTCGAAGCCAGAGAGGTTGATACCATCGCACATGCCCCCAGAGTTCGAACCTTCTTGGGTCTGCCGAGCCCTGAATCCGATAGAGTGACATTGGTGTTGATCGTGGCCCCGCTATCCTTGTCCATGTATTTGGTATTTTCCGATGTGTAATCCAGCATGTCGGTTAAATTTTTGACCGTGCCTACTAAGGGGGGTGTGTGGGACGTAAAATTCCATGTGACATGCCTCTTCGGGTTGCTCAATACGAGCTGAGGGCAGGTCCTCCCAAATAGCCATCTTTTGGATTCGGTCCAGCGCCTCGTTTAATAGGGCGAGGGTCGCTGAGTTTGAGGGCGGCAGGAGTTCTGGGCCGATCTCCATTGTAGCGGGGCGAGGGATGATCTGCGCCCTAACCAGGTTTTGGTTTTCAAGGGCCGAGTTAAGCTCAGGGCTCGGGACCGAATCGTTCTCGGAGACTGAAGACGGGCCATGGTCCTTGAGCGTAGTATCCCTACTAAGGATCGAAGTCAAGTTGATTCAGGCTAGGAGTAGTTCCTGGCTACCAACCATTGACTCGTCGCAAGGACTCAAGGCCGGAGGCGTGTCGTGAGGAAAGGGTTTGGCCGAGACTGAATCTCAACGGTTGAATCCTACTTCCGCATCGAGGCCCGGAGATGGTCTTCGGTGGATATTTTGAGCGTGACTGAAGGCGATTTTTGGCCCTCGCTCGAAGTGGAGCCCTCTGGGCTCGAGGCTAGCCGGAGGACCAAGCCTGATCCGTGGATCGGATCGGAGAGGGGCTCCAGAGCGGGCACAGTGAAGCCCATGGAGGTGCGGGAGGAGGTTGTGAATCTGGCGAATCACCTCGTGTATCCACAACGTACCCCATATTGCCGAATAAAATCCGGCGCTCCGAGCAAAGTTATCGATCTGTCTAGATGACCAGTTGGGTTGGCGTGCAGCACGATGCTGCCGAAAGCGAAGAGTTGGCCGGGGACGAAGAGGTCCCCAGAGCTGACGCCATCTACGATGATCAGGCGAGCCATCGATCCTTTGGGCGACCCAATAGTGGAACTCTCAATGAAAGCACCAATGTCGGTGTCAAAACCAACGGATCTCGGGTAGGGGGGCCAAGTTGTGGATCTAGGATCAATGGGGAACAAGGGACGATGAACATGTTGTTTACCCAGGTTCGGGCCCTCTCGAAGAGGTAATACCCTACGTCCTGCTTGATTGTATTGGATCTATAATATGGTTACCGAGTAGATCTACCTCAAGATCAGATGAGCTAAACCCTAAGTCGATGAGGTGATGAATGTAGCTCTACCCCTAATGACTAAGACCCATGGTTTATATAGGCACCGATAGGGTTAGGGTTACATGCGATTGGTTACAACGAAGGGAAGATCTTTCCTAATCTTGGCTTGGAGGACACACCACGACTCCGAAGATTCCTTATCTAGCCATGGATCCATACTCGGGCATAGTAGCCCATCAATCCAGCCCGGACATAAGAGGTTGGTCGCCCGAGGACCCCTTAGTCTAGGACTCCCTCACATGTGGCAGCCAAGGTATGTTTGGAAACCGAACTGTCAATATTGCTTAGCCTCGAAGGCCAACCGCTCAAGTGTGAACAATACCTGTGTGTGACAACTTTTGGCGAAAGGCCACAACCGGTCACAAATGTTTGAACCGTTGTGAAAACTCGATTCGCGGTTCGAGGAAGTGCCTCCATTGGCACATCCTATCAATACGGAGATCGTGCCAATTTCAAAGGGATATGATCAATGATTTTTGTTATCCCAGTCATGCATAACGCCACTATTGTTTTGGGAAGCGGCAAGGCCCGTGGCGCCGTAAAAGGGCCCTTGGCATATCAGTAGGCTTATAAAAAGGGAAACAACCACCACAATCTCTCCACACCTTCTCCTTCCTCTCGCCATTGCTTTCCCAACCCCTAGAGCTCCAGCGCTCCAACCCAGTTCTCCTCCTAGTATCTCAACCGATTCGGCCATGGCCGGATCCGGAGCAAAAGGCAAGTGGGACGCTTGCAACATCACCAACGACGACATCGAAGACCTGAAGCGAGCTGGCTATCTCTCCCCCGACGTCATTCATCGGGCCCCCGAAGAGGGCCAAGTCATCCACACATCCCGACGAGGTGAACTGGTGGTGTTCGTCCCCCACTTCATCTGAAGACTCGCCTTACCGCTCCACCCCTTCGTCAGGGGGTTGATGTTCTTCTATGGGCTAGATTTTCGTGATCTAGCCCCAAACTCCTTCCTACACGTCTCGGCCTTCATCATTGTTTGTGAGGCCTTTCTGCGGGTCCATCTGCACTTCGACTTGTGGCTGGAGATCTTCAATGTCAAGCCCAAGATAGTCGACGGCCAACAGGCGGACTGCGGGGGAGCGATGATTAGCAAGCTCGCCCGAGTGGAATGGCCGGAGGGCACGTTCATAGATTCTGTCAGGTCTGGCAGAAAGAGTAGTTCTACATCGCCGAACCACACGAGGCAACCTGGGCGGCGGCTCCTATCGTGGTTTTGTCATGGCAGATGTCCTAGTGTGAGGACTTGGTCGTGAGGCCATCGCAATTAAGTAGTAGCTTGAACGGGGTTGTTCGGAATTGAGAAGACGCGAGTTTTACCCAGGTTCGGCCCCTCACGGTGGAGGTAAAAACCTATATCTTGCTTGTTTTATATTGAACATCATGGTCTCAATTACAAGGGCGCTATTTTGCCACCTCTATCTCAAGAGTCCTTAAAACATCTGTCTCGAGACCTACTGAAACGTTTGTCTCTAGACTTGTGTGCCTAAGACCTGTCTATTTTGACATGTCCCTCTTGGTGTGTCTTGCCCCTCCTTATATAAGTTGAAGGGGAAGATTACATGTAGAGGTCCTAGTAGGATTGGGACATAACCTATTATGGCTTCTTATCGCGGGCTTCTTACCGCGGGTGACTCACCGCAGGCTTCCTATCACGGGCTTCTCACTGTGGGCTTCTTAACCCTGTGCTTCTTATCTCCAGGTGGCTCATCTCTTGGGTGGCTCATCTTCTGGGCGGCTTACTGGCCGGGCGGCTCATCTTCTGAGAGGCTTACTGGCCGGGCGGCTCATCTTCAGGATTCATCTCCAAGACTCATCTCCGGGACTCATCATGGCGGGTTAAGATGGCTGCTTAAGATGGTAGGTTATGATGGCTAGTTAAGATGGCAGGTTCAGATGGCGGATTAAGTCCAAAGAGGACGTAACAAGGCTGCTTAAGTTCGGAGATGACTTAACATCATGAGTCGGTTTTAACCACGGGTAATTCCCCTGACATTAGATCCCAGATTAGCTTGAATGCAGGCTTGGCGTGCATTCATGCTAAGCTTCTTGAAATAAGAATAGATAGTGAGTCGGCTCCTAAAAATCCGGGTCTCTGTCATATCAATATGCCAATGGTTATTCCACGCAGAAAAAATAACCCATATGATATCTTGAATTATCTTCAAAAAATGCCTTGGCTTGATAAAAAGAAATTTCCGTGTGATGTTGTACCAACTTTCAATGCTTCAGACTTGTCTGAATAGCTTGGAGGAAATAATATTTGCAAATATCTCCATCAAAAGATGTGAGACCTGGTTCGCTCATAACTGAGAACTTGAATGTATAACTTCTTATATCCATATAACCTGTAGCCCCCAAGTCTTAAGAGGGTGACATAGCTTAAGACTTGTTTCAATATAAATGTTGCAACTCTGAAAAATCTGGGTTGTTCGTCTAAGTCGTCAGTCATAAGCTGAATGTTTTGTATTCCACATGTGTAGCCCCCAAGTATCGGGTTGTCTTGCGTGTATCAAACTCGGACTTGTAATTGTATTAAGCTTATAAAATTTCAACCAGTGTAACCCCCAAGGGCCAGGTCATTATGCAATAATGATAGGGACTTTGTAGATTTGATTATGTAGACTTGAGAAGCAATGTGTATCCCCCAAGGGCCGGGTCATGAGTATGTGATGGGTCGGGTCTTCCAATTTGGACTTTATGACTTTGGTAAAGAACTGAATGTTGTAGCCCCCAAGGGCCGGCACAGTAAGATAATATTGGGCTGGGACTTAGAAAATGATGGAAGGCCGGCGCATCTCCCTGAGATAATTGGGTCTGTTGACAATGTGATGATTTGAAAAGCAACTTGCATTAGCCCCCAAGTGTCATGGTGCATGCTTGCAGTGACATGGGACTTGCACACTTGATGTAATCTTGATTTGAATAATGTAGCTCCCAAGTGTCGGGTCGTGTGCCTACACCGACTCGGGACTATTCCTTCCATTGTCAAATAAATGGGATAATTAATTTTGTGCCCTTAGAGCATCTCTAGTGGCTTGTCTAAATTTGGTAGTCTATATCTTCATATAGACAATGGTCTAAATTTTTTTGAATTTAGACAACCTCTGTTTTCCAGCGGATTGTCTAAATTTGGTAGTCTATATTTTCAACGGCTATATTTTCAACGGCTACTTTTCCAACGGCTATATTTTCAACGGCTATATATACCACCCTATCTCACCTCTCTCTCAGCATTCCAACTTGTGCCTTCTCTCATCTCTCTCCCGAATCTCTCTGTCTCCTTTCCCACCACCACACATCCGGCTGCCGCGATGAGCAAGAAATCTGACGCCGAGGAGGAGGCCGCCCTCATCGCCAAGGAGCAAGCGGAGGAGGAGGCCGCCCTCATCGCCAAGGAGCACGCAGAGGAGGAGGCCGCCCTCATCGCCAGGGAGGAGGAGGAGGCCGCCCTCATCGCCGAGGAGGAGGAGGAGGATCGCCGTTATGCGCTAGAGGCCACGCAGGAGGATTCTGGCCTCGATGAGTACCCGGATTGGAATCCCAAAACACACTCAATTGTGTGGGATATCCAGCACGGCTACGTATTGATCCCGTATGAGAAGGAGAGACCTAGCTCACGCAGGCCAAAATAAATAGTTCATGTCCAGAAATGAGGAGTTGTCCAACTGTGAGTTGATCTCATTTGAGTTTTCCATCTGCACACAAATAATGATTCAGTAGGATATATACATGGCAATAGCAGCAATATACAGAGTGGTCGATCCATCCCAGCAACATACAAGGAAGGCGCTGGTCGATCCATCCAGCAGGTCGATCCATCCCCCCCCCCCCCCCCCCCCCCCCCCCCCCCGCGGCGATCCACCGGCCTGAGCGCCCCCCCCCCTGTGACGCCCGAGACCGACGTCCCAGAAGATTCCAGAAGCTTCCAGAAGATTCCAGATGTTCCGGGTTGCCCGTGTGTTTCTTTTGAGCTTGTGTTATTTATTTTTTGCATTGCATCATGTCATCATGCCATCATGTCATTTTATTTTGCATCTCAACCTAATAAATTGTGTGGACCTTCGGTCCATTTAAATCGAGGGAAGAATGTCTTCTCTTTATAACATATAAAAGTCTCTCAATATTTAGGGAGCTATATTTATTAATTATTCCATTGCTTCGGAATCACCGTAACACACTTGCATAATTTCCCCATTGTCTTTTCCCTTCGAGTTTCTCCTTCTAAACCTTGTCTTATTTTTTTCTTTTCCCGTTTTCGAGGTCCTTCCAAAAACCCTCCTTCTATTTTATTTATTTCCTGACATTTTTGTGAGTCCAGGGTTTTACCCTATGCCTTAATCCTGTTCAGATCACCTCCTTCCTGCTGCCTCCGTGCCGTGGCTCCCTCCAGCCAAGGCCGGCCCCGTGCAGCGCCCAGGCCCGAGCGCCCTCTCCCCTCCGGTTCCCGTCGCCAAGAGCCTCGGCCTCTTCTTCGTCTGGCCCGAGCCAGCACGCCGTGTCCTCGTCTCCGTGCAGCCTTGTTTTGCTGCTGTAGTTTTTTGTGTTGTTTGGTTGCTTGTGTTGACCTTGACAGGGAACGCGTAAACGTCTACACGACAAGACGGCAAGACCGTAACGTCAAGTACCTCTACGGATACGAGTACATCTACGAGCTCCGTGTACGACTACGTGAACGAGTACCACGACGCCGTCGAACGCCAAGTACCTCTACATGACCCGACAAGTACCCCTACGGCGAGTACCACTACCGTCGACAAGTTCGGAGACCACAAGTACCCCCTACGAACGCCGACGCGACAAGTACCTCTTCGGAAACGGAAACGCCTACGTGAACGTCTACCGTCGCCCCGAGTACAACTACCGTCGCCGAGTACCACTACTTCCTCTACCGTCGCCCGAGTACAACTACCGCCACGTGAACGACTTCTTCCTCTACGGCCGTGTACAACTACTACCACTACTTCCACGACGAGCTCAAACCGCCTCGAAACGCACGCTTCGAAGGTATAACCCCGAGACGTGACCCGTGTGATGCATGCTTGTGTTGTATGAAATGCTTCCCTTGTGTGCTCCGTGTCCGTTGTGCCCTCTTTTGTCGTGTTCCTCGGTTGCCTCGTCACCGACTCGTGGGAACCCGGCAACGGGATCACCCCACCTCTTTCATCTCGTTTGACTCGCTCACACCGCCCTTCATCTTTTGCACCGGACTCTCAACGAGTTACCGGAACCGATATGTTGCCGTGGCATCATTTTCGGAATCGTTGCCGTGGCACCCTTTTCTTTCCACCACGGTGACAAATGCTTCATATCCTCTTAAGTCAACCTTTTAATAAAAACATGCATTAACTTGATCATATCATCCACATCATGTTAACAACATTATATATGTGTGAATTGTTGTTGCTTTAATAATTATTAAACATGCTTATGGGGATTTTCCGGATATGTTGTTATCTTCCGGCCTCATTTAAAATGTCTTAATAGTGTAGTTTTATTATGCTTCACCTCTTGCCATGTTAAAACATTTAACCTTGTCTTGTAAATAACAAGAGTCAACTAAATAAATAACTTGTGGTGTTTTGTCAATATGCAACTCGTTGCATATTGAGCTCCACTTAACTTGTAGTATTGTTTGTGCACTTTGCCATGCCTTGCATATTTAAACCGGACATGCATCATGCTTGCTTGTGCATCGTATGCCTTGTTTATGCTTGTGTGTTTACCGTGTTGTTTCTTTCTTTCCGGTTGCTTCTCTTGTTAGCTTCGGTTTCGTTCCGGAGTTGTGAGGTTTCTCTCGACTGTTGCTCCGTCTTCTTCGTGGATCCGTTCTTCTCCTCTGTGGAATCCCAGGCAAGATGACCGAACCCGGATACCATTACTATCTTTGCCTATTGCTAGAGTATCGTTCTTTAGTTTTGCCTCGATGCCCATGTTTTCATGTCAGCCTCCTATTGTAACCATGAACCTGTTTAACCACCCTACCTATGCAAACCGTTGCTTGGCTAAGTACGCTTCGCTCAGCCCTTCTTATAGCATTGTTAGTTGCAGGTGAAGATTGAAGATGCTTGCTTCATGTTGAAGTTTGGTTGGGTTATATCACACTATATAAATGCTTAAAATGAAATCATCTATATACTGGCAGGGTGGAAGGCTAAGCCTTTTGCTTGGTGTTTTGTTCCACTCATGCCGTTAGGAACCGTATAAACCGGTGTTATGTTCCTTGATTATGCGTTCCTAACACGGTTGGGGTGTATGGGACCCCCTTGATAAACCGCTAAGTGCTAAGTCTTTTCCAGCAAGTCCCAACATTTGGTACTATTTGCCTCATAATAACAACTTAATTAATTAATTAAATTTGCATAGGGGGTCGCTCCCTCGAGGATCCTTTATTTCTACATAGCAGGGGGGGCCAGTGCCGATGGTGTTGGTCCCAAACGGGGAGTCTGCGGGAACCACCACGGGGAAACTCGAGGTTTGGGTCCTGTAGAATCACCCATCCGGTCGTGTCCTGAGACCTAGATACGCGCGGCTACTATCAGGGTGTCGACACGCCGGGAGGATTTGCTGGATTAGCCTTACCTTAGTTCGGTTTAACTTGAGCACGGGATTCCGAGAATACTCGGGCCTTCCCACCTATGGAGTTGCGACTCCGCGGATCGTGGGCTTGTGATGGGCCAAGTTGGAACACCCCTGCAGGGTTTGAACTTTCGAAAGCCGTGCCCGCGGTTATGTGGCAGATGGGAGCTTGTTAATTCCGGTTGTAGATAACTTGACACAATGTTCTAATACACTACCAGCGTGTGTACCGTGACTGTCAATTTCCGAATAGGGATTCGGGAGTTGAACACGGTGGGGTTATGTTTGACCGGTTTTAGCTAGGATCACTTCGTGATCATCTTTCGACCGATGCACTTCTCTTCTCGCTCTCTTTTACGTAAGTTAGTGCTAGTTGCTGCTGCAGACTCTTGTTTGTTCCTTCACCTCTTATTCTTTCTTCAGCCTTGTCCTCACCCAAGGCTTAAATAGTCGTGTTACCCGGGAACGGGATTGCTGAGTCCTCTGTGGCTCACAGTTACTTCACCACACCAGTTGCAGGTTCAGCCGAGTTTGATGCAGGAGTTGGATCAGTTCTTCACCCAGGAGTTCGATGAAGAGTTTGGCTGTTTGCTCGTGACGTTTCGATGCTCAGTAGTGGTTTCTACTAGGATTCGATCCTGACCTGTGGCTTTATGTTGTTTTGGTATCTTTCTTTTGGTTCTTACCCGTAGTCGGGCTGTGATGTTCTGTATGATGATTGCTTATGTAATGTATTGTGTGAAGTGGCGAGTGTAAGCCAACTATCTCCTTTTGCATTTTAATCCCTCTTTTACATGAGTTGTGCAAAGATACCAAACTTGAGATCATTCTAGGATGGACTTATATCTTTAAGTCGTGCCTCGACACGTAGGAGATATAGTCCCATCCTGGGCATTACACCCCCCCCCGCCCCGCCGCGCCCTCCCCTCGTCGTGGCTCGGTTGTGGCTCGGTTGTCCAAATGTGGACAACCGGTAGCTATTTTGGTGGTTGTCTAAAATTTAGACTACCACATAGACAAGCCACTGGAGACGTTTTTTGACCTCTGGTAGTCTATATTTGGTTTAGACTACCACATAGACAAGCCACTAGAGATGCTCTTAGTTGAGTCCCCCTCGGTAGTTTTGCCCCTAATTTCAAAAAATAATCGTTTCTGCCCAAACCACTTTGCATTTCTTATCGTTTTGCCCTTCCGTCACGATTCCGTCCAGTTAGTGCCGTTTGATCGTGTGTTGACCGTGTGTGGACTTTTTGTTGGACCGTTTTACCCCTGCTTCAAACTGTGGAGAGACGACCCGACACTCAGAAAACTATCCGAGGTTGCCTTTTATTTCTAACACCAGTTCCAGATCTCCCCTGCCCTCTCTCTCTCTCTCTCTCAAATCCCATCGGCGGTGGAGCCATAGATCCCGGTGATGGCCAGCGGGGGACCCGACGGTGGTGGTCTTGTGGAGCCATGGATTCCATCGAGGTTGTGCTCGAGCGCCCGCAAGGAGGAGGACCACCCGATCCTCCTCGTCTCCATGCCAGATCTGCCTCGTCTCCGCCCTGATTTATCTCGTCTCCGCCCTGATCTATCTCGTCTCCGCCTCCGATCCATCAGGGCTGGGTGCTAGCGATGCCCTGCCCGTGCTTCTACCTCTCCTCCTTCCCTTTATCTCTCGATTCACTTTGTCTCTCTGACCCTCCTCTTTTCTCTTACCCGACAGGAGCAGGGAGAAGCACCAAAGCCACCATGTTCACCACTCATGGAGGTCCACCTCTCGATCCATTTGCAGCTGACGTCTGCGTGGATCTGATGACGAGCTGTGCTGCTGTGACGTCAGTTCGATTCGGCGGTGCTACATCTTGCGACGAATGAACCGCAATGCCCGCGTCCCCGTTGACCTTCATCCACGCCCACGTTTGCCAGCCTCCACGACAGCTCCCGCTGGACCAGATCCACAGCGCCCTACCGCGGGCGTCAGCGCCAGGCCAAGAACGCAGCAAGCCCCACCCCGTCGCACGTCCCTGCGAGCTCCAGCCCATGAAGCCTATGTGTTAATTATTGTTGTTTTAAATGATTGATTTTCTATTAATTATTGTACCAAAATGTTATGCAGAAATGATGTGGGTTTACAACATGGCAATGCCATTAGTTATTCAGTCTATTTTTTCATGGGTCCCACATGGTAGTGAAACAAGAGAGGGATGGTTTTTTGAGTGACGGCCCCCACTTGGCAGTATCTCACTATAGAGTGAAGAAGCAGGGGCAAAATGGTCCAACAAATAGTCCACAGACAGTCAACACATGGTCAAATGGCACTAACTAGACGGAACTGTGATGGAAGGGCATAACGATAAGAAGAGCAAAGTGGCTTGGGCAGGACCACGGGTTTTTGGAAATTAGGGGCAAAACTGTCGAGTGGGACGCAACTAGGGGTATAAAATTGATTATCCCAAAATAAATCATATCCACTATCTGGATGATGTTGCTGAATGCTTTGCATATCAATTTGAAACATGCTCCCTGTCGTAAGCTGGTGTTTTTGGACGAGGGAATAATAACCATTTCTCATAAACGGATTTGAAAACCTCAATCACTTAACATTGGTGATGATAACCATGATGAAAATTTAGCCATGTTGGCATTTAAAGATTTGTTTATTCCTGCAGAGTTACAATGTAACCTAGTTTGAAAATCAGTTCCTGCAACATAAACAAATATATACATGCATGTATGATGCATTGTATGATGATGCGATGATGATGTATGTGTATGATTACAGAGTATAAAAATGCCAGCTTTCAAGGCTCGACATAAGACCGGCTTTCGAGGCTCGAGTCTTGCTTTAGTGAAGCTGGCATGATAGCCTTGGTTTATCCTCGCTTTTTGTAAGCCGGCTCTCACGTGATTCAAGCCGCCATTTTAACCTTGATAAGTTCAGGGTCATAAAGATTGAGTGTCAAGAGTACGGGGGGTCACCTTTTCGGAGTAGCATCAAGCAGACATGTAGGTTTAACCAAATTTATTATGGTGTTTTTGTCGGGCCAAGAGGGTGAGAAAGCTAACCTCGGTGAGTTGGAAGCCCCCAAGTGACCAATGATCAAGACTTACCAAGGTACCCATGTTTAGACTGTGCATCATGGCGACTAGTCTTCTTTGGTAACCTTACTTTTCGCCAACAAGGCAACATACCTATGTTTGTACTGCGCATCATGGCAACTAGTTCTCTTTGGCAACCTTTAATTTTTCGCCGATACAACAGGATACTGATACGTCTCCGTCGTATCTATAATTTTTTATTGTTCCATGCCAATATTATTCAACTTTTACATACTTTTGGCAACAATATATATGATTTATTTGGACTAACCTATTTATTTTGTGCCCAGTGCCAGTTCCTGTTTGTTGCATGTTTTTGTTTAGCAAAAAAATCGATATCGAACGAATTCCAAATGCAATAAAAATTTACGGATTATTTTGGAATATTTGTGAATTTTGGGAGGTGGAATCAACATAAATGGAGGCCCACGACCTCCACAACCCACCAGGGCGCGCCAGGGGGTGCCCGGGCGCCCAGGTGTCTTATGCCATCCTCGAATGTCGGTTGGGGCCCTTCATCGGGTGCAAGAAAGCTAATTTATGGAAAAAAATCGTGTAAAAATTTCAGCGCAATCGGAGTTACGGATCTCCGGGAAACGACGAAGGACCAGAAAACAGGAACGCGAAACAGAAGAGAACAGAGAGACATATCCAATCTCGGAGGGGCTCCTGCCCGCTCTGCCGCCATGGAGGCCATGGGACAGAGGGGGAACTCTCCTCCCATCTAGGGGGAGGCCAAGGAATAAGAAGAAGGAGGGGGCCTCTCTCCCCCTCTCTCCCGGTGGCGCTGGAGTGCCACCAGGGCAAGGATCAAGACAGCGATCTACATCAACAATCTTGCTACCGTCAATACCAGCTTTCTCCCCCTCTATGCAGCTGTGTAACCTCTCTATTCCCATTGTAATTATCTACTTAAACATGGTGCTCAATACTATATATTATTTCCCAATGATATGTGGTTATCCTATGATGTTTGAGTAGATCTATTTTGTCCTATGGCATAATCATGGTCTTGGTTGGTATGATTTTATATTTTATTTTGGTGTTGTCCTACGGTGCCCTCCGTCTCGCGCAAATGTAAGGGGTCCCAGCCATAGGGTGTTGCAATATGTTCATGGTTCGCTTATGGTGGGTTTCTAGAGTGACAGAAGCTTAAACCCAAGTAAGGGGGTATGACGTATGGGAGTAAAGAGGACTTGATACTTAATGCTATGGTTGGGTTTCATGACCTTAATGATCTTTAGTAGTTGCGGATGCTTGCTAGAGTTCCAATCATAAGTGCATATGATCCAAGTAGAGAAAGTATGTTAGCTCATGCCTCTCCCTCGTATAAAATTGCAAGAATGATTACCGGTCTAGTGACTCTAGTTAATAATTGCCTATGGACAATTCCTCAAATCCTACCACTACTAATCCACACTCGCTATACTAATTTAATTGTACTTTTATCTAAACAGCCCCTAGTTTTTATTTTCGTACTCTTTATTATCTTGCAAAACTATCCTACTACACCTACAAAGTACTACTTTTATTCTTGTTCTAGATAAATGAAACGTTAAGTGTGTGTTGAGTTGTATCGGTGGTCGATACAACTTGAGGGAATATTTGTTCTACCTTTAGCTCCTCATTGGGTTCGACACTCTTACTTATCAAAAAAGGGTACAAACGACCGCCTACACTTGTGGGTTATCAGATACCCATGTTTGAATTGCGCATCATGGCAGCAAGTTCTCTTTGTCAACCTTTATTTTTTTCGCCGATAAGGCAGCAGCCTCCAAGTCCAGGTTGTCTTCCTTGAAATGACCAGGGTTCTTGAATTTGTGAAAACGGCCAAATCTGCCTAGTCATATATGTATAGCCCCCAAGTCTTAAGTCAACTTGAGGAGCTGGCTTGAAATTCTTGATACTTGGTTGTGGCATAAGCCCTCATATAGTTGACATCTGATAGCTGGAATATATTAAAGCTGGGAGCAATGTGGCGAGTCGATGATATTTGTGATACTGGCTTGCACACACATTCGGCGAGTAGTCCGGCATAGTTGGATGCTAGCGCATGATAATGTTGGCACATGCTCGATATTCGTGGAACGATGATCGCTCTTGCAGTGAATATTTGTCCTGTATAAAAACTATGGCAAGCGACAGTAATTGTTGTCAGATGAATTAATATGTACTGATAAAATACATAGGAAGGATATCACCTGACTATTTGCCGGGTAGCTAGACGGCTGACAGGATTTATTCGGTTGTGATGTTAAAATACAACAGAGTCAGCAAATCACCTCTCGGATTAGAGCAGTATCCACAACTTGGTGGATTGAATGGAACGACCGTAGTGGGAATTTCCTATCCCCCTCGGTGTAGTTATCAATGACATTTACGACAAATATTAATCGTCGAAGTCAGACTTGTCCGCGGCAGAGTTGATAATGATTGCAAGCAAATCTATAATTTTCAAGGGCCGAGTTAAACACATATCATGTGACGCATAAAATATACAAAACCTAATTCTAAATAACAGCAAGCAAATCTCAACAAAAGAAAATGACACTCCAAGCAAAACACATATCATGTGATGAATAAAAATATTGCTCCAAGTGAGGTTACCGATAATGCTAAAGACGAAAGAGGGGATACCTTCTGGGGCATTGATACGTCTCCATCGTATCTATAATTTTCGATTGTTCCATGCCAATATTATACAACTTCCACATGCTTTTGGCAAAAAATTATATGATTTATTGGACTAACTTACTGATCCAGTGCTCAGTGCTGGTTCATGTTTGTTGCACGTTTTTTTGTTTCGTGGAATATCCATATCAAACAAAGTCCAAATGATATAAAAAATATGGAGAATTATTTTGGAATGTTTGAGATTATTTGGGAGGTGGAATCAATGCAAATGGGGGCCCACATCCACCACAAGACACCTGGGCGCGCTAGGCAGCCCAGGCGCGTGGTGGTGGGTTGTGCCATCATCGTAAGTCGGTTGGAGCTCTACTAGGGCGCAAGGAAGCTTATATCCTGAAAAAACTGTGTTAAAATCTCAGCGCAATCGGAGTTACGGATCTCTGGATATTTAAGAGACGGTTTTCGGGTAGATCTGGGGAACGCGAAACAGAAGAGAACAGAGAGGGAGATCCAATCTCGGAGGGGCTATCACCCCTCCACTGCCATGGAGGCCATGGACGAGAGGGGAAACCCTCCTCCAACATAGGGAGGAGGCCAAGGAAGAAGAAGAAGAAGGAGGGGGCTTCTCTCCCCCTCTCCCCTAGTGGCGAAGAGTGCCCCCGGGGCTAGGACCCTGACGACGATCTACATCAACAATCTTGCTACCGTCAACACCAACTTCTCCCCTCTATGCAGCGGTGTAACCTCTCTATTCCCGCTGTAATTATCTACTTAAACATGGTGCTCAACACTATATATATTATCCAATGATATGTGGTTATCCTATGATGTTTGAGTAGATATGTTTTGTCTTATGGCATAATCGTGATCGTGGTTGGTATGAGTTGTATATTTTATTATGGTGTTGTGATGCAGAGCATCCCACGAGCATCCCCATGAACGTATCTACTACATCTCCCATGACACCACTTGGTCCTATGACAAGAGCCCGAGCCAAGGCTATCAAAGATAAGGTGAACTCGCTCCTCCCCGAACTACCACTTCCTCCCTATGAAACATGGCTACTACCTAAGGCGGAAACCCTATGCATGATCAGGTACCTAGAGGATAGCCATGGATCAACACTTCCAACGGACAAGATGGCGAGGACAACAACTACATGCACCAAGAGAAGGAGCTGCGTGAAGTTCACAGCCCTCGGACGACCGACTAGGACCAGGCGTCCAACGCCTGGAGCTTCCAGCCAGCCAAAGCGATTGCCAGCTAAGTCTATAGCGGTCGGACGTCCGACTCTCTCCAATGTCCGGACGACCGACGCCCACCGGACAACCGACACCTCAACTACAGAAGCAAAACATCGGAAGAACATGACCCTACGGACAACCGACGCACCGGACAACCGACCCTGGTCGGATGTTCGACACTTCAACACCCGAGCTGAAACAACGGACGCCCGATGCGTCTCGGACGTCCGGACCCTCGCGAGCCACCGGACGTCCGGTAACCGTCGGACGTCCGACGCTTGTCTATGCACAGTGAACCGGGCCGAGGCCCATGTACCCCTCACTTACCCCTTCGTGTCCCTAGACTATATATACTCTATCCCCTCCTCCTAGTTAGGGTTAGCATTGTGATGGCTCATCTTAGACCTAGAGCTTTGCTCATCTGAGTGGTTCTACTCCTTCGAAAGACCGCGACCCTTCTACGGAGAAGATACACACCAGATTCAAGACCTCCTCACAGAGATGACCCTCTTCAAGACCTCCTCATGGAGAAGACTACCTTTGTATCGTCCCTTATTGTGTTTGGATCATTGTGCTACTCGTGTTGTTCATCGATCTAGCATATGTGTGATTATTCTCGTCGTTCTTGACTGTTTCCCCCCTCGTGATTTCTCCCCATGTTCATCGTGTTCTTCATGGGATCCCCTCCATTTAATGAAAGATCGGCCCTAGGGTATCCACCCTACACCATCTTGGTATCATGAGCCTAGGTTAATCACAAATTTGGAGCCCCTACCCTTGTTTTCTAGCCTTGTGTTGTTGATTTTGCCCCAATTTCGAAAATTCCCCACAAAAATAGCCCCAATTTGTTTTCCGATGATTTGCTGGTATGATGAAATTTTGTTGGATTTGATCTGTGGATTTGCTTTTCCACGAGTGGATCTAGCTTTTCCCAATTTTCACCTGCAAATTCGGCCAATTTTGACCAATTTGGCCACTCCATCCACGAACCCTAGTTGTTCTTCGCGTGCCCGAAATCGCCCAAGCACCGGACGTCCGACCACCACCGGACGTCTGACCAAAACCTGACGAAACTGATTTTTTCCCAGTTTCCGATACTCTTTCGCATACGCATACCAATACACCTATACTTCCACATCCACTTACCCAAACCACCAACGCATTCCGCAACCACCATTGAGTATTGCCAGGCAACAACACTTGTGCGCAGTAGAAGTCATCTTGGTATCATCGATACGAGCTTCAATTGCATCGCATACAAAATCTTGCTATCATCTTGGTATCATACATCATATTGGTATCTTGACATCATCTCTTGTGTCACAAGGTTGTCATAGCATATACACAATTGCTATCTTGGTTCAAGAAGTTTTGCATAAGTGCCCTAGCAAAAGAGATCAACAAGAAAGAGCCAACCAAGCTTTTAAGAAAAAGAGAAAGATAAGCAAAGAGCTTTTAAGCAAGAACCATAGCAACATTAAGATTGTCATACTTGATCATCTTGTATCATCGCATAGAAACAACAAGCATATAACATAATTGGGATAGAAGTCGTTGCATTTTTGCCTTGTAGGGCGTGCACAAGTCTCGTATCCACCTATTGTGCAATCGTGCTAGTGTCTCTCCAGTGTTGTGCAACAAGAGCATTTTCTGCTCACCCTTGGTTTGCACAACCCCATTTATCTATTTGCGCGTGTGTTTCCGTGTACCTATATAGCTATTAGTCTTCTTGTTGCATTGGCAAATTTGCGAATCTTTTTCAACATCATTGAGTCTTACTAACGATTGCATACGTTGGTACACCATCCTAACCAAGCTCCACGAAAGGCTTTTATTGTTTAGGTGTGACAGATCGACGAGATACGGTACCAATTGTGCTATTTCTTTGTTACATCATTGAGTGATCTTTGATCCACTCTCAATATCAGTCAAGGTACATTTGATATTGTTCTTTCCTTCTTCCACTCACATTCTCGCTTGCAATGATGGATAGGACAACTACATCTATGAACCCGCTATTTGATGATCCCCAAGCATCGAACAACTACGTCACGAAAGTTCACCTATTTGGTGTTCAACGAGCTCTACATCAAGAGAATGAAGCTATGCAAGTAGGGATGGCACCCGCCGGGTTTGGGTATGGGTAGAGTTACCCTATACCCTTACCCATCCTCCTTGAGCTTACCCATTACCCATACCCATACCCGTCAACGGATACAATTTTTCCCCATACCCTTCACCCGACAGGATAAATGGGTACCTGCGAGTAAAAATACCCGTGTGCACACATCAATTTGAGCAACAACTAGTCATAATTGAAAAGACATCGTTGACCTCTTTCGTTTTTATTTTTAACCAAACTTTAGAAATTATATTCTATTTGCATACTTCATTGACCTCTTCCACCTCCTCATGCACATCTTAATCATCGGAAAGAACATATTCATAAACCAATGTATAAAAAAACATATTCATCACAATAGTTATATACTATATACATCATGTATAAGCATAAATCAATGCTTATATGCACGAATGTGTCACCTCATCCATATAAAAACACTACAAGATCAATGCTCCATCCATCGACGAGATTGGCGTTGTCATGTCGTGCTCCTGGACGTGGTGGAGCCGTGGTGGTCACCTTCCTCTGACTAAATCCGCATGCGTGTGAGTTGCATCTGCTGCTCCCGGTCACCGTCCTCACGCAAGTTGTGGTCCTTATCTGCAAGGTCCATGGCGTCCGAGCGACTGGAGGCGCTAGCAACGTGAGTAGTTGGAGGTGTTGGCGGCGGCGACTAGCAATGGACGAGGTGGTGAGGAGACGAGATGAGACGAGGAGATGAGGAGGATATCCATCTAAATATGGGATGTGATCACGCATTCATTATTCACCATCACCTAATCATGTTAATCTAGGAGAGAAGAGAGATTTATGGGATTCGTTCTGCCATTACATGTTTCCTTTCCATGTTACCATGTACCTACTGCCAATGTGGGCTACTCATGTAGTCAATGGATATGGGATTAGACTCATTTTGTGGGAAATTAAATTAAATTAATAAATAGTGAGTGCAAACTTAACATATTTTATGTGGGTCTATGGGTACATGGGTATGGGTTATAATATCCCATACCTGTACCCACTATACCCGATGGGTTTAATATTTTCCTATTTATATACCCATGGGTAATCTTTTATCTCATACCCTTGTCCTAATAGGGTTTTTACCCACCGGGTACATGGGTAATGGGTACCCATTACCATCTCTATATGCAAGAGCGCATTGAGCTACTCACCACCGACTTGCGACATTTCGAAGCACGCACAAGAGAACAATTCAACAACATCAACGCCAACATATCATCTCAATTTGACGAGCTACAGACTTCGATGATCAAACAACGCTCTTACTCTATGTCATCTCAAAGACGGAGCCGCTCAAGTGTAGCGACCTTGATCCCAATGGATCGGCGTCTCTCTGCTTAAGTGTCATCCATGGATCGGTATGCTGACACACACATCACTCGAGGATTTATAACAGAGTTTCAATCACACATTTATTACATCGAGAATCCTCATAAAGAGTCTTATTACAAAAATCTGGTTGAATGCCATCTAACAATAATAAACTAAACTGAACTGCGGAAGCATCAAAGATAAGTTGAGTCCATCCAACTCCACGACAAACATTGAGTGCATGACAACGACCTGTCGCACCTTAATCTTCGTCGGAAAACTCTACAACATGAGACGTTGCAGCCGTGTAGGTCGGCACATTGAATATGCTGGCAAGATCACATTGTAGCAATAATGATGAACAAGTATCTACAACTATATGCATATTTGGCTGGTGGAGGCTATAAGGTTTATTTTTGCATAAAGCTAGTTTTTCCCTACAACAAAGGAATAAATTTTATTTACTACTCAGTTGAATTAAACAATATTGAGAGTGGTTCCTCCATCTCAATCCCAAAATCCACAATGTCATTAAAATCCAACAAGTTAATTAATAGAGTGATGAGATCAGTCCATAATTTAAATACCAGGATACTCAAGATGTCCATAACTGGGGACATGGCTACTCATGAATAGATTGTACACTCTGTAGAGGTTTGCGCACTTTTTCCCACAAGGCTCGACCGCATCCATGATCGGATGATCGAGACATAGCCTTTCAGAAGCATTCACTCTTTACCCTGGGTAGACCGGTACACCTACTTTCCCCTACATCTGCTAGTCCACCAATGAAAGAGCTCACGCAACATACTCAACTATGCCAGAGCTCATAATGGCTTGTGGCTGCACATGGAAGTTTCTAGGCATGAATGATATATGATTCCTTTGAGCCTGGGTGGCATTTCATAGGATGATCACACGGTTCCTCCGGGATATCCTAGGACAGAACTTGTCAGCGTTCTGGGAACGGGGGTACCCAGACTTGCCTGCCTGCGGCCCAGGGCGTGGCTAGTCAGGCGGCCTGGTACGGCCCAGCATCTTCAGCAACCACTCAGGACCCTCACAAGGGGCCGAGCCTCACGAGGCGGACGACGCAAGACATCGCCTGGGGCGGCCGCACTAGGCCGGCTCATGAGGATCAAAGATATCAAGGCAAGGGGTACCTCGCGAGGTCCTCGTGATGTGAGCAGTGACAACCAAGGCCAGGCGGGCGCCAGCGGGCGCAGAGTGCCAGTTTCCTCTTTGGTGCTAAAGGAGTAGGTGCAGGCGAGGAGTCCCGAGGCGTCAGTCAAAGGTTTCCATATCGGTGCAACAAGACCAAGACTAGCAGGACGGCAGAACGGAGGTCATCACGGAGCCCACGGCGGCGTCACCACCAGAGCCTTTAGCAGGCGAAGATCACCTTTTGTCAAGATAGCTTGTACTAGTTGCCCCCCTTCAAATTTGGCCGCTGTGGGATCCCTTCCCGCTCAATATTTGGGAAGAGGGCCGGGCCACTATAAATAGGACTATCCACCACCATTGGGATCATCTCATCAGATCGGGAGCTCGTCTCATCTTGAGTTGATTAGATAGAAGGTCACACACCTCAAGCTCACTTGAGCACAAGAACCCCTCTCCTCAGGAGGCAGTTCATCCATGTACTAGTTCTTCCTCAGCCTACAAGGCAATCCACCACACCACACTGGATTAGGGTATTACACCACAACGGTGGCCTGAACCAGTATAAACCTTGTGTCCCTTGTTCTTCGGATCTGACGAGCTAGGCCTAGGGATTGGCAAGTAGACGAGCTAGGGCGGAAGGAGAGATCTTTGTGCGCACCCCAGAGTTCGAACCTCAAGGGTTTTGCCGGAACCCAATATCCGACATTTGGTGCGCCAGGTAGGGGTGTGCCGAAACTTCCCTTCCGTCGATCCGTGCTCCGTCGTCCAATCGGTTCCATGGCCGACGCTCGCAGAGCCCGTGCTGAGCGGCAGGCTGCCCTTGCCGCCCATGTCGCTCAGACTGCTCCTGCCGGTGGACCACCCCGCCATTCTCCATCGCATGCCGCCAACGCCGCCACTGGCCTGACGCGACATGAACAGCAGGCCTCGTCCCTGCACCCCTCTATGCGGCGCGACGGACGCACCGCAACCACGTCGCTAACCCCAGCAGTCTCGTCATCCCATGCTCGTCGTGGACCCGCGGATGCGCAGGCTACATTGCTCATGGCACGCGAGCTCCTGCGCTACCGCCCTGTCGACGACTTCTATAAAGAATGGCTCGACCGCATTGCCGAGCTCGTCAGCACCGCTGGGGGCTCTCCAGCGCCGTCCCTCTCCCTGCCACGTCCGCCTTCCCATGTGGACGACGAGGCCCATGAAGCTCCACTGCTACCCCCCCCCCCGTCAAGGCGTCGTCCAAGACCCAAGGCATGTGGCCCCGCGGCGTGACCGCCCACGCGCGACGCCAGTGCACGAAGAAGGAAGCTGCCAAGAGATCCAGCGGCCCCGTGGGGGAGCGCTAGCCCTCCCTCCACAGCTGCGTCGAGACCGCGTACCCCCCGCCACGGTGGCGCGCGAGGACCAAGATCAAGTTTTGCCTCCCCAACAAGCTCTGGTGTAGACAACAGGCTGCAAGGCCCTCGCCCCCGAGCTGCGCAACGTCAACTGGCCTGGGAAGTTCAAGCCCGACCCGCCTCCGCGCTACGATGGCACCCCCGACCCTGCGGAGTTCCTGCAGCTCTACGAGCTGAGCATCAAAGCGTCCGGCGGCAACGAGAAGATCATGGCAAACTGGTTCCCCATGGCCCTCAAAGATGGCGCACGCTCGTGGCTCCTGAACCTGCCCGCGGGATCGATCTCCGCCTAGAGCGAGATGCGCGAGCGGTTCATCGCCAACTTCCAGGGCACCCGAACCGCCCCCCGGCCGTGGGTGGCCTACGGCGTATCCTGAAACAACCAGGAGAAACCATACAGAAGTTCATCCAATGCTTCAACAGCGTCTGCGTCAAGATCCCCAAGGTCACGGACCAGGCCATCATTTCGGCATTCTCACATGGCGTCCGCGACGTCAAGATGAAGAGGAGCTCGCCATTCGCGAAGGTTTGTGCATGTCCCTGGAGCTGTTCAACCTTGTGACCAAGTGTGCCAGAGCTGAGGAGGGGTGGCTCTCCCTCGTCGAGCTCCCCATTGCTGAACCTGAAGACAAGAAGGCCAAGAGTAAGGACGTAAAGCGCAAGGGAGCGGCAGTGCTCGCACCTGAACCGGAGATGAAGCGCGGCTGCGACTACCCAGAATCCTCCAAGTGCGGCCAGGCGTTTTGCGCCTTCCACAATGTGCACAGCCACAACACCCACGACTGTCAAGAGCTCAGGGCCCTCCACGAAGGGCGTGTCATCCAACGCACCGAGCGCGGCAACCGTGGCTACGCTGCGGGGGAAGTCGGACCGAGGGACGCTGGGACGACCGTGGCCCCCGCCAGGAGTGGCGTGATCATCCTCGGGAGGACTGTTGGCGTGGCCAGCCCCGCGAGGACACCTGGAGGGACCAGCCTCGGGAGGACCATCCTTAGGGCAGGGCCGTCCTTCCACCTCTGCCACCGCCAAGGAGAAACGACGACCAGGATGAGGGGGATGGGGGCTTCCAGGAGCCACATGCCATCGCCTGCATCTTGGGCGGAGCACAGGCCCCAGCTTCTGAGCGCCTCTTCAAGCAGTTCACCCGGGAAGTAAACGCGGCTCTCCCCAAGCTCGAGGCTACTCGCCCACTCAGGTGGTCCAGGTGCCGCATCACCTTCAGTTCAGCAGACCAGCTCAAGTGCGCGGCTACGGTCAGCGCCCTCCCGATGCTTTGTTCGCCCGTCATCAGCAACGTCCAAGTTACCAAGACTCTCATCGATGGTGGCGCAGGGCTCAACGTCATGTCCATCGAGACATTCGACAACCTCCAAGTACCCTACGATCAGCTACTGCCTACCAAGCCCTTCTCCGGAGTGACTGACGGCTCCACCACCCCTGTAGGGCAGGTCCGCCTGCATGCACCTTCGGCAAGCGCGGCAACTACCACACTGAGCTCATCGACTTCGATGTCGCCCACATCCATCTCCCTTACAACGCCATCCTCGGGTACCCAGCCCTGGCCAAGTTCATGGTAGTGACTCACCACGGCTACAACATCCTCAAGATGCCGGGAAGCGGTGGCGTCATCACCATCGCCTGTGAGGAGAAGGATGCATTGTGCTCACTCGAGCGCGCTTACCAGGCGGCACCAGTCGAGGATCCAGACAATGACAGCATCATCTACCCACCTGAGGTCGTCCCCAAGAAGAAGAAGCTGCTGCTCTCCCTGGAGCCTCACGGGGATGCAGCACCTGGCGGCAGCCCCTCGGGACCTACACCTAGGGAGGGGCCGCCTCCCTCTCTCGCATAGGAAGGCGCGCCCGGTGCCGCCCTCAGGCTGGGCTCAGGGGCTCTCCTCTGGAGGGCCTCTGACTTAGCCAATGTCACAAGGGAGGCGCTCGGGCACCATGTGGAGGAGTGCTTCACCGCACACTTCCCTCCGGAGGCTTCAAGGCGTGAGGCACCAAGCGCTCGGGAGTTCATCAGCCAGACCATCGAAGACCTAAAGATGCCAAGGGTAATGTGGGGCAAGCACCGCTAGCGCCTCTGAGTGCAGCTGTCGGCCCAGGCTCAGGCAATGGGCTGCGCGTCTGCGTCAACGTCCCCACACTCAACATGATCGCATCTCAGGAGCTCTACTGGCCTTCCCAGGTGGGCTGGTGCCAGGGTCCCCCTCACATCTACGTTCTCATGCCCTTCGGCCTGCCGAACCAAGCGACCCTGCACCAGCACCATATGCGGGAGGTCCTGGCGACTCGCGAGGCCAGGCAAAAGGAGATCCAGGCAGAGTTGGACTTCACCCTCCGCAAGATCTGGGGAACCCCAGAGCCTCACGAGGCGCCGGAGCCAGGCGGCACGTGAGGAGCAGCATTTGCGTTGAGCATCTTCAGTTGCACCAACACTACTTCAGCAACTGTGCGAGGTGACATTTTCCGGTTTTGTTCAACTCGGAGCGCCCCTCGGGCTGCATCATTCCCGGGTTGCATGGCCCTGCCCTATGACGTGTATCCTTTTGCATCTCAGCTCACCTTGTTGGGGGCACCCCTCGAGTTGCATCATCCCCAGGCCGCACAGGTCCGTCCTTGTGGCATGTATCTCCCTTGCATTTTACCTGAGCTAGTGTTACCATTTCTGTCAACTGCATTAGGATCACTCATCTATCTAGCCGTGACTCCTATACCATGAACATCTTGCGCCCTCACAAGCTTGCTTGCACCCATCTTATGATCGAGGGCGGGCACGGCGTCTGTGCTCAGGTCCATCCCTGCAGCGTCGCCAAATCCAAGCGGCTGAGCTCTGGCTCGTGGGCCAGCCCCGTGTACGTCACCTCTCGTGGCCCTTGGTGCCTCGCCCACGCTCGAGCCGGATGCTAGCAGGTGAGTTGGGGAGCATGATACTATGCCCTGCCACTGCGGGAGTCGTGCGCCGGTTGTCTTTTCTTAGGGCATCCACATGAGAAGACTAGGCACAGCGTCTGCGCTCGGGTTCGTCCCTGCAGCGTCGATAAATCCAACAGCTGAGCTCTGTTCTGCGGGCTGGCCCCGTTCATGTCACCTCCTAGGGTCATTGGTGTCCAGCCTTCTCATATGGCAGCCTCGAGGGATTCACCCGGCGCAGGTTGCCTAACCATCTTGCGGGGTCACCTCAGGCGCTCTCATTCAAGACTAGGCACAACCCGCCTTGAGGTAGGGCCTCGTGAGTCCCGCGCTGGCTCACGGGTGCCCAGATACACCTCGTCTAGCCCCACCGTGCCAGCCACGCGTCCGGGCGAGGCTGTATACGCCCGGGGGCTCTCTACAGTAGGGAGTCCCCTCCCACAGTCCAGTGGAAGCACCACGCTCCGCGCTGGCAGACGACACGGTCGAAGAGCGGCTATGCCCGTGCAAGAACGGTAGCGCCATGATCCGCACTGGTGATAAACAACTGGGGGTGGCCTCACGGCCGCATTAACCTCAGGGAGCCCCTCGGCTCAGTGACTAGCCCCACCGCCCTGCGCTCCCCTCGGGAGGATAGCGCGAGGGGGCTGGGCACGGGGGATGCTCTCAAGTCACGCCTGGCGTACGCCCCACCAGATCCCCTAGGCCTGGTCGACACGCAACCCTCCCGAGCGCAAGCCCTGCGAGGATAGGTATGAGGTCTGTTCATACGTCAAGGGGGGCCCTTGGGCATCGCGACCCAAGGGCCTAACTGGTCCCGTAGCCCCTCACTCCCTGGTCTTGTCCTGGTTTCCGGTCAAGCCAGTGGTGGCTGAGGCACACGCAGGGCCAGGCCCTGCCGATGCAGAACGCTAAGGCCGGCTCACGCACCACTTCCCTCAGGGTTGTTCGTACGTCAAGGGGGACCCTTGGGCATCGCGACCCAAGGGCGTAACTGGTCCCGTAGCCCCTCACTGCCTGGTCTTGTCCTGGTTTCCGGTCAAGCCAGCGGCGGCTGAGGTACGCACGGGGCCGAGCCCTGCCGACGCAGAACACCAAAGCCCTGCCTAGCTCTTCCTACCTAGGGGCCGTTTGCACGTTAAGGGGGACTCCTGAGCATCACGACTCAAGAGCCTAACTGGCCACGTAGCCCCTCACTCCCTGGTCTTGTCCCAGTGACCTGGACAAGCCAGCGGAGACTAAGGTATGCGTGGGGCCGGGCTCTGCCGACGTAGAACGACAAATAGGAAGGGAAGCACGAATATCTAGCAATTATTACAAGCCAAATTGTCCTTCAAACATCAAACAGAAGTATTAACGCCTCCACAAGGCCCGTACATGTCACAGGAAAACGAAAATAGGGAGGAGCGCCGCCACTCACCAGCAGGCCCTTCCTTCAGCCCTGGGCGCTGCCGCCAGGAAGCGCCCCCTCGCCAACGGCATCGCCGCGCCTTGAGGAGTCGGTCTTGGCCGCAGGATCAATGGCCATTGGCTGGGGGAGGAGGGTTGATGACGAGGAACTTCTTCAGCAAGGCCTCCACATGGTCCTTCATGGCTTCAGCGGCGGCCTTGCAGCGCTCCGCCTCCACGGGCTTGAGCAGTACCCCGAGATCGGCGTTGGGATCGCAAAGGTGCAGGTGGCTAAGGACGCGTGTCAAGGCGGAAGAAGAAAGCACGCGAGCTTCCTCCTCCGCCAGGGGACCGATCTCGCGGACGACATCCTCAAGCGCCAAGACAAGATAAGGAAGCAGCTGGACAAGGCCTTCATCATCCGTCGCCAGCGGTTTCTCCAAGACCATCTCGTAGAGCGCCCTCAGCGCCTGGCAGGACCACTTCTCTAGGGACTTTAAGGCCGCGCGGTCCTCGGCCAGAACCTTCGCCCTGGTTTCCAGCTGGGCCTCCTGTGCTTCCGTCGCCTGCTTCAGCTCCTCTAGGCAACTGCGCTCCGCAGACAGCTCCTTTGCCAGCTGTTGCAACTCGGTGTCGCGACTGGCTATGACATCTTCTCGGGCATTCATCCTCTGCTCGTCCGCCTTGCACTTGCTACGCAAGTCTCGTAGCTCGGTCTCCACCGACTGGCAGCGCTCCTGGACGGTCCGCGCGTCCTTCAGTGCCGCCTCATGAACGGTTGCGGCCTGGTCGGCGGCCCGCTTGTCCTCTTCGGAGACCACCACGACTTGGCTCAGCATCTCCCTGACATACACGTTGGAACTCAACCAGCCGGAAACCAACTCCAGATGCCCAGCCACCAGATGACGATCGGCACCTTGAAGGTCATCCTTGAGCTGTGTCAATGCAGAAACGGCCTCCCTCGGGGCGCCGGGAGAGGCTGGAGGGCCGCGAGCTGGCGACATGACCGCAGTAGGGGACTGTGGCATAGCCAAGACCTCCTGAGCCCTGACAACGCCACCAGAGGAGTCAAAGACGGGAGCCCCCGAAGCCAGCTCGACCAAGGACGTGACCTCCACCTGAGGCTGGTCCACCGGGCCTTATGGTGGTGACCGTGTGGTGGAAGCAGGAGCTCCTCCACCACCCGCCTGCGTCAGGGGGGGCGTAGCCGAGCCAGGCCGCCGGACCTCCGGCGCGGTTGCCTCTCCCTTCATCTTCTTCGTCGACGGCGCTGGCCTAGCAATGCAGGGCGAGATGTTATGAATCAACAACGAAATCAAGAACGAAGACAAATCCTGGCCAAGGTACTTACTGGTCCACTGCAACAAAACACTGAGGCCTCTTCAAAACCATGGAGCCCAGGGGGCCCGCAGCTTGCGCTGCAGGAACGCGAGCCCCCAAGGCGGACAAGGCCGTAACAGCCGGCGCAACAATAGCGTCTGGCAGTGCCGAGGCCGAGGCGCCACCTCGGGAGACTAGCGCCGGCATGCTCTTTGTCGGGACCCCAGCTGGCGGCTTCTTCGCGGGGGTGAGCTTGGACCTCATGACAACCCCAGCCGGGGGTGCCACCTCCTTCACCGGGTGGTCGTCGGCATCGTCGTCGTCAGGCAGGGCACGAAGGAGGTCAGCCTTGGGTGGAGGGGAGAACTCCCTGGTCCCCTTCACGGTTGCCTCCGAGTCGTCTTCCCCGCTGGAGTCGCCCGAAGACACCTCCACCAGTGCGGCTACCACCTGAGCTTCAGGGGGCGCCGGAGGCACGAGCCCGCGCCCGTCGAAGGTGGGCATGGAAGCCGCCACCGTCGCCTCGTCCTGGCGACGGTACAAGGGGACATGGGAAGCAAGCGGATATCCCAGGTCGACCCCGACCAGGAGACGGAGAGCTGCACAAGCTGCTTGGCGGACAGGGCGTCACAGCGCAGCCGGAGGTTGTTCGTCTCGTCCCCGAGCGTCCACAAGGGGCGCGAGTGAGCCTGAAGTGGAGCCACGCGGCATGGCAAGAATTCCTTGACGACCATGGCCCCCATCAGCTTCGCCGCCTCAGGGTCATCAATGCTTTGCTTAAAGAAAAATTGCTTAAGATTGATGAATTGGCTAGGAACATGGATAGAATTACTCTTGATGTTGATTCTCTGAAACTTAGATCTATACCACCTAAGCATGATATCAATGAGTCTCTCAAGGCCATGATAATTTCCATTGATGAATGCAAAAAAAGAACCGCTAGGATGCGTGCAAAAAAAGAGTGCTTTATGAAAGCGTGTTCTTCTAGTTATCATGAAAATAAAGATGAAGATCTGAAAGTTATTGATGTGTCTCCTATTAGATCCTTGTTTTCTAATATGAATCTTGATAAAGATGGGACTGGAGATGAGTTTACTTTAGTTAAAAGACGTCCCAATGATTCGGAGTTTTTAGATCTTGATGCTAAAATTGTTAAAAGTGGGATTGAAGAGATTAAAACTTTGCATAGTGATGAACCCACTATTTTGGATTTCAAGGGATTCAATTATGATAATTGCTCTTTGATAGATTGTATTTCCTTGTTGCAATCTGTACTAAATTCTCTGCATGCTTATTGTCAAAATAAGGCTTTTACCAAACACATAATTGATGCTTTGATGCAATTGAAGAAAAACTTGAATTAGAAGTTTCTATCCTTAGAAAGCTTTATGATGAGTGGGAACCTACTATTAAAATTAAAATTAAAAATCATGAATGCTTTGCCTTGTGTGATTTGGGTGCAAGTGTTTCTACTATCCCAAAAACTTTGTATGATTTGTTAGGTTTCCATGAGCTTGATGATTGTTCTTTAAATTTGCATCTTGCGGATTCTACCATTAAGAAACCTATGGGGAGGATTAATGATGTTCTAAATGTTGCCAATAGGAATTATGTGCCCATAGATTTCATTGTTCTTGATATAGATTGTAATCCTTCATGTCCTATTATTCTTGGTAGACCTTTCCTTAGAACGATTGGTGCAATTATTGATATGAAGGAAGGAAATATTAGATTCCAATTTCTGTTAAGGAAAGGCATGGAACACTTTCCTAGAAAGAAAATCAAATTACCTTATGAATCTATTATGAGAGCCACTTATGGATTGCCTACCAAAGATGGCAATACCTAGATCTATTCTTGTATCGTGCCTAGCTAGGGGCGTTAAACGATAGCGCTTGTTGGGAGGCAAACCAATTTTATTTTCCTTGTTTTTGCTTCTGTTTAGGAATAAATATTGCATCTAGCTTCTGTTTAGATGTGGTTTTTGTGTTTTTATTAGTGTTTCTGCCAACTAGAACCTTTGGGAAGACTTGTGTGAAGTGTATATGATCATGCTGTAAAAAACAGAAACTTTAGCGCTCACGAGATTAGCCACCAAATTCTACTGGAGAGTGCTATTTAGTTGATTCTTTTTGCAGATGATTAATAGACAAATTCCTCACGTCTACCAATTTATTTCAAAAAAATTGGATTTACAGATTACTACAGACGGTTCTGTTTTTGACAGATTCTGTTTTTCGTGTGTTGTTTGCTTATTTTGATGCATCTATGAGTAGTATTGGGGAGTATTAATCATAGAGAAGTTGGAATACAGTAGGTTTAACACCAATATAAACAAAGAATGAGTGCATTACAGTACCTTTGATTGGTGGTTTGTTTTCTTATACTAACGGAGCTCACGATATTTTTGGCTAAATTTTGTGTTGTGAAGTTTTCAAGTTTTGAGTATGGCTTTGATGGATTATGGAACAAAGAGTGGAAAGAGCCTAAGCTTGGAAATGCCCAAGGCACCCCAAGGGAAAATTCAAGGACAACTAAAATCCTAAGCTTGGGGATGCCCCGGGAAGGCATCCCCTCTTTCGTCTTCATCTATCGGGAACTATACTTGAGGCTATATTTTTATTCACCACATGATATGTGTTTTGCTTGGAGTGTCATGTATGATTTGAGTCTTTGATTTTTAGTTTGCCACAATAATCCTTGCTGGACACACCTTTTGAGAGAGATAAATATGATTTAGAATTTATTAGAATACTCTATGTGCTTCACTTATATCTTTTGAGCTAGACAGTTTCGCTCTAGTGCTTCACTTATATCTTTTAGAGCACGGTGGTGGTTTTATTTTCTAGAAATTGTTGAACACTCATGCTTCACTTATATCTATTTGATAGTCTTTTAGAACATCATGGTAATCTGCTTTGGTTATAAAACTATTCCTAATATGATAGGCATCCAAGATGAGTATAATAAATACTTTCACATAAAGTGCATTGAATACTACGAGAAGTTTGATACTTGATGATTATTTTGAGATATGAGGATGGTGATATTAGAGTCATGCTAGTAGAGTAGTTGTGAATTTGAGAAATACTTGTGTTGAGGTTTGCAAGTCCCGTAGCATGCACGCATGGTAACCGTTGTGTGACAAGTTTGAAGCATGAGGTATTTCATTGAGTGTCATCCTTTGTGTGGAGGT
>LR738711.1:751806443-751823398 GCA_902687465.1 Secale cereale | reverse complement strand
GGGGGGGGGGGGGGGGGGGGGGGGGGCGATGGTTAACTCCTACCAACCTCTCCCCTAGGAGCATGCGTGTAGTACTTTGTTTTGATAACTTGTAGATTTTTGCAATAAGTATGTGAGTTCTTTATGACCAATATTGAGTCCATGGATTATACGCACTCTCACCCTTCCACCATTGCTAGCCTCTCTTGTACCGCGCAACTTTCGCCGGTACCATACACCCACCATATAACTTCCTCAAAATAGCCACCATACCTACCTATCATGGCATTTTCATAGCCATTCCGAGATAAATTGCCATGCAACTTTCCAACGTTTTGTTTGTTATGACACACTTCATCATTGTCATATTGCCATGCATGATCATGTAGTTGACATCATATGTGTGGCTAGGCCACCATGCATAACTTTTCATACATGTCACTCTTGATTCTTTGCACATCCCGGTACACCGTCCGAGGCATTCATATAGAGTCATACTTTATTCTAGTATCGAGTTGTAATATCGAGTTGTAAATCAATGTAAGTGTGATGATCATCATTATTAGAGCATTGTCCCAAAAAAAAGGGAAGGCCAAAGAAAAAAAGGCCCAAGAAAAAGTAGAAGAAAGAAAAAAAGAAAAGAAAAGGGACAATGCTACGATCTTTTTCCACACTTGTGCTTCAAAGTAGCACCATGTTCATCATAATAGAGAGTCTCTTGTTTAGTCACTTTCATATACTAATGGAGATTTTCATTATAGAACTTGGCTTGTATATTCCAACGATGGGCTTCCTCAAATGCCCTGGGTCTCCGTGAGCAATCAAGTTGGATGCACACCCACTTAGTTTCTTTGGTTGAGCTTTCATACACTTATAGCTCTAGTGCATCCGTTGCATGGCAATCCCTACTCACTCACATTGATATCTATTGATGGGCATCTCCATAGCCCATTAATACGCCTAGTTGACGTGGGACCATCTTCCTCCTTTTGTCTTCTCCACAACCACCATTCTATTCCACCTATAGTGTTACGTCCATGGCTCACGCTCATTTATTGCGTGAAAGTTGAAAGAGTTTGAAAAATTAAGGTATGAAACAAGTGCTTGGCTGAAACCGGGGTTGTGCATGATTGGAGTATTTTGTGTGACGAAGATGGAGCATAGCCTAACTATATGATTTTGTGGGGATGAACTTTCTTTGGCCATGTTATTTTGAGAAGACATGATTGCTTTGCTAGTATGCTCTAAGTGTTATTATTCTTATGTCAATATGAACTTTTATCTTAAATCTTTTGGATCTGAACATTCATGACACACCATAGAGAATTACATTGAGAATTATGTTAGTTAGCATTTCACATCAAAAATTATGTTTTTATCATTTACCTACTCGAGGACGAGCAGGAAATAAGCTTGGGGATGCTTGATACGTCTCCAACGTATCTATAATTTTTTATTGTTCCATGCTATTATATATTATGTTTTGGATGTTTAATGGGCTTTATTATACACTTATATATAATTTTTGGGACTAACCTACTAACCCAAGGCCCAGTGCAGATTGCTATTTTTTTGCCTATTTCAGGGTTTCGCAGAAAAGGAATATCAAATGGAGTCCAAACGGAATGAAACCTTCGGGAGAGTTATTTTTGGAACCATATCTTCACGGAAGACTTGGAGTACACGCGAGGGAACAAAGGAGGCGGCCACGAGGGTCCAGGGCGTCCCCCCTCCTACAGGGCGCGGCCCCCACCCTCGTGGGCCCCCTCTGGCTCCCCCGATGCCCTCCTTCCTCCTATATATATCCATGTACCCTGAAAACATCGAGGTAACAGACAAAACCCTAATTCCACCGCCGCAACCTTTTGTTCCCGTGAGATCCCATCTTGGGGCATGTTCTGGAGCTCCACTGGACGGGGGATCTACCACGGAGTGCTTCTACATCAACACCATAGCCTCACCCATGAGTTGTGAGTAGTTTACCACAGACCTTCGGGTCCATAGTTATTAGCTAGATGGCTTCTTCTCTCTTTTTGGATCTCAATACCAAGTTCTCCTCGATATTCGAGGAGATCTATTCGATGTAATCTTTTTGCGGTGTGTTTGTCGAGATCCGATGAATTGTGGGTTTATGTTCAAGATTATCTACTAGAAATATTTGGTTCTTTTCTGAATTTTTTTATGTATGATTATAATATCCTTGCAAGTCTCTTCGAATTATTGGTTTGGTTTGGCCTACTAGATCTATAGTTCTTGCAATGGGAGAAGTTCTTGGCTTTGGGTTCAATCTTGCGGTGTCCTTTCCCAGTGACAGCAGGGGCAGCAAGGCACGTATAGTATTGTTGCCATCGAGGATAAAAACATGGGTTTTATATCATATTGCTTGAGTTTATCCCTCTACATCATGTCATCTTGCTTAAAGCATTACTCTGTTTTTATGAACTTAATACTCTAGATGCATGCTGGATAGCGGTCGATGTGTGGAGTAATAGTAGTAGATGCAGAATCGTTTCGGTCTACTTGTTACGGATGTGATGCCTATATATAATGATCATGCGTAGATATCTATAATACCTAAATAGTTCATCCCCACTAACCTATTTCTCTTGACATGCAAGCTATACACATCAGCAACCACTCCCATGCAGCCACATCACCTATATTCACAAACTATTTTAACCCTTTGTCCTTTCGTGACTCCATGTCATCCTCTTTTGCTCTACCGCGCTTTAAATTCTCTTCATGTAGTGCCCCGCGTTATCTTCTTGATTTGTTATGGCTGGACTGTATGTCCTCTCTTCAATTCTATTCGTCTCCTTCAGTTCACCCACACGAACAGATCCAAGGCCACTTATGATTGTTTCCGTCTCCATCTTCGTCTTATTTTTTTATTGAAACAAAACATTGGACCGTCCGCTGTCCTGATAGTTCCTTCCATCTTCCGTGAATCAATGTCTCCATTGAATTGGTCTTCAAGTCTTGAAATCAAAACCCCCTTTACATCCTCACCCGGGTGTATTTATATACTGCTGTATGACGGTGACTTCTTCTGTAGTCTGCTTCAAACCCGGCTTCTCCCCTCCGTAGATCGAGATGTGGGCATGTGGCAGAGGGAATCGGCCGGCGGAGGCGGTTCCCTCTCCTCACAGCAAACTTTGTGCGTGCTCTTCCTCCCTCCTCTCTCGAGACTTGCGAGAGCTACACAGCAGATGGAGAGTGACAGCACCGGATCCACGTAAGTCTCCAACTATTAATCGAGCTCGCCGGGGGGTCGAGCCATGCCTACCCACTCCGTCCGCCTGTCAATCGATACGCTGGAATTGATACATAATATTTTTCTTGAAGATCGTCGTCAATGGAATCCCCGGCTATTAGTCCCAGCGAGGCGACGCTCCCGTACGTGTATGTGCCACTGGCCCCGTCCGACCCCATGGAGGAGCGCCGGAGCGCGGGTGGGGTGAGGTGGCGTGCGTGCGTCGTCGTGCTAGCCGAGTCGGCCGAGGTGGTGCTGGTGGTGGCCAGCGCGCTGTCCGGGTCCAGCAGGGGTGGAGAGGGTCATGCGCGCCGATGTGGTGGCGGACATGCCGCGGCTGGTGGAGATGGCGCGGAGCCCGGACAGGGATGCCGGCGGGTCGGAGAAGGCCTCCGGGGCGGCGAACGACATGGGGTTCCTCGGTGCCGGCGCCGATGCTGCCGGATTCCCCTGGAGCAAAACTATGCCGAGTGGCTGCGCCCCGGCTTCCATTTCTAGACCACGAAAAAGAGGATGACTGTACGTGATGCATGATCCATCCATCCCTTAATTTTCATTGTAGGGCACTGCACTGATTTTTCTCATTTGATTACATGTGGACGAAAGTGAGGCCACGACCAGGAGCTAGGCGGCGGCGGACTGGAGATTTTCTCTGTTAATACCGTCTCTCTTTCTCCGTAAATTTCTATATCCCCCTTTGGGTTAACTTTCTCGCTGTTATTTCTCTATATGAAGAATCAACAGAATGTGAATCCCAGACTCTGAATGTGTGCAACGGGTTCAGTGTGCATGTGCGACTGAATCCTGCAGCTTCGTCTAATTTATGTAATTGAGCTATTTTGTGGCACTCCCAAAGCGATTGTTATGAACCAGTTGCTTAATAACAATCTGTGATATTTTAGTAGTTCATAGCAGTAGAAAGTTTATTACAAGGGATGGGGACCACCATCTCATAGCAAATAGGTCGTCTCAACAAATTATTCATCTTTTATCCTTTCAACCAAATACAAAGTTAGCTATCTATAACCACTTCTTATCTTCTCAATAAACAGAAAAATGGTCATTCCTAGCCCTAGGTGGGGATACCCGCAGCCACCTAAATCTATCCGACAAACCAAATGAATCCCTAATTACACAAATATATTCATATACCTATTATAGCCTTAGAAACACTTAACAAGTCTCGCAGCAACGCGCGGGGTATCATCTAGTTCTCATAATTATTCGCTTTTCTATCAATTGCTCGACAGTAATTTGTTCACCCACCGTAGAATTCTGCTATCATGAGAGAAGCCACTAGTGAAACCTATGGTCCCCGGGTCTCTTCTCAACATATTAATCTACCGTCTACTTTATTTTGCTTTATTTATTTTCTGTTCTTATATCCAAAAATACCAAAAATATTATACTATCCTATCTATCAGATCTCACTTTCGTAAGTGACCATAAAGGGATTGACAACCCCTTATCGCGTTGGCTGCGAAGTTCTTATTTGTTTGTGCAGGTGCGAGGGACTCGCGCGTGGTCTCCTACTGGATTGATATCTTGGTTCTCAAAAACTGAGGGAAATACTTACGCTACTGTGTTGCATCACCCTTTCCTCTTCGAGGGATTACAACGCAAGCTCGAAAAGTAGCAGTGCTAAAGGAGTAGGTGCAGATGAGGAGTCCCGAGGCGTCACGCAATGGTTTCCATATCGATGCAACAAGACCAAGACCAGCAGGACAGCAGAACGAAGGTCATCGCGGAGCCCACGACGGCGTCACCACCAGAGCCTTTGGCAGGCGAAGACCACCTTTTGTCAGGATAGCTTGTACTAGTTGTCCCCCTTCAAATTTGGCTGTTGCAGGATCCCTTCCCGCTCAATATTTGGTAATAGGGCCCGGGCCACTATAAATACGACTAGCCACCTCCATTGGGATCATCTCATCGGATCGGGAGCTCATCTCATCTTGAGTTGATCAGATAGAAGGCCACACACCACAAGATCACTTGAGCACAAGAACCCCTCTCCTCAGGAGGCAGTTCATCCATGTATTAGTTCTTCCGCAGCCTACAAGGCAATCCACCACACCACACTGGATTAGGGTATTACACCACAACGGTAGCCCGAACTAGTATAAAACTTGTGTCCCTTGTTCTTCGGATCTGACGAGCTAGGCCTAGGGATCGGCAAGTAGACGAGATAGGGTGGAAGGAGAGATCTTCGTGCGCACCCCAGAGTTCGAACCTCAAGGGTTTTGCCGGAACCCAAGATCCGACAGAACTGGATTCTCCAGGTGCCCTGCAACCAATCCACCAAGATGTGTATTAAAGTTGCCACCTTAAAACTTTCCCTTAGTTGTTATTACACTCACAACTTTTCATGAATCTCACATACCAATCCACGTCTAGGAGCATGGCTAAGCAATAGTAACAAAGTGTATATTCCCGGGGTTGATCTCAAGTCATTGGGTTCCTACCTCATGAACTACTCAGCAATACCACATGTAACCAAGTCCTACTCATGCAAATCTTTGAGGGTGGAACTAATGCAATACAAACTGGGTATTGAATAGTATGATCAAAGTATGAACTTGCCTTGCTGATGATCGTTGAAACCTAGAGACTCGTAGTAGCAAGCTTCGCTCTCCAGAAACTCTATCGCGATCAAACAATAGCATACATAAGCAATCATGCAACAGAATCAAAGAACAGATCTCGAAAAACTCCGAAAACAAGCAAATAACTCTTGCAACAGAAGATAATTTCTAATAGTACCAAAATTAAGTGAATTTGGTCTTATCAGAAAGTTTAGGTCAAGAGCTTCGATTTGCAAAGAAAATCAACTCAAACGGAGTTACGAAACTCAAGTTACGATTAAAAAAGTTCAAACACAAATCTGTTTGAATTCAAATTTTAAAACTTTCAAAAACAAATTTGAGTTTAATTACTGGATAGATGAGATCAAAACGAAGAGTTTGGCGTTGGTTTCATCTAATTCCGACTAACGAGTAAAAAGTAGTGATCGATTTAAGATTAGGGACTAATCTATAAAAACTTTAATCGCGGATAAGTCCCTGACTAAAAATAATAGAAAATGAAAAGACTAAATAACGAACGTTTGTTTTCTGAAACTAAACAGCGGACATTCACTGAATAGTAAAACCTAAAAAACAGATCTAGGTTTTAAAAAAATGATCTAGGGTTTAAAAAATCGAAAGAAAACCGAAAAAACGGATCGGTTTATTACCGATTCGGGTCGCGGGTCGGGTCGAGGCTTGGGTCGGGGCTCCGGCAGCGAGGCGGGGCTCCGGCGACGGCGGCGATGCGGCAGAGGGCTCGGGCGGAGGCGGGCGTTGTGCGGTGGCGATGGCTCGGGCGGCAGCAGCGGCGGCGGCGGCTCGCGGGCACGGCATGGGCGGGCAGGCGGCGGGACGGCGATGCGGCGGCGGGGTGAGGTCAAGGGGGCCGGCGACGGTATATAAAGGCCCGGGGGCGTCGCCTTGGGAAAGGGGCCGATCGGCTCCGTAAGCACGGCGGAGTCCGGCTCCTCTACGGCGAGGGAAGGCGGTGGCTCGCGCTGGACCTGCTCGGTCTGAAAAAGTTTTTTATAACATATTTTTCTCAAAATACAGAAAAATAGAAAAATGCTATAAATACATTTTTTGGAAATTACAGAAAAATTCACACGGACTTAGGACCTTATGATTGACCTGGTGAACATTTTTCTGGGCCTAAATGCCTAAAATAAAAATAAACTTTTTAGTAATAATAAAATACTATAAGGAAAATACTTTTGCAATTAAAAATCCAATAAATATATATTTATTCAAATTTCAAATTCCAACATTTTTATTCTATTTTGAAGAAGTCATATTATCTTCTCTCGTTATTTTAAAAATATTAAAAATGAAATTTGGTAAAATAATATTTGATCCAACCCCACCAGGAAAATGATAAAAATGGTGGGTCCTTTTTGGAAAACTTCCAACTCTCTCACTTGGATCCTTGAGTTGATTAAAGTCTCTTGGATCAATTTCCAAATAAAATTAAATCCAAAAATGCTCAAATGATGAATGCATATGAATGATCTATGTTAACATCCAAATTGAAAATTGGGATGTTACATCAGTCGACATTCCGACTCCATCTTCGGCTCAAGTACACCTACATCGAACACTCTTCGTCAAGCCGTGCGTCAAGACCGACTTGACAACCGGAACCCACTTCACGGCAAGAGTTCACAAGAGCAATTTGAAGAGCAAGAATGCCGACATCGTCAAAACTAAGATACATTTGAGCAAGCGCAAGAACGGCAACGCCTACGCCAACAACAAGAAGAGCGAGCGCGCCAACACCAAGAAGAGCAAGATGTCGAGGCACAACATCAAGTACAACAACAGCGAGAGGAGCAAGCTCTTGAAGTGCAACGTGCACTACGTAACTCGCATCGTGCCATCGCCGCACGCAACCGACATAATCGGCAAGAGGAAGAAGCACTTCAAGATGAAGTTCAAGAAAGGCGCTATCAAGCGAAAATGCAACGCCAAGCTCCTCCTCAAGGAAGACAAGAACAACAAGCTCGACAAGAACCACAAGTTCGGCAAGAGCAACAAGACAATGAGCATCAACCATGCCAAGAGCAACATGAGGTCGACAATCCTCACCGTCAAGAACGCCCTCCCAATAGGCAAGCAAATAATGAAGAGCACCGCTATGGCATGGTCAAGTTCACAATGCCAAAGTTCTTCGGAAGCATCGACCCCAAAGAATATCTCTCATGGGCATTGAAAGTTGACAAGATCTTTCGACTCCACGACTATGATGAAGAGAAGAAGATCGCGATGGCATCCCTTGAGTTCCAAGACTATGTTCTTATTTGGTGGGAGCAAGTCATTGAAAGGCGAGAAGCAAAAGGAAAACCACTCATCACCACTTAGAACCAAATGAAGGATGTCATGAGAGCGTGTTTTATGCCAACACACTACAACCGCGATATGTTCAAGAAGTTGCAACTCCTCAAGCAAGGAACGAAGTCCATTGAAGAGTACTACAAGGAAATGGAGATTTCCATGATACGATCCAACATCACAGAGGATAAAGAGCAAACAATGGCGAGATTCTTGAATGGACTTAACTATCCTATCAAGAAAATTGTGGACTTCCAACTGTACATGAACCTCCTCGAGCTAGTACACCAAGCACCCAAAGCGGAGAGACAAGTACAAGAAGACTACAAGTACTCTAAGTTCACTTCCAAGAACTACGACTCCTACAACCAAGCTTCAACGACGTCGGCACCTCCTACCTCTACCAAACCATCTACAAGCATAGGCGACAAGTCAAGCTACAAGACTCCGACAACATCAAGTCGTCCTCCTACTATGACCAACTTCAAGCCGAGTGCTTCACCATCTACAATTCCTACCGAGGATACCTCCAAGACGAGTTCCATCAAATGTTTCAAATGCCAAAGACGAGGCCACGAGTCATTTGAGTGCAAAATCGTAAGGACCATGATCATCAATGATGATGGCTCCTATGACTCTATGATCGATGACGAGATGGAAGCCCTTGAGCATGTGGCCATGCATCGTCAAGTGAATGAAGATGAAGACAATCAAGTCTTTTGTGACAATGACTCGAGTCCCAATCTTATTGTCTCCAAAGTCTTGACACTTCAACATCATCAAGATGAAGACCAACGTTGTCACATCTTCCACACCAAGGCCGACATCAATGGTCGTTCCGTCAAGGTTATCATCGATGGAGGAAGTTGTCACAACTTGGCAAGTGAAGAGCTATGCGACAAGCTTCAATTGGTCAAGATGAAGCACCCTCACCCCTACAAGGTCCAATAGCTTAGCGACACCGGAACTATTCGAGTCGAGCACACCGTGCAAGTATCCTTCAAGATATGCGCCTATGAGGACACCTTGGAATGTGAAGTCGTACCTATGTCCGTTTGCCACCTCCTCGTTGGAAGGCCATGGAAATTCGATCGTGGAGTCATCCACAATGGACGTACCAACCATTATAGCTTCAAAATGAAGGGCAAGGATTTTGTGCTACGACCTATGTTGCCAAGTCAAGTGGTCGCCGACAACCAAGTATCAACCAACCATCATGGAGAGAATGGTGAGAGAGTGATCCACCAAAAGGAGAGTGAGAGCCACAGGCCCAAATCGAGTGCCTCCACGATGAGCGACAAGAAGAAACTAGTGTTATTTGCCACCAAAAGTGAGATGAGAGAAGTGTGTGCGAACCCATCAAGTGTCTTTCACCTCGTGCTTCTATGCAAAGGAGAAGCGGACCCACTCAACACTTCACCACCTCTACCTTCAGTGTTGTCTCAATTGTTGCAGGAATTCCAAGATGTCTTTCCCGATAAGCTACCTCCAAGACTACCTCCTCTTCGCAGCATCGAACACCGCATCGACCTCATCCCCGGAGCGCCCCTTCCTAACAAGGCACCTTACCGCGTGAACCCGGAAGAGACCAAAGAGATCCAACGGCAAGTTCAACAACTGATCGACAATGATCTTGTACGTGAAAGCATGAGCCCTTCTGCCATTCCAGTAATCCTTGTCCCCAAGAAGGATGGTACATATCGAATGTGTTCCGATTGCCGTCCAATCAATGCTATCACCGTTAGATATTGTCACCCAGTACCACGCTTAGATGAGTTTAGCGGAGCCATAATCTTCTCTAAGATTGATCTTAATAGTGGCTACTGTCAAATCTGCATACAAGAGGGTGATGAGTGGAAAACCGCTTTCAAAATGAAGTTAGGGTTATACGAATGGCTTGTTATGCCTATGGGTTTATCCGAAGCACCTGTCACGTTTATGAGAGTGATGCACTATGTTCTTCGGCCTTACATTGGAATCTTTGTAATAGTCTACTTTGATGACATTCTCGTGTTTAGCAAGTCTCTAAAAGATCATGCGAATCGTCTTAGCACCATTTTCCAAACCCTTTGCAAGGAAAAACTTTATGCCAACATGGAGAAGAGCAAATTCGGTGTAGACAAACTTTTATTCCTAGGATTTGTTGTTTCATCACAAGGTGTGCATGTAGACGCAACTAAGATTGAAGTTATTAAAACTTGGACTAAACCAACGAACCTACAACAAGTGCATAGCTTCCTAGGCCTAGCCAGATTCTATCAATGATTTATGAAGGACTTTAGCACCATTGCTATGCCTTTGCATGCTTTGAGCAAGAAGAATGCACCCTTTTTTTGGGGTCCTTCGCAAGACACCGCGTTCAATGAGCTTATAAAATTGCTAACACATGCACCTTTACTTGCCTTACCAAACATTGATAAACCTTTCGAGGTACATTGTGACGCTAGTGGTAACGTCATAAGAGGTGTGTTAATGCAAGAAAAGCGCTCGATTGCTTAATTTAGTGAAAAAATATCCGGAGCGTAAATTAACTGCCCCATCTATGACAAAGAGCTATATGCTTTAGTGAGAGTATTAAATGTTTGGGAACACTATCTTCGCCCTCGTGAATTCATTCTTCACACAGACCATGAAACACTTAAGTATCTTAAGGGTCAAACTAAGTTGAACAAGCGTCATGCTAAGTGGAGTGAGTTCATAGAGTCCTTTCCCTATGTCATTAAGTACATTAAAGGCAAGGAGAACATTGTGCCGGATGCGCTTTCCCGCAAATGCATGCTTGTTACCCAGCTTGACTTGACTGTTATTGGCTTTGAGCACATAAAAGACTTGTATGAGCATGATCCTTTCTTTGCGGATCCTTATGCTAAGTGTTTGACACATACATATTGGGAATGATATTACATCAAGGATGGTTATCTTATGAGAGCTAATAAACTTTGCATTCCCGAGTCATCTCTTCGTTTGCTACTTTTGGAAGAATCTCATGGAGGAGGACTTATGGGACATTTCGGACGCGACAAGACATTTGCAATGCTCTCCAAGAACTACTATTGGCCCAAGATGTTCTATGACATCTCATGCTTCACCAACCGGTGCTCTACATGTCGCAAAGCTAAGTCCAAAGCTCAATCCCACGGTCTTTATATGCCACTTCCTATTTCATATCAACCTTGGGAAGACATTAGCATGGACTTTGTACTTGGTTTGCCTAGAACTCAAAATGGAAAGGATTCCGTCTTTGTTGTTGTGGATCGCTTTTCCAAAATGGCTCATTTCATACCATGCAACAAGATAGACGATGCTTTACATGTTACAAATCTCTATTGTAGCAAAATCTTGCGCCTACATGGAGTACCCAAGACGATCGTCTCGGACCGCGACGTCAGTTTCCTAAGCTACTTTTGGAAGACGCTTTGCGCCAAGCTCGGAATCAAGCTACTATTATCTTTGGCATACCACCCACAAACTGACGGCTAAACGGAGGTGACGAACCGCACACTATTGACACTTCTTAGTGTGTTGATCAAGAAGAACATCAAGGAATGGGAGCAATGTTTGCCTATCGCCGAGTACGCCTACAACCGCGCTCGACACTCCACAACCGGCAAGTCCCCCTTTGAGGTCGTCTACGGCTTCAACCCATTGTCCCCATTGGACATTCTTCCTCTAACACTACAAGAGCGCATCAATATGGACGCAAGTGCACTAGAAAGTTATCTCAAGAATATGCATGAAGATACAAGCCACACCATCGAGCGTCAAGTTCAACGACTCGCATCCAAGATCAACGTCAACAAGCGACCCATCACATTTGACATTAGAGATCTTGTGTGGCTACACCTTCGTAGGGAACGGTTCCCCAACGAACGCAAGTCTAAGTTACTACCTCGAGCCGATGGGCCATTCAAGGTGCTTGCATGCTTCAACAACAATGTGAAAGATCGTGGATGTCGCCTAGAGAGGGGTGAATAGGCGCTTTAAAACAATTATAGTTTAGGCTTGAACAAATGCGGAATAAACCTAGAGGTTAATTTGTCAAGCACAAAACCTACAACAACTAGTCTTACCTATGTGCACCAACAACTTATGCTAAGCAAGATAAACAACTAGGTGATAGCAAGATATATAGCAAGAAACAATATGGCTATCACAAAGTAAAGTGCATAAGCAAAGGGCTCGTGTAAGAGATGACCGAGGCACACGGAGACGACGATGTATCCCGAAGTTTGCACCCTTGCGGATACTAATCTCTGTTTGGAGCGGTGTGGAGGCACAATGCTCCCCAAGAAGCCACTAGGGCCACCGTAATCTCCTCACGCCCTCGCACAATGCAAGATGTCGTGATTTCACTAGGGGACCCTTGAGGGCGGTCACCGAACCCGTACAAATGGCAACCCTTGGGGGCGGTCACAGAACCCGTACAAATTGCTCGGGGCGGTCTCCACAACCTAATTGGAGACCCCGACGCTTTCCCGGAGCTTTACACCATAATGATTGAGCTTCGAACACCACAAAGGTTGGGGCTATCTCCACAACTTAATTGGAGGCCTGCAACGACACCACGAAGCTTCACCACAATGGAATATGGCTCCAAAGTGACCTCAACCGTCTAGGGTGCCCAAGCACCCAAGAGGAACAAGCTCAAGGGTACCAAGCACCCAAGAGTAATAAGCTTCTCAACTTCACTTCCACGTATCACCGTGGAGAACTTAAACCGATGCACCAAATGCAATGGCAAGGGCACACGGAGTGCCCAAGTCCTTCTCTCTCCAAATCCCACCAAAGCAACTAATGCTAGGGAGGGAAATGAGAGGAAGAACAGAGAAGAGAACACGAAGAACTCCAAGATCTAGATCCAAAGGGTTCCCCTCACATAGAGGAGAAAGTGATTGGTGGGAACGTGGATCTAGATCTCCTCTCTCTTTTCCCCCCAAAACTAGCAAGAATCCATGGAGGGATTGAGAGATAGCAAGCTCGAAGAAGGTCAACAATGGGGGAAGAACACGAGCTCAAAGGATGATGTTCAATGGGGAAGAAGACCCCCTTTTATAGGAGGGGGGAAATCCAACCGTTATCCCCTCTCTCAGCCCGCACGACGCGGTACTACCGCAGAGGGCTGCGGTACTACTTCTGCAGGTTGAGGTACTACCGCTTGCGCGGTAGAGGCCAAATGAGGGCCTGTTGCAGAGGGCAATGAGCGGTAGAACCGCCGGAGCGGTACTACTGCGTGCCCTTACGGTTACGGTACTACCGTAAGGCAGGCATCAACTAGTACTGCAAATGCACGGAAGTAATAAATTACATCAGTGCCTACTTCCGCTGAGGTTGGAACAGTGCAAAAGTCCGGCATGGTAGTACCGGACCGAAGGCGCGGTACTACCGCGTAAGAGCGGATGTAAAAAAATTACATTCGCGCCTACTTCCACATGGATCAGCGTCAGGGCTGGAGGCAGCGGTACTACCGCTCACCAGGAGCGGTACTACCGCTCCCTAGAGTGGTACTACCGCATGCCACAAAGGCTTTAGCACTTGGCTGCCTTCATATCGTAGCTAAAGACAACAGAAGGATACAATAAAACCAGAACTGCCATAACTTCTTCATATGAGCTCCGAATTGAGTAAACTCAAGCTTGTTGGATAGAGGAAGACGAGTAGCATCAAACCAGCAACTAGTTATAGTAAGAAGAGGCAGGGAGGTATGCCTAAGATATAGAGGAATGAACCCTCCATCAGAAAAGAACCGACAAAACCTCTAACATCGAAAACATCATAGAAGATGCATGTGAACTCTATTTTTGATTAACTCGAGCTTGTCATCAAGATGACCATAAGCTCTAAGACTCACAAAGAGAACCGGCAAAAACCCCAACATCAAAAACATCATAGGAGATGCATTGAACTCTGTTTTCGATGAACTCGAGCTTGTCATGAAAATGACCATAAGCTCCAAATCTCACAAGGAGAAGAATCAAACAAGAACCAATAAAGATGATGCAAGGACGCAATGGTTTGAGCTCTCTACGAACGATACAATCAAGCTACTCATCAAGAGCCCCCCTTGATAGTACGGCAATCGATCCTATAACCCGGTCTCCAAACTACCACCATGAGACCGGTAAAATATAGAACCTATCAAGGGCAAACCTTTGCTTGCCCAAAGTCCACTTGAGCTAGATGTAGACGATCTTGACTTCCTCAAGTTGGACCACCTTTCTTGATTGCGTTGGCTCGGAGAAGACTAGTAGATTGCTCCCCCATACTCCACTATGGGTGAGCCACTCTTCGGCACATCTTCACAAGTCCATTGTCACCACAATGGACGACAAGCTTCAAGCATATGATCTCTTCGTGATGATCCACTTGAAGTTGCACACCGCAACCTAACCCCACAAAGAACTCTCACGAAGACCATGGGTTAGTACACAAAGCGTAGCATAATTTACAATGCTTACCATACCATGGGATCGCTTGATCCCTCTCGGTACATCTTCTACGCTTTGTGTGTTGATCAACTTGATTCACTCTTTGACTTAGTCTTGATCAACCTCTCATATGACCAATCTTTGGGTAATTTCTTGAATAGTACCTTGGTCAACACAAACTCTCCTTGAAACCAACAAATGCACTCCAAGAAAAGCCTATCGACAAATCCTTCAAATATAACTGAAGGCAACCATTAGTCCATAGAGATTGTCATCAATTACCAAAACCAAACATGGGGGCACCGCATGTTCTTTCAATCTCCCCCATTTTGGTAATTGATGACAATCACTTTCAAGAGAGTTTATACAAGGAATTATGCATCACCATGCAATGCACCAACCAATAATGCATGCGTATGAGATGCAAAAGCTTAGGAACAAAACCAAAGCAAGAAGAGACGACTATCTAAACTTTTCCACAGAACTCTCTGAAACTTCTCCCCCATTGGCATCGATTGCCAAAATGGGCGAAAAGCAAAGAAGGCCAATATAAATTGTGTTCCTCCATAAAATGTGTATTTCTCAATAAGAGAGCGGAACGCACTACACATATCCAAAGGTGGATACTTGGAGGAAGACAAAATATATTGAGGCTCAAAGATTGTTAAAGAATGATATGCCACAAAGACATAACAAAGAGAGAAACAAGCAATCATGCAATTAAAGATACCAATTGAACCAAGCTATCAAAAGATAAAAATTGAACTAACTAGACCAATGCTCCTACGAGCCACAAGAATATGATATTATGATATGTGCAAAGGAGTGTTCTAAAGAAACTATAGAAGCTCCCCATGATTTGTGCACAAATAAGAATATTTGTATTTGAATACAATGTGCACAAAATAGGATCATCACTCCCCCAAAATCACTACAACCTCACAAGAGGTGCAAGCGAGCATGTAGGAAACTAAGCCTAGCACATGCATCAAACAACTGGTTGAGCAACATATAAAAGAGGCAACTTGGAAATAGGCTCAACCAAAAAGATGTGTGTGAGTCATGGAAAAGCACTTGATAAGACTAATATAAGGATGAGCATTAAGCATCATCATAGTCTTTAATAGTTGAGATACAAGGTGCATGACATGTCCTTCGCACACACAACTAGCAAATGGATTCACAAGCTCACTAAAAAGAGAAATAACAACCAAGCTTGTGACAACCCATGGTGAAGATAGACAAAGAAAGCCTTATCAAAACAAGGGATACCAATTAGATGGCAATGCCTTGTCAATACAAGCATGAGGGAAATGATCTTCACCACAAAAGAGTGCATCAAGATGCAACGGTATAAGATCCGCACTCAAGACAAACGCTTTCACGAAGCCACCACAAAAATAATACAAGAAAGACAAGGTGGTCATGAATGAAAAAGATATCTTCTAGATATGTAATTTCTCTCAAGTGTATAAGATTCTAGGTGGATGCAAATCATGATGATGTCAATCCACAAAGAAGGATGTACACACGGAATAGTTATAAAAAGGAAAGAATAACATATCCACAAGGAAGTCATAAATATATCAATAAGATATTTGCTTGGAAGCATAGCACATGGCTAGATATGGTCTTATTGTATATAAATGAAATCCAACCACACGAGCATAAAAAAACATCACAACTAGCAACAAGAGATCATTGTTGGGATGCTTTCAAAAAGGAAGCAAGTATCACAAGAAGGAATGGAAAACATGCCATGATACAACCTACACAAGGTTGATGCAAGAAATGTGTGCATGAAGTAGATGATGATACTTGTTACCGAGATAGCATTGGAATGATGTGGAAGATACCAATTGAAGGTAGATAGTAGTTCATTGATCATCCTATCTTGACTCCAATAAGCACATGGTGACAACACCTTCCTTTTGAGTGAGCCGAGCATCCAATGCATCTCCAATTGTTCTTGCACCAACTTCACAAACAAAATGGTACCCAAACTCATTGGGACCAAAGAGTTAGAAACACCAATACATGGGACAAAATCCACATACATATGTGCATATATATATATATATATATATATATATAGGGTGGGTCTATTCTCATAACACCCCTTAAGACCTTATTCTCCTAACAAAAAGCTTATTCTCCTAACAACCAACTCGTCCACTCCCCGCCTCCTAGCGCCCGACGCCGGCATCCTCCCCAACCCCTCCCCGCCTCCTAGCGCGGGAGCGCCCAGGCGACCGGCGGCCAGCGTCCTCCCCAACCCCTCCCCCGCCTTCTAGCGCGGGAGCGCACGGCGGCCGGCGGGCAGCGTCCTCCCCCACCCCTCCCCGCCTCCTAGCGCGGGGGCGCACGGCGGACGGCGGCCGGCGTCCTCTCCCCACCCCTCCCCCG
>LR738711.1:751726041-751806391 GCA_902687465.1 Secale cereale | reverse complement strand
CGTAGCGCCGGAGCGCACGGCGGCCGGCGGCCGGCGTCCTGCACCTCACCTCCACCCCCCCCCCGCCTCGTAGCGGCAGCGGAGCGCCCGCCAAAGCGGCCAGCGATGCAGTCCGTCGGGGACGAAATTTCCGCGGCGGCGTTTAGGAAGCGACGCCGCACCTCACCTTCGCCCCAACAACACCTGGAGGATCCGCCCCTGAAGCATCCAGCCTCAGCCATGCATGACAGGGGGAAGCGAACTGCAACGTTGACTACTACATCGCATTCGCCGTGGATGCGAACTGCAATGGTGCACGTCCAGCCTTCTCCCGCAACAATGGCCAAGGTGGAAAAAGCGCATGAGTTCCTGCAGCGGAGGTGGACTGCACGACAACAGCAGCAAGAGCTGCATCTGCAGAAGGAGGGAACTGCATATAAGGTAAGAAAATCAACATACCAACCCCCACATCCAGTTTGCAGTGCCGTTTTTATACACATGCAGTCCCCCATCTTACGTCGACTGCAGTCACATGTGTCTCCAAAGTAGAAAATCAGAAAAGGATAGTTCGAAAAATAAAAAACGCTGTATGGATCAAAATTGCAGTCCACATTGACTAAAAAAGTAGAGCGCTGTTCCTAGAGATGAAGTGCATTGTTTCTTCACGTTAACTAACAGTGCCCCTGCTGTAGAATGACAAATTGAAAGTGCAAATTCTTACCGTTTGCAAAAAATATAATGATATATAGAACAAAAGATGCAGTTCATTTCATTGTTGACGTGCATAAAAAAAAGCTTTGGCTTAATAACCTGCAGGAATTCACTATGCCTCAAAAACAGAAGATGCCTCGAATCATTTACGACCCTGAGCCCCTGAACTGCATTGGAAGAGAAGAGTGGGAGATGCCTGGATGGATAACCCCTGAATTACCTAGGGGTTTCTTTAACACAACAAACAGAACTGCGTACTCCGTGGAGGAAGATGTAGAGGATAAAGATGAAAACAGTGAACCAAACGTCATTCGAGATGGAGAAGACAGTGAAACAAAAAACCCGCAGGATGACGAGGAGGAGGACGACGATCTGGTCTTCATGGGGGAACACGCGCAGAAAAATGATGAGGAGGAGGATGATGACGAAGAGCAAATCATAACAGTTATGCAGCCAAGGTACACGCGTGTCTTTGAAATATTTGGTCAGCAGATCAGAACGGATGATATAGCACCTCCAGAAGCCGATGTTGAAACCCAGCAAGTTCGGCAGGTCCATGTGCAAACGATTCGTCGACAAAGGGACAGTGGAATTCCACCAAGGCCGCCTACTGCCCAACAAAAGAATCGGAAACAGAATCAAGGAGGGCCGCAAGCAACGAAAAAAGTAAAGTTCTCCACACTCCTGCCTCCTCGCGATCCTCAATTACACAGGTCTGTTGTCACCCCTCCATGCCCAATAAACATCGGTGAGCTGCAAACACCGTTAGAAGAAAAACAGTACACGCACGTAAGCATCATTGCCTGACTAATGCAGTTCAGTTATTACGCATAGTTTCAGCTTGTGCATTCTCATTAACAAAAAAAAAGAAACATTCCATGTTGTGTGTGTGCAGGATGAGAACATGCTCCAAGAACTTGTGCCTGTGAAAGGTATGCAGTTCACATCAGAAGATGCGGCGCGAGAATTCTACAACACGTATGCGAGGCATGCAGGCTTCGGCACACGCAAAAACGGCGGATACAGAACAAACAAATACATCGTGTGCTCAAAGGAAGGCAGAAGCAAACAAACTGTCACTGATTATGACAGAAAGCGAGAAAAAACATCAAAGAGGACTGGCTGCAAGGCGGGGATGAGATTGAAAAAAAATAAAGGATGTGTTTGTGATAGCAGAGATTGAGCTCAATCACAACCACAGGATGATTGACAGCCCGACTATGCTTCTGCACATGCACTCGCATAAGATGGATGACCCGTTGCTCGATAAACTAGTGAAGGACATGCAGAGCGACAACCTCACACACACGCAGATGATGTCAACCCTGTCTAGGATGTCAGGAGGACTGCACTTTATGGGGCGCACCAGCCGTGACTGGGTGAACAGGTACGTTTACTAAAAACAAAAAAACAATATATCGTCTATTTCATGCAGTCCGCTTTGTGCATTTTCTGTAAGTCCATAATGCTGAAAGTATATTGTTAATTCAAACTGCAGGAAGCATCAATTCGCGAGGGAGGAAACAGAGGACGATGTGAAGAAACTCCTGGCTTTCTTTGAGAAGATGCAGCAAATAAACCCAGAGTTCTTCTATGATTACGACAAAGATGTCGATAACCGTGTGCGCAACATATTCTGGGCGAACACCAGCTGCAGGGGATCGTACGAAGATTTTGGAGATTGTGTCACATTTGACACTACCTACAAGACCAACAAGTTCAACATGCCTCTGGGCGTCTTCGTTGGAGTCAACCACCACCTCCAAAGTACAATATTCGTTGTGGCTCTCATCAGAGACGAAACAATACCGACTTTCGAGTGGATGTTCCGGACGTTCTTGCGTTGCATGAACAACAAGCGGCCAATCTGCATACTCACAGGTATGCTGAAAAAAAAGAGTGAACTTAAATAACAATGCAGTTCACTGCCAAGTTTTGTAGTACATTTCTTACATCCAATGAAAAAAAGGAAAAAAAGCAGAAAAAGGATATGCAGTTCTCTCAATAACTCGATGCTTGTTTTTTTTCAAAAACATGCAGATCAATGCCCCTCCATGGATGCCGCGATAAAAAGTACGCTCGTAGGCACGCTGCACAAGTTATGCCGTTGGCATATACTGAAAAAAATACAAGGATCACCTGTCCTTGCTGTACAAAGCCTATGAGAAATTCAAGGATGAGCTGACCTCCGTTCTCAACCACCCACTGATGCCATCAGAGTTTGAACGCGCTTGGCGTGAGCTCATGGAAAAGTATAACCTGCAAAATGATGAGATTATGAAGGCGCTGTGGGCAGACAGAAAAGAATGGATATCGGCTTACTACAAGGAGGTGTTCTGTGCACGGATGACATCGACACAGAGAAGTGAAAGCATGAATCGGATCTTGAAGAGGAACTTTGTCAAGGAAAGACACGACCTGCACATCTTTGCGTCCCAGGTGGACAGGTGCATCCAGACAAGGAAGGGCGTCGAGCACGCGGAGACCATAGCTAACGAGGTATATAAAACAGAGCAAATTTTTTAGAGATGGATGAGCAATTAATAAAAACAATACTCGCTTTCTTGATTTTTGCTGCAAAAAAGACAACTACTTAACTGGTTTTCTTTGTTTCACAGACGGAGATAAAGACTACTACTCAGTTTGGATTCGAGGTTCAGCTCTCCAAGATTTACACCAGGGCGGTCTTTGCCGACTTCAAGCAAACGCACTACCGCAGCACAACCTTCAGATCAGAGCAGTCCACTGACAACCCAACGAAATATTTGGTGCGCCACTACAACCGGTCTGATGATTTTGATTGGGCAAGACACGAGTTCCAGGTGGTTGCTGATGTGACGAACGGTATCTACGAATGCGAATGCAAGCTGTGGACACACACAGGTAAGCGAGACAGGAAAACAAAAAAAATAAGCACACGTAAAACAAAATGAAGTTCACTTATTGCTCGTAGCAAAAAAAAAGAGATTAAAAACAAAAAATATATAGTGAGGTTCACTATAGCAGCAGACACGGGACCTATTTATAATGCAGTTCACAAAACCAAAAATATTAAAAAATGTTGCCTATTTATGTGAAGTTTGCTGGCACGAGTAACCCAAAAAATTTCTTTTGCTGCAGGCATGTTCTGCGTGCACATCATTTGCATGTTGGATCAGCTGCGGGTGGACAAGATACCTGAACAGTACATATTGAAGAGATACACACGGAACGCACGCCAAAATCCAACTTTTGACCGCAGAGACTATGAGCAAACTGCTCCGGATGGGAGTTCGATGTTCTGCCGTAGGAGACTACTTGCAGAAACTGCAATGGACCTGGCGAACAGAGGTGTTAAATCGGATAGAGGGTACAACAGAGCTTTAGCTGGGATGAGAAAACTCATACAAGAAGTGAACGTAATAAATGAAGAAGAAGAAGAGGCAGAGAAGATAATGGATGCGCGGGGTGAAGAACAAGGAAAGGAGCACGAATATGCTGCTGATGGTGCAGTTCATAATATGGACGACACAATTCTTCCCCCGCCTGTTTCAAACACAAAAGGGAGAAAGAAAGAGAGCAAGTCAGCCAATAAAAAAGCTGCAGCAAATGAAAAAAGCCCTAGAAAAAATAGCAGGCCTGAGCCAGAACTGGACAGCGAAGGAAGACCACTGGGGGTAAGGATGTGTAAATCATGCAATAAGATTGCGGGACACAACTCAAGAACATGTGAGGAGAGGCTGAAACAAATCCATGCTGAAAATGCCACCACAAATCACCAAGCTGACCAACAAGATGATACGCCAAAGAGAAGACTATGTAGCGTCTGCAACAAGAGAGAGAAGCATAACGCGAGAACTTGTCCAAATAGAACAGAGGAAAAAGATGAAGAAGATGACGAAGAAGATGCTGACAGAGAAGAGAGTGAGGAAGCGATCGAAGCTGATGAAACCGAGGAGGAACATGAGGAAGAAGAAGAAGAAGACGAGGAAGAAGAAGAAGCAGATGAAGAAATCGAAGAACCATCATCAAAAACGAGGGGGAGAGACAGAACGCATAATCCAGCGCGTAGGCAAGCATCGCGGTCGCACGGTCCCGTTACGAGGGGTAACGCGAACAACAAGAGCAAGACAGAAGCAGCAACAACCGTTGAAACAAATGCAGTGCACAATCTGCGAAGAAGCACCAGGAAAAGGACGTAGATCAAACACATATGCAGTTTTGCATTTTAAAAAAACATATTAACTTCATCATTTATATATATCGTATCGTGTAATAATATGCAGTTCTCTTCTATATGAAAAAAGAAAATAAGATGAGAATTCCACTCTCAGAATGCGGTTCTCTTCTGTATGAAAAACCCGACATTGGAATGTCATTTTGAGAATGCAGTTCTCTTGCTCGTATAGAATCTGACCATGAACGTGAATCAGTACAGAAAAGCAGATAGAAAAGAAAAAAATGTAGAGTCAGGCTAGGATTCACATACACTGCAGTGCGTGCATGGTGCGTTTAAAAGCTTTAGTGCAGTAACCTTCGAGTACACAGTGCAGTGCGCTTAGTGCAAAAAAATGTAAACAAAAATGATTCCGCTTCTGAAGCGATGCAGTTCGCTTACGGGAAACGATTCCGCTTCTAAAGCGATGCAGTTCGCTTACGGCGGACGATTCGGTTCGCCTGCCCTAAAATAAATGCGCCCACTATCGCCCGAAGCGCCCGCGCCCCGCCCCTCCTCTATCCCGACGGTTGCACGCCGCACGAATGCCACGATCATCACGAACCCACGATCGCCTACACGGTTGGGAGAAGAGATCGTGTCCTCGGCAGAAGTTGCTGCCGCTCCCATTTAAATCCCGCGCTCCATCGAACAGGCCGTCCGCACAAAACACACGACGCTGCGCCTTCCTCCTCCTCTACCTCCTCTTTGCAGCAATGGGGTTCAGCAGAACCTACGACGCCGTGCATGCGCACGGGAACACGAAGCTGAAGGTGATCTACACCACCGACGTCGCCGCCATGGCGACGTACGTCGAAGAGTTCAAGACACTTCTCCAGCGGCGCCGCCAGAAGATCGTCGGCATCGACGTGGAGTACACACCCGACCACCGCAGAGCGGCCGTGGTTCAACTATCCATCGGCAAGTACCAGCCAGTGCTTCTTTTCCAGGTATGTGGTACATTGGGCAAGAGATGCGTCCCCTTCGACAGGTTCCTCAGCGACCCAAGGTAAGCAATTCTCTATGCCGAGTACGTGTTGCAGTTCTATATGCCCGTATATGCAGTTCCGAAAGGTATAACTTGCGGTTCACTTTCCTTAGGTTCGAGTTCGCTGGCTTCGCCATCGAGCAGGACAAGCAGAAACTCGCAGCCAGCGACCTCCACGTCACCAACTTCGTCGACATCCAGACGAACTGGAGGGTGCATGATGGAACGAAGCCACTGGACTCGCTGGGCGATGTAGCTGCTGCCATCATCGACGACGAGTACGCGGACATGAAGATGAAGATGACAGACCACGACCACAGCCTGTGGACTTCCATTCTCAGCACCAAGCACGTCGAGTATGCTGCCAAGGACGCCTACGCTGCGTTCGAGATATGGAACAGAATCAGCACCATGAAGAAAGGCCTCGCGCGCGCTGAAACAGAGAAGGCAAGGAAGCACCCGAGGTCATCCAAGAGGGGGTGGGGCAAGGGGGCATCAACTTCCACCTCCAACTCCAACGAGTGGAACTGGTGAAGCAGGACAGATGCTGAAACCCAAGGATTCCTGTCGCAAGTGCTCGATTTAGTTTCCCTCTGCGTATGTAGATTAGTTTGCTTTCGTTCTAGTTTGCTTTGGGACAATGTTTGCTTATGTTGCGTTAGTTTGCTTGATGATGTACTATGTTAATTATGACCGCAAAACCGTGGTTTCTATCTATCAAAATATATGCAGTTCTCCGTAGTCTGTTTTCAGTATGTATATTGCTTCAAAACTGCTGATGTAGCTAGGATACACATAAAAAACAAAACTATCAGAGCAGTTCGCATAGAGAATTCTTTCACAAAACTGCTCCTGTTAGAGAAGGTTGATGCAGTGCTCTTTTATTAAAAAAACTCTAGTTCCGTGTGTGGGTTAAAAAAAAGAAAAAGCTCGGTGGGGGTTTCCAGAATGCATGTTCTTCAACTGCTGCTGCTGATAGGATGCACATGAAAGACTATATGTAAAAAAGCAGTTCACTTATACTCAGAATTCTCATAAGAAAAAACACTAGAAACCACGCAAAAAATGTCAGATTATTACAACAAAAATGTCTCATGCTGCTGCTGCTCAAGAGAGACTGATCTAAAGCAAATTTAACTTGATTTCCAAACACTTTGCATGCCTAAAAAACATAGCCATCACAACATCCCCTGCCTGAAGACCAGCTTCCTCCACAAATTCCTTCCAGGCATCTTTGAGAACCAAACAATCATCAGAGCCAATAGAATACATAACATCAACATCATGATATCCATTCTTGCTGACCAACACCAAATTAACACAGCTTTCTGTTACCCTAACTAGACCAGAAGGGAATTTCTGCAAAGAAAAACAACAAGAACAGAAAAAAAATAAGAACAACTAAGAAAAAGATTACAATCTTTCATAAAAAAATATTGATGTCAACACGTAATAATATTCACTAGACAAACGTTGCTGCTGCTCCTACAATGTTCATAAAAAAACTACTATGGGAAAAGCAGTTCGCTTATACTTGGTAGCAAAAAAATTTCTTCAGAAAACTAATACTCCTACAAAAATTCAGGTAGCGTTAACTACAAACAACACATGAAAAAGAATATCCGAGAAATACATACCCATGAAACACTGACATCATCGTCAGTCAACTGATGGACGAATGGAGCCCGAAATCCAATACCTGAAGAATATAGAATAGAACGGAAAGCGTTGTGCCGCTGCTTCTGGTTCAGAACCAAACCTTCAGAAAAAACGCATGTCTCCAGCATCGGCTCCACCCTTGCCAGGCAGCCGCACGCGCAATCCATTGCCAGGCAAAAAACAGATCTAGTTGGGAGGAAAAACAGATCGAGCAGGAGTGGCGCCGCCACGCATAAGATGAGATGGGAGCCGCCAGGGATAAGGTGGGAGGGGAGCTAATTGACCCACCAGTATATATATATGTAAAACAAACAACATAAAAAAACGACAAATAAAGCAGTGCGGTTACATAACAAAATGCATTCCGCATTGCATATTGCTGCAGTCAACCGCGCTTGACCAAAGCAAAAAAAACTAATCAAACTAGTCCCCCGACACCCCCATGGCTGTAATGCAGTTCATACAGGCTCGCATTGCATATTAATGCAGTTCGCCGCACTACAAAAAATTCAACGCGCATTTGCATATTACTGCAGTCCACCGCTCTTGACCACGATTCACATACGAAAAACACAGCCTGCAATGCAGTTCTAACAACTATATAATGCAAAAAAACTCAAAGAACATCTTTGATAAACGACCAGAGCCAGTCGCGCCGCAAAAAAACGTGGACAGAAAACTTAAAATTCTTCCAAAATAACAACTTAATCCACTCCAATTTATACGGATAGATCAAAAGCAGCCCGTAAATGCCGAAAACAACAGAATATTACATACAAAACGCAGCAATTTCGATCCGCACTGGGGAGAACAGAGAAACAGAGAAAAGCGGACGAACGGACGCAGATCCGCCAAAATCCAAGGATTTCCGTCGTTTTCTCGCAGAATTCAGTGCTTAACCACAAATTAAATCAGCGCAAGCACGAATAAACCAGTAGAAATCAGTCAAACTAGCCAGAAACGATGCTAAATGAATGTTTCCTGCTGCACCTCTATGTGGTGCACAGCAGAAGAAGGAAGCAGTGCGCATAGCTCTCCAATGCAATTTTGCAATGCAGTTCAGAAGTGTTATGAGAATATTATTCTCATAATGTTATGAGAATAGACCGGCTGTATATATGGAAATGAATTTCATGCACATCTCATCCAAATTGAGACTAGGTGCAGTTACCCCTATATATTGGGTCAAAGAAAGAAAGCATGCCAAAGGAAATACATGAAGTAAATATGCATGCTCAAGACTTTCAAGAAATGATACCAAATGGAAAATAAATACCAAGTGAAAATAGGATACCAAATAGAGGAATCATCACTTGGAAGATATCATTAAAGGATACATCAAGGAATGAGATATCCATTGATACACGCAAAAAGAAGGATATTGAACTCCCAGAGGAGAGGATGGTTCCAAACAAACCAACCCATCTACAAAGTTTCATGATGGCACAAATTACCAAAAAGAAACGGCTTGCCTTCCACCAACACACACTTGATATAGATCACAAGATGAGCATTCTAAGAAAAATAGGATAGCTCCCCCAACCGCTATGCATTATAGATAATTTGCATTTGAATACAAAATGCACGATATGGGATCACCACTTTCACTATATCTAAAAAAACTAGACAAGCTCAAGAAATAAACAAGATCCACAAGTGGCATGGAATACAATGGGAGTTGACATAATCCTAGGAGGAAAATAAAAGCAAGGGCCAATGTAAAGATGATCAACAATTTCTACCCCATAAATGATTACCAATTGTCAAGAGACAAGAAGTATTTGGAAATAATTTCCACTGGTAGATTTCAAAGAAATCCAACTTCATCTTCACACCAAACACAAAAGCAAATTTGCAACTTGTAGAGCTAACATGCCACCTAGGAACAAGATAATTTACAATATCAATTCTAGGTGACAATATCTCAAAAGTATACATTTTCTAGGCTAGCAATATGCACATAGCATATTACTCCCCCATAATGTGATACCAAAGAAAAACTTAAACAAGAGGCAATAAGAGGAACCTACAAGAGATAATTAATGGACAATTTAGAATTTGAATTTCTCATATGAAGATATACCACATAGTGACTACATAATCTTGTAATATCAAAACTAGATGGTATTCCTAATGTACACACATTTATAGGATTGTGAGGTGCGCAAAGCACATCACTCCCCAAAAATGGAATGTTCCATTAATCTCTCACAAGAGCCAACTAAGATACAAGAAAGATGTACAAAGGCTCAACACACTACACACACGTACATGATGTGCAAACCAACATACACATACTTGATTTCTCAAGATAAGCAAATTGGAAGCACAACGTATACATGAAGTTTGAGCTTGTTGGTCCCCAACCAAGTTGGGTCCTAAGAGGTTAGTCACAATAGGTTTGGCAACCCAAATGGCTCTTTGCTTGACACCACTTTGAGTACCAACAAACTTTAAAAACACATTGCCAACCTTATCCTTCCCAAGAGAATAGATATCATCAATAATAATTGGGTTGGATAAGTTACCACTAGTGCATGAAGAAGCAACGCGACCTTTCTCACGACATAAGTAGCAACGTCTACTCTTCTCTTTCTTCTCACTTGATTTCTCAACTTGAGAAGCATTAGCTCGAGTCTTCTTGGTAAGAGGCCTTTCTTCAACTTGAGGTTGAGCATGAGAATGAACTTTGGGCCGCTTCCCTTGTTGCTGGTCATTAATGGGCTTCTTATTCAATGGGCAAGATCTAACATGATGCCCTTCAATTTTTCACTTGAAGCAAATAATCTTGGCCGAATTCTTGACTTGTCTTGGCCCTTCTTATTATTGCTCTTGGACTTCTCCTTCTTATTGGAGTTGAATCCAAGTCCACCTTTGTCATTGGGGAATTTTTGCACACTCAAGATATTGTTGAGTGTGGACTTCCCTTCATGACACTTTTGCATGTCAATCTTCAAGGAAGTGACTTCGGCCTTGAGCTCTTTGATTTCATCTACATGGTTAGTATCAACCCAAGTAATAGAGAAAGTATAAGCTTCATTGTTAGAGCAACATGACAAGGAAAGTCATTCAGCACAAGATGTACCAATGTTATGCATAGATGAATTACGAGGACTAGCACATGGCAATATAGCATTTTGCCTAAAAGAAGTGCTAGTATCTACATGAGACTCACTTGATGTTACCTTAGTGATCATAGCCTCATGAGCTATCTTTAGCACATTATGGGATACTAGAAGATCATCATGAGAGCTTGTGAGCTTTACATGACTTTCTTCCAATTTCTCATAATTGCTAGATAGCAACACAAGTTGAGCCCTTGGCTCAACATTCTCCTTCAAACTGGATGCTTCACTAGAAATAGAGTTAGTAGCACAAGCATCATCAATAATAGCAAGAGGAGAAGGGAACTTGGCAAACTCTTTAGAATATGAAGCTTTAAGTTGAGCATGAGACTCGGTGAGTTGGATGAGCTCACTCTTAATGACCCTTGAGCCATTTTCGAGGTGCTCAAAGTCCTCAAGGAGTTTAGCATGCACAACTTCAAGCTTCTCATTTTTAGTTTCAAAATCATTAGCCACCTCGAGAGCTCTATCACGGGATTCCTTTATTCTAGATAGTTCTAGAGCAAAAGTCTCCTCAAGAGATTCCTTGGTGGTTTGTTCAAGTTCAAGAGATTGCAAGAGGTCGGCAATGTCATTAGTGTAATCATGCTATTGACCTTCCATTTTCTCAATGGTGACCTCATGCTCCTCTAGACGAGATTCCAACTCATCAATATATTTCTGGCCCTCAATGGCAATGGACATAATTTCCATGAAGTTGGAACGAGCAATTTTATTCTTATGAAGAGCTTCAAAAATCATTTCCACCTTAACTTTTAAGGAGGCAACATTATCATTATCTTAATCGTTATCAACATCATCATCATTATTATCATCATCAATATCATCACAAGATATACTGGGATTCAAAGTGGGAGATACCTTTGAATCCTTAGCCATAAGGCAAAATGCAATAGATGATGATGTAGGATCCCTTGAAACACCATTCAATACCACATCTTGTTCCATGGGGTGTTGGGTTTCCTCTACATTGCTAGCACAACAATTCGAGGAAATAGGTGCATTTTTATCATGGCAACAAGACATAGCAATCGTATCATCATGAGATTTAGTCAAGCAATTTCTACAAGATATGCAAGAACTATTAACACAAGCATGTGAAACATTGGGAGTGCTCGAAGTGTTAAAGTCCAAAGATGAAGCATTGCAATAATAAAGTGATGAAGGATCATCAATAATAAACTCACTATAATCATTGCAATGAACACCACTACTCACCATATCATTACCTTGTGGCAAACCACATGTAGGTGAAGTAGAAGAAGTTGAGAACACAACACGACCGGAGGTGGAGGGAGAACAATCGTCCCCACAAATCTTGGACACACCATATTTATCTTGAAGCTTTGTCCACAACTCATGAGCATCCCGAAACGACATGAGTTGAAATATAACTACATTTCTCAAAGCATCGAAAAGCACATTGGAAGCTTGAGCATTGAGATAAGAGTTTTTCTCATCCTCTAAAGATAATCTTTGGGGATCCTTTGGAGGAGAAAACCCATATCTACAATTTGCTCTAAATTTGGGTCCATGACCCTAAAGAGATTAAGCATGCGAATAACCCAAACATCAAAATTTGTGCCATCGAAACTAAGAGTGTTAGAGAATCCTAAACCCCTAGTCAACATCCTTACTCTCTAGGTGGTTAAGCCCTATAAAGAGATACGAGGCTCTGATACCAATTAAACATCGTGGATGTCGCCTAGAGGGGGTGAATAGGTGCTTTAAAATAATTACAGTTTAGGCTTGAACAAATGCGGAATAAACCTAGCGGTTAATTTGTCAAGCACAAAACCTACAACAACTAGGCTAACCTATGTGCACCAACAACTTATGCTAAGCAAGATAAACAACTAGGTGATAGCAAGATATATATCAAAAAAAATATGGCTATCGCAAAGTAAAGTGCATAAGCAAAGGGCTCGGGTAAGAGATAACCGAGGCACGCGGAGACGATGATGTATCCTGAAGTTCGCACCCTTATGGATGCTAATCTCCGATTGGAGCGGTTTTGTGCTTGACAAATTAACATCCAGGTTTATTCCGCATTTATTCAAGCCTAAACTATAATTATTTTAAAGCGCCTATTCACCCCCCTCTAGGCGACATCCATGATCTTTCACAATGCATACAAGATCGACATTCCACGCGATAAGTGTACTCCGTGAGCAACATTTTCAATGTCAAAGACCTCTCTCCCTACCATGGTGATGAAGCTTTTGATCCGAGGTCGGATCTTTCCCAAGGGGGGGTGATGCGGAGCATCCCACGAGCATCCCCATGAACGTACCTACATCTCCCATGACACCACTCGGTCCTATGACAAGAGCCCGAGCCAAGGCTATCGAAGATAAGGTGAACTTGCTTCTCTCCAAACTACCACTTTCTCCCTATGAGACACGGCTACTACCTAAGGTGGAAACCATATGCATGATCAGGTACCTACAGGATAGCCATGGATCAACTACATTCAACGGACAAGATGGCGAGGACGACAAGTACATGGACCAAGAGAAGGAGCTGCCTGAACTTCACAGCCCTCGGACGACCGACGAGGACCGTACGTCCGCTGCCTGGAGGTTCCAGCTAGCCAAAGTGCCTACCGGCGAAGTCTACAGTGGTCGGACGTCCAACGCTCACCGGACGTCCGACTCCCTCTAGCGTCCGGACGACCGACGCCCACCGGACGACCGACACCTCAACTATAGAAGCAAAAGGTCGGAAGAACGTGACCCTCTGGATGACTGACGCACCGGACGACCGACCCTGACCGGACGTCCGACACTTCAACACCCGAGCCGAAACATCAGACGCCCGACGCGTCTCGGACGTCCAGACCCTCGCGAGCCACCGAATGTTTGGTAACCATCGGACGTCCAACGCTTGTCTATGCACAGTGAACCGGGCCTATGCCCATGTACCCCTCACTTACCCCATCGTGGCCCTAGACTATATATACTCTATCCCCTCCTCCTAGTTAGGGTTAGCATTGTGATAGCTCATCTTAGACCTAGAGCTTTGCTCATCTGATCCTTCGAGAGATCGCGGCCCCTCTATGGAGAAGATCCACACCGGATTCAAGATCTTATCACAGAGAAGACCCTCTTCAAGACCTCCTCGCGGAGAATACTACCTTTTTTATCGTCCCTTATTGTGTTTGGATCATTGTGTTACCTGTGTTGTTCATCGATCTAGCATATGTGTGATTGTCCTCGTCGTTCTTGAGTGTTTCCCCCTCATGATTTCTCCTAGTGTTCATCGTGTTCTTCGTGGGATCCCCTCCATTTCGTGAAAGATCGTCCCCAGGGTATCCACCCTACACCATGTTGTCCTACGGTGCCCTCTGTCTGGCGCAAATGTGAGGGGTCCCCATTGTAGGTGTTGCAATATGTTCATGGTTCTCTTATAGTGGGTGGCGTGAGAGACAAAAGCACAGACCCGAGTAAGGGGGTTATGGCGTACTGGAGTAAAGTCTACTTAAGGCTATGGTTGGGTTTTACCCTAGTGCTCTTTAGTAGTTGCGGATGCTTGCTAGGGGTCCAATCATAAGTGCATGCAATCCAAGTAGAGAAAGTATGTTAGCTCATGCCTCTCCCTCATATAAAATTGCAATAATAATTACCAGTCTAGCTATCGATTGCCTAAGGACAAATCTTTCTCTTGTGTTACAAAAAGCTTGCTAGTACACTACTAAGTTTATTTTCTAGCAAAGTACTCGTAGTTTCCTTCTCGCTAAGTACTTCCAGTTTTATTCATGTTTTAGATAAAGCAAACGTTAAGTGTGCGTAGAGTTGTATTGGTGGTCGATAAAACTTGAGGGAATATTTGTTCTACCTTTCGCTCATCGCTAGGTTCGGCACTCTTACTTATCGAAAAAGGCTACGAACGATCCCCTACACTTGTGGGCTATCAAGACCTTTTTCTGGCATCGTTGCCGGGGAGCAATAGCGTGGGGTGAATATTCTCGTGTGTGCTTATTTTGCTTTATCACTAAGTAGTTTTTATTTTGTTCTTGTTTTCTATCTTTAGTTATGGGTAGGAAACACAAAATAGCAAAAAATATAGTAGTACCTACTAAACCAATGGTTGAATAACCACCCAAAATCTATCACACTACTGAAGCTTTTTACTTGGATCATCTTTGTTCCCTATGTACTCATTTTGAAACCCCAACTAGCTTAGTCGAGGGAAAATCATTGGATGAGGATGCTTGTTATGTGCGACGTCGCTTATCTCAAAAAGGGAAACTTTTATGGCATCATATTAATACTATGCATTGCTATGCTTGGAATTTATGTGTACTATATGATTTGACTTGTTGTTCTGAAGACCCTAAGAAACACCTTCCCTAGCAATGTGAGTTTAGTGATAATGGAATTATATCTTCTTATGCTAGAGGTGTTTATAGTTATTATGATGTTGAACAAATTGAAGATTTTTTTTGCTTTTAAGGGTGCTTATTAAATTGCTTCTTTGATAGAAAAGTATTATGCTACTCTTTACAAATCTGAAATTTTTACCATACTTAAATATTTCTATGATAACTATGCTTCTAATGCTTATGTTAAACCATATATTGAGCACTTCTCTATTTTCCAAGAAGAGACTAATATTTTGTAGGAGTCTATGGAAGAAGAAATTGATGACACTTTGAGCTCATTAGATGAAAAATATGAGGATGAGAGCAAAGAACAAAAGGAGGAAGAGCATATTAGCTACCAATGACCACCTCCTGATGAGAGTAACTCTTCAACTCATAATTGTTTAATTTCCCTTCGTGCTTACCGAAGGATGAATGCTATGATGATTGCTATGATCCCATTGATTCTTTTGAAATATCCCTTTTTCATGAAGTTGATGCTTGCTATGCTTGTGGCCAAGATGCCAATGTGAATTATGCTTATGGATATGAACTTGCTATAGTTCCTGATGTCGAGAATGAAATTGTTGCTACTGCACCCAAACATGATAGTCCTATTATCTTTTTGAATTCTCCCAACTACACTATATCGGAGAAGTTTGCACTTATTAAGGATTATATGGATGGATTGCGTTTTGCTACTACACATGATAATTTTGATGAATATAATATGCATGTGCTTGTTGATCCTACTTGCAATTATTATGAGAGAGGAACTACATATCCGCCTCTCTATGCTTCCAACACGATAAAATTGCAAGGAACTGCTTATACTATGCATTGGCCTTTACTTGATGTACATTAATTGTTCTTTTATGACATGCCTATGCATAGGAAGAGAGTTAGACTTTGCTGTTACATTACACACATCACTTTGTGCTCACTACTAAATTACAAATCATTGCTAGTTAAAATTTTCTTTGATATACCGTAGGATCCGGGTGGATCCATTACTTGAGCACTTTATGCCTAGCTTAATGGTTTTAAAGAAAGCGCTTCTAGGGAGACAACCCGGAAATTTTATATAGTCATTTATTCCTGTTGAGTGCTTTTATAAAGTATTAAAACAAAAAGATAGAGGGGAACCTAAAAACTTTTTCAAAAAGAGAAGCGATTGAAAGGTGATGCATTGGAGAAGTGAGGGTCGACCTTGAACACTTGTGTTCATGCTCATGGAAACAATGTAGAATTTTTCATCAAAGTTCTTGCAAAAATAATTATCCCCTTGTACAAATCCATTATACTATAAAAATAATGTGCCAAGATTTTTCTTTAGGATGATTAGATTGCTTGTTGGTATGTGCGGTGCAAAATCAGAAACTTTGGTTGTAGTGCGTGCTTTTTCATTTTTTACTGGAATGTCAAAAGTTTCTAAAATTATTACACGGTACTTATATGCATTTTTTTTATTTTTTCCAAAATTTTCAGAATTTTTAGAGTTACAGAAGTATGGTCAATGTTCAGATTGCTACAAACTATCTTGTTTAAGACATATCTGTTTTTGATGCATTGTTTTGCTTGTTTTGATGAAACTATCGATTCTGTTGGTGGAATAAGCCATGGAGAAGTTATAATACAATAGATACAATGGAAAAACAAAATATGAATGGGTGCAACAATTCTTGAAGTAGTGATTTGCATTATTGTACTAACGGATCTCACGAGCTTTCTGTTGAGTTTTGTGTGGATGAAGTGTTCAAAGATCTAGGAGGTCTCGATATGCGAAGGAGGAGAGGCAAGAGTCTAAGCTTGGGGATGCCCAAGGCACCAAAAGTAAATATCCAAGGAGACTCAAGCGTCTAAGCTTGGGGATGCCTCGAAGGCATCCTATCTTTCTTCAACAATTATCGGTATGTTTCAGTTTTTGTTCCGTTTACATGATATGCGTAAATTCTTGGAGCGTCTTTCGTGTTTAGTTTTCACTTTTCTTTTATGCACCATGCTTATATGAGATAGTCCATGGTTGATTTATAGAATGCTCATTGCAGTTCACTTAAATCTTTTGAGTATGGCTTTATAGAATGCTTCATGTGCTTCACTTATATCATTTGAAGTTTGGATTGCATATTTCTCTTCATGTAGAAAACCGTTATTTGTATAATGCTCTTTTGCTTCACTTATATTTATTAGAGAATGGTCTTTTGTAGAAATAATTAAACTCTTGTTCTTCACTTATATCTATTTAGAGAGTCAACAAGAATTGGTCAATTGCATAGTTAGTCAGAAAATCCTACATAAAACTTATGGACCACTGAATATGATATGTTTGATTCCTTGCAATAGTTTTGCGATATGGAGATGACAATATGTGGGAGGTACTAGTGGATGATCGTGTTTAGTAAGATATTGGTGTTAATGTTTGTGATTCCCGAAGCATGCACGTATAGTCTCTCGTTATGCTAGGAAGTTGGAGCACAATTTATCCTTGATTGTCTATCTTTGTGTGAAGGTCGGGGGTGCGCGATGGTTAACTCCAACCAACCTCCCCCCCTAGGAGCATGCGTAGTAATACTTGAAGGAATATGCCCTAGAGGAAATAATAAAGCTGTTATTTTATATTTCCTTGTATCATGATAAATGTTTATTATTCATGCTAGAATTGTATTAATCGGAAACTTGATACATGTGTGGATACATAGACAAAACATCGTGCCCTAGTAAGCCTCTACTAGACTAGTCGTTAATCAAAGATGGTTATGTTTCCTAACCATAGAAATGTGTTGTCATTTGATGAACGATATCACATCATTAGGAGAATGATGTGATAGACAAGGCCCATCTGTTAGCTTAGCATAATGATCGTTATGTTTTATTGCTATTGCTTTCTTCATGACTTATACGTATTCCTCTGACTATGAGATTATGCAACTCCCGAATACCAGAGGAACACCTTGTGTGCTATCAAACGTCACAATGTAACTGGGTGATTATAAAGATGCTCTACAGGTGTCTCCGAAGGTATTTGTTGGGTTGGCATAGATCAAGATTAGGATTTGTCACTCTGAGTATCGGAGAGGTATCTCTAGGCCCTCTCGGTAATACACATCATAATAAGCCTTGCAAGCAAATGACTAATGAGTTAGTCATGGGATGATGTATTACTGCACGAGTAAAGAGACTTGCCGGTAACGAGATTAAACTAGGTATGAAGATATCGACGATCGAATCTCGGGCAAGTAACATACCGATGGACAAAGGGAATTACGTATGTTGTCATAACGGTTCGACCGATAAAGATCTTCGTGGGATATGTAGGAATCAATATGGGCATCCAGGTTCCGCTATTGGTTATTGACCGGAGAGGTGTCTCGGCCATGACTACATAATTCCCGAACCCGCAGGGTCGCACGCTTAATGTTCGTTGACGCTAGAGTAATATTGGGATATTTGATGAGTGGTAAACAAATGTTGTTCGAATTCCTGGATGAGATCCCAGACATCACGAGGATTCTCGGAATGGTCGAGAGGTAAAAATTTATATATGGGAAGTCATATTTTGGGTTCCGGAAAAAAGTGGGGTTTTTTCGGTATTATACCAGGAAGCTTCTAGAAGGTTCCGGAGGATTCCGGAGGGGTCCGGAAGTCCACAAGTGGGTTCACCACGTCCCAAGGGCTGGCATGGACTAAGGGGAGGCGCCCTGGCCTTATTGGGCGAGGCGCACCAAGTCCTCAAAAGCCCATGTGACTAGGGAAGGCAAAAGGGAAGGAATCCTAATAGGAATAGGATTGGACTTGGAGTCCAAGTCCTCTCCCCTATTGATGTGCCCTAGGGCTTGGAGGGGCTGTTTTCCACGCCCCTCCACATATATATAGAGGGGAGGGGTGCCCCAAGAGGACACACAAGACCCTTGGCACCCCTCTCTCTCCCGTTACTCTGTAGTTCCATCGCCTTGTCCCGGCGACGCTTAGCGAAGTGATGTCGGTGCTACACCATCACCATCACCACCACGCCGCCATGTTGGTTGTGATCCCATCTACTTCTCCTCTCAAGCTTGCTGGATCAAGAAGGAAGAGACATCATCGAGCCGCATGTGTGCTAAACTCGGAGGTGTCGTACGTTCGGTACTTGATCGGTTGGATCGTGCAGTTGTTCCGCTACATCAACCGCGTTGATATAACGCTTCCGCTTACGGTCTATGAGGGTACGTAGACACACTCTCCCCCTCTCGTTGCTATGCATCTCCTAGATAGATCTCACGTGAGCGTAGGGAATTTTTGAAATAGTATGCTACGTTCCCCAACAGTGGCATCAAGAGCCGGGTCTATGCGTAGATGATATGCATGAGTAGAACACAAAGGAGTTGTGGGCGTGGGTATTGCTTGCCGTCACTAGTTGTTTCTTGATTCGGCGGTATTATTGGATGAAGCGGCCCAGACCGACATTACATGACCGCGTTCGTGAGACTGGTTCTACCGACGTGCTTTGCACACAAGTGGCTGGCGAGTGTCTGTTTCTCCAACTTTAGTTGAATCAGATTCAATGAACATGGTTCTTTTTGAAGATAAAAAAGCCATCACTATACCACGCTGTGGTTTTTATGCCATAGGTAAGAACGGTTATTGCTAGAAGCCCGTAGCAGCCACGTAAAACTTGCAACAACAAAGTAGAGGACGTATAACTTGTTTTTGCAGGGCATGTTGTGATGTGATACGGTCAAGACGTGATGAGTTATACGTTTTTGTATGAGATGGTCATGTTTTGTAAATTATCGGAAACCGGAAGGAGCCTTATGGTTGTCTCTTTATTGTATGAATTGCGAAAGCCATGTAATTGCTTTACTTTATCACTATGAGTTAGCGATAGTAGTAGTAGCAATAGTTGGCGAGATGACCACGGCGCTACGATGGAGATCAAGGTGTCAAGCCGGTGACGATGGAGATCATGATGATGCTTTGGATATGGAGATAAACAATGCACAAGATGATGATGGCCATATCATGCACATATCTTGATTGCATGTGATGTTTATCTTTTTATGCATCTTATTTTGCTTAGAACGGCGGTAGCATTATAAGATGATCCCTTACTAAAATTTCGAGGTATAAGTGTTCTTCCAGAGTATGCACCGTTGCGATAGTTCTTCGTGCTGAGACACCACGTGATGATCGGGTGTGGTAGGCTCTACGTTCACATACAATAGACAGTTTTGCACATGCGGAATACTCGGGTTAAACTTGACGGGCCTAGCATGTACAGACATGGCCTCGGAACACTGGAGACCGGAAGTTCGAGCGTGAATCATATAGCAGATATGATCAACATAAGATGTTCACCATTGAAAATTATTCCATCTCACGTGATGATCGGACATGGTTTAGTTGATTTGGATCACGTGATCACTTAGATGACTTGAGGGATGTCTATCTAAGTGGGAGTTCTTTAGTAATATGATTAATTGAACTTTAATTTATCATGAACTTAGTCCTCATAGTATTTGCAAATTATGTTGTAGATCAATAGCTCGCGTTATAGCTCCCCTATGTTTTTGATATATTCCAAGAGAAAACTAAGTTGAAAGATGTTAGTACCAATGATGCGGACTAGGTCCATGGTCTGAGGATTATCCTCATTGCTGCACAGAAGTATTATGTCCTTGATGCACCGCTAGGTGACAAATCTATTGCAGGAGCAGATGCAGACGTTATGAATGTTTGACAAGCTTCGTATGATGACTACTTGATAGTTTAGTGTCGAAGATATTGAACACGGGTGTCCTCATCGACCACCCATAGTATTTCAAGACAATTGGGGGCCGCCTGTCACCCCCCGACCACCTGCTCATCGGGCCACCTCCTGGGGCAGCTAAGTCCAGGAGCCGGCTGCCAGCAGGCGGCAGGGGCCCGAACAGGCGGCAGCCTCATGGTCAGCGACCATAAGACGGCCTCACGCCTCCTCCTCGGGGCGCGTGCTGGGGAACCACAACAAGGCAAAGGCATGGCTACAGTTGAGCATGTCCTTAGAGAATCTATAAGGGTGTGGCTACAGTGAGGGCGTATCTTACGGATGCCTCTTAAGCGGTGTATCACTGTAGCCATATTGCCAGTGACCAAGCCTCGGTCAAAGGAGGCCATGATCCCACCACCCACAGGCGGCAGAGCCAGCAGGCGGCTGGCCCCACCAGCCAGTGGGTGAACGAGAAGCAGGCGGCCCCTGGCAGGCGGCCTGGGGGACGGTCCGCCTGGTAGCAGGCGGCTCACCATGCCCTAGGAGTCTGAGCCTCATCAAGATGACAAGACAGGACGTGGTGGCAGCGTACGGCATGAGGTGGTGGCACTGTAGCCATTCCCCTCCTGACGATCCTGACGTCAGCAGAAGCGCGCCTACAATGAAAGGCAGTCACGAGGGCCCATAGACGGCGGGCCTCGGCAAACAGGCGGGAAGGCCGGCACCCGAAGACGCTGACAGCTGGGGGGCATTCCGCCTGGATTATTATTGTACCCCTGGGGGGTAGGCCTATATAAACCCCCCAGGGTCCTCCATGTGGAGGGGTTGGACTCTAAGAAGAAGAGAGACACATAGAGAGATAGGGAGAAACCCTAGCGCCATTCTGATTCCCTAGAGCGGAGGTTGAGAGCTAGCCTTGCCCTTCTTCCCCCTCTAGACGACACAGCTCAAGGAGCAACCTTGTAACCACCTTATTGACATTAGTCATGACGTGGAGTCCCCGCAGAGCAGGACTAGGGGTGTTATCTCCACGGAGAGCCCCAAACCTGGGTAAGATTCGTAGGCGTCCTAAGTACCGCCTTATCCCACTTCCAGGGCTCGGCGACGTTCTATTTTCCCCATGCATGATAAGCCATCCTTTGGCATATGTCGCACCAAAACCCCAACATTTGGCGCCCACCATGGGGCAAGGTGCACCGTCGTCCGGAGACATGTTCTGGACGGGAACTTTGTTCCTTCCTAGCGAGCATAGCTAGCCCGGCACGCCCACAGGCGTGGATGCCGGCATGCTTCGTGGCGCTGAGGCCGCATGCGCCGCGAGCGGACTCGTCGACCTTCTCGTCGGCATTCACATTCGAGACGAGCCCTCTCCGGCTGCAGAGCCAGTCGCCCCGGAGAAATGCCTCGTCGCGCTCCTCGACAAGCTCCACATCGTCGACGAGCGCGCCTCCGACATCGAGTCCGTGGGCTCCTCTGATCCACCGGTCGACATGGTCATCGACCTCGTTGCAGCGTCCGTCGATTCCTTCCCCGAGCACGTGGTGATCATCGATGATCCCTCCCCACTGCAGCTTGCGGCAGTGGCGTCAGCACCGTCACGGAGGTGCTGGCCACCAGCCACGATGAGCCTTCCACTGGGTCGGGCCAAGACCCGCTGCAGGTAGCCATGCAGAGCCTCTCCGCCCCCATCGCCGCGGGGACGGACGGCGCGGCACTGGAGGCGCTCGGCGTATCGCTCCTCGACAACGCCAACAAGCTGGCCGCTTCCCGGCGCCTTACCGAAGCCTACCGCCATGAGTTGGACCATGCCATAGGTGGCACGCCGGCTGTTGGCGAGCCCAACCGGGCTGGTGCCGTCCGCGACCGCGGCGGAGTGCTGGCCGACATGTTGGGGGCCCCACGACCCGTGTACCCCACCCCGTCGGAGAACCTAAGGGATGCCCAGGCGGCAGTCGATGAGCTAGGCCACTTGGAGGGGGATGAACTTCGCCGCATGACTCGGCGCGCCCGGCAGCTCCTCGACGTGGCTGCCATGCAGCAGGAAGCCCGTCGCCGGGCATCAGAGGCCGGCGCGCAAGCAGATAACCGCCCTCTTCGACGGGAACAAGGAGCCACGTCCCATTATCCAACAGTCGGCGCCCACAACCGGCGTGACTCAGAGCCGGCTGCTAGCCGCAGTAGACAAACTCGCATCACCATCGAGCGCGATCAAGACGGCCGCCCAAGAGCTGTAGAGCGGCGAGAGGAGCGCCCGCCTCTTCCTCGCCAGGAGAGGTGTGTGTCTCCTCCACCTGTTGACCACCCTTCTCTCGCAGACTGCTTGGGCCGCCGCGAGGGAGTCGGGGAGAACGACGCCCGCCACCGCCTCGACCGACTGGCTCGGTCCCACGCGGTCGAAGAAGAAGACGCCCTCGGCCCAGCCTGCTTCGGCCCTCGCATCCGTGACGAGCCTTTTCCCAAGGGCTTCTCACTCCCCAGAGACACCCCCAAGTACAACGGATCGGTGAAGCCACATGACTGGCTGGTGGATTACTCCACGGCTGTCAGCATAGCAACCGGCAACAGGCGCGTTGCGTTGAAGTATGTGCCACTCATGCTCTAGGGCACGCCCCGGATGTGGTTGAACAGTCTCAAGCCCAATAGCATCAACGGCTGGTTGGACTTCACCGACTCCTTCACTCGCAACTTCACCAGCACCTACAAGCGTCCTCCCAAGCCACGCCAGCTCTCCTTATGCGTCCAAGGCCCGAATGAGTCTGCTCGCGATTACCTGACACGTTGGGCAGAGCTGTGCAACTCTTGCGAGGGAGTGCACGAGGTACAAGCCATCGAGTACTTCACGGGCGGGTGCAGAGAAGGCACCTTGCTCAAGCACAAGCTCCTCTGCGACGAGCCCGCTACGCTGGACAAGCTGCTGAGCATAGCGGACAAATACGCCACTGCCGATTCCTCCATGAAGTCCGAGCTGCAAGTAGATGCCTCCGGAAAGATGGCTCCCCCGGCTCCTAAAACGCCGGCTGGAGAGTCCAGTCGGCGCTAGCAGCACACTGGTCACAAGCGCAAGGCCCACCCACCGGCTTCCAACAGCCGGCTGGTGGCAGCAGTTGATGGCCAGCAGTCAGAGGCACAAGCAGGACCCAAACGCCAAAAGGGCGGCAAGCCGGCCTGGCAGCCCACCTTCTCCTTCGATCAAGCTCTGGACGCACCCTGCAAGTTTCACAGCGGCGCGAAGCCCTCCAATCACACCACACAAAATTTTCATTGGCTCACGCGGATTGCTAGGGGAGAAGCTCTGCCACCGCCGCCTGCTAGGAGGCGGCTCTGCCACCCAAACCACCGGCTGCTCGCCCAGGCGGCCAGGTTCAGGACGAGTTCCCAGAAGAGAATGGAGCCTACGTCGTCTTCACAAGCCAGGCGGATGATAGGCACAGCCGGCGCCAGCAGCGCAGAGAGGTCAACACCGTTGCCATTGAAGCCCCAGAATTCATGCACTGGTCTGAAAGGCCCATCAGCTGGAGCCGTGAAAATCACCCGGTTGTCATGCCTTCACCAGGAGCTTACGCATTGGTTCTGGACGCAACTCTCTCCACCGACAGGCGGGCCTGTCATTTCTCCCGAGTGCTAGTAGACGGCGACAGCAACATCAACATCATGTACCGTGACACCATGGAGAAGTTGGACATCAAAGAAAAACAGGTTCAGCCTACCAGGACCGTGTTCCACGGCATCGTTCTGGGCCTCTCTTGCTCACCAATTGGCAAGGCCAAGATTGATGTCCTATTTAGTGACAAGAAGCATTTCCGACAGGAGCCGGTCTGGTTAGAAGTGGTGAACCTGGAAAGCCCCTATCACGTGATTTTGGGCCGGCCAGCTCTTGCGAAGTTCATGGCAGTACCCCATTACACCTACCTCAAGATGAAGATGCCGGGTCCCAAAGGAATAATCACCATAGCCGGGGGCTACGAGAAGTCCATCGCATGTGTGACTGCCAACAGCTGGCTGGCCAAGTCCCTTGTCGTGGCTGAAGAGAAGCGCCGCCTGGAATGGCTGGTGGCAATGGCTGGCAAGTAGCCAGCCATACCAGCCGATCCCAGGGAGGCGGAGCCGCAAGGCTCGTTCCAGCCGGCCAGGGAAACAAAGAAGATTGTGTTGGACCCGTCTCACCCAGAGCGCTTTGCTGTCATAGGGTCAAACCTAGACAGCAAATAGGAAAGTGAGCTCGTCGATTTCCTCTGTGAGAATTGGGACATCTGAAAGGACCGATATGGTTGACTAGAGGGGGGGTGAATAGGCAACTAACAATTTTTAGCTTTTCTTAACCACTTAAAATTAAGCGACAAAATAAGTTGTCTAGATATTCTACTAGGAAGACAACTAAGATAAAGATGCACAACAACTACACATGCATGCTATAGGAATTAAACAAGTAAAGCATGCAAGAGTAAAGGTAAGAAATAACCACAAGTAGAACCGGAGGAGACGAGGATGTGTTTCCGAAGTTCCTTCCCTTTGAGGGGAAGTACGTCTCTGTTGGAGCGGTGTGGAGGCACAATGCTCCCCAAGAAGCCACTAGGGCCACCGTATTCTCCTCACGCCCTCACACGATGCAAGGTGCCGTGATTCCACTAGTGGTGCCCTTGAAGGCGGCAACCGAACCTTTACAAACAAGGTTGGGGCAATCTCCACAACTTGGAGGCTCCCAACGAACCACGAAGCTTCACCACAATGGAATATGGCTTCGAGGTGACCTCAACCGTCTAGGGTGCTCAAACACCCAAGAGTAACAAGATCCGCAAGGGATTAGTGGGGAGAATCAAATATCTCTTGGTGGAAGTGTAGATCGATGCCTCCTCAAGCAATCCCGAGCAAATCAACAAGTTTGATTGGCTAGGGAGAGAGATCGGGCGGAAATGGAGCTTTTGGAGCAACAATGGAGTAGTGGGGGAAGAGGTAAGTCTTCTTGAAGAAGAAGACCCCCTATATATAGTGGGGGGACAAATCCAACCGTTATTGGAGGTTTCAGGCCGCAGAGAGCGGTAGTACCGCTCATGCGTTGCGGTACTACCGCTGGCTGAGCGGTACTACCGCTTGGGAAGCGGTACTACCGCGTAGGCAAAAGATTGCGACATGATTGACAACCACGGATGAAATAAATTACATCCGTGGCTACATCCGCAGGGGAAAACGGTAGTAGCAAAACGCGACACGGTACTGCCGCTTAGGTTAAGCGGTACTACCGCGTTGTATGCGGAAGTAAAAAATTACTTCCGCATCCACTTCTGTACTTAGGCTCAGCGCGTGGGCCAGATACACGGTACTACCGCTCTGGGGACGCGGTACTACCGCGGGAGCGGTACTACCGTGTCGGCAGGCGGTACTACCGTGTAACTGCGCGGTACTACCGCTTGCTAGGCTGTTGATCAGTACAGAAGCCACATATTTGCAACAACGAAAGATAACCGGTTGGACCTCCAGAGAAGCACGGAAAGGTGGTGAGGGAGAAAGATGTGTACGTGTTGATTCTACCCAAACCTTTCCGACGCGGACCCCCTCTTAATAGTACGGCTTTCCTATTACTCAAAGCCACCGACAGGGAGCAAAAAGAAAACACCGTCCTTCATAGAATCCGAGGGGCAAGCAATCGTCTTGTGCCATAAGGGAGATATACCTGTATGAGCTTAGAGCACATGATCAGTCCGCAAATGCATTGTCATCAATCACCAAAACTACTTAGGGAGAAATATGCCCTTACAATCTCCCCCTTTTTGGTGTATTGATGACAACACGAGATTTGCACAGAAAAGAAATAATAGAGTATGCAGTACAAGCCCTAGAGTATAGGAGAGCTCCCCCTGGATGTGTGCCTTCATACGATTGTGCTTTGGACTGCACAGCACACATACTAGGTATAGTGCTCCCTAATAATCTACACACGAGATACTCTATATGACACTAACTGCACAGGATAAATATTAAAGACATAATGATAATGAGTTAAACGATAACAGGGCATATGTCTTACACCATATGATAGTCTCACAGAAACTCGCAAAATAAACCAAGTTCAACGATAAACACACGAACACGACACACAAGACACAAGACGGCAAATCACTCTCCCCCTTTGTCATCAAGACACCACAAAGGGGAAAAGAGGAAACGAAGACGGGTGGCAGCCCGGGAGAAGCTCAGTCGTCATACTCGTCATCAAACCCCTCCTGCTGCTCCTCCTGATACTCATCATCAGATCCCTGCTGCTCTGGCTGATACTCCTCATCAGATTCTGACCATTTGTATCCCTGGCGAGCCATCCAGGTAGCCTCAGGAGTGATGTTGTCCTCCGATCCATTGGAAACCTCCTCTCCATACAAAGCCAGAATCTTCTTGTCCCGCTGACGTGTCTTCTTGTCAGTCACATGAGCACGGTATTGCCCCTGAGCCTGCATGCAGAAGAGGGCCTTCATCTTCTGCTGTAGCCTCTTAGCCCAAGAAGGCTTCTCCACTGCAGAGGAAGAAGGGGGGCAAATCTGCCAGAGCGGACATCAGCAGTCTCCTCCACAGGCTCATCCTCAGTGCCCATCTGGGCAGCAGCAGCCTGAGCACGAGTAGTGGTGTTGGCCCAACGAGTCTTGACACGGAGCCGGATAGGATCATGGCGGTAGCAGTCGGCCTCGAACTCCTCCTCTGGATACAACTTTGCCCAAGTCTTGGAGATGAGCAGAAATAAGAATGGACCATAGATAGGTACCTTGCGAGTGTAGATGGCAAACCGGAGCTCATTCCACATGATGTGGGAAATGTCAAGTGGTGCAGCCTGGGCGGAGCGAGCCTCTTGACACATCAGAAGCATATCAACCAGATAGGCATGGACCTTGTCCTTGTCTCCAACACGAGGGAACAGCGTGTTGCGAAAGATCCGATACATGATGTCCAGGAAGGGATTCAACACCCAAGTTGTTTTGCCACTAGCAAGGGTCTTGGCCTCATAAAATGGAAGCAGTTTGTCCTTGTTAGCTGATTCAGGATTGGCGTGAGGCCGAAAACCAATTGGGTTATGGAGACCCTCATCGGGAAGCTGAAGAAGATCCATGAACTCCTTCCAAGTAGCGGTCATCTTGTGACCATGGGTCATCCAAGTCATGGGACGATCCTCCTTGGCCTGAAAGTTGACCGAGGCATAGAACTGCGCAATGAGCTCAGGGTCAAAATCGTTCTGGAATGTCATGATGTGCTCCAGACCCAGCTGCTTGATCAAATCAAGGGCTTCTGCAAAGTATGCCCGGTTCTTATCCTTCCTCATGTGCTCCACATCCACCCAGTGAGCATCCACATAAAGGTTGGCCTTGGTCTTGAGCACCTCATGATAGATGCGAAACTGTTGCTTGGTCCAGAAGATATCATCGTCAGGAAAGTGCTAACGGGGTTCTCCATATGGGTTGATCTTCCTTCTAGCCATGAACTCACCAGCAGGCATTTCCTCCATAGACATTGATGATTCCTTGCGCTTGTTGGCTGAGGTCTTGTACCGGCGCTGGGGATTGGAGCCCTTTGGCACATCACTTGGGGTACGCAGGCGCTTGGAACCGGTGTCACGAACTGGGTTGGTACGACGACCCTCAAAACCTGAGCCACCACCTAAAAACACAAACACAAGACCACAACAACACAAATACAAGAAGAATCAATGCCAAAGCCTCGAAAGACACAAGAAACCAAGGGAAATAGAAATGAGAGCATGCCACGAAGAAAGTATGAGCCAAGCGGTAGTACTGCTGACCCTTGTGGAAGTAAAAAATTAGTACCGCAGGGTAAGCGGTAGTACCGCATGTCACATGCGGTAGTACCGCATACGCTGCGGTAGTAAAAATTTACTTCCGCAAGAAGAGGCGGAACTAAAATATTAGTACTGCATGCGGAGCGGTAGTACCGCATTGGGTCGCGGTAGTACCGCTCGGCAAGCAGTACTAAAAGTTTACTTCCGCCCGAGGGGGCGGAACTAAAATATTAGTACTGCATGCGGAGCGGTAGTACTGCATGCGGAGCGGTAGTACCGCATTGGATCGCGGTAGTACCGCTCGGCAAGAAGTACTAAAAGTTTACTTCCGTCCGAGGGGGCGGAACTAAAAACTTAGTGCTGCATGCGGAGCGGTAGTACCGCATTGGCCCGCGGTAGTACCGCTCGGTACGCAGTACTACAGTTTTTACTTCCGCCCGAGCGGTAGTACCGCTGAGGACAGCGGTAGTACCGCTCAGGTCAGATCAGATCTGGATTACATCATGCGGTAGTACCGCGGTTCTCCAGCAGTAGTACCGCACGAAACAGATCTGAGAAGAACAGATCTAGAAACTACCAACGAGATCGACACACGGTACTACGGCTGATCATAGTAACTTCGTAGCAACATCTCTAAGCATATTTCTAGTGCACAAACACTCTTCCACAACCTAAGCATCCATGGATAAGAGCACGAAGAACACAAAAACACTAAGTATCTCCCCTAACCCTAAAAACTCAGGCAAGGCAATAAAAGGAGGGGAAAAGGGGAGAAACCTGCATCCATGGCAAGAGGACGTGGTGGGGAACGATCCCACCGGTCGGAAAGCGAGAAGAGTGGCCGAGGGAGGAGATCCGGCGAGGTCCTCCGGCGGCGTTCTTGAGAGAGAGAGAGACAGGGACGACGTGGGGGTTAGGAGTGAATGGGTATGGGGGAGATGGAACTCCCCCTACCTGCTTATAACCCCCACACGTTCTGATATGTGCGGTAGTACCGCGGTCATTGCGGTAGTACCGCTCGCCGGGCGGTAGTACCGCCCTACCAGCGACAGTAAAAAAATACTGCCATGCTGGAGGTACGGTAGTACCGCATGACCTCCGCGGTAGTACCGTAACCAGTCACGGTAGTACCGCTTCCCCAAGAAAATGCACAAAAGAGGCAAGAGGCTTTAAGCATGAGAGAGTAAAAACACCACGAGCACAAACAAAACATGAAACACAAATTCCTCACAAGAGGGCGGTGGCCGAGGCCACCTATGTTTGAGTTTTATAGATATGGCACCGCGAAGAATTATCCTTGGGCCCATGATCAAAGCTCGACTTGAAGCATTTAGGCCAACTATGTATGGCAAATGAAAAAGTTTTGGTTAGTTTATGCATAATGGGGGGAGGAATAGTTCATTGAGAGAACAGTACTCCCCCTAAATCCATGCCTGCATCTAGACAAGATAGCTATGTCGAGTGTGAGGAGTGTGTGCATAGAGTCAAACCACATTGCTCAAATCAATGATATTTAGCTCATGCCTTAACTCGCGAAATCTTGCTTCATCCAGAGGCTTCGTGAAGATATCTGCAAGGTTGTCATGAGTGTTGACGTAGTGAAGCTCGATTTCTCCTTGCCTTATGTGATCCCTGATGAAGTGATACCGAATCTCAATATGCTTCGTCTTGAAGTGAAGCACCGGGTTGCGAGAAATCTTGATGGCACTTTCATTGTCACACCAAAGAGGCACTTTGTCACAAGTGACACCGTAATCCTTTAAAGTTTGCCTCATCCATAAGAGTTGAGCACAGCAACTGCCAGCTGCCACATATTCTGCTTCGGTGGACGAGAGAGACACACAACTTTGCTTTTTGGAAGACCAACTAACAAGAGAGCAACCAAGAAATTGGCACCCTCCCGAGGTGGACTTCCTATCCACTTTGTCTCCTGCCCAGTCAGAATCAGAGAAACCAACAAGGTTGAAATTTGCTCCTCTTGGGTACCATAAGCCAAAGTTTGGGGTATGAGCCAAATATCGAAAGATTCGCTTGACAGCCACAAAGTGACTTTCCTTAGGTGAGGCTTGAAACCGTGCACAAATTCCCACACTCAACATAATATCCGGTCTAGATGCACAAAGGTAAAGCAAGGATCCGATCATAGAGCGATATACCTTTTGATCCACCGCTTTACCATTGGGATCAATGTCGAGTTGGCATTTGGTTGGCATTGGAGTAGTAGCCGGCTTGACATCACTAAGGTTGAACCTCTTGAGCATGTCTTGAGTATACTTGGATTGTTTGATGAAGATGCCTTCTCTTCGTTGTTTGATCTCAAATCCAAGGAAGTACTTCAATTCTCCCATCATGGACATCTCAAAATGTGTGGTCATGAGTGCGGCGAACTCATCATTGAAAGCTTTGTTAGGAGAACCAAAGATAATATCATCAACATATAGTTGGCATACAAACAACTCCCCTTTGACCTTCTTAGTAAAAAGAGTGGGGTCGATTTTCCCAATTTCAAACCCACGATCTTGTAACAACTCGGTAAGGTGCTCATACCACGCTCGTGGGGCTTGTTTAAGGCCATAGAGTGCCTTATCAAGTTGATACACATAATTGGGGAACTTAGGATCCTCGAACCCCAGGGGTTGTTTAACATACACCAACTCATTAATGGGACCATTAAGAAAAGCACTCTTGACATCCATTTGTTGCAACTTAAAGTTATGATGGGAAGCATAGGCAAGCAACAAACGAATGGATTCAAGACGAGCAACGGGGGCAAAGGTTTCATCGTAGTCGATACCCTCGACTTGGGAGTAGCCTTGAGCCACCAGACGTGCCTTGTTGCGGATGACAATACCATGGGCATCTTGCTTGTTCTTGAAGATCCATTTGGTTCCAATGACATTATGGTTCTCCTTTGGTCTTGGCACCAGACGCCACACTTTGTTGCGCTCGAAGTTATTGAGTTCTTCATGCATGGCATTGAGCCAGTCAGGGTCCTTGAGCGCCTCATAGACCTTCTTAGGTTCAACAAAGGAGACAAAAGCTTGATGAGCACAATAGTTTGCTAATTGTCTACGAGTGCTTACCCCCCTTTTGATGCTTCCTAAAATGTTCTCGATGTGATGCTCGTTGGAAGCAAGCCTGGAGGCAACTTTTGCAGCACGACGCTCTAATTGCTCTTCAAGAGATAACTGAGGAGCATTGAGTTGATCATCTTGAGCGTCATCATGAGCAAGATTTTGATCTTGAGCTTCCTCTTGACCTTGATCTTGCTCGGGGGATTGAACTTGGCCTTGTGCATCAATTGGTGGTTCTTCACCAACTTGAGGTTGATCTTGCACTTGGCCTTGTTCAACAGGCTGAGGGCCTTCACTTTGTTCTTCGGAAGCGTGTGGGTCTTGGGTAGGTGATGGTTCCACTTGAGTGGAACATTGTCCTTCTCCTTCGGCCACAAGGGGTTCCTCAACGGGTAGGATATATCCAACACCCATTCTTCTTATGGCTTGAGGAGGAATTTCATCACCTGCATCACAAGTACCACTTTGCTCCACTTGGGAGCCGTTATTTTCATCAAACTCTACGTTACTCGTCTCCTCTATGAGTCCAGTGGACTTGTTGAGGACACGGTAAGCATGAGAGTTTGTAGCATAACCAACAAATATGCCCTCATGAGCTCTAGATTCAAATTTAGACAAACGAACACCTTTCTTGAGAATGAAACACTTACACCCGAACACCCGGAAGTAATTGAGATTGGGCTTGTTACTGGTAAGAATCTCATACGGAGTTTTGTTCAAGCCTTTGCGGAGATAGAGACGATTTGATGCATGGCAAGCGGTGTTGATGGCTTCGGCCCAAAAGTTGTATGGAGAGTTGAATTCAGCCATCATGGTTCTTGCAGCATCTATTAAGGTTCGGTTCTTTCTCTCCGCAACACTGTTTTGCTGAGGGGTACACGGGGCGGCATATTGATGTTTGATCCTCTCATCACCAAGAAACTCATCCAAGGTGTAGTTCTTGAACTCGGTGCCATTGTCACTTCTGATCATCAAAATCTTTGCTTCATGTTGTCGTTGAGCTTCATTTGCAAAGTTGATGACGGTTTGTTGGGTCTCACTCTTCTTCTTGAAGAAGTATACCCAGGTATATCTTGAGTAATCATCCACAATCACCAAGCAATATTTCCTACCCCCGAGACTATCAAAAGTGGGAGGCCCAAAGAGATCCATGTGAAGGAGCTCTAGAGGTCTCTTTGAATATATGATAGTCGTTGGAGGGTGAGCCTTCTCATGTAATTTTCCTTCAATGCACGCCCTGCAAGCACGATCTTTGGCAAAGCTAACATTTGTTAGTCCTCGGACATGGTCCCCCTTGAGAAGACTTTGCAAAGATCTCATATTGACGTGGGCCAAACGGCGATGCCAAAGCCATCCCACATCAACTTTAGCCATTAGGCATGTCGCAACCTTAGTGGGTTGCTTCGAGAAGTTAACCACATAAAGACCGTTCTCGACATGCCCAACATAGGCTACTTTAAGAGTCTTGCTCCACAAGAGGGCCACAGAATCAATATCAAAGAATGTAGCAAAGCCCATGAGTGCGAGTTGGCGAACAGAAAGTAAATTGTATGCAAGGGACTCAACAAGCATGACTTTCTCGATCGTGAGATCATGAGAGACAACAACCTTGCCAAGTCCCAATACCTTAGAAGATGAAGCATCACCCCATTCGATGTTGGTGGCCATAGATGAACCGAGATGCACGTCCACCACCAAGTCTTTGCTTCCGGTCATATGATTTGTGGCTCCGCTATCGAGCAACCATGATCCCCCACCGGAAGCAAACCCCTACAATAGATCAATGCTTGGATTTAGGTACCCATTTGGTAATGGGTCCTTTGAGGTTAGTGACAAGGGTCTTAGGAACCCAAATGGACCATTCAATGTACTCATAAGAAGAACCAACAAATTTAGCAAACACATGGCCATCACTAGCACGGCATAAAACATATGAAGGATTAAAATCGCCGGCCATGTTTGAAGGTGTGGTGGAGTTTTTCTTGACACCACCACTTTTCTTCTTGGTTGACGTGCCCTCTCCTTCTTTCACAAAGGATTGTCGGAGAGGGGGTGGTTGCTTTGTCTTGTCATTCTTCTTCTTCTTGGGCTTAGGAACAAACCCAATTCCTTCCTTTGCCACAACTTCCTTTTGATTGCTCAAAAGGGCGTTGAGGTTCTTCTCACCTTGTATGCAAGTCACAAGGCCTTTCTCAAGTTGCTTCTTTAATTCGGCATTCTCTTCAACAAGATGCACATGCTCACAACATGGGTTAGTAGCATTTGCATTATCAATTAAAACCATGCGAGGAAAGATAGCCTTTTCTTTGGTTAGCGAAACTTGGAGTTGATCATGAGACTCCTTGAGAGTAGCATGCATTCCTTTCAAGGCCTTGTGAGCCTTGTCAAGTATGTTAAACTCCTCTCTGAGTTTAGCATGGTCAACCTCAAGTTTTGCCTTCTCAGAGTTAAGGACACGAGAGACAACTAAAGCATGATCAAGATCTTTCTTTAATTTAGCATGATCATCGTTGTGTGACTCCTCAAGAGTCAAACGAAGACCACGCTCTTCCTCTAGGGCATTAGAGAGATCCGATATCTCATCGGCATAGTCTCGACTATGCCCTTCCATTTTAGTAATGGTTTCCTCGTGAGCCTCGATAATGTCATTGGCCTCACCAAGTTGTTCCAAGAGAGCAACAACATGCTTCTTGGATTTGCCCTTGAGATTCTTTATGAACACATCAAATTCATTTTCTCCATCCTTAATACCCTCACCCTCATCAATACAATTAGTCAATGAGGGCTTAGGAGAGATAGTAGTATTGATGTTTGGGGTTACCTTGTTGGTGGCCTTGGCCATGAGACACTTGGCGGTGATGTTCTCGTTTGGTGAGTTGAAGAGAGATGAGTGCGGAGTGGTAGCAATTGCAATTGTGGCCATAGTGGTCACCTCATCGTCTTCATCATTGTCATCATCCTTCACATATTCTTCTTGAGCCACCAACACTTTCGGAGGAGTCTTCTTGATGAAGTTCTTCTTGTTGGGATAGGACTTCGACTTGTCCTTCCGAATAAGCTTGCCTCCAAAGTCTTCTCTCTTCTCATATGGGCAATCCACAACGAAGTGACTTACATTTCCACAGTTGAAACATGTCCTTACTCGTTGCTTCCCTTTGTTCCCACTGGAGTTGTTCTTGTTAAAGTTGGACCTTGAGTTCTTCTTGCCCCAGAATTGCCTTGAAGCAAGAGCCATGTGCTCGTGATAGGCATATTTGGTGTCCTCGGGGCAACACTCATCATCATCTTCCACTTCCTCCTCTTCCACACAAGCCTTGGCCTTCAGAGCAAGATTAGGCTTCTTGGATCGTTGAGCTCTTAGGACCGCATTGTCGGCGGTTACGTCAAGGATCCTCATGGCAACAAATTCATCCAACACTTCGTTTGAGGATAAAGTGTGGAAGTCCGGTCTCTGACGAATGACAGAGGACATGGCCTTATGATAGGGCATCATGGCCTTGAGGAACTTGCGCTTGATCCAATTGTCATCCGTATCCTTACTGCCATGATCTCGAAGAGATACTGCAAGAATAGTTAGTCTTTGATAAAGTTCACGAGGATCTTCATCTTCGATCATAGCAAACTCATCAGCCTCATCTTGCACCACTTCATAGTTGGAGCGTTGAATACTTGTGCTCCCCTTGTACATTGTGCCAACATGCTCCCATGCTTCCTTGGCCACAGTGAATGGACGAAGATGAGCAATGTCTTCAGGAGGGATGGAATCTTGAAGAATGCAAAGTGCGGACTCGTTGAACTGATGGTCGGCAGTTTCTCTTGGAGTCATGTTGTCGGGATCATACGGATAAAAACCTTGCTCAATGATTCTCCAAAGATTAGTGGAACAATGATTAATATGACGTTTGAAACGAAACACCCAAGTAGCAAAATCAGTATTTTTAACAAACTTGGGAGGGGGCCCAACAGAATTTAAATGCGGTGTGGGAACGGGTCCTCCATAGTGAGTAGGAGGAGCAGATTGGGCAAATTTCCCACTCCCATTCTTAGTGACCGGGGCTTGCTCACTACTAGCTTCTCCCTTGTCGGGATTAGCCTCCGACACGTTGGTAGCGGGACGACCGACTTCCAACGGTGAGGTGGATAATTTAAGCCCCTCAAGAATTTCTTTAAACATGCCTTTGACCTCACTCGCTAGTGATTCTTTCAATGTGGTCAAGGCCACATTGAACTCCTCATGAGTGACCGAGGCTCCCCCATCTAACGTAGGCAAGGACAGATTTCCACCGGAGTGGTCCTCCGTCTCGACTACGTTGTCAACCATACTCTTCGGACGGTAAAGTCCTTAAAAAGAGATGAGGCTCTGATACCAATTGAAAGGATCGATATGGTTGACTAGAGGGGGGTGAATAGGCAACTAACAATTTTTAGCTTTTCTTAACCACTTAAAATTAAGCGACAAAATAAGTTGTCTAGATATTCTACTAGGAAGACAACTAAGATAAAGATGCACAACAACTACACATGCATGCTATAGGAATTAAACAAGTAAAGCATGCAAGAGTAAAGGTAAGAAATAACCACAAGTAGAACCGGAGGAGACGAGGATGTGTTTCCGAAGTTCCTACCCTTTGAGGGGAAGTACGTCTCCGTTGGAGCGGTGTGGAGGCACAATGCTCCCCAAGAAGCCACTAGGGCCATCGTATTCTCCTCACGCCCTCACACGATGCAAGGTGCCGTGATTCCACTAGTGGTGCCCTTGAAGGCGGCAACCGAACCTTTACAAACAAGGTTGGGGCAATCTCCACAACTTGGAGGCTCCCAACGAACCACGAAGCTTCACCACAATGGAATATGGCTTCGAGGTGACCTCAACCATCTAGGGTGCTCAAACACCCAAGAGTAACAAGATCCGCAAGGGATTAGTGGGGAGAATCAAATATCTCTTGGTGGAAGTGTAGATCGATGCCTCCTCAAGCAATCCCGAGCAAATCAACAAGTTTGATTGGCTAGCGAGAGAGATCGGGCGGAAATGGAGCTTTTGGAGCAACAATGGAGTAGTGGGGGAAGAGGTAAGTCTTCTTGAAGAAGAAGACCCCCTATATATAGTGGGGGGACAAATCCAACCGTTATTGGAGGTATCAGCCCGCAGAGAGCGGTAGTACCGCTCATGCGTTGCGGTACTACCGCTGGCTGAGCGGTACTACCGCTTGGGAAGCGGTACTACCGCGTAGGCAAAAGATTGCGACATGATTGACAACCATGGATGAAATAAATTACATCCGTGGCTACATCCGCAGGGGAAAACGGTAGTAGCAAAACGCGACACGGTACTACCGCTTAGGTTAAGCGGTACTACCGCGTTGTATGCGGAAGTAAAAAATTACTTCCGCATCCACTTCTGTACTTAGGCTCAGCGCCTGGGCCAGATACACGGTACTACCGCTCTGGGGACGCGGTACTACCGCGGGAGCGGTACTACCGTGTCGGCAGGCGGTACTACCGTGTAACTGCGAGGTACTACCGCTTGGCAGGGCGGTACTACCGCTTGCTAGGCTGTTGATCAGTACAGAAGCCACAGATTTGCAACAACGAAAGATAACCGGTTGGACCTCCAGAGAAGCACGGAAAGGTGGTGAGGGAGAAAGATGTGTACGTGTTGATTCTACCCAAACCTTTCCGACGCGGACCCCCTCTTAATAGTACGGCTTTCCTATTACTCAAAGCCACCGACAGGGAGCAAAAAGAAAACACCGTCCTTCATAGAATCCGAGGGGCAAGCAATCGTCTTGTGCCATAAGGGAGATATACCTGTATGAGCTTAGAGCACATGATCAGTCCGCAAATGCATTGTCATCAATCACCAAAACTACTTAGGGAGAAATATGCCCTTACAACATCTTTGCATGGTCCCCCAAAGACATGTCGGGTGTCCCGACGGACTTCGCCGAGCACAAGCTACATGTGAGGGAAGATGCAAAACCTGTCAGGCAGCCACTCTACCACCTGTCAGAAGAGAAAAGAAGAGTTGTTGGATAAGAGGTCGCCCGCCTGCTAGCAGTCGGCTTCATTATGGAAGTGTTCTATCCTGAGTGGCTCTCTAACCCAGTCCTAGTGCTGAAGAAAAACAACAAATGGCGCATGTGCATTGACTACACCAGCCTCAACAAAGCTTGCCCTAAAGATCAGTTTGCTCTGCCACGAATAGATCAAGTGATTGACTCCACAGCCGAATGCGAGCTGCTGTCATTCCTTGATGCCTATTCCGGGTACCACCAGATCAGACTTGATCCGGCCGACCGCCTGAAGACTGCCTTCCTCACGCCATTTGAGGCCTTCTGCTACCTGACTATGATGTTCAGCTTGAGGAATGTCGGCGCCACCTTTCAACGTTGCATGCAGAAGTGTCTCCTCAAACAACTTGGCAAAAACACCCATGTTTACATGGACGATATCGTGGTGAAGACGGAGAAGAGGGGAACTCTTTTGGAGGACCTTCAAGAGACCTTCGAAAACCTGCGCCGCTTTCAGATCAAGCTAAACCCGGAGAAATGTGTCTTCGGGGTACCAGTAGGCCAGTTCCTTGGTTTCCTGGTATCTGAACGCGGCATCGAGTGCAACCCTGCAAAGATCAAGGCTATTGAGAGAATGGAGAGGCCGACCCGCGTACGGGACGTCCAGAAGTTCACCGGGTGCCTGGCATCGCTTAGCCGATTCATCAGCCGACTGAGCGAAAAGGCACTCCCCTTGTACCAATTGATGAAGAAGACCACTTGCTTTGAGTGGAATGGCGAGGCGGATGAAGCCTTCCAGCAGCTCAAGAAAGTGTTGTCCACGCCGCATGTCTTGGCGGCGCCAACAGATAAGGAACCCATGTTCCTTTACATAGCCGCCACTAGCCGGGTGGTCAGTACTGTCATTGTGGTCGAGCGCCCAGAAGACGGCAGAGCCTTGCCTGTCCAGAGGCCGGTCTACTACTTAAGCTAGGTGTTGTCAGTCTCCAAGCAGAACTACCCCCACTACCAGAAGATGTGTTATGGCGTGTACTTCGCCACCAAGAAAATCAAGCAGTACTTCCAAGAACATCCAATCACGATCGTATGCACGGCCCCGCTTGCTGAAATCATGGGCAACAGAGATGCTTCAGGAAGAGTGGCGAAGTGGGCCATTGAGCTGGCCCCCTTTACCATCTTCTACCAGCCCCACACCACCATCAAATCGCAAGCTTTGGCCGACTTCCTCATCGACTGGGCCGAGACCCGGTACCTGCCGCCTACTCCAGATTCAACCCATTGGCGGATGCACTTTGATGGATCAAAGATGCGCACTAGCTTGGGAGCCGGCGTCATCCTCACTTCTCCCAAGGGCGACAAGCTCAAATACACCCTACAAATCCACTTTGCCGCCTCCAACAATGTGGCCGAGTATGAGGCACTCATTCACGGGCTCCGGATGGCCAAAGAGATTGGCATCCTTCGAGTGTTGAGCTATGGTGACTCAGATTTGGTTGTCCAGCAGTCTCCTGGGGACTGGGACGCCAAGGACGCAAACATGGCGAGTTACCGTTTCCTTGTCCAACAAATCAGTGGGCACTTTGACGGCTGTGAGTTCCTCCACGTGCCACGAGTCGACAACGTGCAAGCCGATGCCTTGGCATGAATTGGCTCCACCCTCCAAGCAATACCAGCCGGCGTGTCCCTCCAATGCCTACGCAAGCCGTCCATCAAGTCATCATGAGAGTCAGAGTCAATCTGCATACCAGCTAATCCTGGGGCAGACGCCCCGACAACCTCAGCAGCCGGCCTGGGGACTGCTCCAGTAGGCGGCTTAGATACTCCAACTCCAGCAGACGGCCCAGGGGTTGCTGCACTGGTACCTCGCTCGGGGACCGCTCCAGCAGGTGGCCAAGAGGCGTTAGCTCTAGCAGACGGCCCGGGGACTGCTGCAGCCAGCCTGGGGGCTTCAGAAGCATAGCAGGCGGCTCACCCCAGCCCCCACCTCCCAGCCTAACCGCCCTGGTCTCAGTGGCAGAAATAACAGGAGTCTCAGTGCCGTCTTGGGCATAGCCAATCCTCAATTTCCTACTCAGAAGAGAGCTGCCAGCAGACGAAACATTGGCACGACAAGTTCAACGCCGAGCTTCAGCATATACAATAGTTAACAGAGAGCTTGTCAGAAGAAGTGCAACAGGCGTCTTCTAGCGATGTGTGGAAGCAGAAAAGGGTCTGGCTATTCTGAAGGATATTCATCAAGGGGAGTGCGGCCACCATGCGGCCTCAATATCCCTCGTTGCCAAAGCCTTCCGCCACGGTTTCTTCTGGCCGACTACTTTGGACGATGCCAAAGACTTAGTCAAGAAGTGCAACGGCTGCCAGCGCTTCAGTTCCAAGCAACACTTGCTGGCTTCTGCACTCAAGACCATTCTGATCACTTGGTCGTTTGCTGTCTGGGGACTGGACATGGTGGGTCCTTTTAGGACAGCCCGAGGCGGCCAGACCCATTTGCTCGTAGCCGTTGACAAGTTCACCAAGTGATCGAGGCAAAGCCGATCAAGAAACTCAACGGCCCAACTGCTGTGACCTTCATCGCAGACATCGCAGTCCAGTATGGCATACTGCACAGCATCATCACCGACAACGGCACAAACTTTGCCAAAGGCGTGTTGGCCCGTTTCTACGCAACACAGGGCATCCGACTGGACTTAGCGTCCGTTGCCCACCCACAGTCAAACGGCCAAGTGGAGCGCGCAAACGGCCTTATCTTGTCCGGCATCAAGCCCCGGCTGGTCGAGCCTTTGGAACGATCAGCCGGCTGCTAGATCGAAGAATTGCCGTATGTCCTCTGGAGCCTCAGGACAACTCCGAACAAGTCAACCGGCTTCACTCCCTTCTTCCTTGTCTATGGGGCCGAGTCCGTCATCCCAATAGATGTTGAATTTGACTCGCCTCGCGTCACCATGTACACAGAAGCCGAAGCAAAAGAAGCACGAGAAGACAGCGTGGACCTGTTGGAAGAGGCCCGACTGGTAGCACTCCGTCGGTCCGCCATCTACCAGCAAGGTCTCCGTCGCTACCACAGCCGGTGAGTCAAGCCGCTCTCCTTCCGCGAGGGAGATCTTGTGCTCCGGCTGATCCAGTGAACAGCCAGCCAGCACAAGCTCTCAGCCCCTTGGGAAGGACCATTCATCATCAGCAAGGTACTAGGCAACAATGCTTACTACCTCATCGATGTGCAGAAGCCAAGAGCACGCAAAAGAGACGACTCGGGCAAGGAGTTGGAACGCCCGTGGAACGCAAACTTACATCGCCGCTTTTATAGCTAAAGACAGTATGTATTGCGCTATCTACTTTATTTTGATAAACAATGGGACCCCCGAGGAGTTCTCGGGGACTGTTCAACCCTTTATCTATATGATAAGAATTATGCCTATGAATGAGTATTTTTTTTTTCATTCTTTCGTCCGGCACCGGGACCAAGCAGACGACCCGGGGACTTGCCGTCTGGCCCTATGTTTAAAGCTTTTTCTTCAACAGTCGGACAAGTAGTGTGACGGAATCCAAGCCCTCTCCCACCTACAGTCACAGACTCGCAGAACGCGGTTGTCCGACTGGTGCGAGTCAAAGGCAGGAAGTGGTGCCCACATGAAAAATGGCTAAAGAAAAATAAACATAGGGCAAGACGGCCCTTCATACAATTTGGCCAGCTGCTGAGCAGCCGGCCAGCCGGCTTCTGGCTTAGCCACACCGCGTTCCAGAGGGCGGGATACTTGCCTATCCAGAAAATAGCTAAGTACCTGACCTAGTCACAGACCACAGAGTGGCTGTCTGGCTGGCAGGACGGCAGTTAAAGGAAACGGCAAAAGAAAAACGCCCGAAGGAACAAACGACGATGCTAACTCTAGAACCCGGCAAACAGCATAGACATATGCAGACTTAAGAGAATATTTATAACAAAAGGCCTCGAAGGCCGCCTTCCAGTAAGAGCTTACGAATACACCCAGTGGGTGGAATTGTTCGGACTAATCCTACCAAGTCTTAAGAAAAAACAGGAAAAGAAAGATACACAACGACGCCTAAGGTGCAACAGGCGGAGGAGGTGGCACGACGGGGTCAACGGGGCCGGCTGCTGGGGGGCGCCTAATAGGTCTCGGCCTGGTTGCTTCTTGCAGCAGACGGCGCCGTTCCGCCGGGCCCGCTCGTAGAAGCCCGATCGGGCTGGTAGCGGGCAGACGGCTCCGCCTCCTGGGAGCTGGCTTCCTCATCGCTGCCTTCCTCGTCCTCGCCGTCGTCACTTGAGGCGATCTCTTCATCCAGCTCCTCCGGTGCCACCAGGTCCAGCCCAAAGTTGTCTGGTGGCACCACATGGCCGTTTTCATCCAACTCAGGGATGAAAAGGGCAGTATCGGCGTATTCGACGAGGGAGGCGGGGCGCTTGACGAGATCTCCTCGCGCCGCTGCCAGTTCGGGCTCGGCTTCCAAGCGGAAGGTCTCCAGCTGGGCGAGATCCAGGTCCGGGTACCAACCCTTGGCGAATTCCAGGGCGGTCCGCGCACCAGCCCTCACCGCAACGCCCTTCCAGGCCTTGAAGTGGCGGCCAGCCACCTCCAGCCAGTCGGCGGTCCGGCTGGGCGTGCGGAGTACTCGGATGCCTGGCCATAGGGCGGCCAGTACTTGGGCCCCAGCACGTTGCAGGCGGCGGAGCAGGCGGTGGGCCGGCTGGAGACGCGCCCTGACAGCAAGAAGCTGTTCGGTGGGAGTCCGGGGCGCATTGGGCGCAATCACCCGGCCCGCCTCACGCCTCTTGTCACGCTGGGCTTCAACGGCCTGGCTAGCAGCAATGGAATGTCCAGGGAAGAATTATGCAAGAACTAGACAACGAGTCAGAAAAAAGAAAGCTAGCCGTAGCAGACGGCAAGCACAAGAAAGCAGGGCAGGCGGCTTACCGTCGACCATGTCTGCAATGGCCCCGTAGCCGTCTTGCAGAGCCGCCTCCTTCTCGGCCCAGTTCGAGCACTCGGTCTCGAACTCAGCCCGAAGGAGCATCTCGGCGCCCGACAGCTTCCCAAGCTCCGCCTTGTACGTCGCCGCCTGGTCTGCCAGCTCCTTGGCCAGACGGTCACGGTCCTAGGCGACAAGGTTGCGCTCCCGCTCCTTGGCGGCAAGTTCTGCCTGAACCTCGCCCAGCTGGTTGCGGAGGTTGGTCGCGGTCGCTGGCAAGAAAAGAGAAGGAACTTCAGCATCAGCAAAAAGACAAGACAACCTTGGAGTTCCAAGCCGCCTACTCAGCAGCCGGCTCGGAACTCGGGGACTACACCCAGCGGGTGCGCTGACGCGCCCCCGCAAGGAAGAAAAGAAAACACTTACCCTCGCTGTCGGCCAGAGCAGTCCTCAGTTGCGCTAGCTCCTGACGCTGCGAGTTGAAGGCCGCCACCCGAAGATTGTGGTAATCCTGCAGCACGAAACAAGTTATCCCAAAAAGACAACCTTGGAGTTCCAAGCCGCCTGCTCAGCAGCCGTCTCGGAACTCGGGGACTACACCCAGTGGGTGCGCTGACGCGCCCCCACTGAAGAAATTGAAGGAATAAAAATAAAAACAAGGAGTCAATGTACCCGAACGGAAGTTCGCGTGGCCAGGAACTCCCGCAAAACCGTCTGCACGACCTCGTCCAGAGAATTGAAGCGGTCGAGGACGTCTCGCGACGCAACAATCAACGCACCGCCACCTCCAGGCGTCCAGCCTGGCGGCGCCGCGCTGGTGGCCTCTTTCTCCGGTGACGACGAGCTGGCGGCGCTGGCCTCTACTCACCGCGGCGCTGAGGCCGCCCTCGCAAGGCGCGAACGGGCGGGAGCTCGGGGGGTCGGCTGCGGGCCTGCCACCAACACGCCTTCAGCCGGTGGCACCTCCGCTCCCGCGGGCCGGCTGTCATGCGTCCCAGCAGGTGGCGCGGGGGGAGTCACCTCCGTCTCCATGGCGGCGCGGCCGCCTCCCTCATTGTTGAGAGCCGGCTGCTCGTCAGCAGTCGGCACTTGGATGGATGGCTCCAGAAAGCCCATGTCCTATGGGTTGGCACGGTCCGCCGGCTGCTGGAGGCCCGCCTCCTGCTCCTGGACTTGGGCAGCGGCGTCCGCCTGGGCCTTGGTGGCTGCCTCGGCCTCCGCCTTGGCAGCAGCATCAGCCTTCGCCCGCTCACAGGCCGCGGCCTCCTGCTCCTCACGCGCCTCACGGGTATTCCTCTCCGTCGCCTCCCGAAGCGCGGCGGCAGGATCCACACGGCGCGGCACAGGGGGGACGTCTGTGCCCCCTACCACAGAGCCCACAGGCGCCCGCGAGAGAGAAAGCGGGGCTCTGTTCGGGCATTTTCAAGAAAGCAGCAAATCAGCCACGAAGGGGGCGAAGGAATAAAATAAGTGCAAAATAAAAAAGAGAACGCGGTACTTACCCGGACACAACTGGCCTAGGTTTCGGAACCCTTGGAAGGACTGCTTTGGCGGCCGTCTCCTGGCGTTTGTTGGCGGCGGCCGACAGCCGGAGTTTCTTGGGCTTGCCGCCTGTCGGCCCGGCAGAGGATCGGTGTTTCACGCCGCCAGCTGCGGTTGACGGCCCCGCCTGGTGGCTACCGCGCGCCTCTCGGACACGAGTCGGCGCTTCCTCCTCCTCCTCCTCCTCGTCCGGCCAGCTCTCGAGGCCGCCTTCTGGTGGGCCGTTTGCTGGCTAGCCCCCGCCGCCTATTACCTCCCCGTCCTCCATAGCGGCGGCCCCAAGATCAGGGTCACTCGTATCACTCTGGGAGCGGTCTGGTAGCAGGGGCGGCCCGGCTGGTCGGAGCCCGGCTCTGGCTGGCCGGGGAAGATCTGCAGGCGGCAGAAGGGTTAGACGGCTAGGACAGGCGGAGGGAGAAGAAAGAAGAAAAGAAGAATAAGGAAACAGAGAGCTCACCGCAGGCGGCTGATTGATGCGGCTGTACGGTGGCTTGCCGAAGGCCCAGCCTGAGTCGGAGAGCTTAAAATTGGAGACGGACTTCACCAAGAGGGCCACCTCCTTGTAGGGCATCTACTTGGTGCATGTCCGACTCGGGTCCCGGCGCCCGCTCATGTCACAGATTAGATGTGGGCGGGACTACAGCGGCAGCACCCGGCACTCCGCGAAGGTGAGCAGGAGGTCTGAGAACACTAGGCCCTCGTTGTCCCTCAACTCCTGGAGGCGCCTCATGGCGATGGAGGACCCTTGTGTGAGGGAGATGGGACGGGTCTTTCAAGATGCGCGGGGCTCGGCACGCGGGCTGGCTGCCCAGTCTGGCAAGCCGATGAAGTCTTGTGCGGGGTCGACGTTGGAGACATAGAAGTACGTTTTCTGCCACAGCTTCACCGACTGCACGAGCTGGGGCGCTGGGAAGTATTTCTTGGCCCCGCTGCGCTTCACCACGTTGCATCTACCGCACTGGGCCGCCACACCTTGGACTGCGGTACCGAGCTTCATGTAGAAAAGCTCGGTCCACAGCTCCATCGTGGGGAGGATCCCGAAGTATGCTTCGCAAAGAACGACGAAGGCAGACAACGTCACCGTCGTGTTCGGCGTGAGGTGGGGGGGCTGGATGTTGAATAACTCGAGGAAGGAGCGGAAGAAGCCGCCGGCGGGGAGCCCAAAGCCGCACGGGAAGTGCGAGCGGAAAACGACCCGCTCGCTGAACCGCGGCGCCGGCCTGATTTCCGCCACCGGCGCCAGGCGCACGGCGACCTTGTCTACGGAGGGCAGCTTCCGCGCGTGGCGGAGGTAGAAGATGTGCTCCTCGAGAACCTCGCTGCCGTCCCACTCGCCGGAGTGGCAGACTGGCGGCGACGCCACTGTAGCCATTGCTCGGGGCACGGGTTCTTTCCGACGGAGCTCTGCAAGAGCAGGTGGCGAGGATCACGAGGGGGGCAAGGAAGAAGAAGAAGACGGAGCGGGGTGTGTGCGCGAGCGGCACTAACCCCCCTCCCTGGGCCTACTTATAGGCTCGAGGCGACGAAGACGAAGGGGCGGGGGCGTGGGATTAACTGCTCCACACCCGCACTACCCCCACCTTTTTCGCGCCTAATCCATGCGCATTAAATGCACGTTGGGAGGGCAATCGATTGCATCTGCCACACCAGATCTGTGCGCGGACCAAGGCCCTATAGTGGCGGGCCCCGGCCCGTTGCTACGTCCCATCACGCGCGTGGGCTGGCAGGCTGACATGACAAGGCAACGACGCGTGGAGTGTCGCCAACGGGCGATAGGCCCGCACCGCAGCATGCCATCCAGGCGGTATCTTCCTCCCGAAGACTTGAAGACGGAGGGCCGGCTGCCAGAAGCCGGCCCTTCATAGAGGCCCGGCTGCCAGCAGCCGGCCCTTTCCAGAAGACGGACAAGGGACGCTAAACCTTACTAGGAGTGGGAAGCTGCTGGAACCCCGCAGCCCCAATCGTAACCACAAAGTTCCACCAGCTTCGGGGACTACTGTCGGAGATATTGACCACGGGTGTCCTCATCGACCAGCCATAGTATTTCAAGACAATTGGGGGCCGCCTGTCACCCCCTGACCGCCTGCTCATAGGGCCGCCTCCTAGGGCAGCTAAGTCCAGGAGCCGGCTACCAGCAGGCTGCAGAGGCCCGAACAGGTGGCAGCCTCATGGCCAGCGACCAGAAGACGGCCTCACGCCTCCTCCTCGGGACACGTGCTGGGGAACCACAACAATGTTAAGGCATGGCTACAGTTGAGCATGTCCTTAGAGAATCTATAAGGGCGTGGCTACAGCGAGGGTGTATCTTACGGACGCCTCTTAAGTGGCGTATCACTGTAGCCATGTGGCCAATGACCAAGCCTCGGTCAGAGGAGGCCATGATCCCACCACCCACAGGCGGCTGGCCCCACCAGCTAGTGGGTGAACGAGAAGCAAGCGGCCCCTGGCAGGCGGCCTGGGGGATGGTCCTCCTGGTAGCAGGCGGCTCACCGTGCCCTAGGAGTCTGAACCTCATCAAGATGACAAGACAGGACGTGGTGGCAGCGTACGGCAGGAGGTGGTGGCACTGTAGCCATTTCCCTCCTGACGATGATGCCGTCAGCAGAAGTGCGCCTACAGTGAAAGGCAGTCACGAGGGCCCAGAGACGGCGGGCCCCGGCAAACAGGCGGGAAGGCTGGCACCCGAAGACGCTGACACCTGGGGGCCATTCTGCCTGGATTACTATTGTACCCCGGGGGGTAGGCCTATATATACCCCCCCCCAGGGTCCTCCATGTGGAGGGGTTGGACTCTAAGAAGAAGAGAGACAGAGAGATAGATAGGGAGAAACCCTAGCGACCATGCCGATTCCCTAGAGCGGAGGTTGAGAGCTAGCCTTGCCCTTCTTCCTCCTCTAGACGACACAGCTCAAGGAGCAACCTTGTAGCCACCTTATTGACATTAGTCATGACGCGGAGTCCCCGCAGAGCAGGACTAGGGGTGTTATCTCCACGGAGAGCCCCAAACCTAGGTAAGATTTGTAGGCGTCCTAAGTACCGCCTTATCCCGCTTCCAGGGCCCGGCAATGTTCTATTGTCCCCATGCATGATAAGCCATCCTTTGGCATATGTCGCACCGAAACCCCGACATTTAGTGCGCCATGCTTTACGGCTTATAACCGGGGCTTCAAAAATGTTTTGAACGCCACAGAGCTTAAGAGATGTTCCAAGAGTTGAAAATAGTATTTCAGACTCATGCCCGTGTCGAGAGGTATGAGAGCTCTGACAAGTACTTTGCCTACAAGATGGAGGAGAATAGCTCAACCAGTGAGCATGTGCTCAGAATATCTGAGTACCACAATTTCTTGATCAAGTGGGAGTTAATCTTCCAGATAAGATAGTGATTGACAGAGTTCTCTAGTCACTATCACCAAGTTACTGGAACTTTTTGATGAACTACAATATGCAAGGGATGACGGAAATGATTCCCGAGCTCTTCGTGATGCTGAAATAAATGAAGGTAGAAATCAAGAAAGAGCATCAATTGTTGACGGTTAACAAGACCACTAGTTTCAATAAAAGGGCAAGAGGAAGAAAGGGAACTTCAAGAAGAATGACAAGAGAGTTGTCACTCCCATGAAGAAGCCCAAAGCTGGACCTAAGCCTAAAACTGAGTGCTTCAAGTGCAAAGGAAATTGTCACTGGAAGCGGAGGTTCCCCGAATATTTGGCGGATAAGAAGGATGGCAAAGTGAACAAAGGTATATTTGATATACATGTTATTGATGTGATCCTTACTAGTATTCATAGTAGCCCCTGTGTATTTGATACTAGTTCAGTTGCAAAGATTAGTAACTGGAAACAAGAGTTGCAGAATAAACAAAGACTAGTTGAGGGTGAGGTGACGATGTGTGTTGGAAGTGGTTCCAAAATTTATATGATCATCTTCACACACTCCATATACTTTCGAGATTAGTGTTAAACCTAAATAAATGTTATTTGGTGTTTCCGTTGAGCATGAACAAGATTGGATCGTGTTTATTGCAATACGGTTATTCATTTAAGTGAGAGAATAATTGTTATTCTGTTTACATGAATAAAACCTTCTATGGTCATACACCCAAGGTGAATGGTTTATTGAATCTCGATCGTACTAATACACATATTCATAACATTGAAGCCAAAAGATACATAGTTGATAATGATAGTGCAACATACTTGTGGCACTACCGTTTAGGTCATATCGGTGTAAAGCGCATGAAGAAACTCCATGTTGATGGACTTTTGGAATCACTTGATTATGAATTCTTTGATGCTTGCGAACCATGCCTCATCGGCAAGATGACTAAAAATCCGTTCTCCGGAAAAATGGAGCGAGCCAATGACTTATTGGAAATAATACATACAGATGTATGCGGTCCGATGAGTGCTGAGGCTCGCGGCGGGTATCGTTATTTTCTGACCTTCACTGATGATTTGAGCAGATATGGGTATATCTACTTGATGAATCGCAAGTCTTAAACATTTGACAAGTTCAAAGAATTCCAGAGTGAAGTAGAGAATCGTCGTAACAAGAAAACAAAGTTTCTACGATCTAATCGTGGAGGCGAATATTTGAGTTACGAGTTTGGTCTTCATTTGAAAAATGTGGAATAATTTCATAGCCCACGCCACCTGGAACACCATAGCATAATGGTGTGTCCGAACGTCGTAACCGTACTTTATAAGATATGGTGTGATCTATGATGTCTCTTATAGATTTATCACTATCGTTTTGGGGTTATGCATTAGAGACAGCTGCATTCACGTTAAATAGGGCACCGTCTAAATCCGTTGAGATGACACCGTATGGACTACGATTTGGCAAGAAACCAAAGTTGTCGTTTCTTGAAGTTTGGGGTTGCGATGCTTATGTGAAAAAGCTTCAGCCTGATAAGCTCGAACCCAAATTGGAGAAGTGCGTATTCATAGGATACCCAAAAGAAACTGTTGGGTACACCTTCTATCACAGATCCGAAGGCAAGACTTTTGTTGCTAAGAACGGATCCTTTCTATAGAAGGAGTTTCCCTCGAAAGAAGTGAGTGGGAGGAAAGTAGAACTTGATGAGGTAATTGTACCTTCCCTCGAATTGGAAAGTAGCTCATCACAAAAAATCATTCGGATCAAGTTCTGGAAGGTCAACTAGAGTATGTTCCACACCACAGTGGTACGGTAATCCTGTTCTGGAAGTCATGTTACTAGACCATGACGAACCTACGAACTATGAGGAAGCGATGATGAGCCCAGATTCCCCGAAATGGCTTGAGGCCATGAAATCTGAGACGTGATCCATGTATGAGAACAAAGTGTGGACTTTGGTTGACTTGCCCGATGATCGGCAAGCCATAGAGAATAAATGGATCTTCAAGAGGAAGACAGACGCTGATGGTAATGTCACTGTCTACAAAGATCGACTTGTCGCAAAAGGTTTTCGACAAGTTCAAGGAGTTGACTACGATGAGACTTTCTCACCCGTAGCGATACTTCAGTCTGTTCAAATCATGTTAGCAATTGTCACATTTTATGAAATCTGGCAAATGGATGTCAAAACTACACTCCTTCATGGATTTCTGAAAGAAGAGTTGTATATGATGTAATCAGAAGGTTTTGTCAATCCTAAAGGTGCTAACAAAGTGTGCAAGCTCCAGCGATCCATGTATGGACTGGTGCAAGCATCTCGGTGTTGGAATATACGCTTTGGTAAGGTGATCAAAGCATATGGTTTTATACAGACTTATGGTGAAGCCTGTATTTACAAGAAAGTGAGTAGGAGCACTACAACATTTGTGATAAGTATATGTGAATGACATATTGTTGATCGGAAATGATGTAGAATTTTCTGGAAAGCATAAATGATTGTTTAAAAGGAGTTTTTCAATAAAAGACCTTGGTGAAGCTGCTTACATATAGGGCAGCAAGATCTATAGAGATAGATCATGACGCTTGATAAGACTTTCGATTAGTACATACCTTGATAAAGATTTTGAAGTAGTTCAAAATGGATCAATCAAAGAAGGAGTTCTTGCTTGATTTGTCAGGTGTGAAGTTGAGTAAGACTCAAAGCCCGACCTCGACAGAAACATATAGAGAGAATGAAAGTCATTCCTTCAACCTCAGCCATATGTTCTATAAAGTATGTCATGTTGTGTACCAAACCTGTTATGTACCTTGCCATGAGTTTGGCAAGGAGGTGCAATAGTGATCCAGGAGTATATCACTGGACAGCGGTCAAAATTATCCTTAGTAACTGGAGGACTAAGGAAATGTTTCTCGATTATGGAGGTGATAAAGTGTGGCACCCCGGCTCAGAGAAACCGGAACGCCCCGTATTCCAACCCAGAGATCGAGGTGAAGTCTTCGGAATACGGAATTGCTTAGCATAGAACAAACCAGCTTTCTATTACAACGTGAATATGGATACAAGGTCTCCGATATTACAATGAATAACACTGGCACGGCGATGCTACGCCAACCACGGTTGCTCTATGCAAGCAGCATAACAACTCAAGGCAGCAGAACCTCTACTGGCAGCGGAACAACGAATGGCGATGATGGACTCCAATCCGCAGGGACTCTGGCTGGAACGTTTATCCTAGCTCGCGAACACAGGAACCACACCAAAACAAGCAAGCAATCCATGCACAACCTGAAAACTGGCATGACACGCCAGGTCAGTACATTGAATGTACTTGCAAGCTCACAATAAACCAAAAGCAGTCAAGACAAACAACAGCATGGCATTAGCAGGTAATTCAATCATGAAAATGATACTAACAGAACAACATGGCATGCACAACTGAACACGATACAACTAGAACAAGCATAGCATGAACATACGAACATGATGATACTACAAGCAACATGATGATACTAACATGCACCAACTTACTCTGCTCGGGTTACCTCGTAACCATCACATGGACAAACTTACTATCATGGACATCGCACGATCATCTCAGGAACCAATCAAGCTTGGTATTAACAATACCGTAGTAATCATTTATGACCACAAGGAGTTTGACCTTTACCATTGATTCTCGCAGAACATCCCAAATATCCAACAACTCGGTATCCTCGATACCACCGTGGTCATCTCACAATCACATCCAACAACTTTCTCAACATCAAACCGGGGTTGTTATTAATCAAGTTATTATTATTACCGTTGACTCATAGTGTGACCGACACGAACTGGGCCATTATCCGTGGGCACGACTATCTATAGATTAAGACACACACTCTTTGCAGAGGTAGCGCACTGTACCCACACTACGGAACCCATGGCCTCGCACTCCCATTCGGGTGGACCAACGACGTTCCGACAAAACCGTCCTACTGCCATGACACTCTCCCGGCCACTCCGACTCACTCCCCACTGGTCTAGTCCTGGGTGGCCCCTGTGTCTACCAAAGACACAACTACCACCGTCGTGGAAAACATCAATTGTCCCAAACGGGGACACGGATTCTTACAACAACAACAACAACAACGGGCACACAAGGTTATGTCTGCTTACTGGGCCAGGGTACCGAACGCCCATAACCTTCCCTCTTTGGAGGCACCGGCGAGAGGCATGACAATAGACCCAGTTAGGACCTTCCCATAAAGGTAAGTGTGCCTACACTGGTCAGCTCGATAAGGTGGCACCATGACTCAGCCAACAGTTGTTCGAGTTCACTATTATCCGGTTAAACTTGAATGCAAAATGCTGAGCCATATTAAAATAAAATGATGCAATTATAATGCATGAGCATGATATCAACATAAGCATGGAGGTGCAACATAATCATCGAGCATAACCACAATGAAGCATATATCCAAATGAGCATGGCATACTGACTAGCATAAATATCCCAAGTATAACGCTACTCATGGCATGCATGACTACTAGCATCATAAATAAATACCATGCAAGAACATAGCAAGAACACTACCAAGTAAGCATGTAACTAACTAGTAGCAACGAAACATGCATATCAACGGTACTTGATAGACAACAAGCATGTATCAAGATAAATATCACTAATACCAGAATGCAATTCTACTACCAAGCATAACATGCAAGCATGATACTAACAAGGAGTACAAGATAACAAGAAGCATCGGAACATAGCATGAAATTGAACATGAAACCACGAGCATAACCGAAACAACGACAGCAGTAGCAAACAAGCTGACAAGTACGAGCAAACTTTTATTAAATGTTCAAGTAGAAACCATGGCTACTGCATGGCTATCATGCAAGTGGTTGTTGTGGCTTACCTGAGGATGGAGAGTACTCCGGGAATAAGTGCGGTGAAGTCGTGGAAAGATTCGCCGTAAACAGTTCTCTCTTGGAGGGGGATGTTTACGGGCAAGGGAAAAGTGGTCATTTCCAGTATGTCAACCCATAGTGAAAATGCCACCAACAGAACGGGCTCGATGAGACGAAGAGATGAGCTTTGAAATCACCTGATTCGGAGTTATGGTTGAAAAGTTGTGAGGTGTTGAAGGAGAGGGACCAATCTATGAATATTTCTTCAGCAAACAGGTCCCTGGGTGGATAAGACAGAAACAGATTTCAGAAAATACGCTTTCTGCGTAAGAAAACGTATTATGGGCTGATGAAGGAAAGAAGTACGTTTTCGGGCAAATGAAAGCGTACCTAATGGAAATGCGCCTCCACTTATCCACGTGGACCTAGGCCTTGGGCCACTTACAGGTAGGTCCCACGCGGTCAGGGGAGGGGGCCAGGCGTGGTCGTCTTCTTCCTCACCCTGTGTGGGGACCCCGACTTGGATGTCGAGATCACCGAATGCACGTGTACAGTGATCCCAGAGATCAATGCTCACTGAACACACAGAAGCTGAATAACAAGAGTCTTACATCCATACAAGTAGTCTTACACGAATTAAGGCCATTATGGCCAAGTCTTACATAGATAGAGCCTCACGGGCTAAATAGCAAATAACTCAAGTAGCGGAAGTCTTCGATAAAACGGGTAGAACCCATGCCATCTGCCTTAACCCTACAGGCATTCTGACTGGGATAGCGTCCTAGTTCGCATGGTCGTCTCCAAAGAACTCTTCCTCATAATCCTGCTCTTCCATGCCTGGCCAATTAAATAACCAGTGGCAAGCCAATGAGTACTTTGAATGTACTCGCAAGCAACCCATGATATGGTTCAAGTAACAATGCAATTTGAATAATAATGAACAATCTAGCAGGAGGCTAGGACAATATGCTATCATCAAGTTATGCATCAATAACCTCGCGTAACCTTGAGAACAGGTTACCGACATCAACATGAATATGATTCATCTCATTGAGTCAAGTCACCATCTTGACTCGTCACACACATACCAACACTGATGAAGTAAAATTCTGGACATAGTTTAAGTAGCACCACCCAACTGTCCATGACCGTGGACACGGCTATTCGAATAGTTTGACACTCTGCAGAGGTTGCGCACTTTACCCACAAGATCCGGGGAACTTCCGTGTCATCCACGACCCGCGGTACCTCAAGTACCCGGGGTAAGAACCCGGTCATTACCTTTCCTTAGACGATACTAACATAGAGTCCACTCGTTGGCACACGGCCCTCGGGTACAAACAATAGATCACGGGACTTGCCCTAATTTCAATGTTCACGCGTACCCGAAGGGACCAACGGTGTGTCCGGTGCCCTGTAAAAACAGTCATGGCCGTCTATCCAAGCACGACCCCGTCCCGGGAAAGACCTCAAGTCTTCTCGTCACTAGTAATGCGGGCACCATGCTAGTATCGACCTAAGTAGTCAATAAAGCCCCGTCCCATAAGGGGTAGTGTGGTTGCACATGTTTGGTTGGGACGGTAGTCACACATAAATCTAATCCATCATTCCACCATGCACATGATATTACCGGCACATCACTTCTTTCTCAAGTGATGACCTAATACTTCATCACCCTCGGGCATTAGGGGCACCCGATGGGTTTATGCAAAGTTTTCAACTACGGGGGTTCATATCACACATGCATCATATAAGCATCAAGACCAACTATTGCATGTCATCTAGCATATAGCAAGATCAACAATAAAGCATGCATCATGTGGTGGTTCATCTAGGTTACCATCGTAACCCTATCATCATGCATCGGAAACAAACGGGTTCCGAAGAACAAGTGAATCATGGTCAAAGGGCTGCTTGCCTGGATTGGCTTGGTCTTCAAAGTCTTCAAGTCCTTCTCCTTCTTCTTCCACAGCAACTTCGTCAAATACGGGATCTATACGTCGCATAATAACCACGGAAAAATAAGAATACAAATAAAACAGAAAAACCAAAGTGCTCAGAAAAATGTCAACTCATTTTTGTAAAATACTAGAGGGATTTCTAAGATGGGGAAAAATCTTAGTTGGAGTTTTGGAGTTACAGAATAGGATATATTGATTTTTGAACAGGAGTTATAATGCTCAAATTTGAATTTAAATTTGAACAGTAAAGAAAAGTTTCATGGATTTGAATGAAAGTAGTACCATTAAATAGGTTGGAATATTACAAGATTTTAGGAGTTGGAAATATTTAATTTGGATCAATATTCTTTTCTGCAGAAATGTTTAAAACATTAACAGAAAAGAAAAAAGAAAAAGGGTCCTGTGCACTGGGCCAGAAGAGGCCACAGTGCACGGCCAAGCGGGCTGGCCCAGCCGCACGGTGCCAGCGCGCGCGCACGTCAGGTTTCAAACCTGACGGGCGGGGCCCGTGGGTCAGCGGCACAGAGGAGGGGAGAGAGGTGGGGGGATGACAGGCGGGGCCCGCCTGTCATCTCTAACCCCGCGGTCACGGCGGCGGCGAGCTCACCGGCGACGATTCCGGCCACGGCGACGGCAACGGAGGGCAGGGTCGGACTCAGTGGCGTGTTGCGGTTGTAGGGGTGGTAGCGCGGCACGACGGGGAGCCCTGGTTCACCGGCGACGAGGTGCGACGGCGGAGGCTCGTCGGAGGGGAGTTGCTGCGGCCGTTTCCGACTGCAAACAGAGGGGGAAAGAGAGGGGAAAGGGTCAGTGGTGTGCTGCGGTTCCGAAACGAGCGGAAGTAGAGGCAGGGGAGGCCTGTACCTCGAGATCGCCGGCGGCCCGACGCGGCGGACCTCCGGTCGATCCCGAGCCCTGGGGCGCTCCGGGGTCGAACTGGTGAGGCAGGAGTGATGCTGGGGAGGAGGAGGTGCTGCTGGTGCTGTTGGAATGGCTCGGGAGGGCCTTAAATAGCCGCGCCCGTAGTTCACCGTGGACCTGTGCGCCGGCGAGGTTGCAGGCGAGGCTGTGGAGGGTTCTGGAGCCTGGGAATACGCCGGGGAGGTCCGTGGACTAGCTCCACGTCCAGCTGAGGGGATAAGAGGAGCGGGGGAGTGACAGAGAGGCGTGCGCGTGTGGAGCAGAGGACTGGCCGAAGCGGGCGGCCGGTGCGCGTGCGGCGACGCTCACTGGAGGGCGCAGGAGGAGGGGGAACAACGCCGGGGACGTCGCGGACGTCGAGGCGCCTCGACTGGCGCGAGGGGGAGGCTCGAGGTTGTCGGGGATCAACGATTGGCCCGAGCCAGCGTGCGGGAGCACTGTTCACGCGCTCCAGAGCGCGCGTGTGACCGGCATCAACGCGCTCTCGCTGGTTTGGTCCGCTCCAGCGTGCCCAACAGTGTCTAGTGCATAGAGGGAGGACTAAAGAAATGCCCTGAGGCCTTGGATGCTCTGGGGTGCAGAGAGAGAGAGAGGAGGGCTGGTAACAAGATGAAAGTGGGCTGTACAGCAAGGTAAAGCTGGGGTTTCACCCCTCAATCATGGAGCTGAGGTGCTGGGGGAGTTACTAGAGGTGGCTAGTAACTCAATGGGCCTGTGGTAAGAAGTTGAGGCTATGGAGAAAAGTGAAAGTGGTCAAGTTGGAGGTTTTAGAATTTCTGCAGAAGGTGTTTGATCTGTGTTTGATCATGGAAATGAAGTCCACTTGACATGGCACTTGACAGGGTTGAAAGACATGAGAAAATAGGGTGCTTCACCAAATTTGGGCTCATTTGAAGAAACTAGCCAATGTAACTTTGGTGAACCCTAGAAATCAACAGAAACAGTTTCATCTTGATTGAGTCAAGCTAATCATCTCCCCTTGATGCACCACTTGGTGTAGCATCCTTATTTTGGGTATTGACCATGCTCACAAAGTTTGAGGCTCCAGATAAAAAGTTGGTAATGTAAAGTTGTTCAAATTTGCATTTGAACAAAAAGGGTTTTGAGGTGATCTGATCAAGTTGCTCTATTCCAAATCTTGTGCCATTTGGTCTAGGTGCCTTATTAGGCCATTCTAGCATGTGCACCAAGTTTGAGAGCATTTGGACAAGTTTGGCAATGTAAAGTTGCTCAAACTTCAAATATGGACAGAATGGGTATGAAGGGGTTTGAGGAGGTTTTCTTGCTTCCCAAGGCATGGGACTTTGCAAGATCATCAAATATGCCATATATGACATGATAGAATTTCCCTGGAATTTTTGGAGAAAAATTCCTTTGTAAATATTTCAAAAGCTTGAAATATCCAGAAAGGGTTTTAGAGGGTTTAGCCCATTATTTTGAACATGACCAAGTGTTGAAACTCTTATATATGGACAATATATGTCCTCTGAGTCTCTCTGAATTTTGGCAAATATTTTTGAAACAGTTAAATAATTTTCCCCTATTAAAGACCATTTCTGGCCTTAAGAAAAAGCTTATAAATAAAATAGGAAAATAACTTTTAAAATTATACCTTTGTGGTTTCTGGGAGTCCTATTACTACTAGGTCTCAAATAAACCTTTTGAAATAATTTTCACACCCTTAATCAAGTACTTGCAGTGCAAATCTCAATTCAGGGGTTTTTGGAAAACTAAATTTATAAAATACTTTTTGGCCAAATTAATTTTGTAAGAAAATACTATACTGCTATATAACACTTGGCATGATCATTGGGCAGAGGTTTTGGATAAGGAGATGAAATCTATAAGAGGTCATAGTTGACTTTAATGAGCACATGAAAAAGCAAATGAAGAAAACTCAATTCCAAATAAAAGCCAAATGATGCTAAAAAAAATTGCTGGTCCAAATTTTCATGCTTCAAAGTTACAAATAACATGTTACAAAATGCAGGGTGTGACAGACCTACCCCCCTTACAAGAATCTCGTCCCCGAGATTCCTAAACTAGGGCTTAAAAGAGGTCGGGGAACTCGGATCTAAGATAGTCTTCTCGTTCCCAGGTTGCTTCTGCCTCGGTGTGGTTGCTCCACTGGACCTTGAAGTACTTGATGGTACGGCTCCGCGTACGTCGTTCTGCTTCGTCCAGAATACGAATGGGCTCCTCGCGGTAGGTCAAGTCAGGCTGCAGATCAATGGCTTGGTGATCCACATCCTTGTAGAGATTGGGCTTGTCTGGAACTTGGAGACATTTCCGGAGTTGTGATACATGGAACACATTGTGCACATCGGATAGCTCAGGTGGTAGTTCCAACTGATAAGCCACTTCTCCTCGTCGTGCAGTGATCTCAAAGGGTCCAATGAACCTTGGTGCGAGCTTCCCCTTGACATGGAAACGCTTGGTTCCCTTCAGAGGAGTTACCCGCAGGTACACATGGTCCCCAACATGGAAACTCATGTCTCGGCGTCGAGTGTCAGCATAACTCTTCTGCCTTGACTTGGCTGCCTTTAATCGCTCTCTGACTAGTTGGACTTGCTCTTCTGCTGCGCGGAGATTATCCGGTCCAAAAACTAGTCCTTCTCCAGTCTCTGACCAGTTGAGGGGTGTGCGACATTTGCGTCCGTACAACACCTCAAATGGTGCCATCTAAAGGCTTGACTGGTAACTATTGTTATAGGAGAACTCGGCAAAAGGGAGACAGTCTTCCCACTTGGCTCCATATGCCAGGACACAGGCTCGGAGCATGTCTTCGAGAATCTGATTGACTCGCTCAGTTTGACCTCCGGTCTGTGGGTGGAAAGCTGTGCTAAAAGACAACTTGGTTCCCAAGGCTTCCTGGAACTTCTTCCAGAACCTTGAGGTGAACTGGGTTCCTCGATCTGACACAATCTCCTTGGGAACACCGTGAAGACTTACGATTCGGTCGATGTAGAGAGCTGCCAGCCGGTTGCCATCATAAGTGGTCTTGACGAGAATGAAATGAGCCACCTTGGTCAAATGATCGACTATGACCCAGATAGAGTCATGTCCTCGATTCGACCTTGGTAATCCAGTGATGAAGTCCATTCCGACTTTATCCCACTTCCACTCAGGAACCTTGAGTGGTTGAAGCAATCCAGCGGGTCGCTGATATTCAGCCTTGACCTTTTGGCACACATCACACTTTGCAACATAGGTTGCAATCTCTCTCTTCATACCGTGCCACCAGAATCGTGCCTTCAAGTCTTGGTACATCTTGGTTCCTCTGGGGTGGATGGAATACGGGGTGTCGTGGGCTTCTTGCAGAATCAACGTCTTCAACTCGGTGTTGTTTGGTACGCAGAGACGACCTTTGTACCAAACAATCCCGTGCTCGTCTTCGGAGAATCCTGGGGCCTTGCCCATCTTCATCTTCCTCTTGATACCTTCGATGCTTGCGTGTCCATCTTGAGCCTTCTTGACGTCGTCCAGCAGGGTCGGTCTGACTTCCAAATGATCCAGAAATCCGGGGGTGACCAATTCCAAACTGAATTGTTCGATCTCCTTAAACAAGGTTGGCTGCCTTTCTTGAATAATGACATTCAAAGAGCAAGCCTTCCTGCTTAAGGCATCGGCCACCACGTTGGCCTTCCCAGGGTGATACTGAACACTGAGGTCATAATCTTTGATGAGTTCCAACCATCTCCGCTGCCTCATGTTCAACTCTTTTTGGGTGAAAATATACTTCAGACTTTTGTGGTTTGTGTAAATCTCACACCGTTTCCCTAGGAGGTAATGCCGCCATGTCTTCAAGGCATGAACTACTGCCGCTAGCTCAAGATCGTGAGTAGCGTAGTTCTCCTCATGGGGTCGTAGCTGCCTGGAGAGGTATGCTATGATGCGGCCTTCTTGCATCAGAACGCTTCCCAATCCGGTTCGAGAGGCATCACAATATATCACGAACTCCTTGTGAATATCAGGTGTTGCCAGAACGGGGGCGGTGGTCAATCTCTTCTTGAGCTCTTGGAAGCTCTCTTCGCATTTTGGCGTCCACTCGAACTTCTTGTCCTTCTTGAGGAGCTGAGTCATTGGTCGTGCAATGCTAGAGAATCCTTCCACGAACTTGCGGTAATAGCCCGCCAATCCGAGGAAGCTTCTGACTTCCTTGACGGTCGTTGGTGATTGCCATTGGGTCACAGCTTCGATTTTTGCTGGATCAACAGATAATCCTTCCTTGGTCAAGACATGACCTAAGAATCCAACTTTGTGCAGCCAAAACTCACACTTGCTGAATTTGGCATACAGTTGGTGCTCACGAAGCTTATCTAGGACCATCCTCAGATGTTGCTCATGCTCTTCCTCCGACTTCGAGAACACGAGAATGTCATCAATGAAGACAACAACAAACTCGTCCAAATATTCCATGAAGACTTTATTCATGAGATACATGAAGTAAGCTGGGGCATTGGTTAACCCAAAAGACATGACCGTGCACTCGTACAGGCCATATCTGGTTACGAATGTCGTCTTCGGAATATCTTGGGGTCTGATCTTCAGCTGGTAATACCCAGATCCGAGGTCGATCTTGGAGAATACCTTGGCTCCGCTGAGTTGATCAAACAGATCTTCGATCTTGGGCAGTGGGTACTTGTTCTTGATTGTAACTTCATTGAGGGAACGATAGTCAATGCATAAGCGGATGGTACCGTCCCTCTTTGCCACAAACAGAACAGGAGATCCCCAAGGGGAGGCACTCGGGCGGATAAATCCTTTCCTTAGCTGCTCTTCTAGCTGCTTCTTCAACTCGGCTAGTTCTTCCGTTCCCATTCTATAAGGCTTCTTATAGATGGGTCCTACTCCGGGCATGAGCTCGATGATGAACTCAATGTCACGGTCAGGGGGCATTCCCGGCAGTTCATCCGGAAAGACATCAGGATACTCACATACCACCGGTACTTGGTCTAGCCCAACTTCAGACAGACAGTTGACTTTAGCGGCTTGAGCGGAAGAGGAGTTGGGGGCAAACTTGACTTCTACTCCTTGGTCATTGGTCACAGTGACTGTCCGATTGGCACAGTCTAACAAGCCTTGGTGCTTACTGAGCCAATCCATCCCTAAGATCACATCCAAGCCTTGCGATCTCAGGATGATAAGGTCTGCTAGGAAGTCTACACCGTTAATGGTAATACCGACTCCTTTACAGCCTATCTTGGCTCTCATCTCGGCTCCGGGGGTTTGTACCACCATAGGGTTATTCAGGGGTGTAGGGGTCATGCCACTTTTTAATGCAAATCTTTGTGTGACAAATGAATGCGTTGCTCCAGAATCAAACAAGACAGTTGCAGGTGCTGAGTTGACAAGGAACGTACCCAGCACGACGTCCGGGTCTTCCTGGGCTTCTTCAGCAGTGACGTGATTCACACGCCCCTTCCCATAATTTGGTGGATTGTGAGGAGCTGGGTTCCTTGGTGGCATACCATGGCCTTGTCCCTGGTTCTGCGCATTGGGGCGCGGGGCATCAGGCTTCTTGTTGGGGCACACCCTGGAGATGTGTCCGGGCTGACCACACCCAAAACAAGTGACTTGATTTGGAGTGTTGATCTTGTTGCCACCATTGGTATTGGGGTTGAAAGCTGGCCTGGGGTTGGCATACTGCTGAGGCTGAGGGTTGGCACGAGGTGCAGGAGCTCTTGGCTGCTGATAGGTTGGCTTGGCCGGGGCTGACTGCCACGGACGAGGCTTCTGGTTGCTGGAACTTCCCTTACTGACCAACTTGCGCTTGCGAGTGTCTTCCAAAGCACGCCGCTTGTCTTCAAGCATGAGTGCCTTGTTCACTAGGTCAGGGAAAGACGGGCAGTCACACACGACAAGCGAATATTGCAGAGTCTGATTAAGGCCTTCCATGAAGCGCTCCCTTTTGGCAGCATCAGTGCTGACATCCTCAGGGGCATACCTTGACAGAATACTGAACTTCTGCATGTACTCCTTGACATTGCCACTTCCTTGCTTCAGGGCTCGGAACTCGCGCTTTTTGATAGCCATGACTCCAGAAGGAATGTGGGCCTTGCGGAATTCTGCCTTGAAGTTAACCCAAGTGATGTCTTGTTCAGCATGCATGACCTTGAATCCATCCCACCAAGCTCTTGCGGTTCCCCCGAGGCAGTGGGCTGCATAAGCCACCTTCTCGCGATCTTCGGTGCATCCGACTAGTTCCAGAATCTCCTCAATGGAACGGACCCAATCATCAGCATCCAGGGGTTCAGCAGTCTCGATGAAGGTTGGCGGTGCATGCTTCTTGAACTCTGCCAACGTGGAACGTCCATTGCCATTCCCCGCTGGCTGGCGGTTGTTGGCAACAGCTTGAGCAATCAGCTGAAGAGCTGCAGTGTTGGCTTGGCGTTCCTCTCGGAAAGCTTGGAGAAGCTGAGCCATGTACATGCTTGGAGGAGGTGGTGGTGGAGCTTGGTCGTTGGTTTGGTCGTGGTCTGCCTCTGGCTGAGAGGATGCTCCGGCTTCGGGCTACTGGGTAGAGGTACCAATACGAGTTACAACAGGCATCCTGTTGGAGCGGTAAAAGGTCTCATGACTCGAAAGAGGAAAAGCAAGATAGATAGGTGCCTGGTAAGGGGGTGGGTGTGACACTAAATCAAATCATGCAAGGGCCGAGAGGCCAAAACACATTCATTAAAAATCCAGATGGGTGATGTAGTCGTTTACACATTCCCGAAGGAAGATCACGACTTACATCCAGACATGACAAAATCTAGCACTAGATGGTTTCATATGAACCATACAAGGACTCGACTGCGCATAGGGGTTACACGACCTATCCTACCGTAGGGGTTACAACGGGCATATCCGAGTAGCGAATAATGCCTAAGCGGCGGAATGCTCGGTCGCGTATTTCGGCTCTTCTGGGTCTTCCTCCTTGTCTTCATCTGTCTGGGCTCCCTTGTCGCTTGAGGGAGTGGGAGAGTGGAGGAGTTGGATACGACGGTGCTTCGATGGTGGTGCAGGGAAGAGCTTGCGATATTCCCTTGCTGTCATCCGGCGTCGCCGAGGTGGTTCTTCACCCTTGGAAGACACATCCTCGGAGGGCCTTCCGCCTCGATATGCAATAGCGGATTGTCCAGAAGGTGCTCCTTCCTTCTTGATCATGTTTGCCTTCTCTTGAGCTCGACGAAGAAGTGCCTTGGTCTTGTAAAGTTCTTCTCGAAGCTTCATTGATTCCGAGGCCAAGTCTTGTGCCAAGCTGTCGGCACATAGACTGAAGTAGGTCTGGAATCGAAGCGAGAGTCCTTCCTTCAGTGGAGGGGCTAGTGCGCTGCTTTCTTCGTCACCTTCCTTCTTGTAAGGTAAGAAGCGAGTTGCCATCTTGGCTGCCATCTCCGGAAGAAGCTCGCGGAGACGGGTTAGTGCCTTGAGTGCAGCAGCCTCGGCAGCGAGTGGTAGAGTCGTCATCTGGGGTCCCTCGAAGAACCAACTTGTGGGAGGATCGTTTGCCTTCACGATCACCTCCACATGGTACTCCACCTCAGTATCACTCACCCAATGCTCGTGGTAGGTGAGGATGGGTGCTCGGTGGAACTGACACTCCTGGAGGCTATCCTCAAGAAGTAGGGGAAACCCAGTGGTCAGGTGCTCTTCGGGAACAGCGGCCATCTACAAAGGTGGAATAGGAGGGGTTAATAAGCTGAGGAAATCTCAGGTTTAGAAAAGGAGAGAGGTTCAGAAGGTTTTGAAAAAGGGGTCTCAACTAACTAACGCCCATGCTAACTAAGGCTTCCTACAGTCAGGATGGCTCTGATACCAGCTCTGTGGGGACCCCGACTTGGATGTCGAGATCACCGAATGCACGTGTACAGTGATCCCAGAGATCAATGCTCACTGAACACACAGAAGCTGAATAACAAGAGTCTTACATCCATACAAGTAGTCTTACACGAATTAAGGCCATTATGGCCAAGTCTTACATAGATAGAGCCTCACGGGCTAAATAGCAAATAACTCAAGTAGCGGAAGTCTTCGATAAAACGGGTAGAACCCATGCCATCTGCCTTAACCCTACAGGCATTCTGACTGGGATAGCGTCCTAGTTCGCATGGTCGTCTCCAAAGAACTCTTCCTCATAATCCTGCTCTTCCATGCCTGGCCAATTAAATAACCAGTGGCAAGCCAATGAGTACTTTGAATGTACTCGCAAGCAACCCATGATATGGTTCAAGTAACAATGCAATTTGAATAATAATGAACAATCTAGCAGGAGGCTAGGTGAAAGTGCAACTAATCCCCGGGTGGTTTTGGTAATTAATAACAACATATATATCATTGAACTAATATTTACTTGAGAATCATTTCAGAAAAGTTCGATGATATGGGTATGGAAATGTCTGAAGAAGTGGACCCCTCAAAATGCTAAGACAAGCATTGGCAAAAGCTCAAGACTCTATTTTTGGTTTAGTGATCAAGGATCACATTGAGTCCATAGGAAAAGCCAATACTATTAAAAGGGGATGAGGTTGTGTTAATGATCTAGTTGCTCAAGTGCTTGGTGATCTAGCTCCCTCAACTATCAGCACTCTTCACTATTCAACACACTCATAAGTAATCTTGGACAAACCGATTCTGCAAACTCAGTCCCACCGAGATGAACCACTTCAGTTATTTCCCCAAACCCTAATTTCTCGGTCCATCCGATTCTGAGTTTCGGTCTCACCGAAAATGGACTGCCAACCTTCTGTAACCAATTGACATCATTTCGGAATATCCGAGTTGTTGTTTTCGGTCACACCGAGATGGCAAGCTCCAATCTTTGACTCACTTCGGACACACCGAGATGGTATTTTCGGTCCCACCGAAAATCCCAACGTTCACTATATTTGAACTTTCGGTCTGACCGAGTTTTAACTTCGGTCTCACCGAGATTGATCAAATGTGTGTGTAACGGTTGGATTTTGTGTGGAGGCTATATATACCCCTCCACCCCCTCTTCATTCGTGAGGAGAGCCATCAGAAAGTACCACCACTTCTACCATACACTTTCTGAGAAGTGAACCACCTACCCTTGTGTTGAGATCAAGTCATTCCATTCCTACCATATGAAACTTGATTTCTAGCCTTCCCAAGTTGCTTTCCACTCAAACCTTTCTTCCACCACAGCCATATCAGTGAGAAGAGTTGAGTGTTGGGGAGATTATCATCTGAAGCACAAGAGCAAGGAGTTCATCATCATCAACACCGTCTATTACCTTTTGGGGGGTGGTGCCTCCTAGATTGGTTAGGTGTCGCTTGGGAGCCTCCGTCTTTGAGATGTGGAGTTGAACCAAGAAGTTTGTAAGGGCAAGGAGATCGCCTACTTCGTGAAGATCTACCCCGAGTAAGGCTAGTCCTCCGTGGGCGTAGGCCATGATGGAATAGACAAGGTTGCTTCTTCGTGGACCCTTCGTGGGTGGAGCCCTCCGTGGACTCGCGCAGCCATTACCCTCCGTGGGTTGAAGTCTCCATCAACGTGGATGTACGATAGCACCACCTATCGGAACCACGACAAAAATCTTCGTGTCACCAAACTGCGTTTGATCTTCTCCACCTCTCTTTTACATGTGCAATTTACTTTCCGCTGCTATTACTCTAGAATTGCATGTGTAGGGTGATACTTGAATTGATCTTAATTGTGAAACTGCCAAAAACTTTGCATGATCAAAAGGCAGATTTTTTATATTGTCAAGTAGTCTAATCACCCCCCCTCTAGACATACTTTCGATCCTACAAGTGGTATCAGAGCTTTGGTCTCCATTGTTTTGGTTTCCATTGCATTGGACTCCATAAGCTTGGTTTCACAACCTAGGAGAGTATGGCGTCTAGTGAGGGTAATTATCGTAGAGGTCCTTACTTTGATGGTACAAATTTTGCTAGTTGGAAGCATAAAATGAAAATGCATATTCTTGGTCATAACCCAGCCGCATGGGGCATTATTTGTGTTGGTATGCAAGGTGATTTCTTTGAAGAAGGAAAAGTTCCGGATCGCGAAGCTACACCGGAAGAGTTGCGGATGTTGCAAAACAATGCTCAAGCTTGTGACATTCTCTTCAATGCGTTGTGTCCCGAAGAGTTCAACAAAATCAGCCGTCTTGAGAATGCTAAAGAGATTTGGGATACTTTGGTTGAAATGCACGAAGGTACTGAATCTGTGAAGGAATCAAAGCTAGATATTCTTCAAGGTCAACTTGACAAGTTCAAGATGAAGGATGGTGAAGGAGTCGCTGAAATGACCGACCGATTCATCATTAAGAAGATTCTCAGAGCTTTGGATGGAAAGTATGACACCGTGTGTACTTTGATCCAAATGATGCCAAACTACAAGACCCTCAAGCCAACTGAAGTCATTGGAAGAATTGTTGCTCATGAGATGACACTTAAGGATAAGGAAGAGCTTCACAACAAGTCAAGTGGTGCTTACAAAGCTACAAGTGATGCTCCTACTACCTCAAGTGACAAGCTAATTTCCAATGAAGAGATAAGCCTAATGGTCAAGAACTTCAACAAGTTCTACAAGAATAGAGGCAAAGAAAGAAGCTCAAAGTCTAGATCATATGATGAAAAGAGATCTTCTAGTCGTGATCGAAACTGCTACAATTGTGGAAGACCCGGACACTTCTCAAATGAGTGTACGGCTCCCCACAAGAGAAGAGAAGAATCTCCAAGAAGAAGAGCAAGAGATGAGTCACCTCGGAGAGAGAGAAGGAGTAGAGATGATCGTTATGAACGAAGACCCTCTCGGAGAAGCAAGGATTCGGAGAGGAAAGACAAGTCATCAAGGAGCTACACAAGAAGAAGACATCAAGCTCACGTAGGTGAATGGGTCTCCGGCTCCGACTCCGACAATCAATCCGATGGAAGCTATCACTCCGACTCCGACTACAGTCAAGATGAAGGTGTTGCCGGACTTGCACTCGTATCCTCCAACTCCAACTCCTACGACTTATTTGATTCACCAAATGAGGGAATTGGAAGATGCTTCATGGCTAAAGGCCCCAAGGTAACACACCCTGAATTCATTGACTTTGATAGTGATGAGGATGACTTGCTTGGTGAAGATGAGCTCTTGCATGATAAATCTAGTGAGCTTAGTAATGATGAAAATGCTAGTAGTCTTTATAGTCGAGAAGAGTTGAATGACAATGCTATGAAGGAGATTGAGCGTCTAACTAAAGAACTAAACACTCTTAAGTTAGCTCATGAAACAACTCAAGAAGATCATAGAGAGCTCCTAAGATCTCATGAGAAGCTACGCTTCGAGAAGCTCACTCTAGAGCAAGAACATGAGTTTCTAAAAGCAATCAATGACGATCTTCGAAAGAAGAGTTCTTCATATCTTGCCAAACGACTTCTCTTGTCTAATTTCTTGCCACCTATCAAGACTAAGCATGACAAGCATAAGAAAAATTCTTCCTCTAGTAGTAACAATAACAATGTTAAATCCAATATTGTTGCTTCTAGTAGTTCTCTTGATTCCACTAACAATGTTTCAAGCCAAGTTACACTTGAGCAAGAAAATAGCTTATTGAAGGAAATCATAGAGAAAGGTGTCTACAAGAGTCTTGCCGGAAGCAAGAACTTTGAGGAGATTGTTCGCAAACAAGGAAGACACCGGAAGAATCAAGGGATTGGTTTTGAGCGAAAGTTCAACGCCAAAGGTGTTGAGTGGGAAGAAGGTCAATACCCTACTCCACAGTTTGTCTCACAAAAGGAGAAGTATGATCCTACTTCTTCCAATGTGGAACAAGCTCAAGATGACCTTCCACCACAAGACCACAAGCTAAAGGCCAAGGACAAGCTTCAAGAGGAGATTGATGCATTCATTGAAGCTCCTCAAGCCATCGTCAAGTGGGTTCCCAAGGACACATCAAGTTCTACTTCGTCAAGCTCAACTACAACACCAAGGATTCCCATCAAGATGATGTGGATCCCAAAGAAGAAGAACTAGTAGGTTCTTGAGGGTGACTCCGCCAACAAACTTCACTCATATTCATTTTGGCAAGAACTTGTGCAATCAACTTCCACATCATGCACTTGTTCATGGAGTCACAAACCCTCTTGTTGGTAAGTCAAGGGACAAGGTAATCATTGCTTTCATGGACATCATCTTTTGTGTACTTCACTCTATGTCTATGGATATTCTTGTTTGTTCCTTGTGGGACTAACCCATGTAGGTATTGAAAGTGCCCTAATCCAAAGGATTGCTCCCAATTTTTGATGATCTACATCAACATTGAGCATCCACATCTTCAACATCTACATGAAGTCTTCTACGACAACCCAAGGTTAGTTTGACCCTTTAAAAGGGGTTCTCACATCTAGAGGGAGCTTTGCTCTAAAAATTGAGCTAAAGCATCTCCAAGTGATGTGAACACATAAATGCTTTATGTAAAAGTGGTAACCCCACTTGTGCTTAAACGATGAGTATGACCTATGATCAAATGTTCTCATTTGGCTCCTAAGTCAATATACTCATATATAGATGACCTAGTCATCGACAAATTGTGTGCTAGTAGCTAGAGTGATTGGTTGTGCATGTTTGACACATATTTCAGTTGATATCTTATTGTGTGAGCATGTTGAATGCATGATTTCATCCATTCAAGGACATCCATTTGTTGTTTTGATTGTTTTGATTTTTCTGGCCAAATGGATGGACAAGAATGCCTAAGCACCTTCCCTAGCTATCTATGCTTTCTTGTCTCAAAATTCTATTCATGCTCATATCACAACTTTGAACAAGTATTTTTCGGACAGTCCGAGTGAGGAGCACTCGGAACCACCGATTCGTCTAAGGCTGACTTCCAAAACCTTCTAAGTCTATTTCGGTCTGACCGGCTTCTCAATCTCGGTCCAACCGAAATGCTTAGACTGATCTAGGTTTCATCTCGGTGAAACCGAGTTCAAACTCTCGGTCTGACCGATATGTGTAACTGCACAGCAGTTATACATCTCGGTGACACCGAGTTTTTCAACTCGGTCCCACCGACAGCATGGGGTTATATATACCTGAGGGGTTGCGCGCGATTTCTTTCTTCAAACCGTTCGCCCCCAAGACCCCTGCTGCCGCCGCCCTGGTCTACGGATCGTCGCCTTCGTCGCCTGTGCGCCCTCGCCGCAGGTCTCCACCGCCGTCAACGGTAATCATCTCCACCGTTGCCGCCGTAGAGGGACACCACCAAGTTAGGGTGTGTCCCGATCCCTTTTCGTGCTCCACTTCCGATTCTTGCACGATAGGTTTGCCATGATTCAATCCAAGTTTGAGATATTTCCTATACAATAGTTCAGATCTTCTAGTTTCGAGGAAAATTCTTAGGTTTAGGTTTCCACGGAATGCATCTCGGTGAAGCCGATTTTGAAACTTAGAATGACCGATTTGGCCTCTGGCCATTGCACTGCATCATTCGGTTTGACCGAGTTGTGCCAATCGGAATGACCGAAACGTAGTTTCAGTGAAACCCTAAGTTTTCGGTAGGACCGAAACCCATTTCGGTCTGACCGAAAGTGGTGTGTAGGTTTCTGTTGAGTACTTCGGTTGCACCGAAACTTGAAATCGGTTTGACCGAAATACATTCTGTGAAAACTCAAAACTAAGTTTTGAACTCATTTTTTTTGCAAAAACCTCTGCAGTTGTGATAACTCTTCTACTCTGCCTATACCTTATCTTTTCACAGGTTTTTCAGCCATGTCAGATGTCAGTGACAGCCAGAACAGGTCTGAATCACCGTTTGCTGAAATTCCAGAGGCAGATACAAGTCCTGCGAGCAGCTCCAGTGATGATGGTGAGAGGAGCACCCCTAGTGGTTTGCCTCCTGCAGCCACCAGAACCAGGAAGAAGAGAACTTCTGATGATGAGGACTCTGACTTTGTTGCTGAGGAAGTTACCTCCAAGCCCAAGAGGAATGTGGTTGCCAAAGAGCACCAAGGGCAGCAGTCAAGGAAAGGCACAAGCAAAGTGAAGCAGTCAGCAGTTGCTAAGAAGCTCAACTTGGAAGAGCCTGCTCCAAGCAAGGTGAAGAAGACTTCCAAAAGGAAGAGGGTAGTATATGTTGAACCTCAAGATGATGCTGCAGAAGAAGAAGAAGAAGAAGCACCCCAGCCTCCTCCTCAGAAAGCTAAGTTCATGGGTGATGCTATTCGGGCTCAAGCCTCCTCTAAGCCCAAGAAGCCTGCTCAAGCCAAGGCAGCTCCAGCCAAGCCCAAGAGAACAACCAGAAGCATTCCAGCTTCTGAGAAGAACAAAGGTGAGATGCCACCGTCTGAATCAGATGAAGAGCATGTGTTGCTGAAGCTCCGTCCCAAGTTGCCACTCCACAATGATGCTCATCCTCAAGCTGAGGACATGAAGGCAAGGAAGGACAAAGGTCTGAGGCTATGGAGACAGTCTGATCCATATGCTGTAAGGAGAAGGACTGCTGTGGACCCCAGATTCTACACCAGAGAGCAGCAGGATTTCTATGAGACCGTGCTGATGGATAAGAAGCCCATTGTTGCTGACACCAGGTATGTTGACTGGAAGTACATTGACAGTGAAGAGCACCGGGACTTCTTTCCCCATGTGCATGAGAGCTTTACTGCATGTGGAGTTGCTGATTTTGTGGGTCAAGAGCTGACATCTTGGAATGACGAGATGATCATGCAGTTCTATGCCACAGCCCACTTCTATCCTGATGGCAAGATCACCTGGATGACTGAAGGTCAAAGGTTTTCTTCGACTGTTGAAGAATGGGCAGAACTTCTGAACGCTCCAGTGCAGAGAGAGGACGACAATGATGTCTATGGGATTCCTAAGAAGAGTCATGATTCCATGAAGAACATGTACAAGGAGATCCTGGCTGCTGATTTGGAAGGATGGAAACTTGGCTCAGTGTACTATCTCCAGGCAGGTCTGACCACCACTAACACTATTCTGAGGCATACATTGATGCCTAAGTCTGGAGACCACCGGATGATTCGAGGCTATTCTATCAACATGCTGCACATTCTCGATGAGAAGGCACCTTTTAAGGTGATGGACTTGATGGTAGAGACCATTAAGAGGACTGCAGCTGACCAGAAGAGGTCGTGTGGGTTTGCACCGCAGATTCAGATGCTCATCAACGCCAAGTTTGGCACGGGCAAATTCATGTTGGATAGGAAGCACTTGCCACTACAGCCAGAGCATGAGGACAACGTAGTTGTGATGGATGAAGAGGATCCTACCTCAGTTGAAGGACAAGCCAAAATCGAAGCTGCGAAGAAGGCTAAAGCTGACAGAGAGGCAGCAGCAGCAGCAGCTAAGCCAAAGAGCTTTGGAGAACAAATTCTTGAAGCTACCCAAAGGATTGAACAACGCCTGGCCAGCATTGAGCAATCTCAGGAGAGCCTAGAGAGGATTGTCGAGGACAAGATCCACGCTCTGGACGTGAAGCTGACTAAGATTCAGGTGTCTGTCAACAAGCTTGAGGCAGACATGGAGGAGACAAGGCAGGAGAGAGCAGAGCTTATGCAGGATGATCTAGTCCAGGACTCTCATCGCCAGACTGCTCAGATTCCCAGAGGATCCAGATCTGCAGCTATCCCAGTGACAGACTCCAGGGCTACCACTTCAGCACCAGCTACAGCTCCAGCAGTTCCTCCAGCTCCAGCATCCACTCCTCCACCGCAGACTTCAGCAGAAGTCTTCGCCGATGCAGCTATCTCTACACCGACATCTACCCAGACGGGAGCCGCCAGCAGAGCCCGCAGTGACGCTTAGCTCTATACCTTTTCGAACTTTTTGGTAACTTGTTGCCAAAGGGGGAGAAATTGTTATAGATCATAGGGCTTCGAGAGAGAGAGTGCTCTTTCGTCTTTCGTTCTTTTGCCGGTTTTTCTTTGAGATACAGTGATTTCTTTTGGTTCCTGAAACTTTATGTGTGCTTGCTACTACGTTTGATGCTACCTTAATGAGTGCTTAGTCATACTATGCCTTAATGTGTGCTTATTGCTTATCATATGCTATTCCTTATTGTATGGCTATTTACTCTTGTCTTGGTGATTGAGTGCATGTTACTCATTCTTATCATTTTGTGCGCTCCACCAAGATGTATGTGACATGGAAGAGTGACCCATAATCCTAATCGATTGTGCATTTGCATTCAAACGCAAATTTTAAATAATGCACAAATTTAGGGGGAGCTCTTGTTTATCACATACTTCTCAAAGCGACGATATTATTCATTGATTATATCCTTTGTCGAAGCTTTGATCTATATGTTGTCATCAATTACCAAAAAGGGGGAGATTGAAAGTGCAACTAATCCCCGGGTGGTTTTGGTAATTAATAACAACATATATATCATTGAACTAATATTTACTTGAGAATCATTTCAGAAAAGTTCGATGATATGGGTATGGAAATGTCTGAAGAAGTGGACCCCTCAAAATGCTAAGACAAGCATTGGCAAAAGCTCAAGACTCTATTTTTGGTTTAGTGATCAAGGATCACATTGAGTCCATAGGAAAAGCCAATACTATTAAAAGGGGATGAGGTTGTGTTAATGATCTAGTTGCTCAAGTGCTTGGTGATCTAGCTCCCTCAACTATCAGCACTCTTCACTATTCAACACACTCATAAGTAATCTCGGACAAACCGATTCTGCAAACTCAGTCCCACCGAGATGAACCACTTCAGTTATTTCCCCAAACCCTAATTTCTCGGTCCATCCGATTCTGAGTTTCGGTCTCACCGAAAATGGACTGCCAACCTTCTGTAACCAATTGACATCATTTCGGAATATCCGAGTTGTTGTTTTCGGTCACACCGAGATGGCAAGCTCCAATCTTTGACTCACTTCGGACACACCGAGATGGTATTTTCGGTCCCACCGAAAATCCCAACATTCACTATATTTGAACTTTCGGTCTGACCGAGTTTTAACTTCGGTCTCACCGAGATTGATCAAATATGTGTGTAACGGTTGGATTTTTTGTGGAGGCTATATATACCCCTCCACCCCCTCTTCATTCGTGAGGAGAGCCATCAGGAAGTACCACCACTTCTACCATACACTTTCTGAGAAGTGAACCACCTACCCTTGTGTTGAGATCAAGTCATTCCATTCCTACCATATGAAACTTGATTTCTAGCCTTCCCAAGTTGCTTTCCACTCAAACCTTTCTTCCACCACAGCCATATAAGTGAGAAGAGTTGAGTGTTGGGGAGATTATCATCTGAAGCACAAGAGCAAGGAGTTCATCATCATCAACACCGTCTATTACCTTTTGGGGGGTGGTGCCTCCTAGATTGGTTAGGTGTCGCTTGGGAGCCTCCGTCTTTGAGATGTGGAGTTGAACCAAGAAGTTTGTAAGGGCAAGGAGATCGCCTACTTCGTGAAGATCTACCCCGAGTAAGGCTAGTCCTCCGTGGTCGTAGGCCATGATGGAATAGACAAGGTTGCTTCTTCGTGGACCCTTCGTGGGTGGAGCCCTCCGTGGACTCGCGCAGCCGTTACCCTCCGTGGGTTGAAGTCTCCATCAACGTGGATGTACGATAGCACCACCTATCGGAACCACGACAAAAATCTTCGTGTCACCAAACTGCGTTTGATCTTCTCCACCTCTCTTTTACATGTGCAATTTACTTTCCGCTGCTTATACTCTAGAATTGCATGTGTAGGGTGATACTTGAATTGATCTTAATTGTGAAACTGCCAAAAACTTTGCATGACCTAAAGGCAGATTTTTTATATTGTCAAGTAGTCTAATCACCCCCCCTCTAGACCTACTTTCGATCCTACACTAGGATAATATGCTATCATCAAGTTATGCATCAATAACCTCGCGTAACCTTGAGAACAGGTTACCGACATCAACATGAATATGATTCATCTCATTGAGTCAAGTCACCATCTTGACTCATCACACACATACCAACACCGATGAAGTAAAATTCTGGACATAGTTTAAGTAGCACCACCCAACTGTCCATGACCGTGGACACGGCTATTCGAATAGTTTGACACTCTGCAGAGGTTGCGCACTTTACCCACAAGATCCGGGGAACTTCTGTGTCATCCACGACCCGCGGTACCTCAAGTACCCGGGGCAAGCACCCGGTCATTACATTTCCTTAGACGATACTAACATAGAGTCCACTCGTTGGCACACGGCCCTCGGGTACAAACAATAGATCACGGGACTTGCCCTAATTTCAATGTTCACGCGTACCCGAAGGGACCAACGGTGTGTCCGGTGCCCTGTAAAAACAGTCATGGCCGTCTATCCAAGCACGACCCCGTCCCGGGAAAGACCTCAAGTCTTCCCGTCACTAGTAATGCGGGCACCATGCTAGTATCGACCTAAGTAGTCAATAAAGCCCCGTCCCATAAGGGGTAGTGTGGTTGCACATGTTTGGTTGGGACGGTAGTCACACATAAATCTAATCCATCATTCCACCATGCACATGATATTACCGGCACATCACTTCTTTCTCAAGTGATGACCTAATACTTCATCACCCTCGGGCATTAGGGGCACCCGCTGGGTTTATGCAAAGTTTTCAACTACGGGGGTTCATATCACACATGCATCATATAAGCATCAAGACCAACTATTGCATGTCATCTACCATATAGCAAGATCAACAATAAAGCATGCATCATGTGGTGGTTCATCTAGGTTACCATCGTAACCCTATCATCATGCATCGAAAACAAACGGGTTCCGAAGAACAAGTGAATCATGGTCAAAGGGCTGCTTGCCTGGATTGGCTTGGTCTTCAAAGTCTTCAAGTCCTTCTCCTTCTTCTTCCACAGCAACTTCGTCAAATACGGGATCTATACGTCGCATAATAACCACGGAAAAATAAGAATACAAATAAAACAGAAAAACCAAAGTGCTCAGAAAAATGTCAACTCATTTTTGTAAAATACTAGAGGGATTTCTAAGATGGGGAAAAATCTTAGTTGGAGTTTTGGAGTTACAGAATAGGATATATTGATTTTTGAACAGGAGTTATACTGCTCAAATTTGAATTTAAATTTGAACAGTACAGAAAAGTTTCATGGATTTGAATGAAAGTAGTACCATTAAATAGGTTGGAATATTACAAGATTTTAGGAGTTGGAAATATTTAATTTGGATCAATATTCTTTTCTGCATAAATGTTTAAAACATTAACAGAAAAGAAAAATGAAAAAGGGTCCTGTGCACTGGGCCAGAAGAGGCCACAGTGCACGGCCCAAGCGGGCTGGCCCAGCCGCACGGTGCCAGCGCGCGCGCACGTCAGGTTTCAAACCTGACGGGCGGGGCCCGTGGGTCAGCGGCACAGAGGAGGGGGGAGAGGTGGGGGGATGACAGGCGGGGCCCGCCTGTCATCTCTAACCCCGCGGTCACGGCGGCGGCGAGCTCACCGGCGACGATTCCGGCCACGGCGACGGCAACGGAGGGCAGGGTCGGACTCAGTGGCGTGTTGCGGTTGTAGGGGTGGTAGCGCGGCACGGCGGGGAGCCCTGGTTCACCGGCGACGAGGTGCGACGGCGGAGGCTCGTCGGAGGGGAGTTGATGCGGCCGTTTCCGACTGCAAACAGAGGGGGGAAAGAGAGGGGAAAGGGTCAGTGGTGTGCTGCGGTTCCGAAACGAGCGGAAGGAGAGGCAGGGGAGGCATGTACCTCGAGATCGCCGGCGGCCCGACGCGGCGGAGCTCCGGTCGATCCCGAGCACTGGGGCGCTCCGGGGTCGAACTGGTGAGGCAGGAGTGATGCTGGGGAGGAGAAGGTGCTGCTGGTGCTGTTGGAATGGCTCGGGAGGGCCTTAAATAGCCGCGCCCGTAGTTCACCGTGGACCTGTGCGCCGGCGAGGTTGCAGGCGAGGCTGTGGAGGGTTCTGGAGCCTGGGAATACGCCGGGGAGGTCCGTGGACTAGCTCCACGTCCAGCTGAGGGGATAAGAGGAGCGGGGGAGTGACAGAGAGGCGTGCGCGTGTGGAGCAGAGGACTGGCCGAAGCGGGCGGCCGGTGCGCATGCGGCGACGCTCACTGGAGGGCGTAGGAGGAGGGGGAACAGCGCCGGGGACGTCGAGGCGCCTCGACTGGCGCGAGGGGAAGGCTCGAGGTTGTCGGGGATCAACGATTGGCCCGAGCCAGCGTGCGGGAGCACTGTTCACACGCTCCAGAGCAGCGTGTGACCGGCATCGACGCGCTCTCGCTGGTTTGGTCCGCTCCAGCGTGCCCAACAGTGTCTAGTGCATAGAGGGAGGACTAAAGAAATGCCCTGAGGCCTTGGATGCTCTGGGGTGCAGAGAGAGAGAGAGAGAGAGAGGAGGGCTGGTAACAAGATGAAAGTGGGCTGTACAGCAAGGTAAAGCTGGGGTTTCACCCCTCAATCTTGGAGCTGCGGTGCTGGGGGAGTTACTGGAGGTGGCTAGTAACTCAATGGGCCTGTGGTAAGAAGTTGAGGCTATGGAGAAAAGTGAAAGTGGTCAAGTTGGAGGTTTTAGAATTTCTGCAGAAGGTGTTTGATCTGTATTTGATCATGGAAATGAAGTCCACTTGACATGGCACTTGACAGGGTTGAAAGACATGAGAAAATAGGGTGCTTCACCAAATTTGGGCTCATTTGAAGAAACTAGCCAATGTAACTTTGGTGAACCCTAGAAATCAACAGAAACAGTTTCATCTTGATTGAGTCAAGCTAATCATCTCCCCTTGATGCACCACTTGGTGTAGCATTCTTATTTGGGGTATTGACCATGCTCACAAAGTTTGAGGCTCCAGATAAAAAGTTGGTAATGTAAAGTTGTTCAAATTTGCATTTGAACAGAAAGGGTTTTGAGGTGATCTGATCAAGTTGCTCTATTCCAAATCTTGTGCCATTTGGTCTAGGTGCCTTATTAGGCCATTCTAGCATGTGCACCAAGTTTGAGAGCATTTGGACAAGTTTGGCAATGTAAAGTTGCTCAAACTTCAAATATGGACAGAATGGTTATGAAGGGGTTTGAGGAGGTTTTCTTGCTTCCCAAGGCATGGGTCTTTGCAAGATCATCAAATATGCCATATATGACATGATAGAATTTCCCTGGAATTTTTGGAGAAAAATTCCTTTGTAAATATTTCAAAAGCTTGAAATATCCAGAAAGGGTTTTAGAGGGTTTAGCCCATTATTTTGAACATGACCAAGTGTTGAAACTCTTATATATGGACAATATATGTCCTCTGAGTCTCTCTGAATTTTGGCAAATATTTTTGAAACAGTTAAATAATTTTCCCCTATTAAAGACCATTTCTGGCCTTAAGAAAAAGCTTTTAAATAAAATAGGAAAATAACTTTTAAAATTATACCTTTGTGGTTTCTGGGAGTCCTATTACTACTAGGTCTCAAATAAACCTTTTGAAATAATTTTCACACCCTTAATCAAGTACTTGCAGTGCAAATCTCAATTCAGGGGTTTTTGGAAAACTAAATTTATAAAATACTTTTTGGCCAAATTAATTTTGTAAGAAAATACTATACTGCTATATAACACTTGGCATGATCATTGGGCAGAGGTTTTGGATAAGTAGATGAAATCTATAAGAGGTCATAGTTGACTTTAATGAGCACATGAAAAAGCAAATGAAGAAAACTCAATTCCAAATAAAAGCCAAATGATGCTAAAAAAATTTGCTGGTCCAAATTTTCATGCTTCAAAGTTACAAATAAGATGTTACAAAATGCAGGGTGTGACACCCTGTCCCCGCACGGGACAGAGGAGGAGGAGGGGAGGGGCCTGTCGGCGATGGGGTGGGCTGCTCCGGCCGTCTCCCACCCAGCTGAGGGCACCGGCGGGCACGGCTCGGCCAGCCACACCCACTCCCAGCCAGAGGGGGCGCTGGGGAGGCACGAAACAATGATGAGAGGAGGCGGCAGGGAGGACAGAGAGCGGGCAGCTGGCGATGGGGCTCACGGCTCCGGCCGTCTCAGGACGAGAGAATGGCACCGACGGGTGCGGGGTGGTGCACCGGTCTCGTTCAGAGGCAAAGGGGCCGCCGGGGAGGAGTGGAGAGGATGGGAGGCCGCGGCGATGGAGGATGAAAAAAGCTTCTGGTGGCGGTGGTTCTCGGTGCTGCGGGCGTCTCCGGCGACGGGCAAGAGGGTGGGGCGCACCTCGGGAAGGAGGGGAGCACGATGGACAGCTTGGAACGGCGAGGGAAGGCGGGGTTTGGACGGAATCAACCCGAGGCCGAAGCGGCCATGGTGATCGCCGACGAAAAGAAGAGGAGGCCGAGGGCTCTCATGGTCAAATGAGGCGAGGGAGGGGCTGGTGAGTTGCGGAAGGGCTCGGGGATCCTTAAATAGGCGTGGAGGAGAGCTCTAGAGCATCAGGGCGAGCTCACAACAAGCTACAATGGCGGAACAGAGGCGGTGCACAACACGGGCACTGTTCTGGTGGCGCATTGATGGCGAACCACGACGAAGCAGCGATGCAGGGCGATGCAGTCGAGCACGGGGAAGCTCCAGGACATGGATGGAGGTCGAGATGACGAGGGAGGAGACGAGCATAGTGGCCGGAACGAGCCAGAGCGCACACTGTGCATGACGCAAGCGTGATCACCACAGGCACTAGCGCGAGCGGCGCTCTTTGGCGTGGCCAACCATGTCCAGTAGAATGACCCTAGTGCCATGAGTCTAAATGAGGAAATAAATTGGTCCAGGGGAATAGAAGAGATTTGCACTTAGCTCCAAAGTAAACCAGCAGCCAAGTTCTTGTGTTGTGCAGTGGGGACACCAGCTTGGTAAAGAAGTAAAACTTTGTCTCGCGATGATCTTACACTAAGATGATGTTGATCACCAAAAATCAGGCTAAAAGGAGGAGTGTAGATGATGGTTGCTGTAGAAAGTGCAAAACAGGCCAGATTATGGCACTATGATGTTGCACTCACATACTTAAGTGTCATGGGCTGAAATTTGGTATAGTGGGTTATATGGCCATATGGAGCTGCTGTAAAAATTTCATGCCATTTGGAATTACCAAAGTGGCACTTGCTTCACAAAGCTCCATTCTGACCAGAAACCAGGAGAATTTACTGAGGGTAAATGGGTAAGTGGATGGAGTCAAAACTTGGTGGATGGAGTAGAGATAGATGTAAGAATGTCCTGGTAAATTTTCAGCTCAAATGAAGCAAGGTAAAATAGGGTTGCTTCACAAAGTGAAAATCTGACGAGAAACCAAGATTTGGAGCTGAGCTCACATAGATGATCTCCATGAGCTCAAATTTGGTTTGGAGGCATGATTTGATCAAATGAAGGACATGACCAATTTTCACCTCATTTGGACATGCCTAGAATATACTTCCTTCACAAAGTTCCTTTCCAGACAGAAACTTTGGAAAATTACTGTAAAATAATTACTAGGCAAATGAGGTTGAAATTTGGCACACGGAAATGATATGGACAGGAAAAGATGTCCAAAAAGTTTGGAGGAAAATGGGAAAAGATAAATAGCACTTGCTTTGCAAAGTGCCATTTAGGGCAGAATAGGAAAATGTTTATTAGAGGATTATTTTTTAACATGGCAATGAAATGTTTTGCCATATTTGAGCAAGATAGGACCCAAACAATTTATGAGAATTATTGGGAATTTTTAGAATGACAGAGATATAGGTTGCTTCACAACCTAGGGCAAAAAGAATTATTCCTTTAATAGAAAAGGAATATTCCTTGGAAAAAGAATATTGGGTTAGGTCAAGGATGAAAATGACAGGGTCTTGGGATGATTATAAGGATGGAAGGCCACTATAAAACCGGAAGACATGATCTTCCCAAGTTTCAGAACCACATAGCCACTGAAAAGCAAATAAAATCAAGAAATCCAAGATAATTAAAAGAAAAAGAAAAGGGCAAAATCCAGACTGTCACAAACCTTCCCCCCTTAAAGAAATCTCGTCGTCGAGATTTGTGTGCTTAGGGAACAAGTAAATGTTCTGACTTGAAGAAACCGTTTCCAACTCGGGTTTCTTTTATTCACTCTCAGATTATGTTCCCATATAATATTTCCACTAAATTTGATCTGACTCACTACCTTGATTTGGGGTGGTTTGCTTTATCGTACCTGAAATTTTGACCGGGCTTGCCTGATATGCTCCTGTTCATGATGTCTCAAATTTTTATTACATACTGCTGACTTAGCCGAGGTCCGAAAGATTATCATTCGGACATACGTGTCCTTCTCGATATTGATCCTTGAGAGAGATATTAGTCTGTATCGAGTATCGAGAGTATTCCACGGAGTTGGGAATACCTTCCCGTGGAACAAAGAATCGTGTCGCTTGAATATATATGCATACCTTCTGGTTTCAAAACTGTGATGTGAACCATACCTGTTCTTTTGATGGATTCTGACGTCTTGCAGGAGTTTCTGACTTATATTGACTGGCTTCACCGTCTTGAGTATCTAAAGGTTTGACTGTTGCTTGGTGTGTCTGAATAGAAAAATGCACCCGCTCACTGATTCTTTATTTTGTTAGTATATCCATGGGATGACTGTCCGTGCGATGCTTAGCTGAGGTCAATATATTGAGCTATCATGAGGTCGGACGTGATAGACTCGGGTATTCAATGCTTGTCAGTTCTAAGCATACTGTGGACTGAGCAAGTTGTCCTGGTGCGAGATCCTTACTGTATTGTCGGTCTTGATCCTTCATTATTATTATTTGTGTCTGGATTTTTAACTTTGTTCCGGCTGACTCTCATTTCTGACTTAACCATTGCGGATCTGACACTTGAAATAAACTGTCGTATGCTGACAGTTTATTGTTTAATCTCTTGTACGAGTGTCGTACTGAAGAATATTGGGCAGCTTGCACTGGAAACCACCGGGATATCTTGCTGAGGAAGACTGGATGGCTTGTGCTCGAAGCTTTCGGCGGATAGCTTGCTGAGGAAGACTGGGTACCATACCTTAGAAGCTTTCCCCCTTAAAGACTTACTAGGGAAGATTTTGTACCTTATGCCATAAGCTTTTGCAATACCTTATCGAGGAAGACTAAACATCTTGCACGGGAATCCATTCATACCTTACTGATGCAGACTGGGGAAATTTTGCCTTGTATGCTTCGCGGATACATTGTGAAGACGGACTGGACTAATTTTCTTTGGGAAC
>LR738711.1:751701643-751724933 GCA_902687465.1 Secale cereale | reverse complement strand
TATATATTCTTGCCATTCCGACTGCTGATTATTTGTATGACAAGAATTGTCTAACTGTCCTTGTGGGATTTATTGCATATTTGAACTGACTTCTAGGTGTCACGCATATTAAATTTGACTCATAGCAGAATTAATCATTGTGTACTGACCATACCTCTGACTTGAAATGCACGGGTGGACTTGGATCCAATTTTGTTCTCCTGCTGCAATAATGGTGGATCTCTCACATGTACTTGTTGCTAAAAGTCTGAGCAGAATATAATCTGTATCCAGACCGGATGTCTGCAATACAATGTCGTCGGCTGAGAATCCCATTGCTTTTAGCTGAGTGCCTTGGTGTATATTTTTACTTCTCACTGCTTCTTTTGATCCGGTGTGTTGATGAGCAATTGCCATAAGGGGGTAACAGCGAAGATTCAAAACAAAGAAGCACAAGAAAACGAGCGATTGCACAAACCACATAGCAAAAAAATCTAAATAAAGCACGCAAGCTACAAAACTATTTCACACAAGAACACACAAGCATAAACAAGCAATGATACTACAACAGATGCACATGCACTACACGAATGACTACACCCTATGCTTGAGAAAACGCTCGGGAGCTGACGAAGTAGCTAGCGGGGCGGTTGACTCCGAAACTCCGGATGGACGAGGCGGGGGGGTTTGAGAAGCTGGCGGAGACTGATGTAAGGGGGCACCAAGAAATCTCCGGGCTCGAATGGCATCTCGGACTAACTCGGAAATAAGAAGACACTCGGCCGTCATGTAACAAGACATGGCGAGGATAGCCGGGTCATATTGAGGGTTGATAGAGGGAAACTGAATTCGACTAGGATTCTCGATGATGGTGGGGTAATACTGATAAGCACAGTTCTCTTGCACCACGCTCTCTTGATGACGAAGACCGGTGATTCCTGCCATTGCGGCATGCTGAACGGCACGCTCGGGAGTAGCGCCATAACCACCGTGGAAACTGTAGGTGCGCTTACCAACAGGAATAGGGGCTGACAGATGGACATGAACAACATACTCCAGGATTCTTCCTCCGGCAGAAAACTGGAATACTTGGTACTGGGGTTGATCTCCGAGGGGATAAATGTTATGCCACATGTCTCCAAGGAGGGTGGCAAAGCTGAGAGGTGCAGGAGTGGGACTGAACTCAATAGGAACAGCACCAGAAACTCTGGGGAGGGCACTGAAATCTTGGAAGTTGACCGCCATCTACGCACTAAATAGGGGTTAGACGTAACCGAATAAGACTATATGCAGCAAACAAACGAAACAACCAAATGCAACAAGCAAGGGCAACAACTAGACCCTATACTACCGTTTTCTAACGTTCCAGCGAACTAGGATGCTCTATAGACAGACCTGCTCTGATACCAAGCCTATGGCACCCCGGCTCAGATAAACCGGAACGCCCCGTATTCCAGCCCAGAGATCGAGGTGAAGTCTTCTGGAATACGAAACTGCTTAGCATAGAACAAACAAGCTTTCTATTACAACACGAATATGGATACAAGGTCTCTGATATTACAATGAATAACACCGGCATGGTGACGCTACGCCAACCATAGTTGATCTATGCAAGCAGCATAACAACTCGAGGCAGCGGAACCTCTACTGGCAGCGGAACAACGAACGGCAATGATGGACTCCAATCCGCAAGGACTCTGGCTGGAACGTTTATCCTAGCTCGCGAGCACAGGAACCACACCAAAACAAGCAAGCAATCCACGCACGACCTGCAAACTGGCATGACACGTCAGGTCAGTACATTGAATGTACTTGCAACTTCACAATAAACCAAAAGCAGACAAGACAAACAGCAACATGGCATTAGCAGGTAATTCAATCATGAACATGATACTAACAGAACAACATGGCATGCACAACTGAACACGATACAACTAGAACAAGCATAGCATGAACATACAAACATGATGATACTACATGCAACATGATGATACTATCATGCACCAACTTACTTTGCTCGGGTTACCTCGTAACCATCACATGCACAAACTTACTATCATGGACATCGCACGATCATCTCAGGATCCAATCAAGCTTGGTATTAACAATACCGTAGTAATCATTTATGACCACAAGGAGCTTGACCTTTACCATTGATTCTCAAAGAACATCCCAAATATGCAACAATTCGGTATATTCGATACCACCGTGATCATCTCACGATCACATCCAAAAACTTTCTCATCATCGAACCAGTGTTGTTATTAATCAAGTTATTATTATTATTATTGACTCATAGTGTGACCGACACGAACTGGGCCCTTATCCGCGGGCACGGCTATCGATAGATTAAGACACACACTCTCTGTGGAGGTAGCGCACTGTACCCACACTACGGAACCCATGGCCTCGTACTCCCATTCGGGTGGACCAACGACGTTTCGACAAAACCGTCCTACTACCATGACACTCTCCCAGCCACTCCGACTCACTCCCCACTGGGCTAGTCATGGGTGGCCCCTGTGTCTACCAAAGACACAACTACCACCGTCGTGGCAAAACATCAACTATCCCAAACGGGGACACAGATCCTTACAACAACAACAACGAGCACACAAGGTTATGTCTGCTTACCGGGCCAGGGTACCGCACGCCCATAACCTTCCCTCTTTGGAGGCACCGGCGAGAGGCATGACAATAGACCCAGTTAGGACCTTCCCATAAAGGTAAGTGTGGCTGCACTGGTCAGCTCGATAAGGTGGCACCATGACTCATCCAACAGTTGTTCAAGTTCATTATTATCCGGTTAAACTTGAATGCAAAATGCTGAGCCATATTAAAATAACATGATGCAACTATAATGCATGAACATGATATCAACATAAGCATGGAGGTGCAACATAATCATCGAGCATAACCACAATGAAGCATATATCCAAATGAGCATGTCATACTGACTAGCATAAATATCCCAAGTATAACGCTACTCGTGGCATGCATGACTACTAGCATCATAAATAAATACCATGCAAGAACATAGCAAGAACACTACCAAGTAAGCATGTAACTAACTAGTAGCAACGGAACATGCATATCAACGGTACTTGACGGACAACAAGCATGTATCAAGATAAATATCACTAATACCAGAATGCAATTCTACTACCAAGCATAACATGCAAACATGATACTAACAAGGAGTACAAGATAACAAGAAGCATCAGAACATAGCATGAAATTGAACATGAAACCACGAGCATAACCGAAACAACGACAGTAGTAGCAAACAAGCAGACAAGTATGAGCAAACTATTATTAAATGTTCAAGTAGAAACCATGGCTACTGCATGGCTATCATGCAAGTGGTTGTTGTGGCTTGCCTGAGGATGGAGAGTACTTTGGGAAGAAGTGCTGTAAAGCCGCGAACAGATTCGCTGAAAACAGTTCTCTCTCGGAGGGGGTTGTTTACGAGCAAGGGCAAAGTGGTCATTTCTAGTATGGCAAACCATAGTGAAAATGTTACCAACATAACGGGCTCGACGAGACGAAGAGATGGTCTTTGGAATCACCTGATTCAGAGTTATGGTTGAAAAGTTGTGAGGTGTTGAAGGAGAGGGACCAATCTATGAATATTACTTTAGCAAACAGGTCCATGTGTGGACAAAACACAAACGGATTTCAGAAAATACGTTTCTAAGTAAGAAAACGTATTCTGGGCTGATGAAGGAAAGAAGTATGCTTTCGAGAAAATGAAAGCGTACCTAATGGAAATGCGCCTCCACTTATCCATGTGTACCTGGGCCTTGGGCCACTTACAGGAGGTCCCACGCGATGAGGGGAGGGGGCCAGGCGTGGTCGTCTTCTTCCTCGCCCTGTCCCCGCACGGGACAGAGGAGGAGCAGGGGAGGGCCCTGCCGGCGACGGGGCGGGCTGCTCCGGCCGTCTCCCATCCGACTGAGGGCACCAGCGGGCACGGCTCGGCCAGCCGCGCCCACTCCCAGCCATAGGGGCGCTAGGGAGGCGCGGAACGATGACGAGAGGAGGCGGCAGGGAGGACAGAGGGCGGGCAGCCGGCGATGGGGCTCACGGCTCCGGCCGTCTCCGGACGAGAGTATGGCACCGGCGGGTGCGGGGTGGTGCACCGGTCTCGTTCAGAGGCAAAGGGGCCGCCGGGGAGGAGTGGAGAGGATGGGTGGCCGCGACGACGGAGGATGACAGAAAGCTTCTGGTGGCGGTGGTTCTCGGCGCTGCGGGCGTCTCCGGCGACGGGCAAGAGGGTGGGGCGAACCTCGGGAAGGAGGGGAACATGATGGACAGCTTGGAACGGCGAGGGAAGGCGGGGTTTGGCCGGAATCAACCCGAGGCCGAAGCGGCCATGGTGATCTCCGGCGAAAAGAAGAGGAGGCCGAGGGCTCTCGTGGTCAAATGAGGCGAGGGAGGGGCTGGTGAGTTGCGGAAGGGTTCGGGGGTCCTTAAATAGGCGCGGAGGAGAGCTCTAGAGCATCAGGGCGAGCTCACGACAAGCTACAATGGCGGAACAGAGGCGGTGCACAACACGGGCACTGTTCTGGTGGCGCATTGATGGCAAACCACGATGAAGCAGCGATGCAGGGCGATGCAGTCGAGCACGGGTAAGCTCCAGGACATGGATGGAGGTCGAGACGACGAGGGAGGAGACGAGCATAGTGGCCGGAACGAGCGAGGGCGCACAATGTGCATGATGCAAGCATGATCACCACCGGCACTGGCGTGAGCAGCACTCTTTGGCGTGGCCAACCATGTCCAGTAGAATGACCCTAGTGCCATGAGTCTAAATGAGGAAATAAATCGGTGCAGGGGTAAAGAAGAGATTTGCACTTAGCTCCAAAGTAAACCAGCAGCCAAGTGCTTCTGATGTGCAGTGGGGACACCAGCTTGGTAAAGAAGTAAAAACTTTGCCTGGCGATGATCTTACACTAAGATGATGTTGATCACCAAAAATCAGCCTAAAAGGAGGAGTGTAGATGATGGTTGCTGTAGAAAGTGCAAAACGGGCCAGATTATGGCACTATGATGTTGCACTCACACACTTAAGTGTCATGGGATGAAATTAGGTGGAGTGGGGTTATATGGCCATATGGAGCTGCTGTAAAAATTTCATGCCATTTGGAATTACCAAAGTGGCACTTGCTTCACAAAGCTCCATTCTGACCAGAAACTAGGAGAATTTACTGAGGGTAAATGGCTAAGTGGACGGAGTCCAAACTTGGTGGATGGAGTAGAGATAGATGTAAGAATGTCCTGGTAAATTTTCAGCTCAAATGAAGCAAGGTAAAATAGGGTTGCTTCACAAAGTGAAAATCTGACCAGAAACCAAGACTTGGAGCTGAGCTCACATAGATGATCTCCATGAGCTCAAATTTGGTATGGAGGCATGATTTGATCAAATGAAGGATGTGACCAAGTTTCACCTCATTTGGACATGCCTAGAATATACTTCCTTCACAAAGTTCCTTTATCGGCAGAAACTTAGGAAAATTACTGTAAAATAATTACTAGGCAAATGAGGTTGAAATTTTGCAGAGGGAAATGATATGGACAGGAAAAGATGTCCCAAAAGTTTGGAGGTAAATGGGAGAAGATAAATAGCACTTGCTTTGCAAAGTGCCATTTAGGGCAGAATAGGAAAATGATTATTGGAGGATTATTTTTGAACATGGCAATGAAATGTTTTTCCATATTTGAGCAAGATAGGACCCAAACAATTTATGAGAATTATTTGGGAATATTTAGAATGACAGAGATGTAGGTTGCTTCACAACCTAGGGCAAAAATAATTATTCCTTTAATAGAAAAGGAATATTCCTTGGAAAAAGAATATTGAGTTAGGTCAAGGATGAAAATGATAGGGTCTTGGGATGATTAGAAGGATGGCAAGCCACTATAAAACCTAGGAAGACATGATCTTCCCAAGTTTCAGAACCACATACCCACTGAAAAGCAAATAAAATCAAGAAATCCAAGATAATTAAAAGAAAAAGAAAAGGGCAAAATCCAGGCTGTCACATAAAGAGTTCGTCGTAAATAGTTACGCTGATGCAAGCTTTGACACTAATCCAGGTGACTTTAAGTATCAATTTGGATGCGTATTGAAAGTGGGAGCAATTAGCTAGAGTAGCTCCAAGCAGAGCATTGTAGACATAGAAATTTGCAAAATACATACGGATCTGAATGTGACAGACACATTGACTAAACTTCTCTCACAAAGCAAAACATGATCACACCTTAGTACTCTTTGGGTGTTAATCACATGGTGATGTGAACTAGATTATTGACTCTACTAAACCCTTTGGGTGTTTGTCACATGGCAATGTGAACTATGGGTGTTAATCACATCACGATGTGAACTATCAGTGTTAAATCACATGGCGATGTGAACTAGATTATTGACTCTAGTGCAAGTGGGAGACTGAAGGAAATATGCCCTAGAGGCAATAATAAAGTTGTTATTTTATAATTCCATTATGTCATGATAAATGTTTATTATTCATGCTAGAATTGTATTAATCGGAAACTTGATACATGTGCGGATACATAGACAAAACATCGTGCCCTAGTAAGCCTCTACTATACTAGCTCGTTAATCAAAGATGGTTATGTTTCCTAACCATAGACATGTGTTGTCATTTGATGAACGGGATCACATCATTAGGAGAATGATGTGATGGACAAGACCCATCTGTTAGCTTAGCATAATGATCGTTAAGTTTTATTGCCATTGCTTTCTTCATGACTTATACATATTCCTCTGACTATGAGATTATGCAACTCCCGAATACCACAGGAACACCTTGTATGCTATCAAATGTCACGACGTAACTGGGTGATTATAAAAATGCTCAACAGGTGTCTCCGAAGGTATTTGTTGGGTTGGCATAGATCAAGATTAGGATTTGTCACTCTGAGTATCGGAGAGGTATCTCTGGGCCCTCTCGGTAATACACATCATAATAAGCCTTGCAAGAAAATGACTAATGAGTTACTCACAGGATGATGTATTATGGAACGAGTAAAGAGACTTCCCGGTAACAAGATTGAACTAGGTATGAAGATACCGACGATCGAATCTAGGGCAAGTAACATACCGATGGACAAAGGGAATTACGTATGTTGTCATAACGGTTCGACCGATAAAGATCTTTGTGGAATATGTAGGAATCAATATGGGCATCGATGTTCTGCTATTGGTTATTGACTGGAGAGGTGTCTCGGTCATGACTACATAATTCCCGAACCCGCAGGGTCACACGCTTAACGTTCGTTGACGCTAGAGTAGTATTGGGATATTTGATGAGTGGTAACCAAATATTGTTCGGAGTCCCGGATGAGATCCCGAATGTCACGAGGATTCTCGGAATGGTCGAGAGGTAAAGATTTATATATGGGGAGTCATATTTTGGGTTCCGGAAAAAAGGGCAGTTTTTTCGGTACTGTACCGGGAAGCTTCCAGAAGGTTCCAGAGGATTCCGAATGGGTCCGGAAGTCCACAAGTGGGTCCACCACATGCCAAGGGCTGGCATGGCCTATGGGGAAGCGCCCTGGCCTTATTGGTCCAGGCGCACCAAGTCCTCAAAAGGGAAGGAATCCTAATAGGAATAGGATTGGACTTGGAGTCCAAGTCCTCTCCCCTATTGCTGCGCCCTAGGGCTTGGAGGGGCTGTTTTCCACGCCCCTCCACATATATATAGAGGGGAGGGGGCGCCCCAAGAGGACACACAAGGCCCTTGGCACCCCTCTCTCTCCCGTTACTCCGTAGTTCCATCGCCTCGTCCCGGCGACGCTTCGCGAAGCGTTGTCGGTGCTCCACCATCACCATCACCACCACACCGTCGTGTTGGTTGTGATCCCATCTACTTCTACTCTCCCGCTTGCTGAATCAAGAAGGAGGAGACATCATCGAGCCGCATGTGTGCTAAACTCGGAGGTGTCGTACGTTGGGTACTTGATCAGTTGGATCATGCAGTTGTTCCACTACATCAACCGTGTTGATATAACGCTTCCGCTTACGGTCTATGAGGGTACGTACACACACTCTCCCCCTCTCGTTGCTATGCATCTCCTAGATAGATATCGCATGAGCGTAGGAATTTTTTGAAATTGCATGCTACGTTCCCCAACAATACTTTGCTTCGAGGGCTAATAAACTTTTTGTTATGCCCAGGATGGGACTATACCTCCTACGTGTCGAGGCACGACTTAAAGGTATAAGCCCATCCTAGAATGATCTCAAGTTTGGTATCTTTGCACGACTCATGTAAAAGAGGGATTAAATTGCAAAAGGAGATAGTTGGCTTACACTCGCCACTTCACACAATACATTACATAAGCAATACATCATCCAAAACATCACAACCTGACTACGGGTGAAGATCCAAAAGAAAGATACCAAAACAACATAAAGCCACAGGTCAGGATCGAATCCTAGTAGAAACCACTACTGAACATCGAAACGTCACGAGCAAACAGCCAAACTCTTCATCGAGCTCCCGGTGAAGAACTGATCCAACTCCTGCATCAAACTCGGCTGAACCTGCATCTGGTGTGGTGAAGTAACTGTGAGCCACAGAGGACTCAGCAATCCCGTTCCCGGGTAACAAGACTATTTAAGCCTTGGGTGAGGACAAGGCTGAAGAAAGAACGAGAGGTGAAGGAAACAAGAAGAGTCTGCAGCAGCAACTAGCACTAACTTACGTAATAGAGAGCGAGAAGAGAAAAGCATCGGTCGAAAGATGATCACGAAGTGATCCTAACTAAAGCCGGTCAAACATAACCCCACCGTGTTCAACTCCCGAATCCCTATTCGGAAATTGACAGTCACGGTACACACGCTGGTAGTGTATTGGAAACATTGTGTCAAGTTTTCTACAACCGGATATTAACAAGCTCCCATCTGCCACATAACCGCGAGCATGGCTTTCGAAAGTTCAAACCCTGCACGGGTGTTCCAACTTGACCCATTACAAGCCCACGATCCGCGGAGTCGCAACTCCATAGGTGGGAAGGCCCGAGTATTCTCGGAATCCCGTGCTCAAGTTAAACCGAACTAAGGTAAGGCTAATCCAGCAAATCCTCCCGGCGTGTCGACACCCTGATAGTAGCCGCGCGTATCTAAGTCTCAGGACACGGCCGGATGGGTGATGCTACAGGTTATACCAGATACCTCGGGTTGCCCCAAGGCGGCCCTGCAGGACCCCCTTTGGGACCAACACCATCAGCGCTGGCCCCCCCTGCTATGTAGAATTTAGAACCGGAGGGTGCGACCCCCTATGCAAATTTAATTAATTAATTAAGTTGTTATTATGAGGCAAATAGTACCAAATGTTGGGACTTGCTGGAAAAGACTTAGCACTTAGCGGTTTATCAAGGGGGTCCCATACACCCCAACCGTGTTAGGAACGCATAATCAAGGAACATAACACCGGTTTATACGGTTCCTAATGGCATGAGTGGAACAAAACACCAAGCAAAAGGCTTAGCCTTCCACCCTGCGAGTATATAGATGATTTCATTTTTAAGCATTTATATAGTGTGATATAACCCAACCAAACTTCAACATGAAGCAAGCATCTTCAATCTTCACCTGCAACTAACAATGCTATAAGAGGGGCTGAGCGAAGCGTACTTAGCCAAGCAACGGTTTGCGTAGGTAGGGTGGTTAAACATGGCAATGGTTACAAGTAGGAGGCTGACAAGAAAGACATGGGCATCGAGGCAAAAACTAAAGAGCGATACTCTAGCAATAGGCAAAGATAGTAAAGGTATCCGGGTTCGGTCATCTTGCCTGGGATTCCACAAGGGAGAAGAACGGATCCAAGAAGAAGACGGAGCAACAGTCGAGCGAATCCTCACAACTCCGGAACGAAACCAAAGCTAACAAGAGAAGCAAACCGGAAAGAAACAAACAACACGGTAAACACACATATCATAAACATGGCATACGATGCACAAGCAAGCATGATGCATGTCCGGTTTAAATATGCAAGGCATGGCAAAGTGCACAAACAAATACTACAAGTTAAGTGGAGATCAATATGCAACGAGTTGCATATTGACGAAACACCACATTAATTATTTAGTTGACTCTCATTTAATTACAAGACAAGATTAAATGTTGGTTAACATGGCAAGAGGTGAAGCATAAAGAAACTACACTATTAAGACATTTTAAATGAGGCCGGAAATAACAACAACATATCCGGAAAATCCCCATGAGCATGTTTAATAATTAAAAGCAAACAACAATTAAACATTTAGGGTTGTTAACATGATGCGGATGACATGATCAAGTTTTATGCAAGTTTTATTAAAAGGGTTGACATTAAGAGATATGAAGTTTATGTCACCGTGGTGGATGGAAAGGGTGCCACGGCAACGATCCGAAATGATGCAAAGGCAACAACTCGGTTCCGGTAACTCGTTGAGAGTCCGGGCAAAAGCAAAGATGGCGTGAGCGAGTCAAACGAGATGAAGGTGGGGCGATACCGTTACCGGGTTCCCACGAGTCGGTGACGAGACAACCGAGGAACATGACAAAAGGTCGGAACGGGCACGAAGCACACACGAGAGACATTACATACAACACAAGCATGCATTCACGGGTCATCGTCTCGGGTTATACCTTCGAAACACTCGTTTCGGGACGGTTCGAGTTCGTCGAGGAACGTAGGGGAAGTAGTTGTACACGGCCGTAGAGGGAAGTAGTCGTTTCACGAGGTCGCCAACGAGTAGTCGTTCCGTAGAGGTACTTGGCGCCTCGGTAGTCGTTCACGGGGCGACGGTAGTGGTACACATGTTGTCGGGGTACTTGTCGTTCTCGAGTGCTCCGGGAGTCGAGGTACTTGTACATGTAGTGGTACTTGTCGGGTCATGTAGTTGTTCACGCCATCGTGTCTGGTACTTGGGGTTCTCGTTTGCGACGGTAGTGGTACTTGGCGCATCACACATGTAGTCGTACAGGTTCGTAGATGTTCAGGTGCGTCTGTAGGTGTACTCGCGGTCTCGGCGACGGTTCCCTGACAAGCTCACAGTACAAGGCAACACAACAACAACCACAACCAGGAGCAAAACAAAGGCTGCACGGAGACGAGGCCACGGCAGCAGCAAGATCTCGGGCGCGGACGGAGGGAGACGAACGCGGAGGGAGCCGCTCCAAGGCGCTGGACGGAGCGGTTCGCGGCGGAAGGGCCCGCTCTGGCCGCGGGCTTGGAGCGGGAGGGCTCGTGCCTCGGGGCAGCCAGGCGAGGCTCTCGGGCTGGAGCGGAGAGGAGAGCCAGAGGGGACGGAGGCGAGGGCCCCTGGCAAAGCGGTCGCTCGGGAAGGAAGGGGGGTGCCGGCCTGGGCTCCTGGCCGCGCGCTTGCTGGAGGCGAAGGGCGACCACGGCGTGCGGCGGAGGAGAGGACCCGCGGTGGTCGAAGCGCACGGGAGAGCGGCGGCCCTGGTGGCGCGGCGCGGGAGGAGGTGACCTGGAGGAGGGAGGCGCCGCGGAGGAATCGGGCTCGGGGTTTTGGGACAGAGAGCGAGAGAGGGAGCGGGAGCGGGGCTCGCGAGCGAGGAGTGCGAGGGGGCGGCGTACGAGCGGAAGGAGCGGAGAGGGAGAGTGCGGTCTCAGGCTAGGGTTAGGAAGCTGCGGGCCAGGTTGGGCCAAAGTGGGCCGAAGAGAGGAGGGAAGATGGCTGGGCCTTAGGAGGGAAACGGGCCGGCTGGCCTAGAAGGCTGCGGGGAAGATGGCCTCTGCTTCTTTTAATTTCTTTAGCAGAAAAATAAAAGAGAAGAAAGAAAAGAGGGGGGAGTTAGGAAAAAGATAGCACACGGGAGCATTTTTCTCGGGCATCATAAAATGAGCAAGGACCGAGAAAAATAAGAAAGGCATGATTGGAAAATAATTCAAACATAATTGAATATAATTCAAATAGGTTTGAACTAAGACGAGATTATTGAAGTGTCCAAAAATGTCCGGAATTTTTGGAGGAGCCTCAAAAATTGAGAAAAGAATTATTGGCAAGGTTTTGACGGTGAACTTGAAGTGAAAAGACATGGGGAAATTATGCAAGTGTGTTATGGTGATTCCGAAGCAATGGAATATTTATTTATAATAGCTCCATAATATTTGGAGGATATGTGATAAAGAGAAGTCACCTTCCCTCGATTTAAATGGACCGAAGGTCCACACGATTCATTAGGTTGAGATGCAAAAATAAATGACATGATGGCATGATGACATGATGCAATGCAAAAATAAATAACACAAGCACAAACAAACACACGGGCAACCCGTAACATCTGGAATCTTCTGGAAGCTTCTGGAATCTTCTGGGACGTCGGTCTCGGGCGTCACAACTCTCCCACACTAACAGAGGATCTCGACCCGAGATCCTAGAGATAGCACCGGGTAAAAACGAAAGAGGAAGAGGTAAAACAAAGTTGCTTCTTTGACAGACGAGTGAAACCAAAGAACCTTGAGAGGTTGAACAAACTTGAAAGAAACAATGCAACGGAGATGAACGAAGATGAAAACACTCCGTTAGAAAAGAGGAACAAGGAACATAACAAGAACCTTGTAGGTTGAAAGACATTAAACAAGAGCTTACGAACCAAAAGAATATGAAACTGCAAAGGTATAGCCAAGGAATAAGAATGACAGAAATTGGACAGCACTCCGTCTGAAAATGGAAGGAACTGAACAAGAACTAGAGAAGATGGAGTGATACTTGATGAAAATCAACAACATACTGCCTCTGGAACAATTAAAAGAATGGCACAAGGGTAAGAAAGATTCAGACAGCACTCCGGTTAAAAGATAGGCAAAACTTGATAAGATGACGAAACTAGAATGAAGAATACAACACTCCGGTTAAATGATAAACAAGGAAAGATCATGATCTAGATAAAAACGAGATGATGGTTAAAGAAAACAACATCACAATGCCTCCGGAATGAAAGAATAGAATATAGATCGTTGGGAATAAGAACGGAGAAGAAAATGACAACTTCTCCCAAAATTGAATTTGAAAGAGCATCCTTACGAAGAAGGGTTGAACAGAGTTGTTGGAAATTCAAAACGAAAGAATAAGCTTGATGTGGGCTTATGGAAAACATCTCAAAATTATGAGGTGACAACCAGCCACTCACAGAAACGAAAACAATTGATTTGATTGAGATCAACAAGGAGATGATAAACTTATTTCACCGGAATGATAAATGAAGAACTTGGGTCATTTATGAGCACCATAATTAGCAACAATCCTTAGGGAGAGCTTTTAAGTGAAATATAACCCAAGATAACTCCAATGAATAAATTGAAGGGTTGGAAAGATCTCCTGAAGAAGAAAATGATGGGTTTAAATATCTCATTCTTGAAAACTCGTGAATCATGAAACATGAAGGAATTGACAAGAATGACATAACACCATCTGACAAGACAAGGTAGAACGGATTGCAATAGGAAAGCATGATGAAGAAAGCTTGAGCTTCAACAAGAATCTTGATGAAGACTTCAAGGATGAATTAAAATATGATGAACCACCATGAGAACTCCGGTAATGAAAACATGAGAAGTGAAAGATGAAAAGAATAAGATTCAAGGCCTGTGATGAATTAGATGGAGCTTTGAAATGATATAATAGAAATAACTTGGAGCTCCGGAAAAAATAAGATGAACAACTTAGAACCAAGGATAAGATATAATGAACAACTCGTTGGAAAGAATTAAGAGGGACCTAGCACAAGCTTGTGTAAATCTTCAACGAACCACCGGTAGGATTATGAAAAAAACAAATGAATTAAAACGATAACAACGGAAGAGTAATCTTGAAAGAACCACCGGTAAGACTATGGAGACGAACGAAGAGGCATCAATGAAGAATATTTGGAGAACGAAGTTGAAAACTGAGAACGAAGAAATATTCTGAAATGATGGCCTTCGGAGGATCACAAAGAAAAGAATTCATGAAATGCTCCGGATGGCATAAAAGAATTCCTCACAATCTGAACAATAATGAGGAAGGCATGAAGCTAGAACCACGAATCTTGAGAAGATGGTTCAAGATTTAAAAGAAACACCTCTCCGGTCTTCAAATGTTGAGAAAGAAAACGAGAAATGCCAAGAATAATTGTTGAGCACTCCGGAATGAAGAATTAAAAAGGTTGAACCAATGATGAACAAGAATTTGAAAGCGATCCTGAAGAAGGACTGTGACTGATGGAAATCATTCTTACGTCACACTTGAAAAGAATTTGAGTATAACTCCAGAAAATTAGAAGAGTCAGGTAAGATCCTGGGAAAAGACCTGTGGGTTAGGGCCCACTCAAAGAAATCACCGCTGAAAAAGATTTATCAAGAGATATTGCACTGGTTGAATTAAATGGCTTGAATAAGATAACAATCCTCAAAATAATTTGAACGGATTAAGAATGAAATTATGAATCTTCTGAGATATCTTCAACACTCCGGATGTGAATAACAAGAGGAGAATGATTAATTGGTGCACCGGAATAAGAAAACATTGTGAAAAGACGAAAAGGATAAGATCAACACCGAAATCTTGAATTACAACCACCGGCAGAATTAGAGAACAAAAGAATGATGAACTTGAAGCTCTTGCGCATCTTCACGATAAATCACCGGATAAGGACATTGAAGGAAATGAATGAAGAAATATCACATGAATAAAATGGATACTTGAACTGAGAATTCTTGCTCCGAGAAGAAGAAAGGGTGGGAGGGTGGGGAAAAAACAAAGACAATTGGGATGAACAAAATGGACACCGGTTGAAAAGAATTAACATGACAATCTTGATGATCAAGAAGAATTAGCACTCCCATAGAAATATGAGAACACCGAATAGGAAAGGTATGGAATCAACATTTGACATTGAAGCAACTCGAATACCAGAATCAAAACAAAACAAAGGATAGATGTGTAGCAGCCTAATCTTCACAATATCATTCGAACAGAGAATTGAACGAATGAATTCCGCAGGTACATCAACTAGTCGAGAAGCCACTTGAAGAACAAAAGATAAATAAAAGAACAAGGATCAGATAGAACAAATACAAGATAGAAGTTTCGTTCGACATCTTCGTGCTGAAAGCTCATGGAACGTGTTACAAAAGGGTTTTGCAATCCCCGGATCAGCATAGCCAAGGACCCTTTAAGATGCAACTCCCGATCAGAACAAGTCCATAAAACCACTTCACTCAATGTAGAACCCCGAACTTCATATCGAGCATCCGTTGGAAGAATGCCTAGAACTACTAGATGAACCCACCTATAGATTTCCGAAAGATTCCAGTTATGCAATCAGGTGTTGGGGATACACGGGAAGCACCGCGCAATCAACTCTAAACCTACATCCAGGTGTATCCATCCTTCAACACATAACCAGTCTTTCTCGGAAATTGTTTACCTCGGACCTTCGAAAACGCATCCACTATAACAAGCTATGGCAATACTCTCGAGCTACCTCCCCAGTACTGGGTGATGTCGGAGTTATCTTGCCACTGGCCGTATAGGAGAGATTTTCGATGTCGGTCGTCTTAAGTATTTAGTACTGCCGCGATATGCTTGTTACAATGATACCCCGAAGCTCAACTCCTCGGGAACAGGAGGCATCGAGAACAATATCCTTGTCACAAGAACATCGAAACAATCCCAGAATACTCGCGGGATCCTTAAAAAAATTTGTGCAAATTTTGAAGATAGGAGAGACAAGAGTAGACGTCAGGAGTCCTCACCAGAGAGAAAGGGGATGAGAAGCAAAGAAATCCTACTATTCGATATAATATAGGACTCAAAAAAAAGTTTTTCAGTGTGTGCCTAGACTCAACCGTCAATGATTCGATCAAACAGTGGGGGCTTCTAGGTCGGAGAAGGCTCTGAATACCAACTTGTAATGCCCAGGATGGGACTATACCTCCTACGTGTCGAGGCACGACTTAAAGGTATAAGCCCATCCTAGAATGATCTCAAGTTTGGTATCTTTGCATGACTCATGTAAAAGAGGGATTAAATTGCAAAAGGAGATAGTTGGCTTACACTCGCCACTTCACACAATACATTACATAAGCAATACATCATCCAAAACATCACAACCCGACTACGGGTGAAGATCCAAAAGAAAGATACCAAAACAACATAAAGCCACAGGTCAGGATCGAATCCTAGTAGAAACCACTACTGAACATCGAAACGTCACGAGCAAACAGCCAAACTCTTCATTGAGCTCCCGGTGAAGAACTGATCCAACTCCTGCATCAAACTCGGCTGAACCTGCATCTGGTGTGGTGAAGTAACTGTGAGCCACAGAGGACTCAGCAATCCCGTTCCCGGGTAACAAGACTATTTAAGCCTTGGGTGAGGACAAGGCTGAAGAAAGAACGAGAGGTGAAGGAAACAACAAGAGTCTGCAGCAGCAACTAGCACTAACTTACGTAATAGAGAGCGAGAAGAGAAAAGCATCGGTCGAAAGATGATCACGAAGTGATCCTAACTAAAGCCGGTCAAACATAACCCCACCGTGTTCAACTCCCGAATCCCTATTCGGAAATTGACAGTCACGGTACACACGCTGGTAGTGTATTGGAAACATTGTGTCAAGTTTTCTACAACCGGATATTAACAAGCTCCCATCTGCCACATAACCGCGAGCATGGCTTTCGAAAGTTCAAACCCTGCACGGGTGTTCCAACTTGACCCATTACAAGCCCACGATCCGCGGAGTCGCAACTCCATAGGTGGGAAGGCCCGAGTATTCTCGGAATCCCGTGCTCAAGTTAAACCGAACTAAGGTAAGGCAAATCCAGCAAATCCTCCCGGCGTGTTGACACCCTGATAGTAGCCGCGCGTATCTAAGTCTCAGGACACGACCGGATGGGTGATGCTACAGGTTATACCAGATACCTCGGGTTGCCCCAAGGCGGCCCTGCAGGACCCCCGTTTGGGACCAACACCATCAGCGCTGGGCCCCCCTGCTATGTAGAATTAAGAACCCGAGGGTGCGACCCCCTATGCAAATTTAATTAATTAATTAAGTTGTTATTATGAGGCAAATAGTACCAAATGTTGGGACTTGCTGGAAAAGACTTAGCACTTAGCGGTTTATCAAGGGGGTCCCATACACCCCAACCGTGTTAGGAACGCATAATCAAGGAACATAACACCGGTTTATACGGTTCCTAACGGCATGAGTGGAACAAAACACCAAGCAAAAGGCTTAGCCTTCCACCCTGCCAGTATATAGATGATTTTATTTTTAAGCATTTATATAGTGTGATATAACCCAACCAAACTTCAACATGAGGCAAGCATCTTCAATCTTCACCTGCAACTAACAATGCTATAAGAGGGGTTGAGCGAAGCGTACTTAGCCAAGCAACGGTTTGCGTAGGTAGGGTGGTTAAACATGGCAATGGTTACAAGTAGGAGGCTGACAAGAAAGACATGGGCATCGAGGCAAAAACTAAAGAGCGATACTCTAGCAATAGGCAAAGATAGTAATGGTATCCGGGTTCGGTCATCTTGCCTGGGATTCCACAAGGGAGAAGAACGGATCCAAGAAGAAGACGGAGCAACAGTCGAGCGAATCCTCACAACTCCGGAACGAAACCGAAGCTAACAAGAGAAGCAAACCGGAAAGAAACAAACAACACGGTAAACACACATATCATAAACATGGCATACGATGCACAAGCAAGCATGATGCATGTCCGGTTTAAATATGCAAGGCATGGCAAAGTGCATAAACAAATACTACAAGTTAAGTGGAGATCAATATGCAACGAGTTGCATATTGACGAAACACCACATTAATTATTTAGTTGACTCTCATTTAATTACAAGACAAGATTAAATGTTGGTTAACATGGCAAGAGGTGAAGCATAAAGAAACTACACTATTAAGACATTTTAAATGAGGCCGGAAATAACAACAACATATCCGGAAAATCCCCATGAGCATGTTTAATAATTAAAAGCAAACAACAATTAAACATTCAGGGTTGTTAACATGATGCGGATGACATGATCAAGTTTTATGCAAGTTTTATTAAAAGGGTTGACATTAAGAGATATGAAGTTTATGTCACCGTGGTGGATGGAAAGGGTGCCACGGCAACGATCCGAAATGATGCAAAGGCAACAACTCGGTTCCGGTAACTCGTTGAGAGTCCGGGCAAAAGCAAAGATGGCGTGAGCGAGTCAAACGAGATGAAGGTGGGGCGATCCCGTTACCGGGTTCCCACGAGTCGGTGACGAGACAACCGAGGAACATGACAAAAGGTCGGAACGGGCACGAAGCACACACGGGAGACATTACATACAACACAAGCATGCATTCACGGGTCATCGTCTCGGGTTATACCTTCGAAACACTCGTTTCGGGACGGTTCGAGTTCGTCGAGGAACGTAGGGGAAGTAGTTGTACACGGCCGTAGAGGGAAGTAGTCGTTTCACGAGGTCGCCAACGAGTAGTCATTCCGTAGAGGTACTTGGCGCCTCGGTAGTCGTTCATGGGGCGACGGTAGTGGTACACATGTTGTCGGGGTACTTGTCGTTCTCGAGTGCTCCGGGAGTCGAGGTACTTGTACATGTAGTGGTACTTGTCGGGTCATGTAGTTGTTCACACCATCGTGTCGTGGTACTTGGGGTTCTCGTTTGCGACAGTAGTGGTACTTGGCGCATCACACATGTAGTCGTACAGGTTCGTAGATGTTCAGGTGCGTCTGTAGGTGTACTCGCGGTCTCGGCGACGGTTCCCTGACAAGCTCACAGTACAAGGCAACACAACAACAACCACAACCAGGAGCAAAACAAAGGCTGCACGGAGACGAGGCCACGGCAGCAGCAAGATCTCGGGCGCGGACGGAGGGAGACGAACGCGGAGGGAGCCGCTCCAAGGCGCTGGACGGAGCGGTTCGCGGCGGAAGGGCCCGCTCTGGCCGCGGGCTTGGAGCGGGAGGGCTCGTGCCTCGGGGCAGCCAGGCGAGGCTCTCGGGCTGGAGCGGAGAGGAGAGCCAGAGGGGACGGAGGCGAGGGCCCCTGGCCAAGCGGTCGCTCGGGAAGGAAGGGGGGCGCCGGCCTGGGCTCCTGGCCGCGCGCTTGCTGGAGGCGAAGGGCGACCACGGCGTGCGGCGGAGGAGAGGACCCGCGATGGTCGAAGCGCACGGGAGAGCGGCGGCCCTGGTGGCGCGGCGCGGGAGGAGGTGACCTGGAGGAGGGAGGCGCCGCGGAGGAATCGGGCTCGGGGTTTTGGGACAGAGAGCGAGAGAGGGAGCGGGAGCGGGGCTCGCGAGCGAGGAGTGCGAGGGGGCGGCGTACGAGCGGAAGGAGCGGAGAGGGAGAGTGCGGTCTCAGGCTAGGGTTAGGAAGCTGCGGGCCAGGTTGGGCCAAAGTGGGCCGAAGAGAGGAGGGAAGATGGCTGGGCCTTAGGAGGGAAACGGGCCGGCTGGCCTAGAAGGCTGCGGGGAAGATGGCCTCTGCTTCTTTTAATTTCTTTAGCAGAAAAATAAAAGAGAAGAAAGAAAAGAGGGGGGGAGTTAGGAAAAAGATAGCACACAGGAGCATTTTTCTCGGGCATCATAAAATGAGCAAGGACCGAGAAAAATAAGAAAGGCATGATTGGAAAATAATTCAAACATAATTGAATATAATTCAAATAGGTTTGAACTAAGACGAGATTATTGAAGTGTCCAAAAATGTCCGGAATTTTTGGAGGAGCCTCGAAAATTGAGAAAAGAATTATTGGCAAGGTTTTGACGGTGAACTTGAAGTGAAAAGACATGGGGAAATTATGCAAGTGTGTTATGGTGATTCCGAAGCAATGGAATATTTATTTATAATAGCTCCATAATATTTGGAGGATATGTGATAAAGAGAAGTCACCTTCCCTCGATTTAAATGGACCGAAGGTCCACACGATTCATTAGGTTGAGATGCAAAAATAAATGACATGATGGCATGATGACATGATGCAATGCAAAAATAAATAACACAAGCACAAACAAACACACAGGCAACCCGGAACATCTAGAATCTTCTGGAAGCTTCTGGAATCTTCTGGGACGTCGGTCTCGGGCGTCACACTTTTGCAATAAGTATATGAGTTCTTTACGACCAATGTGAGTTCATGGATTATACGCACTCTTACCTTTTCGCAATTTGCTAGCCTCTTTGGTACTGTACATTGCCCTTTCTCACCTCGATACATGGTGAAAACTTCGTCGGTGCATCCAAACACCGTGATATGATTGGTAACCCACAAGAATAGGGGATCGCAATATTTTTCGAGGGTAGAGTATTCAACCCAAGTTTATAGATTGGACACAAGGGGAGCCAAAGAATATTTGCAAGTATTAGCAGTTGAGTTGTCAATTAAACCACATCTGGAGATTGAATATCTGCAGCAGAGTGATCAGTAGCACAGTAGTATGATAGTTTTGATAGTAGTAGTAACGATAGCAGTAATAGAAATTATTTGTAGCAGTTATGACAGCAGCAATAGCAATAGTAACTTAGCAAGATTAATATGTGGAAAACACGTAGGCATTGGATCGGTGCACTCGTTGGATGATATTCATCATATAACAGTCATAACCTAGGGCGATACAGAACTAGCTTCAGTTCATAAATATAATGTAGGCATGTACTCCCTCTGTTCGGAAATACTTGTCATCAAAATGAATAAAAGGGAATGTGTCTAGATGTATTTTAGTTCTAGATACATCCTTTTTTGTCCATTTTGATGACAAGTATTTTCGAACGGAGGGAGTATTCCATAAATAGTCATACATGCTTATGGAAAAGAACTTGCACGACATCTTTTGTCCTACCCTCCCGTGGCAGCGGAGTCCATAAGGAAACTAAGGGATCTTAAGGCATCCTTTCAATAGAGAACCGGAATAGAGCATGAATACATAGTGAATACATTAACTCCTCAAACTACAGTCGTGATGGAAATATGCTCTAGAGGCAATAATAAAATGGTTATCGTTATATTTCCTTAATCATGATAAAGGTTTATTATTCATGCTAGAATTGTATTGACCGGAAACTTAAATACATGTGTGGATACATAAACAAATACCGCATCCCTAGTGAGCCTATACTAGACTAGATCGTTGATCAAAGATGGTTAAGGTTTCCTAACAATATACATGAGTTGTCATTTGATAACGGGGTCAAATCATTAGGAGAATGAATTGATGGACAAGACCCAACTGTTAGCATAGCATATGATCGTTCAGTTTATTGCTACTACTTTCTTAATGTCAAATACATATTTCTTCGACCATGAGATCATGCAACTCCCGGACTCCAAAAGAATGCCTCGTGTGCTACCAAATGTCACAACGTAACTGGGTGATCATAAATATGCTCTAGAGGTGTCTTCAAAGGTGTCTATTGGGTTGGCATGGATTGAGATTGGGATTTGTCACTCCGTGTAACAGAGAGGTATCTCTGGGCCCTCTCGGTAATACATCATCAGAAGAAGCTTGGAAGCAAAGTGACTAAGGAGTTAGTTGCAAGATGATGTATTACGGAATGAGTAAAGAGACTTGCCGGTAACGAGATTGAACTAGGTAAGGAGATAATGATGATCGAATCCTGGGCAAGTAACATACCTATAGACAAAGGGAACTATGTATGTTGTCATAAAGGGTCGACTGATAAAGATCTTCGTAGCATATGTAGGACCCAATATGAGCATCCAAGTCCCGCTATTGGTTATTGACCGAAGAAGCATCTCGGACATGTCTACATCGTTCTCGAACCCGTTGGGTCCACACGCTTAACGTTCGTTGACGATATAGTATATAAGTTATGTATGTTGGTGATCGAATATTGTTCGGAGTCCCAGATGAGATCACGAACATGACGAGGAACTCCGGAATGGTCCGTAGGTAAAAAAAAATATATAGGATGATATGGTTGGGCCAAGGGGTAAGTGATGGCTTCTCGCCCCTCATTGGTTACCCCAAGTGGAAGATTTGAGATGCAGTGTAGCGGAAGTTTTCCCTTGGCAAAGATACCAAGGATCGATTTCCCCTCAGACTCCTAGTTTCAACAAGAAGGTGTCAACTGCTAACGGCGCCAGATATTAGCAATCAACGTGGACCTGCACACAGATACAAATAACTTTGCTCCCAACGAGTACAGAGAGGTTGTCAATCCCTCCGGCCTTGTTGTTTACAAAGGATCAAACGCAAGTGATAATAGTGATAGATATTGCTGCAAATAGTAAATAAAAGCGGAAAGTAAATAGCGGATGAGATCAATGATGGTAATATGGACCGGAGTCCCATGATGTTCACTAGTGATGTCTCTCTCCCAAAAGACGATAAAACTGCTATGTGAGGTAAACGAATTACAGCTGGGCAATTGACAGGACCATGTGCGCAAACCAATGCTGACTAAGTTGCAAGAAAGGTAGAGGTTCAAAGCATGGGCGGTACGCCAAGGTAAGTAGACCGAAATCCATCTGCATCTACTACTAATCATCCACCTTGAGATATCTATCCAGAACATCTCGCTGGTATTAAGTTGCGAGTCCCACCCATAGTGTAAACTAAAAGCAACAGACAACTGCATTAAAAGAACTTTGCGTAAAGTAAACAATCCTTGCACCCGCGGGCACAAGCACCGTTGTTTTCCCCCTTGTGGCAACAGCACATCCCCTAGACTCATGTTTCTGTCACTCAAGCTAGTCATCGAGGGGCATGAACCCACAATCAAGCATAACGTTCCCTCTTGGAGTCACTACCTACTACTTGGCCAAAGCAATAAATAACAACGGAGAACATGCAAGAATTACTTACGAACATAAATATAAAAGAGGTGAATCAAATATATTACTCAAACATAAACATAATCTCACAATCCATCGGATCCCAGCAAACTCATCATAGCAACAGCATAAGGATTACATATGTGCCTCGATCATGTAGGGCAGCTCACGAGGACTAATTAGTGAAGCACAAGAACGGGAGGAGAACATCACATAGCTACTGGTCATGGACCCATGGTCCAAGGGAGACTACTCACAACTCATCCGAGAGGCGTCCATGGTGGTGGAGAAGCTCCCGGTGGTGATCCTCCCTTCCGGCAGGGTGCCGGGAAGAGTTCTCCTCGTGCTCCCGATCTTGGAAGCGCGGCGACGGCGGAACAGAGATGAGATCGCGAAAAAGTGTTCCCGTCTCGAGGGTTTCGGGACACGATATAAATATATGCCAAAGGGGGGCATCAGACGAGGCTCGGGGGGCCCAGGCGCCCCCCCCCC
>LR738711.1:751634000-751701316 GCA_902687465.1 Secale cereale | reverse complement strand
CGCCGCGTGGGCCGCGGGCCGCCGCCTCCGTCGCCTCTCCGTCGCCAGGCCGCCGAGCGGGCCTCAGCCGCCGCGCTGGGCCTCAAGCCGCCTCCCTCCGCGCCGCCTCTCGCCCGAGCGGGCCTCGCCTCCACCGCCGGCCCACTTCCGCGCCTCCAGCAGGCCGAAGCCCAGCCGCCGGCCTCCAGATCGGGCCAATCCGCCCGTTTGTTTTTTTAGCAGATCTGAGGTTGTTTTCCCCCCTTTTTCCCACTAAGTCCCAGATCTATTTGTGTGCTGATGCGTTATTCAACTGCTGATATCTTTTAGTGTGTTTGTCCGATTCGCGCAAATAGCATGTCCAGACGTTCGTGGTGAATAGCACTACGTTTTATCTCTTTGCGTCATGCATGTTAGAAGTCATCTAGGTGCTTGTTTTGCTGTTGCAAGAGTGCATCGTGATATAAACTGCTGCTATGTGATGTTTTTATGCCATCTTTGCCATGTGATATCTTTTAGCTCATTTACCCGAATGATGCAAATGACATGTCCACGTGTTCGTCTTGCCATGCTCTACGTGTTGCTTGTGATAGGTTGCATGATAGATTTATTCTTGCCATGTATATCATCGTTGCAAAGTGCCATGTGGCTGTGATGTTGTTTCACTTGTTATGAAATGCCATCTTGTTGAGCTCGTTGCTATCGTTGTGTTTACCTCAATGATGCATGCTTGTGTGTTTCGGGATCACCATCATGTGTACTTTGATGAGGTGCTTACCACTTGCCATGTTTAGTTTCGAGGTGACTTAAACATGCTCTTTTAGATGCCATGATGAAATTGCTGTTTTAGGACTTAGTGAATTTTCACTAAGTCTGAAATCTGTAACGTTCTGATGCCATGTTCGTGTGATGTTCTAGGACAAAGCATGATAGTTTTGGAGTGGATCTTGATTGTTCCTTGTAGTATATATTGTTGTCTTTCCATCCATGTTCTCACATGCTTATTTGAGTGGCTGTAGCATGTTTATCATTTGCTCCAAAGTTTCAATAAAATTCTGCTGCCAGAATTTTATTGTCAAGTTCAATATGTCCAGGCTTATTGCTATTGATCCGTGGCTCCTTTGGGGGTGCACCTTTGGACTTAATTGCTGTAGGATATGTCTAGTTTGTGTTCTAGGTCTTTGCCATGTTGTTTGAGTGTTGTAGCTTAATTATTTTGTGCTCCGAAGTTGCTATGTTGCTGTAATTTTCAGCTTTCGCTCATTTCTTGTTTCGGGCATAACTTTTAGCCCGTAACTCCGATTTCAGCGAATCTTATATGAAACTTGATTGATTTTCTGTGTAGATTCATAATATCATATTGTTATCATGTTTTGAGGTGTTTTGCTTGAGTGATATTTTCCGTACTCCGTGTGCATCCTTAGTGCATCCATCATTTTTCGAGTGCGCATTGCATCTTGTTGATTTGTGCTTGGTGTGATTGTTTTGTTTAGAGCCGGAAGCTGAGACCGAGTACGAGTACGAGCACGAGGTTTCCAACGAGGTTGAGCACGAGGACCCTTCTTACGATCCGAACGACTTCTCTTCAGGCAAGATGACCGAACCCCGATAACATTACTATCTTTGCCTATTGCTAGTAGATCCGCTCTATAGTTTTGCCTCGATGCCCATGTTCTTCTTGTCAGCCTCCTACTTGTAACCATTGCCATGTTTAACCCCCCTACCTACGCAAACCGTTGCTTGGCTAAGTACGCTTCGCTCAGCCCTTCTTATAGCATTGCTAGTTGCAGGTGAAGTTCGAAGATGCTTGCCATGTTGAAGTTTGGTTGGGTTTTATCACACTATATAAATGCTTAAAATGAAATCATCTATATATTGGCAAGGGTGGAAGGCTAAGCCTTTTGCTTGGTGATTTGTTCCACTCATGCCGTTAGGAACCGTATAAACCGGTGTTATGTTCCTTAATTATGCATTCCTAACACAGTTGGGGTCTATAGGACCCCCTCGATAAACCGCTAAGTGCTAAGTCTTTTCCAGCAAGTCCCAACATTGGTACTATTTTCCTAATAACTAAATAACTTGCATAGGGAGTAATTAACCCGAGTTCTTAATCAACCACCCCGGGCCAGTGCTCCTCATGAGTGTTGGTCCGAAACGGGGAGTCTGCGGGGTCACCACGAGGAAACTCGAGGATTGATATAAACCTGTTGAATCGCCCATCCGGTCGTGTCCTGAGACTTAGATACGCGCGGCTACTATCAGGGTGTCGACACGCCGGGAGGATTTGCTGGATTAGCCTTACCTTAGTTCGGTATATCTTGAGCACGGGATTCCGAGAATACTCGGGTCTTCCCACTTTGGAGTTGCGACTCCGCGGATCGTGGGCTTGTAATGGGTCAAGTTGGAACACCCCTGCAGGGTTATGAACTTTCGAAAGCCGTGCCTGCGGTTATGTGGCAGATGGGAGCTTGTTAATATCCGGTTGTAGATAACTTGACACAATGTTTCTAATACACTACCAGCGTGTGTTCCGTGACCGTCAATTTCCGAATAGGGGTTTAGGAGTTGAACACGGAGGGGTTATGTTTGTTGAGCTTGTAGCTAGGATCACTTCGTGATCACTTCTCGTCCGAGGCTTTCTCTTCTCGCTCTCACTCACGTAAGCTAGTTGCTAGTTGCTGCTGTAGACACTTACTCTTTTCTTCAGCCTTATCCTTTCCTAAGGCTTAAATAGTCTTGTTACCCGGGAACGGGATTGCTGAGTCCTTTGTGGCTCACAGTTACTTCACCACACCAGATGCAGGTCCAGTTGTGAGCTATCCAGGTGATGGCATCGAGCTAGATTGGGAGTACGACGAGGAGCGTAGTCGGTACTATGTTCGATATGATCAGTAGTGGAGACTCCTACTAGGATTCGATCCGCCTGTGGATGTTATTTAAGTTTGGTATCTTGACATTTGGATTTTGCCCTTAGAGGGTTGTGATATTCTTAATGTATGATGTTTGAGACTTGTATGGTAATTGTGTGACGTGGCGAGTATAAGCCAACTATTTATGTTTACAATCCCCACTTTTACATGAGATGTGCAAAGATTACCAAACTTGAGATCATTCTAGGATGGACTTATGCCTTTAAGTCGTGCCTCGACACGTAGGAGGTATAACTCCATCCTGGGCATTACAGTTACAGTTCGTCGTTTCAAGACACCTCGTGATGATCAGGTGTGATAGACTTTACATTCACATACAACAGGTATAAGCCAGTTTTACACACGCATAATACTTGGGTTAAACTTGACGAGCCTAGTATGTACAGACATGGTCTCGGAACACTGGAGACCAAAAGGTCGAACATGAGTCATGTAGTATATATGATCAACCTATAGATGTTCACCATTGAAGACTACTTCATCTCACGTGATGATTGGATATGGTTTAGTTGATTGGGATCATGTATCACTTAGACAACTTGAGGGATGTTGATTTAAGTGGGAGTTCATTAGTAATTCGATTAATTGAACTAAAATTTATCAAGAACATACTCATAATGTCTTTGCATATTATGTTGTAGATCAATAGCTCGCGATGTAGCTCCCTTGTTTTTGATACGTTCCTAGAGAAAACTAAATTGAAAGATGATGGTAGCAATAATGCAGTCTGGGTCCGTGATCTGAGGATTATCCTCATTGCTGCACAAAATAATTATGTCCTTGATGCACCGCTAGGTGACAGACTTGTTACACGAGCTAATGCACACGTTATGAACGTTTGGCAAGCTCAATCCGATGACTACTTGATAGTTTAGTGCACCATGCTTCATGGCGAATAAACACTCATCGTGAGAATAACCCACCTAACATGGAAAATATTGGCCACCCCCTGCCACCTCATGAGCGGTACGGGCACACAAAACAAAACATATTTTGAATAATTAGAGTTGGTGATGACGATGACTTTGATTTCCCCCTCCCGAAGGGAAGTGTCCCCGGCAGAATCGCTCTGCCGGAGAGCAAAAGTGCTCATGTCCAAGTTTCGCCTCGAGACGGCGGCGCTTCGTCCCGAAAGTCATTTCCTTATTTTTAGGGAAAATGGGCTTATATACCAGAAGATGGACATCGGAGGCTAGCCAGGGCCCCACGAGCCACCAGGGCGCACCTAGGAGGGTGGGCACGCGCTGGTGCCTCGTGGGCACATGGGTGCCCCTGAAGGAAATATGCCCTAGAGGCAATAATAAAGTTGTTATTTATATTTCCTTATATATCATGATAAATGTCTTTTATTCATGCTAGAATTGTATTAACCGGAAACTTGATACATGTGTGAATACATAGACAAAACAGAGTGTCCCTGGTATGCCTCTACTAGACTAGCTCGTTAACCAAAGATGATTATGTTTCCTAACCATAGACATGTGTTGTCATTTGATCAACGTAATCACATCATTAGGAGAATGATGTGATGGACAAGACCCATTCGTTAGCTTAGCACTATGATCGTTTAGTTTTACTGTTATTGCTTTCTTCATGACTTATACATGTTCCTCTGACTATGAGATTATGCAACTCCCAAATACCGGAGGAACACCTTGTGTGCTATCAAACGTCACAACTTAACTGGGTGATTATAAAGATGCTCTACAGATGTTTCCGAAAGTGTTTGTGGTGTTGGCATAGATCAAGATTAGGATTTGTCACTCCGAGTGTCGGAGAGGTATCTCTAGGCTCTCTCGGCAATACACATCATAATAAGCCTTGTAGGCAAATAACTAATGAGTTAGTCACGAGAAGATGTATTATGGAACAAGTAAAGAGACTTGCCGGTAACGAGATTGAACTAGGTGTGATGATACCGACGATCGAATCTCGGGCAAGTAACATACCGATGACAAAGGGAACAACGTATGTTGTTATGCCGTTTGACCGAGAAAGATCTTTGAAGAATATGTAGTAGCCAATATGAGCATCCAGGTTCCGCTATTGGTTATTGACCAGAGATGTGTCTCGGTCATGTCCACATAGTTCTCGAACCCATAGGGTCCCCACGCTTAACGTTCGATGACGATTTGTATTATGAGTTATGTGTTCTTGATGACCGAAGTTTGTTCGGAGTCCCGGATGAGATCACGGACATGACGAGGAGTCTCGAAATAGTCGATACATAAAGAATGATATATTGGACTGTGTTATTTGGACACCGAATGAGTTCCGGGGGTCATCGGATAAATATCGGAGTGTCGGAAGGGTTATCGGAACCACCGGGGAAGTAATGGGCCTTATTGGGCCTTAGGGGAGAGAGAGGAAGGCAGCCAAGGGTTGGTCGCGCGCCCCCCATGGACCTAGTCCGAATTAGACTAGGGGGAGGGGCGGCGCCCCCTCCTTCCTTCTCCTCTTCCTCTCCTTCTTCTCCTAGTTGGACTAGGAAAGGGGGGGGTCCAACTCCTACTAGGAGTAGGATGGCCCCCCTTGGGCACGCCCTATAGGGCCGGCCGGCCTCCCCCTTGCTCCTTTATATACGAGGGCAGGGGTCACCCTAGGACACACAAGTTAACAGTTGTTTTAGCCGTGTGCAGTGCCCCCCTCCACAGATTCCACCTCAGGTCATATTGTCGTAGTGCTTAGGAGAAGCCTTGCGCGGATCACATCATCAACACCATCGCCACGCCGTCGTGCTGATGGAACTCTCCCTCGTCCTCAACTGGATCAAGAGCTCGAGGGACGTCATCGTGCTGAACGTGTGCTGAACACGGAGGTGCCATATGTTCGGTGCTTGGATCGGTTGGATCGTGAAGACGTTCGACTACATCAACCACGTTACTAAACACTTCCGCTTTCGGTATACGAGGGTATGAGGACACACTCTCCCCGCTCTTTGGTATGCTTCTCCTAGATATATCTTGCGTGATCGTAGGATTTTTTTAAAATACTACGTTCCCCAACAGTGGCATCATGAGCCAGGTCTATGCATATATGATATGCACGAGTAGAACACAATGAGTTGTGGGCGATAATAGTCATACGGCTTACCAACATGTCATACTTTGATTCAGCGGTATTGTTGGATGAAGCGGCCCAGGCCGACATTACATGACCGCGTTCATGAGACTGGTTCTACCGACGTGCTTTGCACATAGGTGGCTGGCGGGTGTCAGTTTCTCCAACTTTAGTTGAATCGAGTGTGACTACGCTCGGTCCTTGTTGAAGGTTAAAAGAGCACACTTGACGAAAAATCGTTGTGGTTTTGATGCGTAGGTAAGAACGGTTCTTGTTAAGCCCGTAGCAGCCACGTAAAACTTGAAACAACAAAGTAGAGGACGTCTAACTTGTTTTTGCAGGGCATGTTGTGATGCGATATGGTCAACATGTGATGAGTTATACATTATTGTATGAGATGATCATGTTTTGTAAATTATCGGCAATCGGCAGGAGCCTTATGGTTGTCTCTTTATTGTATGAATTGCGACAGCCATGTAATTGCTTTACTTTATCACTATGAGTTAGCGATAGTAGTAATAGCAATAGTTGGCGAGACGACCATGACGCTACGATGAAGATCATGGTGTCAAGTCGGTGACGATGGAGATGATGACGATGCTTTGGAGATGGAGATCAAAAGCACAATATGACGATGGCCATATCATGTCACATATCTTGATTGCATGTGATGTTTATCTTATTACGCTTCTTATTTTGCTTAGTATGATGGTAGCATTATGAGATGATCCCTTACAAAATTTCAAGGTTCAAGTGTTCTCCCTGAGTATGCACCGTTGCGACAGTTCGTTGTGCCGAGACACCACGTGATGATCGGGTGTGATAAGCTCTACGTTCAAATACAATGGGTGTAAGACATTTTTGCACATGCAGAATACTCGGGTTAAACTTGACGAGCCTAGCATGTACAGACATGGCCTCAGAACACTGGAGACCAAAAGGTCGAGTGTGAATCATATACTCCCTCTGTCCCGAAATACTTGTCATCAAAATGAATAAAAGGGGATGTATCTAGATGTATTTTAGTTCTAGATACATCTCTTATTGTCCATTTTGATGACAAGTATTTTCGGACGGAGGGAGTAGTAGATATGATCAACATAATATGTTCACCATTGAAAGCTACTCCATCTCACGTGATGATCGGACATGGTTTAGTTGATTTGGATCACGTGACCATTTAAATGACTAGAGGGGTGTCTATCTAAGTGGGAGTTCTTTAGTAATATGATTAATTGAACTTTATTTATCATCAACTTAGTCCTGATAGTTTTTGCATATATATGTTGTTGTAGATCAATGGCCTGTGCTACCGTTCCCTTGAATTTTAATGCGTTCCTAGAGAAAGCTAAGTTGAAAGATGATGGTAGCAACTACACGGACTGTGTCCGTAACTTGAGGATTATCCTCATTGTTACATGGAAGAATTATGTCCTTGAAGCACCACTGGGTGACAAGCCCCCTCCCACAAATGTAGATGCTTTGAACATCTGCCAGACGTGGTCTGATGACTACTCTATAGTTCAGTGTGTCGTGCTTTACAGCTTAGAATCGGGACTTCAAAGACATTTTTAACGTCATGGAGCATATGAGATGTTCCAAGAGTTGAAGTTAATATTTCAAGCAAATGCCTAAATTGAGAGATATGAAGTCTCCAATAAGTTCTATAGCTGCAAGATGGAGGAGAACGGTTCTATCAGTGAACACTTACTTAGAATGTCTGGGTAGTACAATCACATGACTCAACTTGGATGCAAAGTTGACGAAGATAGTGTTATTGATAGAGTTCTTCAATGACTGCCACCAAGCTATAAAGGCTTCGTGATGAACTATAATATGCAAGGGATGCAGAATACAATTCCCGAGCTCTTCGCTATGCTCAAAGCTGTGGAGGTAGAAATAAAAAAGGAGCATCAAGTGTTGATGGTTAACAACACCACTCGTTTCAAGAAAAAGGGCATGGGAAAGAAGGGGAACTTCAAGAAGAATAGAAAGCCAGTTGCTACTCCCGTGAAGAAACCCAAGTCTGGAGCCAAGCCTGAAATTGAGTGCTTCTACTACAAAGGGACTGGACACTGGAAGCGGAACTGCCCCAAGTATTTGGTGGATAAGAAGGATGGCAAAGTGAACAAATGTATATTTGATATACATGTTATTAATGTGTGCCTTACTAATGCTCGTAGTAACGCCTGGGTATTTGATACTGGTTCGGTTGCTAATATTTATAACTCAAAACAGGGGCTAGAGATTAAATGAAGATTAGCTATGGATGAGGTGACGATGCACGTGGGAAACGGTTCCAAAGTCGATGTGATCGCCATCGGCACGCTACCTCTACATCTACCATCGGGATTAGTTTTAGACCTAAATAATTGTTATTTTGCGCCAGCGTTGAGCATGAACACTATATCTGGATCTTGTTTGTTGCGAGACGGTTATTCATTTAAATCAGAGAATAATGGTTGTTCTATTTATATGAGTAATATCTTTTATGGTCATGCACCCTTGATGAATAGTCTATTTTTGTTGGATCTCGATCGTAGTGATACACATATTCATAATATTGAAGCCAAAAGAAGCAAAGTTGATAATGATAGTGCAACTTATTTGTGGCACTGCCGTTTAGGTAATATTGGTGTAAAGCGCATGAAGAAACTCCATGCTGATGGATTTTGGAATCACTTGATTATGAATCACTTGGTGCTTGCGAACCATGCCTCATGGGCAAGATGACTAAAACTTCGTTCTCCGGAACAATGGAGCGAGCAACTGACTTATTGGAAATCATACATACTGATGTATGCGGTCCAATGAGTGTTGAGGCTCGCGGCGGGTATCGTTATTTTCTAACCTTCACAAATGATTTGAGCAGATATGGGTACATATTCTTGATGAAACACAAGTCTGAAACATTTGAAAAGTTCAAAGAATTTCAAAGTGAAGAAGAGAATCATCGTAATAAGAAAATAAAGTTTCTACGATTTGATTGCGGAGGTGAATATTTGAGTTATGAGTTTGGTCTTCATTTAAAACAATGTGGAATAGTTTCACAACTCACGCCACCTGGAACACCACAACGTAATGTTGTGTCCGAATGTCGTAACGTACTTTATTAGATATGGTACGATCTATGATGTCTCTTACCGATTTACCACTATCGTTTTGGGGTTATGCTTTAGAGACAGCAACATTCACGTTAAACGGGGCACCATCTAAATCCGTTGAGACAACACCTTATGATCTGTGGTTTGGCAAGAAACCCAAATTGTTGTTTCTTAAAGTTTGGGGCTGCGATGCTTATGTGAAAAAACTTCAACCTGATAAGCTCGAACCCAAGTCGGAGAAATTTGTCTTCATAGGATACCCAAAGGAAACCGTTGGTACACCTTCTATCACAGATCCGAAGGCAAAATATTCGTTGCTAAGAATGAATCCTTTCTAGAGAAGGAGTTTCTCTCGAAAGAAGTGAGTGGGAGGAAAGTAGAACTTGATGAGGTAATTGTACCTTCTCCCGAATTGGAAAGTAGTTCATCATAGAAACTAGTTGCAGTGATTCCTACACCAATTAGTGAGGAAGCTAATGATAATGATCATGAAACTTCACATCAAGTTACTACTGAACCTCGTAGGTCAACCAGAGTACGTTCCGCACCAGAGTGGTACGGTAATCCTGTTCTGGAAGTCATGTTACTAGACCATGATGAACCTACGAACTATGAGGAAGCGATGATGAGCCCAGATTCCACAAAATGTCTTGAGGCCATGAAATCTAAGATGGGGTCCATGTATGAAAAAAAGTGTGGACTTTGGTTGACTTGCCCAATGATCGGCAAGACATTGAAAATAAACGGATCTTTAAGAGGAAGACTGACGTTGATGTCAATGTTACTGTATACAAAGCTCGACTTGTTGCGAAAGGTTTTTGACTAGTTCAAGGAGTTGACTACGATGAGACTTTCTCACCCGTAGCGATGCTTAAGTCTGTCTGAATCATGTTAGCAATTGCCGCATTTTATGATTATGAAATCTGGCAAATGGATGTCAAAACTGCGTTCCTTACTGGATATCTCAAAGAAGAGTTGTATATGATGCAACCAGAAGGTTTTGTTGATCCTAAAGGTGCTAACAAAGTGTGCAAGCTCCAGCAATCCATCTATGGACTGGTGCAAGCATCTCAGAGTTGGAATATACGCTTCGATGAGGTGATCAAAGCATATGGTTTTATACAGACTTTTAAAGAAGCCTATATTTACAAGAAAGTGAGTGGGAGCTCTATAGCATTTATGATATTATATGTGGATGACACATTGTTGATTGGAAATGATGTAGAATTTCTGGATAGCATAAAAGGATACTTGAATAAGAATTTTTCAATGAAAGACCTCGGCGAAGCTGCTTATATATTGGGCATCAAGATCTATGGAGATAGATCAAGACGCTTAATTGGACTTTCACAAAGCACATACCTTGATAAAGTTTTGAAGAAGTTCAAAATGGATCAGTCAAAGAAATGATTCTTGCCTGTGTTACAAGGTGTGAAGTTGAGTAAGACTCAATGCCCGACCACTGCAGAAGATAGAGAGAAAGTGAAAGTCATTCCCTATGCTTCGGCCATAGGTTCTATCATGTATGCAATGTTGTGTACCAGACCTGATGTGTGCCTTGCTATAAGTCTGGCAGGAAGGTACCAAAGTAATCTAGTAGTGGATCACTGGACAGCGGTCAAGAACATCCTGAAGTACCTGAAAAGGACAAATGATATGTTTCTCGTTTATGGAGGTGACAAAGAGCTCGTCGTAAATGGTTACGTCGATTCAAGCTTTGACACTGATCCAGATGACTCTAAGTCACAAACCGGATACGTATGTTTGTTGAACAGTGGAGCTGTCAGTTGGTGCAGTTCCAAGCAGAGCGTCGTGGCGGGATCTACGTGTGAAGCAGAGTACATAGCTTCTTGATACGTCAAAACGTATCTATAATTTTTGCTTGCTCCATGCCTCTTTTGGGTGATATTGCTATGATATTTATACACTTCCATACACTTTTGATCATATTTGGACTAACCTATTAACTCAGTGCACCCCAGTGCCAGTTTCTGTTTTCGGCTGTTTTTGTATTTCAGGTTTTCCCATTATGAGAACTGCCAGAAAAATCCCGGAAAAATTATATAAAAAATCAGCGTTCCAGAAGCTACCAGGCACCCGAAGTACAGCCGGAGGGGGTCCACCAGGGCTCCATGCGCCCTGGTGGCGCGACCCCCCCTGGCCGCGCCGGGGGAGGGCCTGGGCCCCCCGAGCCTCGTCTGATGCCCCCCTTTGGCATATATTTATATCGTGTCCCTAAACCCTCGAGACGGGAACCCTTTTTCGCGATCTCATCTCTGTTCCGCCGCCGCCGCACTTCCAAGATCGGGAGCACCAGGAGAACTCTTCCCGGCACCCTGCCGGAGGGGAGGATCACCCCCGGGAGCCTCTCCACCACCATGGACGCCTCCCGGATGAGTTGTGAGTAGTCAACCTTGGACCATGGGTCCATGACCAGTAGCTATGTGATGTTCTCCTCCCGTTCTTGTGCTTCACTAATTAGACCTCGTGAGCTTCCCTACATGATCGAGGCACATGTGTAATCCTTATGTTGTTGCTATGATGAGTTTGCTGGGATCTGATGGATTGTGAGATTATGTTCAGATTGTGTTTGAGTAATATATTTGATTCACCTCTTTTATATTTATGTTCGTAAGTAATTCTTGCATGTTTTCCGTTGCTATTTATTACTTTGGCCAAGTAGTAGGTAGTGACTCCAAGAGGGAACGTTATGCTTGATTGTGGGTTCATGCCCCTCGATGACTAGCTTGAGTGACAGAAACATGAGTCTAGGGGATGTGCTGTTGCCACAAGGGGGAAAACAACGGTGCTTGTGCCCGCGGGTGCAAGGATTGTTTACTTTACGCAAAGTTCTTTTAATGCAGTTGTCTGTTGCTTTTAGTTTACACTATGGGTGGGACTCGCAACTTAATACCAGCGAGATGTTCTGGATAGATATCTCAAGGTGGATGATTAGTAGTAGATGCAGATGGATTTCGGTCTACTTGCCTTGGCGTACCGCCCATGCTTTGAACCTCTACCTTTCTTGCAACATAGTTAGCATTGGTTTGCGCACATAATTCTGTCAATTGCCCAGCTGTAATTCGTTCACCTCACATAGCTGTTTTATCGTCTTTTGGGAGAGAGACATCACTAGTGAACATCATGGGACCCCGGTCCATATTACCATCACTGATCACATCCGCTATTTACTTTCCGCTTTTACTTACTATTTGCAGCAATATCTATCACTATTATCACTTGCGTTTGATCCTTTGTAAACGACAAGGCCGGAGGGATTGACAACCTCTCTGTACTCGTTGGGAGCAAAGTTATTTGTATCTGTGTGCAGGTCCACGTTGATTGCTAATATCTGGCGCCGTTAGCAGTTAACACCTTCTTGTTGAAACTGGGAGTCTCAGGGGAAATCGATCCTTGGTATCTTTGCCAAGGGAAAACTTCCGCTACACTGCATCTCAAACCTTCCACTTGGGGTAACCAACGAGGGGCGAGAAGCCATCAAGCAAAGTTTTCTGGCGCCGTTGCCGGGGACTCCACTCTTCAAGATAGGGGAGTTGCACGCTATCTTTTACCTTTGCTTTTTAGTCTTGTTAGTTTACCTTTCATTTTTGCTTTTGTATCTTTTATTGAAAATCACAAAAATAGTTATCTCATTCTTTAGTTGTCATTATGTCGGGTCCTTTTGTCTTTGACGAGGCAGAAGTTCTCACATTTAAACAAAGAGGTGGGGAAAGTCTGAAAGATGCTTGGTATAGAATTAATGATTCTAAAAAAAGAGCCACCAAGAAGCAACCTACTACTATCCTGCTTAGAAATTTTTATGTTGGAATTACTTCTTGGAATAGGTTTATTCTAGATACTGCTATCAATGGGAATTTCCTAGAGGCCCCAGTTTGGGAGTCTCTTAGTATTATTGAAAATCTTGTTGGGAATCCCCCTGTTGTTAGCATTCAAGAGGACATCACCCTAGCTCACATTATGAAAAAGCTTGAAAAGATAGAGCTAGAGATGCCAAACATTAATAAGATAAATGAGTTGGATCGTAAGATCCAAGGGAATTTGAATAGGCTTGATAGCTCCATGCATACAATTTTCAAAACTTTGGAGACCATCAAATCCCATGACTTGGACTCTTCTAGGATAGACAAGATTGAGGAAATCTTTGATACTCTAGGAACTACTTTCTCCTCAATCAAAACCAAAAAGGTAGAAACTCCGGCAAAAAGGGAGCCTAAGTTCGTTCACGTTCCAAAGGCTCCCCGTTCTAAAATAATCCATCTATTGCCAAAGGGGTTGAAACTGTAAAGACTTTGGAAGAAACACCTCTCTTTGATGAATTTATAAATGAATCTTCCCTTGACTTTTATCCTTTTGGTCTTCTCCCTAGAAATATCTCTATGAGGCCTTTATTTGAAAGTCCTCTTAAGACTAGTTGTATTATTGAAGAGCTTTTTGATGATCTTGATGATGGTTCAATAGATACAACTTGACCTCTATGCATTATGCCTAGCTTAAAGGCATAAAAGAAAGCGTTTTTGGGAGGCAGCCCACATGAATAAATTTTTATTTTGCTTTTGTTGTGTCTTGATGTTGTTAACTACAGTAGCATCATCATTGTATCTTTGCTTTTCAATTTTGTGCCCAAGTGTAGCCTCTGATTGCAAGAAAGTTCAAAAGTTGTGACGTGTTGTCCAAGAAACAGATTCTATCCTTGGATAGAAAAAATCGTATAAAATCACCAGATCATCTTTTTGGCCTGAACTTTTTCGACAGCATGCTCTATATAATTGTCTTTCGTGCGTCTGTTCTGAGTTTTTTGATTAGAGTTGCAGAAGTGCCCCGAAAAAATCATTTACTACCTGCTATTCTGTTTTTCACAGATTCTGTCCTGTTTTGCCTTTCCTTCATTTTGCAAACCTTGAGCTTGCTTTTTCTTTGCAAAAACCTTTTGGCAATCTTGAGAAATAGTAGACCTTCAAGAATATCTTTATTTCCATCAAGGAACAAATATTTTATTAAGGGTACTAACCTCGCTAATCAGATTATGATGAGTTATGTATGAAGGGAGTTTTCAAGTGTGCGAGGGAAGATGATAAAAAGATTCAGGAGTGTCAAATGCTCAAGCTTGGGGATGCCCCCATGCACCCCCAAGAAATATTCAAGGAGACTCAAGCGTCTAAGCTTGGGGATGCCCCCGTGCATCCCCTTCTCCATCAACATTATCAGTTCGTCTTTCGTTCCACTATATTTTTATCACTTCATGTGTTATGTGCTATGCTTGGAGCGTCTTGCTTTTAGTTTCCTTTTTAGTTTTCTTTAGCTTTTCATAACGAGTCGGAACTCAGCTTTCTTTATGTGGGAGAGAAACACGCTCCACTTCTACCTAGAACACAACATAGAATTTTCATGTCTATCTTTGCTGTGTGTGTTCTTTGTTTTTCAATAGCTACTATCATGCTTAGCTCTTAGTTTTCATGTTTATCTTTTTAAAGAGCTTTTGTTTAGTTGGTTGCTTGAACTCTCTTTAGTTATCATGCTTATCTTATTAAGAGAGTTTGCTTCCGTTGCATTGGTTGATATGTCTATGATAAAGATGCTACGTGCATAATGGCGCTTAGTAGTTCATGTTTTCTTATGGTTAGTCTCAAATAGCTGGGGGGTTCCCAATGTGTTATTGGAGTACCAACATGATTTGTTTGCCTATGATGTGGTATGGTTTAGTAATATCTTCCTTCGAGAATTTATTTTGATTGACTTGCCGTATGCTCACGCATATTTAAGACTGTAAAAAAAGTCTGTCAAGCCTTGATGATCTTTTGTTTCTGAGTAGCGATATAACTTCCATGCCTGATTCAATGTTGCTTTGTCGCTCTGCATGATTATGACCGTCATTGCTCTCTTAGTTGGTCGCTCCCAGTCTTTTGCTAACCTCCACCTGTACTAAGCGGACTGACTGCTTGTGCATCCAAATTCTTTTAAACCAATTATGCCATATGAGTCCACCATACCTTCCTACATGGTATTTACCTGCCATTCCTAACGGAGACTTGCATGTACCATCTCGAAATTATTCAAAGAAAAAGCATTCCTATTTTGTGCCTCTGTTTTAAGTTCATGAGGAAGTAGTAGTTAATTCATGATCTTTTTAAGTTGGACAAGCTTCACCCCGGGATTGCATGTATAATGTGCAAACCCATAATACGAGAAGGAACTGGCATTGAGTGCGCCCAACTCAAAAATAATATAACAAACAAACCCTCCTTCACGCTTTGTTCATGAGAAATCAGAAAACTTTGACAGTGATAAACAAAGGAGATTAAGAGGATGTGATCGTCCTCATTCGGGAGCCGTTCCTCGAAACTTGTCCATCTCAAGAAGTGATTGAGTTGTCTGCTAGCAATCATTGACGGAACATGCATAATCTAAAAAAAATATTATTACCTCTTTTTTTTAAACCAAGAGCTTTGGTACATGTTTTGTCTTTGTTTCCGACTACGGGTTTTCAACCTTGCCAACAAAAGCCACGGTTCGAGAGTCTCCACCTTCTTTTAAAAGCACCAACTACTGAGAGCATGATTGTCATTCTGAGTGTAATGTGCATTGTCCCAAAGTAGCATTGTCTTTTGCATGATTGTGATATCGTTTATTTTGAAATCATTGTATCTAGTCATCACTTAAACCTTGGAGGTGCCCCTGCATTTATGTTTTGCTTCACTAAAGGGGGCAAGCGAGATATCACTTTATCATATTTGCACACCATGCTCATTACAAATCTATTTGATGTTTCAGTAACATATTGTAAAACTTTCAGTTCTTTGTGATTTTCTCATGAGGCAACTTAATTACTATAGATTCATTGTCTCAGTAAGCTTTTGTCATGTGACTATGAAAAAGTCCTATATGGTTAATAGCATGTCACCACAGAAATTATTCTTGTTATCATTTACCTACTCGAGGACGAGCAGGAATTAAGCTTGGGGATGTTGATACGTCCAAAACGTATCTATAATTTTTGCTTGCTCCATGCCTCTTTTGGGTGATATTGCTATGCTATTTATACACTTCAATACACTTTTGATCATATTTGGACTAACCTATTAACTCAGTGCACCCCAGTGCCAGTTTCTGTTTTCGGCTGTTTTTGTATTTCAGGTTTTCCCATTACGAGAACTGCCAGAAAAATCCCGGAAAAATTATATAAAAAATCAGCGTTCCAGAAGCTACCAGGCACCCGAAGTACAGCCGGAGGGGGTCCACCAGGGCTCCAGGCGCCCTGGTGGCGCGCCCCCCCCCGGCCGCGCCGGGGGGGGGGGGGGCTGGGCCCCCCGAGCCTCGTCTGATGCCCCCCTTTGGCATATATTTATATCGTGTCCCGAAACCCTCGAGACGGGAACCCTTTTTCGCGATCTCATCTCTGTTCCGCCGCCGCCGTGCTTCCAAGATCGGGAGCACCAGGAGAACTCTTCTCGGCACCCCGTCGAAGGGGAGGATCACCCCCGGGAGCCTCTCCACCACCATGGACGCCTCCCGGATGAGTTGTGAGTAGTCTCCCTTGGACCATGGGTCCATGACCAGTAGCTATGTGATGTTCTCCTCCCCTTCTTGTGCTTCACTAATTAGACCTCGTGAGCTGCCCTACATGATCGAGGCACATATGTAATCCTTATGCTGTTGCTATGTTGAGTTTGCTGGGATCCGATGGATTGTGAGATTACGTTCAGATTGTGTTTGAGTAATATATTTGATCTACCTCTTTTATATTTATGCTCGTAAGTAATTCTTGCATGTTCTCCGTTGCTATTTATTGCTTTGGCCAAGTAGTAGGTAGTGACTCCAAGAGGGAACGTTATGCTTGATTGTGGGTTCATGCCCCTCGATGACTAGCTTGAGTGACAGAAACATGAGTCTAGGGGATGTGCTGTTGCCACAAGGGGGAAAACAACGGTGCTTGTGCCCGCGGGTGCAAGGATTGTTTACTTTACGCAAAGTTCTTTTAATGCAGTTGTCTGTTGCTTTGAGTTTACACTATGGGTGGGACTCGCAACTTAATACCAGCGAGATGTTCTGGATAGATATCTCAAGGTGGATGATTAGTAGTAGATGCAGATGGATTTCGGTCTACTTGCCTTGGCGTACTGCCCATGCTTTGAACCTCTACCTTTCTTGCAACATAGTTAGCATTGGTTTGCGCACATAATTCTGTCAATTGCCCAGCTATAATTCGTTCACCTCACATAGCTGTTTTATCGTCTTTTGGGAGAGAGACATCACTAGTGAACATCATGGGACCCCGGTCCATATTACCATCGCTGATCACATCCGCTATTTACTTTCCGCTTTTACTTACTATTTGCAGCAATATCTATCACTATTATCACTTGCGTTTGATCCTTTGTAAACGACAAGGCCGGAGGGATTGACAACCTCTCTGTACTCGTTGGGAGCAAAGTTATTTGTATCTGTGTGCAGGTCCACGTTGATTGCTAATATCTGGCGCCGTTAGCAGTTAACACCTTCTTGTTGAAACTGGGAGTCTCAGGGGAAATCGATCCTTGGTATCTTTGCCAAGGGAAAACTTCCGCTACACTGCATCTCAAACCTTCCACTTGGGGTAACCAATGAGGGGCGAGAAGCCATCACTTCTTCGGAAGTAGCAAATGAAGGAGTCTGGATGAAGGAGTTCATATAGTGCATCGGGTCCAATGAAAATCTTTTGTGACAACACTGGAGCAATAGCCTTGACGAAGGAATCTAGGATTCACAAGAGAACCAAGCACATCAAGAGATGCTTCAACTCCATCCGCGATCAAGTCAAGGAGGGAGACATAGAAATTTGCAAAATACATACGGATCTGAATGTCGCAGACCCGTTGACTAACCCTCTTCCACGAGCAAAACATGACCAACACCAAGACTCCATGGGTGTTAGAATCATTACTATGTAATCTAGATTATTGACTCTAGTGCAAGTGGGAGACTGAAGGAAATATGCCCTAGAGGCAATAATAAAGCTGTTATTTATATTTCCTTATATATCATGATAAATGTCTTTTATTCATGCTAGAAGTTTATTAACCGGAAACTTGATACATGTGTGAATACATAGACAAAGCAGAGTGTCGTTAGTATGCCTCTACTAGACTAGCTCATTAATCAAAGATAATTATGTTTCCTAACCATATACACGTGTTGTCATTTGATCAACGGGATCAAATCATTAGGGGAATGATGTGATGGACAAGACCCATCAATTAGCTTAGCACTATGATCGTTTAGTTTTACTGTTATTGCTTTCTTCATGACTTATACATGTTCCTCTGACTATGAGATTATGCAATTCCCAAATACCGGAGGAACACCTTGTGTGCTATCAAACGTCACAACGTAACTGGGTGATTATAAAGATGCTCTACAGATGTTTCCGAAAGTGTTTGTGGTGTTGGCATAGATCAAGATTAGGATTTGTCACTCCGAGTGTCGGAGAGGTATCTCTGGGCCCTCTCGGTGATACACATCATAATAAGCCTTGCAAGCAAATGACTAATGAGTTAGTCATGAGATGATGTATTACGAAACGAGTAAATAGACTTGCCAGTAACGAGATTGAACTAGGTATGATGATACCGACGATCGAATCTCGGGCAAGTAACATACCGATGACAAAGGGAATAACGTATGTTGTTATGCGGTTTGACCGATAAAGATCCTCAAAGAATATGTAGGAGCAAATATGAGCATCTAGGTTCCGCAATTGGTTATTGACCGGAGATGTGTCTCGGTCATGTCTACATACTTCTCGAACCTGTAGGGTCTGCACGCTTAACGTTCGATGACGACTTGTATTATGAGTTATGTGTTTTTGATGACCAAAGTTTGTTCGGAGTCCCGGATGAGATAACGGACACGACGAGGAGTCTTGAAATGGTAGAGACAAAAAGAATGATATATTGGACGATGTTATTCGGACACCGAATGTGTTCTGAGGGTCACCGAACAAATATCGGAGTGTCAGAAGGGTTATCGGAACCACCGGGGAAGTAATGGGCCTTATTGAGCCTTAGGGGAGAGAGAGAAAGGCAGCCAAGGGCTGGCCGCGCCCCCCCATGGGCCTAGTCCGAATTGGACTAGGGGAGGGCGGCGCCCCCTTCTTCCTTCTCCTCTCCCTCTCCTTCCTTCTTCTCCTAGTTGGACTAGAAAAGGGGGGGTTCCAACTCCTACTAGGAGTAGGAAACTCCTACTAGGAGTAGGATTGCCCCCCTTGGGCGCGCCCTATAGGGCCGGCCGGCCTCCCCTTGCTCCTTTATATACGGGGGCAGGGGGCACCCTAGGACACACAAGTTAACAGTTGTTTTAGCAGTGTGCGGTGCCTCCCTCCACAGATTCCACCTCAGGTCATATTGTCATAGTGCTTAGGCGAAGCCCTGCGCGAATCACATCATCAACACCGTCGCCACGCCGTCGTGCTAACGAAACTCTCCCTCGTCCTCAACTGGATCAAGAGCTCGAGGGACGTCATTGTGCTGAACGTGTGCTGAACACGGAGGTGCCGTATATTCGGTGCTTGGATCGGTTGGATCGTGAAGACGTTCGACTACATCAACTGCGTTACTAAACGCTTCCGCTTTCGGTCTACGAGGGTACGTGGACACACTCTCCCTACTCGTTGCTATGCTTCTCCTAGATAGATCTTGCGTGATCGTAGGATTTTTTTTTGAAGTACTACGTTCCCCAACTGTCCCCCGGTATTTCTTTTCTCCAATAATTTTTCTTTATTTCAAAATAAATCCGTGTGAAATTTCAGCTCATTTGAAGATGTGCAGAATAGGTATCTCCGACATAGTTTTTTCAGGTACAGAATTCCAGCCACCGGCAATCTCCCTCTTCATGTAAATCTTACAAATTAAGAGAGAAGGCATTATAATTGCTCCACAAAGTATTATATTGGTCAAAAACATGATGCAAATGGACGTATCACCCAACTCTAAGGGGAACCCATGCTTTCCCAAGGGAAATCCCCCTCCCCCTTTGATCTCGAGCGGGAAGCCGTCACCACCCCAACAGGGGAGCCTCGCGTCCCGCGAAACTAGGTGGGCGTCGAGTAGGTCCAGCCTCTCCGAGATCGCCCACAACCGCGTCGACAACCTTCGCGAAGTCCTCGACCGAAAGAGGAGAACCCGCACTTGCGAGGAGGACGCTGGCAAGTGGTGCCCGATGCATCTCTCCACCGGGCACGCCCTCGCGAACTACATGGAGGTTGAGGCCATCGTCAACAGCAGGCGTCAGGCCCGCCTTGAATTTAACATTTTTTTGAATTGATGAACATCTTTTTGAATTCGTGAACTTTTCAATTATGTGTTTTTAAAATTTGTGAAGATCTTTTATTTTTTTAATTTGTGGACATTTTTAATAAGCATTTTGGAAATCCGTAAACTTTTTTAAAATTCCTGTACTTTAAAATTCATGAACTTTTAAAAACCAATGAATGTTTTTAATGTGAAAAAATCGTAAATCATTTTTTTGTTGGCATTTTTTTTCTCAGACAAGTAGCTTTTTTGAGGAAGTGGAGTTTTTGAGCTCGAGTTGAAATTAGCTCGGTGAATAGTAAAATCAAAAAAAAATTCAAAACAATTTCCCTTTTTTGGTGAGAACATTAACAAAAGTTTTACGTGCTCACAAAATTTCATCTTGAAATCACATTCTTGGAAGACATAGCAAAAAAAATTGATGCTCCAAAAGTGTTATTTCTGAAAACATTTTGGAGTGCCGATTTTATTTTTTTGCCACGACCTCCACAAATGTCTTTTCAATTTTGGATTTTTTTGGCAAGTAATATTTTTTGTCAATGTTTGCATAAAAAAAAATAATGTTTTGAAGTTTTTTACTGTTCATCCAAGGGAAACCGGGCCATCTACCGTGTTTTTTGAGCTGTTTTTGAGACAAGTAGTTGTTGATATTTTTAGCCGGCAAGAGCGACCGAGGGAAACCGGGGAGCAACTAGTTGACGAGCGTTCCTTCGGGAGCCTCCCAACGATCACTTGGGGGTGAGCACAACTGCCGCCACGTGTCGCGCTCTGGACGCTCCCTTCATTTTATTTTTTATTTTTCCGCACGTGTTGTCGGCTTTTTAAACGTTTTTTCCTGGTTTTTTCAGTCATGTTTTTTTTCGTGAGAGGCACGAAAACGATTTTTTACAGGTTTTCTGTTCTTTTCCCTTTCGTGCGTGCCTCTCGAAAACGAAAAAAAAACGCCTTTTCTATTTTTTTTTCTTTCGCGAGAGGCACTCTCGAAAATGAAAAAACACGTTTTTTTTCTTCCGCTAGAGGCACGGCCGTGCCTCACGGAAACAAAAAAAAACATTTTTTCTGTTTTTTCTTCTGTGAGAGTCACGGTTGTGCTTTCACGAGATGCACGGCGTGCCTCTTTTGGAAAGGAAAAACAAATGTGCTTCGGTTCAGTTTTGCGTCCGAATTTTTTGTTTGGTTTTTCTGTAAAAAAGAAGTTATTGGGCTGCGGGCCATACACGCTCGCGCGAGCGCCAGCACCAATTCCAGCGCCTCAAGCGCCTTCGACAATTTTTATAAAAAAACCGCCTTCGACAATCGCTCAGCCTCCAGTTTCCAGCTCCCACATCCCAAGCACCCCCTACAGAAACGGAGGCGGAGCGCGCGGCTGGCCGAATCACCTCCCCACCGCCCCTCCGCCGGCCATTTTCTCACGGCGTGTCCGAATGCGCTGCCGCCACTTCCTAATCCCCCTCCTCTCCCCCCTCTCCTTCGCAAACCCCCCTTCCCGCCCCCTCGCCAGCCGCACCCGCGCTGTGGCCCAGCCGCCCGCCCAGCGCCGCGCCGCCCTCGCCGAGCCCGACGTCGGCATCTCCCGGTTCGCCTCCTCACTCCCCGGCTTCCGCGGCGCCCTCAAGCAGCGCTACTCCGACTTCGTCGTCCACGAGGTCGCCCGCGACGGCACCCTCGTCCGCCTCACCTCCTTCGACCTCCCCGACGAGGTTTGTCTCCTGGGCTCCCTGTTGCCGCCCTCCCGCATTGCGGTTTTCCGGATTCAGGAACCGTGGTCTGATGACATCGTTTCGGTTTGGTGCGGATTCGTAGCGTGCAGATACGGATGACGAGGCCGACGCGGACCTCCCGCACGCACTGGAATCGTTCCGGCTGCTCTGCGGTGACGCCGATTGTGAGGCGTTGAGGGGATTTCTGTCGAGGGTTTCAGAGGGTGATAGTGATGTCTCACCGATCATTCTCTCTCCTGACGCCGATAAGGCTCATCGCTTGGTGGGTTTGTTTCCCGATATTGTGGTTAACTGGTTATATCTTATATGGTGGAAACTTGGATGTGAACTTGTCAAGTATTCGACATTTTCTAGGAGGTGCATGACTTCTTCAAGAGGAACTTCATCTTCTTGGTGACGGACACCGTTGAGCACAGCGATGGGGTCCAGAGGTGTATTAGGGTGCGGTTGAGGTCAGGGCCACGTGGCCGGAGGAATGTTGGTGAGAAAGCGAGCAATAGGACGGGCATAGAAAGTTCTGAACCTTCAGGCTGGAGAGATGACAGGCCATTTGATAGTAGAGGATCTGTAACCTGGCCTTATCATCTTGGGAAGTTTCTCAGGTGATGGCATTACATATCATCCCATCATTTTTAATCTACGATATTTTAGTATTTATGCATAAGGATGCATAGGACCGCACATTTAGGTTGTAATTCATGCTACAGGTTTCATCTCTACAAAGAGAACAAGGACACCCAGGAGGCACTAAGAGTTATAGGAAAAATGTTAGGGCTTCAGGTGCCTGTTTGCCATTGTTTTCATCAAAATATTTGCAACTTCTCTTTTTGAGTTGCTGAATGTATTCACAAATTCTCAAATCACCTGTTTTATCCACAGCCACGATCTTTTAGGATTGCCGGGACAAAGGATAAACGTGCTATTACAACCCAGCAGGTCCTTATTTTCCACAGTAATTTATGCTGTCAATTCATGCACATATCAACCTTTTGAATTTCTTTCATTTATTTATTTGGACAATATGAGTTGTGATTCAATATAACAAGCATGGTGTCAAAATGGAAAGTATAATATTTTTCTCAGAAAAAAGCTGATGCTATTGACTATTGCAGCCACAAGGAAAATTGGATGATATAGTTTCAAAAGACAAATATTTTAGTTTTTCTTGGGTTCATGATTTTTAATTCTCTTTCTTCTCATCAGGTAACACTTTTCAAGGTACATGCCAGTAGGTTGGCTGCTCTAAATAATAAACTCACTGGCATTAAAGTTGGAGATTTTAAGTAAGTGGTTATTTGTATCATCTCCTGTGTACAGCATTGATTTATGTCATTGACAATTCAGTAACTGATTACCCTTTTCTAGTTATGTAAAGGAGGGCCTTGTTCTTGGTCAACTCATGGGAAACCGATTTACAATTACCTTAAGGTGCATGTTTTCTTTGTGATGGCACTATACATCAATGCTACAATGAATTTGTTTGACCTTCTGCAATATAAATGGTGCACACGCCACACAGGCTGTGACACACGCTGTAACACAAGTCTGGTGGATATGCCGTGACACAATGTTATGCTAATTCACGATGGTTACAATTTACAAAGAATTGCATAATTTGTTGCCTTTGTTGTGTACTATGATCTTAGATTCCTTTCATGACCTTAATGTTTTTATTTTCAACTACAGAGTGATTAGGGAATTCACGCTTTCCATTGTTGTTATCTGTCAGGAGTGTTATCGCAGAATCAGAAGACGTGATTAAGGTAGCTGTTGATGGATTGATAAAAAGTGGGTTTATCAATTACTACGGTCTGCAGGTACAAGAAATATACCCTCTTATTTCTTTTATCTCTTCAAGCTTTTCTGCCACTGTCTCTGACGCAAAACATTTTATTTGTATCGTGTTTCTAGCGTTTTGGTAGTGCTTCAGTACCAACTCATCTCGTTGGTGCTGCTTTGCTTAGAGGAGAGTGGAGAAGTGCTGTTAGCTTGATTCTTGATCCAAGGGAAGGAGATATCCTTGATTATTTTTGCTGTGTTACAACTAGAAACTTTAATATTAGTGCTCGAATTTGTTCAGCTTAACTTAGCTGCGTACAGTGTGATGACATGAATGGGGTGAGGGAACATTATAAGGAACATGGTGATATTGATGTGGCAATTAGGAATTTTCCTCGGCGTCTCATAGCAGAGAGGGCTATCGTAAGTGTATTTCGTCTTCCTTTTCTTGGATCATATATCGTTACATCTGAGCATTTTTATTGTCCTATCACATTTGCTGGTTATCGTTTTATTGGTCTGTTAGTGCTTATAAAGTCTATTTATCCGTAGCAAGTGAGATTGATGTACCCACACAATGTTGAATCTGTGATATTAGGACTTGTGATGCTATGGACCAACAGAAAGCAAGATGATGTCACAGAATGATAATGCAAGCTTATATATTTGTCTATCTGGTGCACAGAATTTGACATTGACTTGTTTTTAGTAGATGCTGTATGAAAGTGTAACTACAAAATGGAGAAAACTTACCAACTTATGCTGGATGAGGTTATAAACTGGAAATTATTATGTTGATCTCTTGATTCAAATATATTAACTCCCTCCGATCCAAAATAAGTGTCACAGTTTTGAACTAACCTTAGTTCAAAACTGCGACAGTTTTTATGGATCGGAGGGAGTACTAAATAAGTTATACTCCCTCCGTCCCATAATGTAAGACGCATTTTGACACTAGTGTAGTGTTAAAAAACGTCTTACATTATAGGACGAAGGGAGTAACAGGGAATATAGCTTTCCTATTCTCTGTTTTATCATTTTAATTTGACAATGGAACCCTTATATTTGTGCTTTCTGTCATTTTCAGCTTCAGCGTTTGAAGAAGTACCCTGGCAACTATCTACAAGCACTAATGGCTATACCTAGAACACTGAGATTGATGTATGTTCTATTGCATGATCTAAGTTTTGAGTATGTCTCATGATCCTAAATTGGAATACAGCATCTGTGATGGCCGTAGAGTTTTTTCCTAGAAAATCCACCATGCCTGCAAAGTATTTACTCTTTTCTGGGTGGCAGCATTTTGGCTCCTGTGAGCACATGCTCCTGGACAAACAGTAAAAACTTAAACAATATGTAAATAATTAAAGCAATATGTTTTTTTGATAACATACATGTTCATGGCTTCTATCTTCTTGCAAAGTTTCATGAAAAAATGACATATATTTTGCTCTAACAAAAAAAAGAAAAGAAAAGAAAACCTGGTGCTCTCAAAAGGCAATTTTTAAGCGCCAAATATGTTTTTGGCACAGGCCACAAAACCAGTCTTTTACCTCATGAAAAGTTTCATGTATATATAGGACATGGACATGTATTTTTTTTTCAGGTTTTGTATAGCAAGATTGTCATTTATCACCCCTGGAGCATATGCTCTTGGGAGCCGATTGGAATATCCGCTCTTTTCTTACTTTCGATGAAGTCTTAAGTTCTACACATCTACATCTACTTATTAAGCGGTGTTGACTATTCTACACAGGTATGTACATAGTTACCAGAGTTATCTATGGAACCATGCTGCGAGTATGAGAGCTGGAATGTATGGTCAGTATACTTTGTGCTTCTGTGGCTCACTAGATTTTGATCTGATTAGTTTCATTATTTTGAGACAACTACTGGAGACTTTCTGCTGTTACTTAAAGTATTATAGTACTACCTCTGTAACTTTCTATAAGAAGTTTTTAGAGTCTATGACAGTGTCAAAAAACGTCTTATATTAAGTTACAAAGGGAGTACATCTTATTGCGTAGCATACTGATGTAGGAGTTCAGAGTTCTACTGAATGAAAATCAGCTCATACTTACAAAGCAAAAAATAAATCCTTAGTTGCAGAATTGTCCTGGCATTGCGAGACTTTATCAAGTAAGTGTACTTTAAGTAAACCAGAGGTGTCAATGCTGTCATCTGGACAAGAAAATTTAGGCATGTTTAATTCAATCATATGGAAGTCGAAAACTGTACGTGTACACCCGATACTTTCGGTGCACTTTTTGTGTGGAAACAGCAGAGCACTAGTGAATAAAAATAATATGAAGTATAAATAGTTTCAATAGTACAATAGAAAGATCTATACTTCCATAGGACCCAATAGAAATCCAGAAACAGGATACCAAGATGATCAATTAAGCAATAACCAACCGCTCAATTATGGTGTTATCTAGTGTATCGACTATAGGTGGTGTGAATAGTAGATTATAAAGTTCTGTCTGAAAATTGGTAAATTTAATAGATTCACTTTAGGTGATCAAGTTACCCTAAGTATGAATCTACAAATAGGAACATTTTGCAAGAATGTGGAAAGTAAAGAGCAAGTTGTAGAGATAATTGCACACATAGTTTTCCCAAAGTTCCGATCTTTGCCGCTAAGTCCTAGCAGAGGCCCTTGGTGCCTCGTCCAAGAGTCTAGGCACCAACTCCTAGCTCCCGTCAGACGCTTCGGCCTTGTTTATGAAGTGTCCTGCTTTAGACGCTTAAGCGGTAAGGCGCCCTGGTAGTGCCTTAGAAATATGCCTGCTTTAGGCGCTTAGGCGTCACTTAAGCGTCGGAGCGGGTGATGCTCGCTTTAGGTTGCTTTACCGCCTTATAAACCATGCCTTTCGGTTGGAGAGCTTTAACCTTCACAAGCTTTGGAGAAATCTGCACGATAAATTGCCGCTAGACGGGCAAGCTTTTCTATATCAAACTTAGAGAAAGAGTTATTTAAATCAACACATGAGAAACATACAAGTACCTCTTGAGCTGTTTCACCAGACCGACAATTCATTTGAACACATATCTTGTTAATATTGATAAAGAAAATTGACAAAGTTGAAGATTAGTGATAGTCCTCTTTAGCGACCTTTAATCAACATTTCTTTTTCTTCTAGCAACCGGCAAGAGCTTTGCTTTTCCATTATGTAGAAGAAGAGACGACCATTTAATAAGGAAAACTGTCAGAAAATTGATGACTACTATTTCTTCTTTCATATTTGGCCGCGGAATGCTTTTGGAATAATAATATTTTTGGACTTCGCCAAAAAGATCATGCCTTTGCAAAACTCCGTGAAAGCTAATTTGTAGTGCAAAATAATTTTAACTTGAATTTGAAAGCAAATTTAAAGCACTTACATTTTTTTTGTACAACCAATAGGATGAGTTTTCATACACCAATTTGCATTAACCTCACTAAGCACTTTTATCCACGTAGGCCCACATTGGATCTATACGAAACAAAGTTATATGGTGTGAACCGCATTTAGTGTATCTAGGTCTAGCAAGACTAGTTTGTTGATGCAAGCTCTTTCCACTAGATATTTCACCTCTCTCAAGCATATATAGAATATATTAGTGAATTCTTCGGTGGTGCGTCCATCCATTTGCAAGTAGTACTTGTTGCGGTCACAATCAAATAGAGATAGCCAAAAAATTCATTAATATATGAGCAACAACTAGCAATAGACACAACAACCAATTGCAAATGTTGGGCAATGCAATGGACATAGAACACATGTGGGTTTCACCTACAAATCATTGTCGCATACCATTAAATTCACCTCTCATGTTTGAAGCCCCAACATATCCTTATTGTCTTTGCCTTGATCTAGACCTTGGAAGCAATCTCTTGCAATACAAGTTATCTATTTCTAGGCTAAGAGCGCAGGAATATGGTGGGGGTTCAAACATGAGACGTGAATTTAATGCCATGCAAAAAGGTTGTAGGTCAAACCAGTATGCTTTGTTTGTCCATTGCTTTACCCATCATTCACAATTGGTTTTGCCTCCGTTCCTATTTGTTTCTCACCTAAGATTTTCTTGAGCATGTCCCCTTCATTAGGATCAGAACAAGTGTATTTTGCAAAAAGTGGATGCATTGGCAGAAGAATTTCCTAATTATGTTTTTGATAGGCCTGAGAGCGGTAAAATATGCAGTGGATGAGATTCGCATCAACAAACTAGTTTTGCTAGACCTAGACATACTAGATGGGGCTCACATAACTTTGCTTTGTGTAGATCAATTATGGGGCTTCGTGATTAAATTGTTTAGTCTGATCCATGGAAATGAGTGTATTCCGACTCATGTCGTGGGTTGCATAGAAAAATAGAGTGTTCTAAATTACTTATATGTTTAAGCTTATGTTAAAGTTATTTGATATTACAATGAGCTTTTACTAATCTTGCAAAGAAAGTATGTACATATTGTGCATGCAATGTAATTAGTTCGAGATGTCAAATCTCGGTTGATGCCCATGAGATGGTGGTTGATATAATCTTTTTGGTTAGGCCCAACAATATTATGATTTCAAAGGTATTTTGATGCCAAATATGGAGGATCAAATACACATTCAAGCCCACTTGTGCTTTCGCTAATTTGCTTCTAACCCATGCTTGACAAGTAAATAGACTCCTCAAAGTCACCTTGTGCTTGACCAAACTCTTAAGTGGGAGGAAGGCCGTGGTGAAACGAGTGGCTGCAAGTCTAAAAAATCTAGCCCGCGCAAGCCTTCCTCATTAGACTAAGAATTCTCCTATGCCTATATATGAAAGTTTGACACGTCTGGCCAGTGCAATAGGTTTCTTAAATGCCTTCAACTTCCCTACATCTTCCAACATTAGGTCCAAGCAACGACATGCACACGGACTCCAATATAGTGCAGGGATCCTCAACTCTAGAAGGTGGCCAACTGTCTTGTAGTTACACCATTATCGGTGACAATTTGGACAACATTTTCTTTCCCAGCTTTCTCAATTCTCTTCTCTAGCAAACCAGCGATCATTTAAGCATCATGTGATTTACTTGAGGCATCAACCCTCCAAGAAGAAAGTGCCCTCCAGACTGTTAACAAGGAAGTTAATCAAGTGGCGGCCCCTTCTTTCTGACCAGCCATCCGACATGAGTATCCATAATACTTCTATCTGACCAGCCATCCGACATGAGTATCCATATTCTTTCCATGCTGCCTAGTGTTGCATCCATATGGTGCTAACAGACTTTCATCTACAAGATCCCCAGGCGTTCTTTGCAGCATGGTAACAATTGGCTTGGAACTATTGGTGGCAGCAGCAGCAGACATGCCTTTTGCTTGCATATTGGCAACAAATGCTCTCTTATTTCTTTTGGCTGTTGTCCCTGAGCTTGGCTTGGCAATGGGGACATTTGTTGTTGTATGTGAGCCCATGTTCCAGTCTAGACTATAAGGCCCAGGCCAGGGGCGGAGCCAGAAAATTTGGCCATTGGGTTCGCTTATTGACTCGTTGTCAAAACTTGGTAGTACAAATTTTTGTTCCAGCCGTTAATTGCAAATGCATCACTCCCATCTTGTCCCTCATTGTAATCTTTAAAAAGGTAGCAACACAAACAGAAGGCATTATGCACTTTGTCACTGTACTCAAGCCAACGGCCATATTCATCAAATCAATGGATTAAATCACCTTTGAGTATCTCCAATCTCCCTCTGCAGATAATCAAAATTAAGTGGTGGCCTATAAGGTTCCCTCGTTAAAAAATTGCGTCTTATACCATATTGCTTCTTGAGATTTCTTGTGTACTTTGAAAAATTCTCTTCCAATTAGCGGGGTCATAAGGCAACTCATCTAAATTAATTTATGTGTGAATAGAATACTTCAGAAGACTAGCTGCTGGCCTGCAGTGACATTTGACAGACTTTGCCTCGGCCTAATGGTGACCTTCAGATGCATGTATCATTATCTGGATCTATTTCTTCTTGAAAAAATACCCTACCATAGCATAGATCAATCAAAGTTCATGCAAAAGAAAAATCTGAAAACTAGGGGACTATTAGACTAGATAAAACATACACAAGACAAGAGGTAGGAGACGTTGCTGGTTGGCGTTGGTGCTGCTGGTATTGCTGGCTAGCTTGGTGTTGGTGCACGTAGCAAAGGTTCTCACAGCTAAGTGAGTAGCTGAAGTGAGTGATCCTGGTGGTGGTGTGGCTGCTGATTGCAGAGGAAGGAGGCAACACTGGAGGTGGCATAGCTAGGAGAAGACGAGGTGGAGGCTGTCATGGGAAGTGAGCTAAGTGAGTAGCTGAAGTGTGTGATCCTGGTGGTGGTGTGGCTGTGGTGTTGTAGCTGCTGATTGCAGAGGAAGGAGGCAACACTGGAGGTGGCATAGCTAGGAGAAGATGAGGCAACACTGGTGGAGGCTGTCATGGGAAGTGATATTACTTCCGTGCTGGAGCAACTTGTGTAGCTCATGACTGCGAAAGCTGCCGAGGGGTCATCTACTGTAGGTGGCGGAACTGTTGTGCCTCAAGCAGGTCAGGGATTCAAGCTTGAGCTCATGCCAAATTATTTAAGAAGTCGAGGTGGGCCTTGTGGATCTTGAAGACGAAGGGACCGAAAGGGGTATGTTCTTGGTGTTGAAGTATATATGTGGACTGCCAAGCCCTTTCCATCAGTTGGGACTTTTGGTTGCGTTGGCTAGTGCATGAAGCTTAACATAGTATCAAAGCCTAAGGTCTTGAGTTGAAGTCCCGGCATTCGCAATTTATCCAAAAATTGCTGTTCCCCCTTTGTGTCCACCAATATGCCTCTTGAGTCATACCTCTGAGTCTATCCACGTGTTGATTTCTCGCGTCACACATGAGAGAGGGTGTTGAAGTGTATATGTGGATTTTTTTGAAACTTGAGGACAGTGGGAAAGGTTCCCACCTACTTTTAAATTAGAAAAAGATCAAACAGTTACATATGTACAAGTGTATATGTGGATTGCCTAGCCTTTTCCATCAGTTCGGACTTTCGGTTGCGTTGGCTAGTCCGCTAGTGCATGAAGCTTAACATGGTATCAAAGCCTAAGGTCTTGAGTTCAAGTCCTGGCTTTCACAATTTATTCGAATTGCTGCTGTCCCCCTTTGTGTCCACGTATAGGCCTCTATTGAGCCATACCTTTGAGTCTATTTACGTGTTCGATTTCCCGCGTCACACATGAGAGGGGGTCTTGAAGTATATATGTGGATTGCCTAGCCCTTTCCATCAGTTTGGACTTTTGGTTGCGTTGGCTAGTGCGTGAAGCTTAACACTTGGAACGGTTGGAGAACCGGCTGACAAGGAGAACTCAGAATAGAAGAAGTGGAGTGTTACTGACTCAGTGATATTGGCTTGGATGTTGAACTCCCTGATTCCAGACATTGCAGTGTCTCTTGAGAAATTGCTAAATGCTTCTGCTGTGTGAAGCCTGCTATCCATGAGGTATTCCGGTAAGGGATACCTGATGCTCATGTCTCAAACTGAAGACAAGATCCATGAGGTATTCCAGTAAGGGATACCTGATGCTCATGTCTCAAACTGAAGACAAGATCCATGCTATTCGTTGAGGTGACAAATTAAAGTGTGATGGTGTATATGACCGAGCTGCAACACCTTTGGGCGGATCTGGATTAGTGTGACCCCCTTGAGCTTCCACATGCATAGTCCATGGAGATTGCTAGAAGGTGGGTTGAGCGTAGGCGGGTGATGCAGTTTCTAAAAGGTCTAGATCAAGACTTTGAGAGCAGGCATGTTGCGCTGCTACATCAACCGATGCTTATGTCCCTTGATGAGGCCATTGCTGTTCTCAAATGTTCTGCTCTTTTCCCTATTAGACTATACTGTTAGCCTGAGCTATTCTCATGGAATTACTCTAGTCAACCCTTATATGTAGCATGCATGCGCCATGCAATGTGCCGCCTCACCCCGTAGATAGGATCGACCAGTATTTTGTTTGTACGTGTGTGTGTGTATTCTTCTCTCTCTCTCTACTTAATCACCCCATCGAGGAGGTATAAACTATGATGCATCATTACTCTTACTCTCTTTCAATCATGGTATCAGTTTGATCCATCTCCGCCGCTTCCGCTATGGCCTCTGAGGTTGCACCGCAACTTCCTCGTCGCCGGCCTCCTCGCTTACGTCTGCTCCCTCCTTTCCAATGGCATCTATGCCTCTTCCCACCCCTTCCCTTCCAGTCTTCTCCACCCTTGACGGTGGTCACCGCCGCTCTTCCCCTCCAGACCGCGTTGCCCGTCGCGAGCTTCTATCCCACGCCGGCCCTAGCTCATGTCATCCGCGTCGAGTGGGCCAACATCCACCACCATGTAGATGTGTGGTTGGACATGAAAGGCGGCAACTATTTGGTCTGGCGCGACCTTATGTTGGAGACGATCGACCGGTATGACGTCGCCGACCAAATCTCTCCCGACTTCAACGACCACCATTGCAACGCGACGTGGTCAACAAAGCTGTCAGGAAGTGGTTCTATGGGATGATGAGCACGGAACTTGTTGGCTTCATCATTGATCGGAAGGCCATCGCCTTTGGGATCTGGTCGTCTATTGAGGCCATGTTTCTCAACAATAACCGCTCCCGGCAGTTCTACCTCAAATCCAAGCTGCATGGGATCCGTGAGGGCGACTCTTCCATCTCCACCTTCAACACCCATCTCAAAGCTGCCGTTGATGGGCTGCGGAACATCGGCAAGCCGGTGGACGATGGCGAGCTCGTACTCCAACTTCTTTGTTGCATCAACAAAGACGGGCACCAGATGACGACGAAGATTATCGAGAAGTCCCCCATGCCCCCTGCGTTTGACGTCATTGTGGGCATGTTCTTGCAGGACGAGATGACTTCCGACGCCGTCTTCCCTGGCTCCTACAACGCCCTCACTGTCGCGCCTCGGGCAGCCACACCAGGCTGCTTGGTCCGGGCTTCGGCAGTGGCAAGCTCGGGCCTCCATCGCCGAATCAGGGCAACAACAAGCGCCGCCTTGCAGCCGCCGAAGCCCGGACCAGGCGGCCTGGTGTGTCTGCCCGAGGCGCCATTAGGAGGCGGGGCGGGAACATGGGGACGATGAGGGCGCTGTCGGAGCCGGAGAAGTCGGCGCTGAAAGTCATATCATCCTGCTAGAACATGCCCACAACGATGTCAAATGCCAGGGGTGTGGGGGACTTCTCGATGACCTTCGCCGTCATCTGGTGCCGGTCTTTGTTGATGTCGCAAACAAGTTGGATGATGAGCTCGTCATCGTCCATCGGCTTGCCGACGTTTCGCAACCCATCAATGACGGTTTTGAGACGGGCACAGAAGGTCGAGACGAAAGAGTCGCCCTGGCAGATCATGTGTAGCTCAGACTTGAGGTAGAATTGCCGGGAGCGGCGATTATTAAGTATAGGGCCTCAATAGTCGGCCAAATCCCAAAGGCGGTGGCCTCCCGATCAATGATGAAGCCGACGAGCTCCGTGGTCATCATCCCATAGAAGCACTTCTTGACTGCTTTGTTGGTGATCTTCCACGCCACGGTGGTCGTTGAAGTCAGGAGAGATGTGGTCGGCGATGTTATACTGGTCAATCGTCTCCAACATAAGGCCGTGCCAGACCGAATAGTTGCGCCTTTCATGCCCAACCACAAACCCACATGGTGGTGGATGTTGCCCCCTAACGCGGATGGCATGAGCTAGGGCCAGCGTCGGATAAAAGTGTTGAGTATATTTATATACCCATGTAGTCTTTTGTATTTGCCCCATTGTATATAAGGGGTCTTCTGCATATTTCCTGCACCTGTACATGTATATATACTGGCTTATGGCCTCATGGGAATACTTGTTGCATATTCCTAACATGATATTAGAGCTTAGGTTTTTTTTCCGCATGCGCAACTCGTGCTCCTTCGATCCAAAAATTTGTGCGTCCGCCGTCGCTGCGCCTCTCTCTCTCGGGGTCTCTCCCTGGCCGATTGCTGCCCCTACTCTACTACACGCATGTCCGCGTACTTCGGCTGCATCTACAGGTGTCCCGGCTGTCTTTTTGGTTCGTCCTTGCCGGTCCTCCATCGACTGGTTGTCTGGTTCCATTGCCGGCGCCGCCCGTTAGTGGATTCCGCCAGCTGCTGGTCTCGCCGCCCTCGCCAGGTCCCGTTGCCCTCGTCGAATCCCGCCGCCAGCCGCCGCTCTTCGTGCGCGTGCACGCCAGCACGAGTCAGCCGCCCGCTCGATCTGAGCGAGGCTGCTTTGCGTGTTGACCTGGGCCTGGCAGCTCAGGCCACGTCTTCGGGCCTCGGCTGCTACTTTGGATATTGGGCTGCTCCATCCAGGCATCCAACGACGCTGTGTTCAGGTGGATCGGGATTGACTGGTTGAATTGGCTAAAAAATGAAAAAAAAAGAGTGCGTCTTCGTTCGGTCAGATGTCTCTTTGCTGCCCATTGCCTTCTGGGGTTGTTCCCTATACTGATCCTATCTTGCACATGCATCGTCCCTCAGTGCTTGGTGCTCGTCCGCCTATGGCATCGTCTCCTTCGGCATCTTTCGTACACTGTGCTGGTCGCTCTTTTGCGGCGGCTCCTGCGATCTTCACACATGGTGATTGTCGCTCTACACCGACACCTCTCTCGGCTTTCATCGGTTGTGTTGGTGCATATGACTCCATCGACTACGCTTCGCACATGCGTCTTCCCTTGGCGCTTGGTGCTTGTCTACATACGGTCTCATCTCCTCCATCGGCCCTTGCGGACGCTACTGCTGGTCATGCTACATCACCACATCTAGCAGCTTCCACGGGTGGTGGTGGTCGCTCCTCTCCTGGTGCTACTGCGTCGACTCCTTCAGCTATGTCCGTGGATTCTTGATACTGGAGCATCTTTTCATATGACTCATGATTCATCCACTCTGTCCTCTACTCGACCTCTTGATTCTCCCGTCCATGTTCTTACTGCGGATGGTACCTCTCTCCCGGTTGCTGGCCGAGGCACTCTTAGCACTTCGTCTTTTCATGTTCCCGATGTTGCTCATGTTCCTCGACTTACCATGCAGCTCATTTCCAGTGGTTAGATTGTTGACTCTGGTTGCAGGGTCATTCTTGACTTTGACTCATGTTCCGTTCTAGACCGTCACACTGGTGCTCTTCTTGGTGCTGGCCCCCGGCGCCGTGACTCTCAGGGTCTCTGGGAGCTTGACTGGCTTCACCTTCCATCCGCTGCCACCGCCGCCAGTCTCTCCACCACTATTGCCTTGTCTACCAGCTCTTTTCAGCAGTGGCATCATCGCCTTGGTCACTTATGTGGCTCTCGTCTCTCATCCTTAGTTCGACGTGGTCTTCTTGGATCCCTCTCCGGCGGTGTGTTTTTAGACTGTCAGGGTTGTCGGCTTGGTAAACAGGTCTAGTTGCCTTATCCTCATAACGAGACTGTGTCTCGGCGTCCTTTCGACCTTGTTCACTCTGATGTCTGGGGTCCAGCTCCCTTTGCCTCGAAGGGAGGTCATCGCTACTATATTATCTTTATAGATGATTTCTCGCGACACACGTGGATATATTTTATGTCTTCTTGTAGTGAGGTCTTATCTATCTATAAGCGTTTTGCTGCCATGGTTCACACTCAGTTCTCTACGCCTATTTGTGTGTTTCGTGCTGACTCTGCTGGAGAGTATATCTCCAAGATGTTGCGTGGAGTTCTTGCTGAGCAGGGTACTCTTGCTCAGTTCTCTTGTCCCGGTGCTCATGCTCAGAATGGTGTGGCTGAGCGCAAGCATCGTCATCTTCTTGAGACGGCTCGTGCGTTGATGATCGCCGCCTCTCTTCCGCCTCACTTTTGGGCTGAGGCTGTCTTCACTTCCACCTATCTCATCAACCTTTAACCGTCCACTGCTCTGCAGGGTGGCGTTCCTTTCGAGCGTCTTTTTGATCGTTCTCCTGATTATTCGACAATTCGTTTGTTTGGTTGTGTTTGTTATGTTCTTCTTGCCCCTCGCGAATGCACCAAACTGATCGCTCAGTCTGTTGAGTGTGTCTTCTTAGGTTATAGTGATGAGCATAAGGACTATCGTTGTTGGGATCCTATTGATCGTCGGATGTGTATTTCTCGGGATGTGACTTTTAATGAGTCTCGTCCCTTCTACCCGCGTCCATCTTCCTTGACTTTTTCAGTGGAGGATATATCTTTCCTCACTTTTCCTGACACACCTATCACTCCCGTTGAGCCCTTGCCCGTTCGTCCTACTGCCCCTACTTCTCCAACTTGTTTCAGTATGACAATGACAGGGAATTCGACAATGCTAGCTACCGTGACTTTTTGCTCCCTTTTTTGCACGATCATGCGCTTTTCTTGCCCCTACACATCCCCGCAAAATGGCACCGTCGAGCGTGCCATCCGCTCAACTAATGACGTTCTACGCACACTACTTATTCAAGCATGCATGGCGCCACGTTATTGGGCTGACGCCCTTGGTGCCGCTATGCATCTTCTGAACCTACGTCCCACCAAATCTCTCTTGCGATCCAGCCCTGCGAGGCTCTCGTCTCACAACGTCCTACGTGTGATCATCTTAGTGTTTTTGGGTGTCTATGTTTTCCAAACACGTTCGCTACCGCACCTCACAAATTGGTACCATGGTCCATGGCCTGCCTTTTCTTAGATTATCCCAGCGATCACAAAGGCTTACCGTTGCCTTTGACCTCTCCATTCATCGCGTACACATCGCTCGGCATGTGATCTTTGACAAGAGCATGTTCCCCTTCGCCAACCATCCTTTCTTAAGCCTCACCATGAGCGATCTCTTCCTTGATCTCCCTGCTAGCCCGTCTCTTGTTGACAGACAGCTCATCCCAATTTTCCTTGCCGCGGCGCCGGAAAAACCTGCCAGGTCAGCTAGATCGCCAGCTTGTCTCCCTCTCGAAACCCTGCCATGGCAGCCCAAACGCCCGACCCTAAAACGCTTGCCATGGCAGCCGTTCCCAACCCACCTGCCACCACTCCAAACCCACCTACCGTGGCAGGCAATCTATCTGCTGCCACACCTGACCCCGCACCTCTCCCGCTTTGGCTACCACAGCTGCGCCCTCTCCTGCTACCGCATCTTCTACCCCGTCGACGATTGATTCTGACTCTAGCTCGACCACGCCTTCGCGACCCTTACCGCGCCACGCCGGCGCTATCCACACCCCTAACAAACCTCACATTATGCGTACTCGTGCCAAGACAGGTTTCCATCTACCCTCACGAAAACTCAAGTTTCTTGTCGAGGCTCCCACGATCTCTCCTCTCCCACATACCTACCGAGGTGCTCTAGCTGATCCTAATTGGGTCGGCGCCATGACTGGCGAGTACCAGGCGCTCCTTCAGAACGACACTTGGTCGCTTGTCCCACGTCTTGCCCATGCACATGTCATCGGTAAGTGGGTTTACCGCATCAAGTATCATTCTGATGGAACCCTTCCTCGTTATAAAGCCTGATGGGTGGTTCGTGGTTTCTCTCAGACCGAGGGCATCGACTCTGACGAGTCTTTCTCGCTTGTTGTCAAACCCAACACTATTCGAGTTGTTCTTTCTCTTGCCATCTCCGCTCTTGGCCTATTCGTCAGCTAGATATCTAAAACGCCTTTCTCCATGGGAATTTAGCCGAGACCGTCTACTGCTAGTAGCCCTTGGGTTCGAGGATCCTGCTGCGCTTTCCCATGTCTGTTTGCTTCGTAAATCTCTCTATGGCCTTAAACAGGCCCGTGTGCCTCGTTCACTCGCTTCGCCACGTTCGTCACCACCATTGGTTTCACTGTTTCTAAGTGCGACACCTCCTCTACAAATCCTCTGGACACACTTCCTATCTCCTTTTTTATGCAGACAATATCATTCTCACCGCATCCACCCCTGTATTCCTTCGTTAAGTTATTTCCCTTCGACAAGAGTTTGCCATGATCGATCTCGGTTCTCTCTCGCACTTGGAGTTTCTGTCACGTGCTCCTCTTCTTCTCTTTTTCTCTCTCAGCGGCAGTACGTGCTTGACATTATCCAACATGCTGGGATATCCGATTGTCATACCGTTTGCACCCCCATTGATTCCGGGTCAGCAGTGTGACGGGCAACGAGGTGATGATGGTCCTCGCCTCGGGTCAGTATGACGTTCTCTACCGGTGGTGGTGACACGACTAGTTTCGGCTGGTGGGGGTAGTGGCACAACAGGGGTGGTCGGCTTCCCCTCTTTTGCTCATACGATTCGGTGTCGGAGGCTCAGCGGGTGATGCATCGTTGACCGTCTGATGTTGGTAAGGGGACCCGGGAAGGGAGGCAATAGGCCTTCTGGCTTGCAGACACCGAGATGTGGAGGAGCTAGATGTGCTGTGTCGGCGGCCTTGGTCCTTGGGGGTGGCCGGGTGGCTACCGACCATACCCTGCTCGCTTCAGGTCAGCTGGGCCACCGCCCGTCCATGGGTTTGTTTTAGGGTTGGAAGGACGGGCCTTCTACCCTTTACTGGTCGGCCTTCTACCCGTCACTGGTCGTTCTCGTCTTCATGCCGTGGTGGCGTTGGAGGGGTTGTCTCGGATGCCGAGGCTGCAACCTTGGTGGTGGGAGCCAGGATGCTCATGGGCGGGGCGCATGTCTCATGTGCGGATTGGCGGCAATAGCCGTGCGGGCGGCCTGGTGGCCGGTTCTCGGCGATTGAGGGTGGTTTCGATGGCGAAGAGCGTGTCGGGGAGCAATACCTGTCCGGCTTGGGCCAAACTGACAGGGGCGGCGTCCGTGGGTGTTGTCCTCTCCGTGACGGCGTCGTCACGGTTCTCTCCTTCCGTTAGCGGCAGTTGAAAACCATGATCCTTTTGTATCGGGCGGCGGCGGTGCTCCGGTGCAGTTCCCTTCCTGAAGGCGCCCTCTTGGAGTCCATTGTTCGTTGGGCGCAGCTTCGTCTCTTTGTGACGCCTCGGTCATGGTTGAGAACTCTGATAGCTTCAAGCGGGGCGCTAATTGTACTAGTAAATGCGTACGTGCAATGCACGTTAATATTCGGCAGTATATTAATTGCATAAAGATAATAGGTAAGATATCATTCTTGTGTTAATTATGTGATTAGTGTTGATGGTGATATTTGGTATGATATTAATTGCACATGTTAAACATGTTGAGCACTCACCATGGGAGCAATCTCGGTCATCGGATTGACCTTATTTGATGGCCGAGATTAATTGTATTTGCCCCTTGGGGTCTTTTTACATTGGTATAGATTCTTTTGTTGGCTTGTAGTGGGTTGGGGTGGTGTACCTGTTCTTGTGCACTGTTGTATCCTGTCTTGGGTGTGTGTTGTGGTGTTGAGTTGTATGGTTGTTGCTTTACCTATAAAGGGGGGCGCGAGCCTTTTTCAGTAAATGTTTTGCTTAGTTTGCGGCTTGCCCAGGCTCCACATTTTTCCTAGCTCCTCCATCAGATCCGGCCATTCATTCAAAATCTGATCATTGCAAGGCACACTAGCCTCTTCCTCCATATTAATTTTTAGGTGCATTTAGTGACCCATATATGCATTTTGTTGCACTATACTTATTCAGGGTGTTGAAAGTTTGCTTTCATTTTTGAAAGCTACCATCCACTCTTCTTTCTTTTGTCTTTATATGCTAATGGGTAAACATCGCAGGTTTATCAGGGGTCATAGAAGGTGACTTGGTTTACAAAAAAGAATGTGTTGGAGAAGGAACTGTAACAGATGCTTCAAAAAATAATGATGACCAAACCAACGCATCTGAAATGGACATATTTGCTGAAACACTTCCGGAAGAAACGATGCAGTCTGTCAAGGTTTACTATATTTACACGCAAACAGCGTGAAAACTTGTGCATGAGAGCTGTTGTTTGTGGAATTCCTTATCATATACTTCTCTTGTAGATAGCTGATTCCGAAGATTTATTGAAGGCAGTGTACACACTCGAGGATGTTGTCCTTCCTTTGCCTGGGTGATGAGCATTTGCTGTATGTTCTTTGTTATACAGTTGATTCGTTTGAGTGTTATACTTACTTTTTCCATGCGCAGCTCAGAAACATTGTTTCCTGGAAATGAAGTTGCTAGGATTTACCATGAAATAGCGAACAAGGTAATGCTATCTTTACCGTGAATTTTATCGAATAATGTGGTTTTAAGTTCTTAAGCTTTTGTTTTTCTATTTTTTTTGCTACCAAACTATAGGGTGTGGATGTGTAATATTGGATTAGTTTCCCTCTTTTCTGTAGTACATTTTTAATTGCTACCCATGTGTTCTGTGCACCTTACCTGAGTACTCCCTCTGTTTGAGATTCGTAGGTGATAATTTCTGATTTTATTTTCTATTTTACATGGCGTGTGCTTCTACCAAAGCATCTAGTGTAATTACTGCCTTTCCATTATGCCCTTTTTTGCTTTTCTTGAAAAGCTGCAGAATGAAGTTGCTTTTCTTGAAACGCTAGTACGTAACACCAAGCTTTTCGTTTGGCAATAAATACAGCTGCATGTAATCACTCTTGTCCAAGGCCAATCTAGTATATTTTCATTGTGATCTTTGTTGCTTTCTATTATTAGCTGGTTTTGTTGATCTTTGTATCTATACTAGAATGGTGGAGGCTAAGCAATTTCTTATGTTTGGATTTATGAAGTTTGTTTTGTTGAAATGAGACACGCATATCTCCCTTTTTACAAAGATCTTATCTGTAAGATTGGAGCACAAACCTATTTGTCAGACTACTGAAAAGAGATAGCTTCAAGCCTTAAATAGTTTATTTTTAAATGTGTATTTAATGTCTATCTGTTTCTTTTTGTCCCAGGATGGTATTAGCCTGACAGAGAGCGTCCATGGAGTCAAGTAAGTTTCTTCCTATATATGTATGTTGCTTTCTGAAGCAAGTTTATAGCTCTGTACCATAATTGTGATCATAATGGGCCTCTATAAAGCGGGGTTCATATAACACATCCAAAGGAAAAAGGGAAGGGTTTCTAGCCGGCTGACCGACCGAGCCATGCGCCGGTGGCACGCGCTAGCCACACATCAGAACTGGTCCACCACCCACCGCTCTTGCTATCCTTATCTCTGTGAGAAACCATGTGAGCCATTCCGTATTCTTTCTCCATCTCTCTCGTTCATTCTCGTCTTCTTCGCGAGCTTTCCTCTCTCTCTCTCTCTCTTACACCTCTGCTATCTCCCCACATCGAGCGAGTCCCCTTCTTTTTCCTCTCGTAGCCCTGGCATATGTGTGACCGGTCGCTTAAATATTGCATTTGGTCACTAAGATTGTATCTTTGGCATAGCTACTGTGTTATCTTATTCATATTCATGCATTTGTTGGTATATCATTTTAATATCCATTTTTGCATACTAACCGTTGTGCTGGATGACACAATTTTCAATTCTAAGGGAATTCTCGATTACAAGCATGAAAGGAGGTTATCGTCGTGTATTACAACGACCTATTGACTGTGAATGGTACGTGCAACTTAAACAAAATTTTACTGTTTCCTTCAATCAATTGCTTTGTTTATGTTTTGGTTTGTTAAGTTTAACTATATTTGCTGTACAGTGACTTCTAGTTCTAGATGTTTCAATGCAGTTTCTCTTTTTCAGGATTTTTTCCCATACAATTTAGGATCGGGTTCCATTAGCAAAGGGGATAACAGAACAAAACAAGAAAAAATAGCATCCATGTGCAACCACAAGTTGAATAACGAAAGCTGCTACCTCATAGCAACCAAAATGGACCTACTAACATTGCCACCAACCAGTTTACAACGGAACAACAAAAGGAGGGGGAAACACAAACAGCCCTGTCAAGCTTGAGCACGAAAATCAAACACTCCACCAACTTTTTAGCTGTTACAACTCTCCAAACGATACTAGCACAGGACAGGCCTCCAAAGATCCCCTATTTTTCATGCTTCATCATCGTGCTCAGCCGCTTCCTCCATATCATCATCTTGATCTTGATCTTTCAGCAGCAGTCTCTGAGTTCTTCTTTCTCCTCCATCGTTGTGAATGGCCAGCGCCTCATCCTGAGCAGCCGCTCCTTGCTCCAGCAGCACCTGTTCCTCGGCATTTTGAAGACCTGCTCAGTAGCGCATAAAAGAATAGGCATACCAAATGAATTCAGCTGGAGATGTAACAAGCTTGTGATCAAAGCAGGCCCTATGACGTAGCTTCCAAATGGGTCAACATATAGCAGCCAAACCTACAATTTGTAGATTTCTGCTGCTGGGAATAAAACGTGGTTTCCACCAAAAGTATTGGGTAAAACATCCAGGCCTGGTTTTGGCCCCTAGGACTCAAGATGCTCCAAATGTATTAACCAAAGTGATGATTGATACTCTCCATCTCGGAGCAAAAACTACAGGAAGGATCACCAGTCCAGTTCCTCTTAATCATATTATCTTTAGATGCTTATTATACCATACTAGCAAATATGCCCGTGCGTTGCAACGGGAAAAAAGCTATTAGATTACGAGATAAGGGACTTTTAAAAATTCATTTAAAAAATAAAAATGTGATGGTCTCATTACGACTTGATTTTCTAACGCGTCATAACGAAAAAAATGTCGATGAGCAAACTGCATTGATGAACACTGTCTGAGCTAGACTGATGAGTGAGTGCCTCGCCTTGACCTAGCGTAGCGGTGTTTATAATAATCAGTAATGTGGTACCAAAAAAATATAACCATGTATGAAGGCAAAATAGAAATTTAGTCATTTTTTTATAGCTTATAAAAATAAACCCATAGAATGTTGTGTCAATTTTTGAGGGCTCAGCGTTGTACAAGACATGGATTTTTTTTTACCCAAATCGAGGGACTGAATACAATCATGAAGCGACCCCTAGACGGTTCGTTATGTTCATTATTTATGAATCTGTTTTAATTTTTTTGAACATATTCCAAAGTTTAATGGACATTTTTTAAATTCCCCTAGTAGTTTTTGTATACGGATATGTTTTAAAAATTGTGAACATTTTTTATTTCCTGAAAGTTTATTTGAAATCGTGATAGTTTTTTATAATACGTGAACAACTTTTTGAAATGATGATCATTTTATGATTTTCCGAATGTTTTTTTAATTCACAAACAGTTTATAATTTTTCCAGACTTTTTTTGAAATATTGTTCTTCTGGAAATCACGAATAAATTTGAAGAAGAAAAAACTAAAAGAGAAATGAGAACGTGAAAGGCAAAAGAGAAAATGAGAGATAAAAAATGGGCAGGCTGGGGAGGTCTCTAGGGTGGAAACGCGCAGCGCTAGCCACCACGCTCAGCGTATGGCTGTGTTATATTACGGGATCTCAACGTATATAAACCAGAACCAACAATGCGATGTGTGAACCGTTTTTTGCCACTTACGGATGGCATTGGTGGGTAATTTTTGTCAACTCCAAGGGTATTTTATATGACGTACGGACTGAAACCCAATTTTCTTTATTATTAGGTAAAGATAAGGCACAGCCATATCTTAATTTTCAGAGGTATCTTAACTACAGGAATGATTACCAATCAAGTTCCTCCCAATCACCCATCCTCTTATAAATCTTGTCTTCAGTTCCAGTCAGCCACATGCAATCTGCTCCCACAAGCAGGTACCCCAAATACTTAATAGGCCAAGAACCCAACTGACAATTGAAAAGATCAGCATACTTTGCCCTTTTTCATCATCCTGTAACACAATCAACACCTCACTTTTCTGAAAAAATGATTTTCAATCCTGACATTTGCTCAAAGAGATACAGTAACAGCTTGAGATTTCTAGCACTGTCCGGGTCATCTTGTATAAATAATATAGTACTATCATCAGCATATTGCAATATAGCCACTCCTTTGTCAATTAAGTGAGAATTAGGCCAATAATCTGTTCATTTGTTTAAGCCAACTGAATCATTCTTTGCACTTTTGCAAGATACCTTGTACTTCTCAGTTAAATCGTCTCTTAATACTGCAGGGACCTCATGACTTACACAGATGACAAAATACACTTAGTGGAGACTGACTTAGATGTTCTATCCAAAGCCAAGTCATCTGAAGTAAATGAACTATTATCTACAGGGGCGTCACATGATGATTCATTGGACACCTCTGGAGCAACCATCCTAGCAGAGATCGAATCTATTGGCAGCTCAGATCTGTTACCAGAGCTTGCCGTAAAATTAAGTTTTACTCTACCGACATCATCTTATGCCACAATGGCTATCAGGGAGCTGATGAAGACTTCAACTTCGGTATTTCTCTAATTTCCAGATCATTTTATTTGGTTTTGATTTAAAATATTTTTACTTGGCGTTGCTTCTGCAACATTTTTTTCTTTTATTTAGTTCATAAATGACACTTGGGGACATTATAGGGCATTTCATCCAAATGCATCTCCTTGCTGGAACATTGGTGCCACCTAGTTAGTACTGGTGCTCGAACGCCGTTCAATTTTGAAACCATATGCTGCAGTCTAAATGTCTAATTAGTGTTTTCGGGCCATCAAGCCGTTCTTATTATTTTGCCTGTGCTGTTATTGATTTATAATTAGTGTCTGCTTAAGTTTGTCAAATTCCCCACTCTTCCTTAATTATCCAACATTTATGTTGTTAATAAACTTAGCTGGATGAGTGTGCACCTCATAATGTTTTTGGATTGCACACAGGTTGATTGTCAGAATGCATTAAACTCCTGAACCTGCAACAACATGCATCATTTGCGAAAACTGGTCTAATGTTGAACGCATGGAAGTTATGTGGGTACGTTTCATCAGCAAACGTTGTCCAATGACGTGAGTTTTCTCTCTAGTCCATCATATATTCTACAATAATTTTTATAGAGATTGATATCTACTCCCCCGTCCCCAAAATAAGTGTTTGGCTTTAGTGCAAATTTAAAATAAAGCCAAGGCACTTATTTTGGGGACGGAAGGAGTACAATATTTGGACTGCAGTAACTAGATGTTCTTGGTGCTTGCAGTGATACTTTTGTGGATTCTACATGTTGACTTTTATGCACTTCTGCAATTTAGGGGAGCATGCGGTCAGCTAGCGAGAAAAAAACGACCATTATATAGGATGTCCCGCTGAGCAGAGTAGGCAGTTTACCTGAAAAAGGAAAATCAAAAGGAAAACGAGCAACCGTAGGCAGTTTTGTTTTGTATGAACTATCCGGTATGTTGCTTGGATCAGTATTGCATTGTACACAGAACAGGTCTAATACCCTGTACAGCTATTAGTAAGTAAAACTTCAGGTATCGTCGAAGATTGCTAGTCATGCTTCTTTCAGTTCATGGAGGTTTTTGCCACAGAAAAAAGAGGGTTGGTAGTTCTAACTTTTGCAAAAACTGGCCAGTCTCCTCTCTGATCTTGCAAGGCCAGCACCTTTTTTTTAGACCGACCGGAGCTGTTCATTACGAGTGACTAATTCTAAAAAAACATTTTTGCAGTTACCATCCACACCTGTCTGATAAAGATTCTATCTCTTTGTAGCATTTGCACAAATCTCAATATTCAGATCAAATGGTTTTCAGTGTCGACTTTGTCAAGAAATAATAAAACTATTTTCGTTAATTCAGTGCAGAAACGTAGGTGCCTTGCAACCCCACGTGTACCCATGCAAGCGGGAAAAAGAAACACTGCGAGGCCTATTCTGCTGAACCGCCGCATTCCCGGCCACGCTGTTAGACTGCCTGCTGGGTGAACCGCGCGGCGCACGCCCGCTACGACACCGCAGGCCGCGCGCATGTACGACGTGAAACAGCTACAGCGACACGTATCTTCCAGCCTATCGGCGTGGCTGCTTCGAGCGGTGGCCGCGTGCTGTCCCGGCCGCCGCTGCAGCATACTACGTGCCGCAGCCCAAGGCCTCTAGGCGGCGCCCGGGCCGTCCGGAGCCAGCCTTAAAAACTCCACCGCGATCGATCGTCATCTCATCTCGGCGTATCACTACTCCCTCAAACTTGTCCCCTTCTCGATATCCTGCGTTCTCGTATTCGTGATCAGCGGGCGTGCTAGCTAGGTGCTGAGCGACATCTTCCGGCTGCCATGGGGCGTGGCGACGGACACGACGACGCCGCGGGCGCGCTGCGGCGGTGGCTGCGCGAAGCGGGAGGGTGTCTGGTGGTCGACGGGGCCCTGGGCACGGAGCTGGAGGCGCACGGCGCGGACCTGCAGGACGAGCTCTGGAGCGCCCGGTGCCTCGTCTCCGCTCCCCACCTCATCCGCAAGGTCCATCTGGACTACCTCGACGCGGGCGCCAACATCATAACCACGGCGTCCTACCAGGTACGTACTACATGCCCACGTTTCCTCCGTTTCCCGTCCAAGCAAATGCTCTGTTTGCAGCACGATGACGCGGCGTGTGGTGTGGCAGGCCACGCTGCAGGGGTTCCAGTCACGAGGCGTGTCGTGGGAGCAGGGCGAGGAGCTGCTCCGGCGGAGCGTCCAGATCGCGCAGGAGGCGCGCGCCATCTTCGTGGAAGGCCGGTCGAAAGGCCCCTACGCCGCGCGCGATGAGTACGACGGCGTGGCGTCCAGGGCGCGCCGGCCCGTGGTGGTGGCGGCCTCCGTCGGGAGCTACGGGGCGTACCTCGCTGACGGCTCCGAGTACACGTACGGAATACTAGCCAGAACCGATCGATAGCATCAGACACTGTTCGTTCATCTTTTCTCTGGACGTGATTTTATCTCATCTACGAGTAGTTAACTGATGTCTGTATATATGTGCACGTAGCGGGGACTACGGCAGATCCATCACCAAGGAAGCGCTCAAGAACTTCCACAGGAGGCGGCTCCAGGTGCTGGCGGACGCAGGGCCGGATCTCATCGCCTTCGAGACCATCCCAAATAAGCTGGAAGCACAGGCACGCATGATAGTTGGTTAGTTACCAACTGTGAGCACTCCATGACGAACTTATTAATTTCTTCCTGCACGATTGCAGGCTTACGCCGAGCTGCTGGAGGAGAACGACATCGGGATTCCCGCCTGGTTCTCCTTCACGTCCAAGGACGGAGCTAACGCGGCGAGCGGTGACCCCATCACCGAGTGCGCCGCCGTCGCCGACTCCTGCAGGAGGGTGGCCGCCGTCGGGATAAACTGCACGGCTCCCAGGCTAATCCATGGCCTCGTCCTCTCCATTAGCAAGGTGAATACGCGCGGCTGCGTCTCACGCTGCATACTACTAGTTCACGTGTACTGCTAACTTAATCGTGTGCACTTGTTCTATACTTGCAGGTGACGAGCAAACCGATCGTGGTGTACCCCAACACCGGGGAGACGTACGTGGCCGAGACCAAGGAGTGGGTGGTGAGTGCTCGATCTCTTGGCAGCAGCTGCACATAGATGTCCTCGATCATGTTGGTTTGCGTTGCATGCATCACGGACCGTTCGTTGGTGCGTGCGTTGCAGGACTCGACTGCTGCCGGTGGCGGTGCGGCGGGGACGGACTTCGTGTCGAGCGTCGGCAAGTGGAGGCAGGCGGGCGCCTCCCTCGTGGGAGGGTGTTGCAGGACGGGCCCGGCGACGGTGAGGGCCATCGCGCGGGCGCTGCGGGAGGGGGATGCTGCTGCCGACGCCGATACCGACGATGACTACCCTGCCGTGGCCGTCCTGTAGAGCCTATAGGTCACCTTTCATACATCGACCGCGATGCCGGCGTAGAGGTGTATGTAAATCGTCGTTCTCATGGCCCTGTTGTGATGTAAATCGTTCTCATGGCTCTTTCAGTTATGACGAAGCTTGGTTCTTTGATCTTTCTAGTTTTAGCCGTATTCTCTGCTCTGTTGAGATCTAGCTTGTTTTGGCTGCGTTTTTTTGGCGGTGCTTGGGAGGTGGTTGTAATACTCAGCAACCGTGCATCAGTGAAACTAGAGGATAGTTTGAGAGGGGTTGAGATCCTCTATAGTGCAGTGCAGTGCAGATGACAAGTTGGGGTCGGGTCAAGCAATCGTGCATCAGTGGAACTATAGGATACTCAGCTTTGTTGCTATGGGAAATTGGGAATTGGTTGATGAAATCTGATCATAACATGAGAATTAAAATATAAAATAGGTATAACCAATTATTATATTTGATTATGTGTAGTGTAAAATATTTATTAAATACAAGTAGAATAATTGAATGAAAACATATCAAAATTTGGAACACATATAACTTGTTAGTACTCCGCATATTTATTATATGGGGCTTTGCTAACTTCCACCTAGTTGAAGTTAAGCATCAGATGTTATATGGACTTTGCTAACTTTCACCTGGTCGGAAGTTAAGCATTAGATCCGCACAATTTTCCCCTTAACTAATTTACATGCATGCATTAGATTCATCTTATTACATGCATGCATTAGATTCATCTTACTTCTTTTTATCGGTGCGTTTCCACTGTCTACTAGCATTTAATTAGCAGCTATTAATCATATACATGTAGGAAAAACAAAATTGATTGTCGGGAGAAGATCTTCGAAACAAGATCATATATTAATATGTTTGGTCGATTTTTTTTCGGGTCAAAAGTTATCAGGCTAAGTAAGTTATCACGTCTCTGGTTCATAAATTATCATCTTGTTTATATAGAATTACTGGGGCATAAAAATGGCCAACCAACCTTTTCTCCAGGTGCAAATGTTGCATCTCAGGAAATAATAGGTGATGTCATCTTAGATTCCTCTTATTTCAAAATTTCAAAAATGTTTTATAGCTCAAACCGTCGGTCATATTAGAAATCCGTTTTCATAGAGAAGATTTGTTGCGACAAGACCTTTGAAACTAGATCTCATATTGATATGTTTCGACGACTATTTTTTGAATCAAAAGTTATCCGGCCTAGACTAAGTAAGTTATCACGTATGTGTAACTAAGTTACATCTTGTTTATGTTGAAATTACTGGGGCATAAAAATGATCTTTCTACTTTCTCTCTATGTGCAAATGAGTTGATGTCATCTTAGATTATCCTTTATTTTAAAACTTCAAAATGTTTTATAGGTCAAACCGACCGATCGAAAAACTATTTTCACATAAAAAAAAATCATCATGACGAGAGCCTCAAAACTATATCCCATGTTGGTATATTACAATGATTTTTTTCAGATCAAAAGTTACCACTAATGGGCTAAGTAATTTATCACGCACGTGCTACATATGTTACCATCTGGTTTTCCTAAGGAGGGGATAGCTTTTTTCCCTCTCGTTAGGGTTTCTCTTGTTCCTCCCGGAGGCGATCTTGCCGCCGTCGAGTCCTGCTCCCCTACCGCCGATCAAATCCCCGCTCTCGTCTGTGTGGCGTGGGAGCGGCCATCCTGGTCGCTCTCTCTTGCCCGCGACTAGGGGCGGGGCTGGTGGGAAACTAGGGTCGACACCAAATAAACCCGATCTGATCTTCGGGTTAGTGTCTCCAATGGCGTCTTCAGGAACTTCGGGTTGCTCAGAAGTCAATGATGTGGAAAAGCTGATGAAGGAATTGGGCCTGAGAGAGGAGGACTTGGATGATGTTGTCTTCGATGAGCAAGCTGCACCGCCCGAGGGGCCTAGATGGACATCCCTGGCTAGGGTTAATACCCCGAAGAATTACAGCCAGACTTGGTTCTACAGAAACATGCGAGCGGCTTGGGACGTTGCGCAGGAGGTGAAATTTTAACCTTTGGAAGATAACTTGTACACTGTTCAATTCTCTTGTCTAGGAGATTGGGAGAGGGCCATGAACGACGTCCCATGGAACTTCAGGGGAGATGCCGTGATACTTGTGCCGTATGATGGGATCTCAAAGCCGTCTAGTGTTAAGCTTGAGACAATTGATATATGGATTCAAATCCACGATGTGCCAGAATTGTATGCTCACCTAGTATCTCCGCTGGGTGCTAAGGTGGGAGATGTGCTTTTCTCTGAACCTAATTCTCATGATTTTGTTGGCAACTTCCACCGAGTTTGGGTCAGAATCAACGTTTCAAAACCCCTCAAGAATGCGGTGTCTATGATCAGGGATGGGAAGAGACAGATATACAGAGTCAAGTATGAGAAGCTCCCGGACTGGTGTGCTGTGTGTGGTATGCTAGGGCACCAATTCAAGGAGCATGGAAACAGCATTCATCCTCCCTCTGCCTTGGTTTTTAAGGATCTGCGAGCGAGCTGGTTCATGCGTTCAGGGAGAGGCCCTGGAGAGGGACGCTCTCAACGTGGTGGGCGAAGGGGCGGTCGTTCTGAAGGTCGTTCAAACGCTCGGTATGATGGGGGTAGAGATGAAGTGAATGACAACTATACACAGGGTGTGACAGAGCATGAGGGCGACCAGACTAGGCTGGCCAGTGACGTTGACATGGAGGAAGGAAACAGGAAGAGGAATGCGGGGACAGAACTAGGTGCAAAACAAATCCTACCCCAACCCAATTCAGTTTCTGCAGAGGAAAGAGTGAACCCGCTCGCAATTGTGCCGGTGGGAGCAACAGTAAGCCCTTCCTCGAATCGAGACTCGAAGAGAACCAGGAAGGCGGATGAAGTTTCAGGGGATACAAACTTGACAGTAAGGAATTTGGCGGGCTCCTACGAGGAGCGCCGCCGGGCCCAATGAGTGCGTTGTGTTGGAACTGTCGAGGCGTGGGTAAAGCCGCGACAGTTCGAGAGATTCGCGAGTTCGCGAATAAATTTGCCCCTACCCTCTTATGTATTGTGGAAACACAGCTAGAAGGCTCGAGGGTAGAAGCTTTAGCAGGTTCTTTTGGATATGATAATGGTTTTGCAGTAAACAGTAATGGTAGAAGTGGAGGCATGGCCATCTTCTGGAACAATGAAATAAAGCTGGAAATTCTTGGTTACTCAGATTATCATGTTGATTGTTCTGTATCTGAGCTAGGGCATGATCCCTGGAGAGCAACAGTAGTGTATGGCGAAGCTCAAACTCACTTGCGTTACAAAACGTGGGACACTTTGAGGAATATAGGTTCTTCAAGCAATCTCCCTTGGCTCTGTCTTGGAGATTTTAACGAAGTGTTGCGCCCAGACGAACACGAAGGAGTGGGACAGAGGAGTAATGCACATATTCAAGCTTTCCGTGACACGGTGGACGTCTGCATGCTGCTAGACATAGGGTACATTGGTCGTTTCTGGAATTTCGAAAAGAAAGTTAGGGGAGGAACTTTTACTCGAGTCCGACTAGATCGAGCACTGGCTAATACGGATTGGCGCGCGAGGTTCCCCTTGGCGGATTTGACACATTTAACGGCGGCAACATCAGATCATTGTCCCATATTGATGCGCCTGAACAGAGAGCATCAGAGGAACCATCACCCGAAACCCTTTCGATATGAGGTAATGTGGGAGGGACATGAAGCATGGCGAGATACCATCAACTCGTTCTGGACGGAAGGGGGCATGAGCAATAGAGTGGAGGATTTAAGGGCTAAACTGCAAGCAATATCGCATGATCTGGGACGTTGGAACTCTGAAACTTTTGGAAGTGTAAGGAAAGAAATAAAGCGGTTGAAAGCAGAGTTGGAAAAGCTAAGGTCTGATCCAAATCGAACTGCACCGTCACACGTGGAGCTAAAGATAAATGAAAATTTAGTGGAAATCTACCATAGGGAGGAAATTCTCTGGAGGCAGCGGTCCAGGGTGGAGTGGCTCACGGCAGGCGATAGGAACACCAAGTTCTTCCACTTGAGAGCGAGCATCAGGAGGAAGAAAAACATGATAAAGGCTCTACAGAATTCTCTTGGGGTCATGACTGATGATCCGGATGCACTGAAAACTATGGTTCATGATTTTTATAAAACCTTGTATACCTCAGAAGGGGTGAGTAACATGGAATCAGTACTCAACTGCGTACCCACGAAAGTTTCGGCAGATATGAATGAACTTCTTTTAGCACCGTATAATGGAGAGGAAGTAAAGAAAGCCCTCTTTCAGATGTTCCCTACCAAAGCACCTGGCCCCGACGGTTTCCCCGCTCACTTTTATCAGCATCATTGGGACTTGTGTGGACCGGAGGTGACAGAGATGGTACTGAGAATAATAAGGGGAGAGGATAGTCCAGAGAGTATATACGACACGGTCTTGGTCCTCATCCCTAAGGTAATGAATCCATCCATGCTTACCCAATTCAGGCCTATAAGTTTATGTAATGTTTTATATAAGATAGCGTCCAAGGTGATTGCAAACAGACTCGAGCAGATTCTACCAGAAATTATATCAGAGGAGCAATCGGCCTTTGTACCAGGTAGACACATTATAGATAACATTATAAGTGCTTATGTGCCTTCATTTTATGAAACGCAGCAAGGCAAAGGTTAACAGTTTCTGTGCTCTAAAGCTTGATATGATGAAGGCATATGATAGGCTTGAGTGGGATTATCTACAAGCAATAATGTTGAAGCTAGGCTTTGCTCCATCCTGGGTACATATTGTTATGAACATGGCGCGCTCAGTTTCATTCTCAGTGCTTTTCAATGGAGAAAGATTAGACACCTTTTATCCATCCAGAGGTATTCGGCAGGGAGATCCGATATCCCCATATCTCTTTTTAATTGCAGCAGAGGGCCTCTCGTGCCTACTGAAATCCAGTTCTTCGTCGTCTCAGCTGGAGGGAATCAAGGTGGCCCCTACGGCGCCAGTCATGAACCACCTCCTTTTTGCCGATGACAACCTGCTGTTGTTTAAATCGAGTGTTGAAGGGGCTGTTGCAGTATCACATCTGTTGGAACGCTACTGTGTGGCTTCGGGACAACGAATAAATCATGAAAAATCTTCAATTTTCGTTAGCAGGGGATGCCCACAGGGAATGAGAGATAACATCAAGAGCAATTTGAACGTCCAGAATGAATCTTTAAGTGACAGGTACTTAGGCATGCCTACTGATGTTGGGCACGCTAAGAATGGCACGTTCAGATACCTCAGAGACCGTGTTTGGGAGAAAGTCAGAGGATGGATGGAAAAATTGTTATCTGCTGCGGGGAAAGAGGTGCTCATTAAGGCAGTAGCGCAAGCAATACCGGTCTACTCCATGTCATGCTTCCGCCTCCCAAGGGGCTTATGTGAAAGTGTCACCTCGTTGATCAGACAATTTTGGTGGGGTAGCAAGCAAGGGAAGCGAAAACCTAGTTGGGTTGCCTAGGATGAAATGACAAAGCCTAAACATTTGGGGGGCCTCGGCTTCAGGGATCTGGAAATTTTCAACCTCGCTTTGTTGGCTAGGCAGGCATGGAGAATGTTACAACACCCCAACTCTCTGAGTGCCCGAATTCTCAAAGGGGTTTACTTTCCAGATAGCTCTTTATTTGATGCTACTCTTGGTACACACCCATCGCAGATTTGGAGGGCCATCCTTGATGGTCGGGACATAATGGTCCAGGGACTGGTGAGGAGGATAGGCAATGGAGAAAGCACGAACATATGGCGAGATAACTGGATACCTCGTCCTCTCATGAGGAGGCCAGTCACATCTCTTTCATTGCAACCACCTCAAAAAGTCTCGGATCTGATTAACCACGCTACTGCTTCTTGGAACGAACATCTAGTCCGCACAGTTTTCATTCCCCTTGATGCGGAGGCAGTTCTGCAAATTCCTCTCTGCACTAGACAAATTGAGGATTTCTGGGCATGGAGCGAGGATAGGCGGGGGATTTTCTCAGTACGCTCAGCTTACAGAATGATTCAGCAGACAAAGAGGAGTCGAGAATCTTGGTTATACGAGCAAGGCGGGTCTTCTCACTCAGCTTCGGACGGCCAATCATGGACAAAACTTTGGGGTATTAGTGTCCCATCCAAGCTCAAAATCTTCTTATGGAGATTGGCCAAGAATACTACTCCGACGGGGGCATTACTGAATCGCAGAAACATGGCTGATACAGATGAATGCTGCCTATGTGGGGCAGAAGATACGTGGAGACATGCATTGCTTAATTGCACAGTTTCGAGGAGCACTTGGGCGATGTCTTCCGAGCACATAATTGATGTCTTGAGCAGGAATGAGGAAACTGATGCAAAGAGATGGCTTTTCTCCATGCATGAGGCGTTATCACATGATGAGTTTACCACCTTAGTTGTTACACTTTGGGCGTTATGGGGTGCTCGCCGGAAAGCTATACATGAACAGATATACCAGAGTCCGTTCTCAGTCCATGCTTTTGCCCAGTCCTATATCAACGAACTACGATGTTTGGCACCAACGAACTCAAGGGGGACTAGTGCAGTAATGCCACGACCAACAGGATGGATCGCTCCTCCGGCGGGATTGACTAAGATCAATGTGGATGCGGCGGTAGGGAGAGGAAGAAGGTACGGAGCTGTGGCCGCAATCTCCAGAGATTCTTCGGGTACTTTTTTGGGAGCTTCGGCGGTTGTCTTCTCAGGCATATCAGATCCGGCTACCCTTGAATGCATGGCGATCAGGGAAGCATTGGCACTAGCGGATGATCTATATGTGGCGAACATCCAAGTGGCGTCGGACTCGAAGGTGGTGGTCGAGGATATCCAAGACAATAACCCAACAGTCTATGGAGCGATCATACATGAAATAATAGACCATAGTTCAAATTTTCATATTTGTAATATTAGTCATGAGTTTAGGAGCTCGAATGTCGAGGCTCACAAGCTTGCGAAGCACGCTTTATCCCTACCAGCTGGCCGACATGTTTGGCTAGGTCAGCCGGGAGGTTTATCTTTCGTCCGTGTAAACATTGTGACGGCGTAATAAAAAGCTTCGAAGTTTGTAAAATCTGGTTTTCCTAAGAGAGAATTCCTTATTTGGCCCTTTCTTAAAGTTTGCTTCCTTATTTGGCCCAAAAATAATTTTCTTCCCTATTTGACCACAAATGTAAAATTTGTTCCCTATGTGACACTTCTGTCTAGTTTGGCCACAAACAGTGTTAAATGCAACGTGAAAAGACCATTCTACCACTGGTGCCATACAAGGTTGAAAAAACAATCTTTCAATCAGTTTATTCGAGGCGAAAGAAAGAGAATAGAGAGCAGCTCGATGCCTGGCTAGCCAGCGGACTACGATGCTCGAGGATTCATGAGTAAAAATATACATTGTCGCCTGTACGTGTTGTGCCTGTGCAGCTGTGCTGAAAGTTTTTGTGCTTGCATGCCTGCACATATATTCACTAGTGCATACTTCCTCCGTCTCAAAATAAATGTCTCAACTTTGTACTAGCTCTAGTAAAAATTTGTACTACTAAGCTTAAGACACTTATTTTGGAACGGAGGAAGTATATTAAATACAGTATATTTCATGCATGGATCGATGTAATTAAATAGCCCGCTTCTAATCATTCATCTTCCCGGGTGTGTAGTACGTGTGCTAAGATGGTTAACTCAAACTAATTCAAATTAATTGTGATTAACTCCAACAGGCCGCCGCTAGTGCATATGTATTTGCATTTGCGTACGTCAAGGAGCTAGCTCTAGCTCGTGCACTCGCGAGAGGGTACATACGTACTTTAGTACATGCAGCAGGAACCAGGAACGGTATGGTGGTGCTGCTAAAGTCCCTTATGCATGCATGGATGCATATCGTGTTTTTATCTGCAATACAGTAGTATATGTCCGAATGCGAGGAGTTGCAAGCTTGTCATGCTGAAGAACCGAACCATCTTTTTTAGCCATGTATAATATCAGGGGTAGAATGGTCTTTTCATGTTGCATTTAACACCGTTAGTGATCAAAATAGACGGAAGTGTCAAATAGGGAACAAAATTTACATTGGGCGTCAGATAAGGAAGAAAATAGTTTTTTGGGCCAAATAGGAAACCAAATTTTAAGAAAGGGCCAAATAAAGAATTCTCTCTTTTCCTAACCACCTTATCAACTTAGGTTAAAGTTACCGTGGTGTTTGTGCGTGAGTTATCACGTATACCATGCTTATATTACCAAACTATTTACACAAATGTTATCGGGGTATGTTTTTGTAAGGGCATATTTCTCCGTAAGTAGTTTAGGTGATTGATGGCAATGCATTTGCGGACTAATTGTGTCCATTGAGCATTTCAGATATCTTATATCTAGGCACAAGACGATTCGGTGCCCCTCGAAGCCTATTGAAGACGGTGGTTCTCTATGTTTCTTTTCGGCGAAATTGAGTCATAGGAAAGCCGTACTAATAAGAGGGGATCCGCTTCGGAAAGGTTAGGGTGGAATCAACACGTACACATCTGTTCCTTCGCACCATCTTTCCTTCGCTTCATTGGAGTACCGGTCGTTTCCCTTGTCGTTGCGAAGATGAAGGCTCCCAAGTTTTACTGTTCTATGGCATGCGGTAGTACTGGTCAAGGGAGACTAGTACCGCAGAGGTCCACGGTAGTACCGCCCGTGGCAGCGGTAGTACCGCTCCTCGCATGCGGTAGTGCTGTGGCCTCTGGCTCAGAACGGTGGCTTGCGCGGTAGTAGAAGCGGAAGTAATTTTTTACTTCCGCACCCTACGCGGTAGTACCGCTCCCTATAAGCGGTAGTACCGTGTCGGGTTTTTGCATCGACCGAGACTCAACGGAAGTAGCCATGGATGTAATTTTATTAGTCCGTGCCTTTCCGTACCCAGATTGCGCCTTGCCTTGCGGAAGTACCGCAAGGGCGCGCGGTAGTACCGCTCCAACGGTTCTACCGCTCGCTGCTATACGAAACATGGCCTCGTCTGGATCCTGCGCGCGAGCGGTAGTACCGCACTGCCTCGTGGTAGTACCGCATGCCTTTGCGGTAGTACCATAGGTATGTGCGGTAGTACCGCATGTTGCAGGCTGAGTTGGTGGGTAAAGGTTGGATCTTTTCTCATACTATATAAGGGGGGTCTTCTTCCCCAAGTTGACTACCTCTTCCCCCCCCCAAGCTTCCATGTTGCTCAAAGCTTCATTTTCGCCCGATCTCTCTCCCTAGCCAATCAAACTTGTTAATTTCCTAGGGATTGGTTGCGAAGGCCTCGATCTACACTTCCATCAAGAGAAATTTGATTCCCCTCACTAATCCCTTGTGATCTTGTTACTCTTGGGTGTTTGAGCACCCTAGATGGTTGAGGTCACCTCGAAGCCATTGTCCATTGTGGTGAAGCTTCGTGGTGTCGTTGGGAGCCTCCAATTCAGTTGTGCAGATAACCCCAACCTTGTTTGTAAAGGTTCGGTCGCAGCCTTCAAGGGCACCACTAGTGGAATTACGGAATCTCGCATTGTGTGAGGGCGTGAGGAGAATACGGTGGCCTTAGTGGCATCTTGGGGAGCATTGTGCCTCCACACAGCTCCAACGGAGACGTACTTCCTCTCAATGCGAAGGAACTTTGGTAACACATCTTCGTCTCCACCAATTCCACTCGTGGTCATCTCTAACCTTTACTTGTGCAAGCTTTTATTGTGTTGTATCTCTTGCTTGCTTAGTGTGCTTGTTGTTGTTGCATCATATAGGTTGCCCACCTAGTTGCATATCTAGACAACCTATTTTGATGCTAAGTTTAATTTGATAAAGAAAAGCTAAAAATTGTTATTTGCCTATTCACCCCCCCTCTAGTCAACCATATCGATCCTTTCAATTGGTATCAGAGCCTCGTCTCTTTATTAAGGACTTTATCATCCAAAGAGTATGGGTGACACCGTAGTCGAGACGGAGGATCACTCCGATGGGAATCCTTCCTTGTCTACGGTCGATGGGGGATCCTCGATCTCTCGTGAGGAGTTCAATGCGGCTTTGGACACATTGAAAACCTCTATGACGACCGAGGTCAAAATCATGTTCAAAGAATTTTTTGATGGTCTTAAATTATCCGCCGCACCGTTGGAAGTGGCTAGTCCCACTAACAAGGTGGCGGATGCTCATCCCAGTAAGAGGGAATCTAGTAGTGACGAAGCTCATTTACCTAAAAGAGGGAGTGGCATCTTTGCCCATGTTGAACCTCCCATTACTTATGGAGGACCCGTTCCCTCCATGCATCTAAATCATGTTGGTTCTCCCCCGAAGTATGTGAAAAATGCAGATTTTGCTACATGGGTTTTTTGCTTTAAACTTCATTTAAATCATTGTTCTACTAATTTTTGGAGAATTATTGAGAAAGGTTTCTACCCGCACGATTCATACAACTTCACTCCTAGAGAAGCTGTGGATCATCAATTCAACGAGTCTGTTCTCTGCATTCTCCAAGATGCTACCCCTCCCGAAGATATTGCTCACCTCCGACCCTTCTTCGTGGCCAAGGAAGCATGGGAACATGTGGTCTCCTTGTACAAGGGAAGTGCAAGCATTGAACGCTCAAACTATGAAGTGGTGCAAGATGTGGCCGATGAGTTTGACATGATCGAAGAGGAAGAACCTCGTGAACTTTATCAAAGATTAACCACTCTCGTGGTCTCACTCCGAGATCATGGGAGCACGGATACATATGACAATTGGATCAAGCGCAAGTTTCTCAAGGCCATGATGCCCTATCACAAGGCCATGTCCTCCATCATCCGTCAAAGGCTGGACTTCCACACCTTGTCCTCAAGTGAAGTGTTGGATGAGTTTGTTGCTATGAGGATCTTGGACAAGACCGCCGACAATGCGGTGTTGCGGTCTCAACGATCAAAGAAACCTAACCTTGCTTTGAAGGCCAAGGCTTGTGTGGAAGAAGAGGATGAAGAGGAACAAGAGGAGTGTTGCCCCAAAGACACCAAATATGCATATCATGAGCACATGGCTCTTGCTTCACAGCAATTTTGGGACAACAAGAGGAACTCAAGACCCAAGTTCAACAAGAACAACTCAAGTGGCGTCAAGGGAAAGCAACGAGTGAGGACGTGCTACAATTGTGGCAATGTGAGTCATTTTGTTCTGGATTGCCCATATGAGAAAAGGGAAGACAATGGAGGCAAGCTTATCCGAAAAGACAAGGCCAACTCTTTCCCCAACAAGAACAACTTCACCAAGAAGACTCCTCCCAAAGGATTGGTGGCACAAGAAGAATATGATGAGGATGATGATGAAGAAGAAGATGACGAGGTGGTTACCATGGTCACCGTTGACATTGCAACAACTCCACGGTTACCCCTCTTTGATTCACCCGACGAGAACATCACTGCCAAGTGCCTCATGGCTAAAGCCACCAACAAGGTAACCCCCAACATCAAGTCTACCATCACTACTAATCCCTCGTTGGAGGATTGCATTGATGAAAGTGAGGGGGCGGAGGAGGAGGAAAATGAGTTTGAGTCTTGTATGAGTAAACTCAAAGGTAAATCCAAGAAGCACTTTGTTGCTCTCTTGGAACAACTTGGTGAAGCCAATGACATGATCGAGGCTCACAACGAGACCATCTCTAAGATCGAAGGACATAGTCGTGACTATGCTGATGAGATATCGGATCTCTCTAATGCGCTTGAGGAAGAGCATGGTCATCGTTTGGCTCTTGAGGAGTCATACAACGATGATCATGCTAAATTAAATAAAGATCTCGATCATGCTCTTGTTGTTTCTCGTGTGCTCAATTCCGAGAAGGCCAAATTTGGGGTTGACCATGCTAGACTCAAGGAGGAGTTTGATACATTTGATAAGGCCCAGAAGGTCTTGAAGAGCGTTCATGCTAGCCTCAAGGAGTCTCATGATCAACTCCAAGTATCGCTAACCAAGGAGAAAGCCACTTTTCCTCGTATGGTTTTGATTGATAATGCAAATGCTACTAACCCATGTTGTGAGCATGTGCATCTTGTGGTGGAAAATGCCAAGTTGACAAAGCAACTTGAGAAAGGTCTTGTGTCGTGCATACAAGGTGAGAAAAACCTCAATGACCTTTTGAGCAATCAAAAGGAAGTTGTGGCCAAGGAGGGAATTGGGTTTGCGCCCAAGTCCAAGAAGAAGAAGAATGACAAGACCAAGCAACCTCTTCCTCTTAAGCAAACGTTTGTGAAGGAGGGAGAGGGCTCTACTAAGGAGAAGAAGAACAAGGCTAAGGGTGGTGGTGTCAAGAAGGACAAAGCCACTCCTTCCAACAAAGCCAGCGACTTTAACCCATCTTATGTGTTGTGTCGTGCTAGTGATGGACATGTTTATGCCAATATTGTTGGTTCTTATTATGAGTACATTGAATGGTCTAGTTGGGTTCCTAAGAACCTTGTTGCTAACATCAAAGGACCCATTACAAAAAGGGTACCTAAAACCAATCATTGATTTCTTGTAGGAGTTTGCTTCCGGTGGGGGATCATGGTTGCTCGATAGTGGAGCCACAAATCATATGACCAGAAGCAAAGACTTGGTGGTGGACGTGCACAAAGTCTCATCTATGCCCACCAATGTCGAATGGGGTGATGCATCATCTTATAAGGTATTGGGTCTTGGCAAGGTTGCCGTTTCTCATGATCTCACGATCGAGAAAGTCATGCTTGTTGAGTCCCTTGAATAAAATTTATTTTCCGTCCGTCAACTTGCACTCATGGGTTTTGCTACTTTCTTTGATGTTGATTCTGTGGCCCTCTTGTGGAGCAAGACTCTTAAAGTAGCCTTTGTTGGGTATGTCGAGAATGGTCTCTATGTGGTTAACTTCTCGGAGCGACCCACTAAAACCGCGACATGCCTAATGGCTAAAGTTGACGTGGGATGGCTTTGGCATCGGCGTTTAGCCCACGTGAATATGAGATCTTTGCAAAGTCTTTTCAAGGGGGACCATGTCCGTGGACTAACAAATGTTAGTTTTGCCAAAGATCATGCTTGCAGTGCTTGTATCAAAGGAAAGCTACATGAGAAGGCTCACCTGTAATGCCCCGGACACACCCGCCGGTGGTCGTTACTCCTGGCAGGATCTAGACTGGCCCGTCAGATCAATACTAGTCTTTTCTGTGCACTTTGTCCTCACTTGTGCGCACCCAGGACCAACTTCTCGGTTGGTCACCCATCTTGAAACTACTCCAAGCTGAGCACACTTAACTTTGGAGTTCTGTCCGAATGGGCTTCCGAAAAAGAAGGAATTCCTTATTGATATGAGTAGTCTAACATCCCTAATAAGCTAGGCTATCACATACACCCCCACTCAGAGGAACCGACGTCCTCGTCGGGCCACATGAACGTTCCCTCTTGGCACATACGTTTGTACTTCCAGTACAACACATGTGCCATGCCGTGACGTCATGCATAACATGACTGCAAACTGTTCGCAAACATCCGCGTAACCGTGAGGGTCAACTCTGATACCAACTTGTAACGCCCCGGACACACCCGCTGGTGGTCGTTACTCCTGGCGGGATCTAGACTGGCCCCACAGATCAATACTAGTCTTTTCTGCGCACTTTGTCCTCACTCGTGCGCACCCGGAACCAACTTCCCGATCGGTCACCCATCCTGAAACTACTCCAAGATGAGCACACTTAACTTTGGAGTTCTGTCCGAATGGGCTTCCAAAAAAGAAGGAATTCCTTATTGATATGAGTAGTCTACCATACCTAATAAGCCAGGCTATCTCACCCTCCCACGACTATCATCTACTCGACGAGGCCTCTGGAGCTCCTTCACATGGATCTCTTTGGGCATCCATCCTTTGATAGTCTTGGGGGTAGCTAGAAAGTATTACTTGGTGATTGTTGATGATTATTCAAGATACACTTGGGTATATTTCTTCAAGAGGAAGAGTGATACCCAACAAACAGTCATCAATTTTGCAAATGAAGCTCAACATCAACATGATGCAAAGATCTTGATGATTCGAAGTGACAACATCACCGAGTTCAAGAACTACACATTGGATGAGTTTCTTAGTGATGAGGGGATCAAGCATCAATATGCCGCACCTTATACCCCTCAACAAAATGGTGTGGCAGAGAGGAAGAACTGGACATTGATGGATGCGGCAAGGACCATGATGGCGGAGTTCAAATCTCCGTACAACTTTTGGGCCAAAGCCATCAACACTGATTGTCATCCATCCAATCAGCTCTATCTCCATAAAGGCTTGAACAAGACTCCATATGAGATACTTACCGGCAACAAGCCCAACCTCAAGTACTTCTGGGTGTTCGGTTGTAAGTGTTTCATACTCAAGAAGGGTGTTCGTTTGTCTGAATTTGAAGCTAGAGCTCATGAGGGCATATTTGTTGCTTATGCTACAAACTCTCATGCTTACTGTATCCTCAACAAGTCCACCGGACTCATTGAGGAGACGTGTAACGTGGAGTTTGATGATAATAACCGCTCCCAAGTGGAGCAAAGTGGTACTTGTGATGTAGGTGATGAGATTCCTCCCCAAGCCATAAGAAGAATGGGTGTTGGTCATATCCTACCCATTGAGGAACCCCTTGTGGCCGAAGGAGAAGGACAATGTTCTACTCAAGTAGAACCATCACCGACCCAAGACCCACACGCTTCCGAAGAACAAAGTGAAGGCCCTCAACCCAATGAACAAGGCCAAGTGCAAGATCAACCACAAGATGGTGATGATTCACCAAGTGATGCACAAGGCCAAGTTCCTCCTCCCGAGTAAGTTCAAGATCAAGAGCAAGCTCAAGATCAAGAACAAGCTCAAGATTACGCTCATGATGATCAAGTTACCGCACCTCACCTCTCTCTTGAGGAGCAATTGGAGCGTCGTGCCGCCAAAGTTGCTTCCAGGCTCGCTTCTAGAGAGCATCACATGGAGAATATCCTTGGAAGCATCACAAAGGGGGTAAGCACTCGTATACAATTAGCAAACTATTGTACTCATCATGCATTTGTCTCTTGTGTTGAACCCCACAAGGTATATGAGGCGCTCGAAGATCCGGATTGGCTCAATGCCATGCATGAAGAACTACATAAATTCGAATGCAACAAGGTGTGTCGGTTGGTGCCAAGGCTAGAGGAGAACCACAATGTCATTGGAACTAAATGGATCTTCAAGAACAAGCAAGATACTCATGGGATTGTCATCCGCAACAAGGCTCGCTTGGTGGCACAAGGCTACTCCCAAGTCGAGGGTATATATTACGGTGAAACCTTTGCTCCCGTTGCTCGCCTTGAATCTATTCGTTTGTTACTTGCCTATGCTTCTCATCATAACTTTAATTTGCAACAAATGGATGTGAAGAATGCCTTTTCTGAATGGTCCACTTAATGAGTTGGTATATGTCAAACAACCCCCGGTTTGAGGATCCTAAGTTCCCCAATCATGTGTATCAACTCGATAAGGTGCTCTATGGCCTTAAACAAGCCTCACGTGAATGGTATGAGCACCTTACCGAGTTGTTGCAAGATCATGGGTTTGAAATTGGGAAAATCGAACCCACTCTTTTTACTAAGAAGATTAAAGGGGATTTGTTCGTATGCCAACTATATGTTGATGATATTATTTTTGGTTCTCCTAACAAAGCTTTCAATGATGAGTTTTCCGCACTCATGACCGCAGAGTTTGAGATGTCCATGATGGGAGAGTTGAAATTCTTTCTCGGGTTTGAAGTCAAACAAAGACGAGAAGCAATCTTCATCAACCAAGCCAAATACACTCAAGACATGCTCAAGAGGTTCAATCTAAGTGATGTGAAGACGGCTTCTACTCCAATGCCTACCAAATGCCAACTTGACATTAATCCTAATGGTAAAGCGGTGGATCAAAAGGTATATCATTCTATGATTGGATCCTTGCTTTACCTTTGTGCATCTAGACCAGATATCATGTTGAGTGTGGGAATTTGTGCACGGTTTCAAGCCTCACCTAAGGAAAACCACTTTGTGGCGATCAAGCGAATCTTTCGATATTTGGCTCATACCCCAAACTTTGGATTATGGTACCCAAGAGGAGAAAACTTCAATCTGGTAGGTTTCTCGGATTTGGATTGGGCGGGAGACAAACTGGATAGGAAGTCAACTTATGGAGGGTGCTAATTCCTTGGTTGCTCTTTGGTGAGTTGGTCTTCCAAGAAGCAAAGTTGTGTATCTCTCTCATCCACCGAAGCCGAGTATGTGGCGGCCGGCAGTTGGTGTGCTCAACTTTTATGGATGATGCAAACTTTAAAGGATTACAGTGTCATTTGTAACAAAGTGCCACTTTGGTGTGACAATGAAAGTGCCATCAAGATTTCTCTCAACCCGATGCAACACTTCAAGATGAAGCATATTGAGATCCAATATCACTTCATCCGGGAGCATATTAGGCGAGGGGAGATTGATCTTCACTATGTCAACATTCATGACAATCTTGCAGATATTTTCACGAAGCCTTTGGATGAAGCAAGATTTCGCGAGTTAAGGCATGAGCTAAATATCATCGATTTGAGCAATGTGGCTTGAAACCTTGCACACCCCGCCTCACTCATCATGTTCTCTTGTTTAGATGTAGGCATGAACATAGGGGGAGTGTTGTTCTCTCAATGAACTCTCCCTCCCCCATTATGCATAAATTGATCAACTCTTTCACATTAGAAATTTTTGATGGTACCTGTGCTTTAAAGACGAGTTTTGGTCATGGGCCCAAGGATAATTCTTCGCGGTGCCATACCAATTGACTCAAACATAGGTGGCTCCGGCCACCGCCCTCTTTTTGGAGAGGTTGTGTCTCGTGTTTGGTCCTTTTTGTCTTTTGCCTTCCCTTTGAGCTACGTTTGTGTTTGAGTTGCCTCGTCTGTGTGCTCTTTTGTGTGTCCGTTTGCTTGAAGATTGCATTGCAAAGGCCTCGTTCTTCATGTTATCTTTGAAACTTGCACTTTCTTGGGTTACGGTACTACCGTGGCAAGCCATGGTACTACCGCAGGAGTTGGGGTGCCCGGTGCGTGCACAGCTGCATCCGAGCCATGGTACTACTGCTTCCATCACAACAGTAATTTTTTACTACCGCTGGAAGAGCGGTACTACCGCCTTACGTGCGGTACTTCCGCCCGGGCGGTACAACCGCGATGACTCGCGGTACTACCGCGCAGTCGCGAGCGGGTGGGGGTTAAGAGCGGGCAGGAGGAGTTTCAAATCCCTCATACCCATTCATCTCTTTTACCCCACCTCGTCTCTCTCTCTCTCCTTCCCAAGAACGGCGCCAGAGGACCTCGTCGGATCTCCGTCACCGGCCGCTCTCCTCGCATTCCAACTGGTGGGATCGTTCCCCACCTCGCCCTCTTGCCATGGACCCCGGTATCTCCCCTAGTCCCTCTCATTTTTTCTCTGTTTTTGTGCTTCTAGGTCTTGGGGAGATGCATGTGTAGTTTGTGTGATTTTTGGCTAAATCTGTGCAAGAGAAGATTGTAGGAGAGTACTAGTGCAGTAGAAATGCTATTTGGTATGATACAACAGTGTAGTTTTGATCACCAGTAGTACCGATCTATTTTTGCGGATGTCTTTAGATCCGTAGATGGGGTTCGCGCGTGATTTGAATCCGTGCGGTACTACCGCTCCGCTGGAGCGGTACTACCGCTCGGTGCGCGGAAGTAAAATTTTACTTCCGCTGCAGGTGCGGTACTACCGTGCCACCCCCAACACTGTACTACCGTGGCTAGGCCAGTTGTAAAATTTTACATCCGCCCCCCCGTGCGGTGCTACCGCTCCGCCGAGCGGTACTACCGCCCGCGGCACGGAAGTAAAATTTTACTTCCGCTCCAGGCGCGGTACTACCATGCCTCCCCAGCACCGTACTACCACGGCTCGAGCGGATGTAAAATTTTACATCAGCCCCAGGACCGTACTACCTTGATGTTCAAAATTACAATGTTTCATCCTCCAAATCTCATTTCCACTTGTTTCTTTTGGTTTTGGCCTAGTCTTTACAATAATCCTTCTCGGCTTTTATCGTGTTTGTGTTGTGTGTCATAGGTGGTGGCTCCGGTTCCAATGTCCGACGCTCCAATCCCAGCCGTGACACAAGCTCCAAGCGGCTCCGCAACCAAGACGCTCAAGAGGGGTCCAATGCCCCCCAACGTCACGTCAAGACCACAACTGGCAAGTTCAAGGAGCCCAATTTGAGCATGGATGAGATGCCTCCAGCTAATTTTGTCACTCGAAGAAGGCTCAACCCCTATGTGAAGCCTCATGAGATTGCCATATGCAACGAATTGTTCTGGACCAAGCAGCAAAATCTCATCCTCCTCGATGTGATCAAGTCCAAGCAGAATATCTATGTTCTGGTTCAGTGGATTGATTTGGATCATATGAAGAAGGACCGGCAAAATTTGGTGAGTCGTTGGATTTGTTGGAGCAGTTTTGCATTGAAGATTTTGTCTCATTCCAAATGGACTTTGACCCGAAGATCGTGGCTCAGTTCTTTGCATCCGTCCACTTCCACACGGATGAGGCGAGGACTATGACTTGGATGACTAATGGGAATAGGATGTCTGCTAAGTGGAAGAATTTCATGGAGCTGTTGCACGTTCTTGATGAGGGGCTAAATGTGCTCATTGGTGTTCTCCCTCATGCCAACCCAGAGTCCACCAACAAGAACAAGCTTCAACCGTACCTTGTGGAGAAGAAGTTAGCTAGTGGCAAGTCGTCTTGGGTGCTCAACCCTTTCCATGACGTCATGCATCGGATCTTCCACAACACTCTCTTTTCGTGCATTGGGGACAAGGACAAGGTGCATGCTTATCTCGTGGATATGATGCTTCTGTGTGAGGAAGCGCGTCATCAAGCTCTTGGACCACTTGATGTCTCTCACATCATGTGGATTGAGCTCCAGTTTGCGGTCTTCAATCGCAAAGTTCCCATCTATGGACCATACCTGCATCTCTTCATCTCGAAGACTTGTGAGAAGCTCTTCCCAGGTGAAGAGTTTGTTGTTCCTGACTGGGTCCGCCATGAGCCCATCAAGCTGCGTCACAAGAACAAGTGGGCTAATACCACTACCCGGGCAGAGGCTAAGGATGCTAACATGGATGTTGATGAGGATAAGTTTGAGGAGGATGAGTCTGAGGATAGTTCTGCGGGGTACGCTCCTCCGTCTACTGAGCCCTCTTGGGCTAAGAAGCTGAAGACCAAGATGAAGGCACTTTTATGCATGCAGGCCAAGGGGCAGTACAAGTCCCATGTGGCACAAAAGGAGAGTCGCCGACGCGACAAGAGGATCTTGAGGACGTTCGGCGAGCATGTGTCGAGCGGATCCGAGAAGAACATCACTCCGGAGGCTGACTGGATGGCAAAGCAAGGCTACAAGTGGACTGAGTCAAAGGAGGAGTCCATTCCCGCTGCCGAGACCGATGAGGAGATTGATGGCTGATCACTGTAGAGGGAGATACCACCTATGTCGTTGGTGTCCTCTTTGCCTTTTTGGTGTTTCGATGCCAAAGGGGCAGAGAGTGTAGGATTTGCGAGTCGAGTCTTGTGTCGCTTTCGCTTTGCTTTCGTTGAACTCTCTCGTTGCCTTGGTTTGTTGGTTTGTGTTGTGTTTATGTGAGACTAGGAGACTATCAGATGGTGTGAGATATATGCACTCTAGCCTATCTTATTGTCTTATCTTAATGTCTAGATTGTTTAGTACATTGTGAGCGTATGCTATCGTGTGCCCTTTACTTTATGCGCACATTCTTTACCTCGCATCCATGCTTAGTGTCATTTACTTTGTTGCAAGGATTGTTTTGTTTATAAAATATAGGGGGGGGGGGGT
>LR738711.1:751353314-751633915 GCA_902687465.1 Secale cereale | reverse complement strand
TCCTAGTATGTGTGCCGTGTAGACCAAAGCACCTATCTAAGAATGCACAAATCTAGGGGGAACATGTCTATATTTTATAAATGTTGGGTTTGCTTATGTTCTTATTCATTCCTTTGTGCAAATCCCGTATTGTCATCAATCCACCAAAAGGGGGGAGATTGTAAGGGCATATTTCTCCCTAAGTGGCTTTGGTGATTGATGACAATGCATTTGCGGACTAATCGTGTGCATTGAGCATTTCAGATATCTCATGTCTAGGCACAAGACGATTCGGTGCCCCTCGGAACCTATCGAAGACGGCGGTTCTCTATGTTTCTTTTCGGTGGAATTGAGTCGTAGGAAAGCCGTACTATTAAGAGGGGTCCGCTTCGGAAAGGTTAGGGTGGAATCAACACGTACACATATGTTCCTTTGCACCACCTTTCCTTCGCTTCATTGGAGCACCGGTCGTTTCCCTCGTCGTTCCGAAGATGAAGGCTCCCAAATTTTACTGTTCTGTGGCATGCGGTAGTACTGCTCAAGGGAGAAATAGTACCACAGAGGTCCACGGTAGTACCGCCCGTGGCAGCAGTAGTATCGCTCCTCGCATGCGGTAGTACCTTGGCCTCTGGCCCAGAATGGTGGCTTGCGCGGTAGTAGGAGCGGAAGTAATTTTTTACTTCTGCACCCCACGCGGTAGTACTTCTCCCTGTGAGTGGTAGTACCGTGTCAGGTTTTGCATCGACCGAGACTCAGCCGAAGTAGCCGCAGATGTAATTTTATTAGTCCGTGCCTTTCCCTGCCCAGATTGTGCCTTGCCTTGCAGAAGTACCGCACGGGCGCGCGGTAGTACCACTCCGGCGGTTCTACCGCTCGTTGCTATACACAACAGGGCCTCGTCTGGCTCCTGCCACGCGAGCGGTAGTACCGCACTGCCTCGCAGTAGTACCGCATGCCTTTGCGGTAGTACCGTTGGTATGTGCGATAGTACCGCATGTCGCAGGCCGAGTTGGTGGATAATGGTTGGATCTTTTCTCAAACTATATAAGGGGGGTCTTCTTCCCCAAGTTGACTACCTCTTCCCTCCCTAAGCTCCAATGTTGCTCAAAGCTCCATTTTCGCCCGATCTCTCTCCCTAGCCAATCAAACTTGTTGATTTCCTAGGGATTGGTTGAGAAGGCCTCGATCTACACTTCCACCAAGAGAAAATTGATTCCCCCCACTAATCCCTTGTAGATCTTGTTACTCTTGGGTGTTTGAGCACCCTAGATGGTTGAGGTCACCTCGAAGCCATGGTCCATTGTGGTGAAGCTTCGTGGTGTCGTTGGGAGCCTCCAATTCAGTTGTGGAGATAGCCCCAACCTTGTTTGTAAAGGTTTGGTCGGTGCCTTTAAGGGCACCACTAGTGGAATCATGGCATCTCGCATTGTGTGAGGGTGTGAGGAGAATACGGTGGCCTTAGTGGCATCTTGGGGAGCATTGTGCCTCCACACCGCTCCAACGGATACGTACTTCCTCTCAAAGGGAAGGAACTTCGGTAACACATCTTTGTCTCCACCGGTTCCACTCGTGGTCATCTTTAACCTTTACTTGTGCAAGCTTTTATTGTGTTGTATCTCTTGCTTGCTTAGTGTGCTTGTTGTTGTTGCATCATATAGGTTGCCCACCTAGTTGCATATCTAGACAACCTATTTTGATGCAAAGTTTAATTTGGTAAAGAAAAGCTAAAAATTGTTAGTTTCCTATTCACCCCCCTAGTCAACCATATCGATCCTTTTAATTTTTAAACAACCCCATCGCCAAAGTTATCAGGACTGAGGCACATAGATTTATCAAGTCTGCTATGTGTAAGTTACCATGCTATTCACATAAGAGTTATCAGGGGGATATTTCATCAACCCCCCTCCCTCGCCAAAGTTATTAGGACCATGGCACATAGGTTATCAGGTCCGCGATGTGTGAGTTATGATGCTATTCGCATAAAAGTTACTAACGGATATTTCATCAACCACCCCTGCACCCCCCCACCGGTGGCAAAGTTACCATGACCGGGGTACATAAGTTATCAGGTTTGTGATGAGTGAGTTACCGTGCTATTATCATTAAAGTTGTCGTGGGTACATTTTATCACCCCCTTGCCAAAGTAATCAGCACCGAGGCACATATGTTATCAGGTTTGCGATGTATGAGTTACCATGCTATTCACGCAAAAGTTACCTGGGGATATTTCATCAACCCCTCCCCCCATGCGAGAAAGTTATCAAAGACTGAGGTACATAAGTTATCAGGTCTGCAATGTGTGAGTTACCATGCTATTCACATAAAAGTTATCAGGGGGGTATTTCATTAACCACCCCTCCCCAATCCCCACACCCCGCACGCGCCAAAGTAATCAGAACAGAGGTACATAAGTTATCAGGCCTGTGATGTGTAAGTTACCATGCTATGCACAAAAAAGTTACCGAGAGTATATTTCATCAACTCCCGCCTCCTCTGAGGTAGTGGAGGGATGTGGGGACCCCGACTTGTGAGTCGAGATCATCGAGTGCACGTGTACAGTGATCCCAGAGATCAATGCTCACTGAACACACATAAGCTGAATAACAAGAGTCTTACATCCATGCATACCGTCTTACACAATTTATGACCATTATGGTCAAGTCTTACATAGATAAAGCCTCAAGGGCTGAACAGCAAATAAACTCGAATAGCGGAAGCCTTCGTAGATAAGTAGAACCCATGCCATCTGCCTTAACCCTACAGGCATTCTGACTGGGAAAGCGTCCTAGTTCGCATGTTCGTCTCCATAGAATTCTTCTTCAAATTCCTGCTCCTACATGCCTGGCCAATTAAATAACCAGTGGCAAGCCAATGAGTACTTTGAATGTACTCGCAAGCAACCCATGATTTGGTACAAGGTAACAATGCAAGTTGTTCAACAAATAAGCAACCTAGCCCCAAGCTAGATAATATATTCTACCATTTTGTGAGATATGCATCAATGTACTTGGGTAACCTCGAGGACAGGTTACATATATCAACATAAATAGAGTTCGAATCATTACTAGCTCATTTAATACGTCAAGTCACCACCTTGACTCAAATAGTTCTCTACACACACACATACACCAAGATTGTAAAATTCTGGACATAGTTTAAGTAGCACCTCCCAACTGTCCATGACCGTGGACACGACTATTCGAATAGTTTTACACTCTGAGAGGTTGCGCACTTTACCCACAAGATCCGGGAAGCTTTCGTGTCATCCACGATCCCGCAGTACCTCAAGTACTCTGGGGAAGCACCCGATCATTACCTTTCCCCAGACGATACTAACATAGGGTCAACTTGTTGGTGCACAACCTTCATGTACAAATAAAAGATTGTGGGAGTTTTCCCTTTTTTACAGTATCATGCATACACGAAGGGACCAACGGTGTGTCTGGTGCCCTGTGAAAACAGTCATGGCCGCCTATCCAAGCACGACCCCGTCCCGGGAGTGACCTCAAGTCACCCCCGTCACTAGTAATGTAGGCACCATGCTAGTATGAGCCTAAGTAATCAATAATGCCCCGTCCCATAAAGGGGTAGAGTGGTTGCACATGTTTGGTTGGGTCGATAATCACACATAAATCTAATCCATCATTTTACACACACACACACCAAAAGCTCTCTTTGGTACACCACTTCTTCCTCAAGTGGTGACCTTAATTTCAACATCACCCACGGGCATTAGGGGCACCCGATGGGGTTTTCGAAAGAATGTAACCACGAAGAGTTCATGATACACATGCAACATTATGCATCAACAGCTAATCTCTTGCATCTATGCACAAGGTAGAGTTATGAGTAGGGGGTATGCATCATGTGGTAGTTCACAACAAGTTCACCACTGTCATGTTTCATCATCATGCAATCGAAAAAAGGGTACCGATGAACAAGAGGGGTGTCATGGTCAAAGGGTTGCTTGCCTGGATTGGCTTGGTCTTCAAAGTCTTCAAATCCTTCTCCTTCTTCTTCTTCAGCAACTTCGTCAAACACGGTATCTAATCGTCGCAAGAAAATAGCGGAGAAATAAGACAATAATGAAAACAGAAAAGTCAAAGTGCTCAGAAAAATGTCCAACTATTTTTATAAAATACTAGAAGGAAAACTAAGAGGGCAAAAATTCTTAGTTTTGGATTTGGAGTGACAGAATAGGGTGAATAGATTTTTGAACAGAGGTTTTTATTGTTCAAATTTGAATTTAATTTGAACAGTACAAAAAATATTTAGGGACATGTGTGAAAGTTACATCATTAAATAGGTTGGAATATTACAAGATTTTAGGAGTTGGAATAAATTAATTTGGATAATTATTTTATCATGTGGATTTATTTGAAAAATCCACAGGAAAGAAAAAGAAAAAGGCACTATGCAACTGGGCCAGAACGGCCTCAATGCACAGGGGTTTCGTGCCGGGCGAGCCGAGCGGCGTGTGCGCGCCAGGTTTAAACCTGACGGGCGGGGCCCAGCTGCCAGTGAGAGAGAGGGGAGGCGAGTGGGAAGGGAGGCTGACAGGCGGGGCCCGCCTATCATCCCTAACCCACGTCCAAACGGCCGGCGGGCTCACCGGCAGCGATGCAGGGCACGGTGGGGCGAGCGGAGGGCAGGGATGGACTCAGTGCAGAGACGCCGATCGGGTGGTGGTGGAGGTGGTCGCCGGGGCTGTCGGGTTCACCGGCGACAAGGACGCACGGCGGAGGGGCGTCGGGCGGTGGCTGTTCTGGCCGTTCCCGACTGCAATAGAGAGGGAAAAGAGAGGGGAAAGGGTCAGTGGGTTCATGTGGTTCCAGATCGAGGCTCAGGAGCAGCGGGGACGGCTCGTACCGAGCGAACGACGGCGAGCCGCCGCGGCGGAGCTCGAGCTCGTGAGCTTCTGGGAGAGAGCTGGGAGTGCAGGGGGTGTTTGAGTGAGTCGAGAGGCGAGTGGTGGAGAGGAGAGGTCTTGGGGACGCCTTTATATAGGCGAGCGGCGGTCCACCGAGGAGGTGTGCGCCGACGAGCTCATCGTGGTCGACACAGGTCACGGGGCTCGTCAGGGCGTGTCTGGGGTAGTCGTGGGCGTAGTCTAGGGCGATGGGGAAGGAAGAGAGAGAGCAGAGGGCGCCAGAGGAGCCGCGCGTGTGAGCGCGCTCACTGGTGCGCTTGGGCGGTCGCCGCGCGTGCGAGCTAGGGCGAGAGGAGGGAGAAGGAGGAGGGGGACACAGCCATGGCGTGTTGCGGACGTCGAGGCGCCTCGGCTGGCGCGAGGGGGAGTCCCGAGGTGGCTAGACGCTGCGGATTAGGGGTGGCTACAGTGAGGGTGTGCACTGTAGCGCGCTCTGGAGCACGGTAATATCATTCCAGGGCATGCCTTTTGCTTGCAGGGCGCGACCACTATGTCTGGGAGTTCTGGGAGGTGTAAACAAAGGGGAATTGGCCTTGGATGCCCTGGTGATCCATTGGGAGAGGAGAGAGGTTGAGGGATAGTGAGAATAGGGCTGTCCAGTAGAGTAAAATGGGGGTTTACCCCCCTCAATCATTGAGCTGAGGAGGAGAGGGAGAGCCTGGAGGTGGAAGGTGACTAGGGGAGGCTCTGGTAAAAAGCTAAGCTCATGGAGAACAAGGAAAGAGGTAAAAATAACAGTTTTGGAAAATTACCAGAAGGTGTTTGATGGTGTTTTAGGCAAGCAAATGGGTTTCATTTGGCATGAGACTCCACAGGATGAAATGGCACATATAATTAGGCCCTTTCACCAAATTAGAGCTCATTTGGGCAAAGTTGCCAATGCAACTTTTGTAAACCCTAGAAATCAACAAAATCGCTTTTATGAAGATCTAGTCATGCAAATCCATTCCCCTTGATGCACCACTTGGTGTAGTGTCATCATTTCGGATTGTGAACATGTCCACAAAGTTTGGGGGCATTTGGAATAAGTTGGTAACGTAAAGTTGTTCAAATTTGAATCTAAACAGAAATGGTTTTGGAGCACTTTGATCAAGTTATCCTTCTCCAAAACTTGTGCCATTTGGTCTAGGTGCATATTTAGACCATTGTAGCATGTGCACCAAGTTTGAGAGCATTTGGACAAGTTTGGCAATGTAAAGTTTCTCAAACTTCAAAATGGACAGAAATGGTTTTAAGGGGATTTGATGACGTTTTCTTGTTCTCCAAGGCATGAGGCTTGGCAGTATCACCAAATATGTCATATTTGACATGATAGAATTTTCCTGGAATTTCAGAAAATATTTCCTTTGTAAATATTTCAAAAGCTTGAAATATCCAGAGAGGGTTTCTGAGGGATTTGCCCGATATTTTGAACATGACCATGTGTTGAAACTCTTATATATGGACAATATATGTCCTATGAGTCTCCCTGATTTTTCAGAAACATTTTTGAAACATTAAAATAATTTTTACCTATTAAAGACCATTTTTGGCCTAAAGAAAAAGCCTTTAAATAAAATAGAAAAAATAACTTTTAAAATTATACTTTTGTGGTTTATGGGAGTCCTATGCCTAATAAGATTCAAACATACCTTTTTCAAAGATTTTTATCACCCTAAATCAAGTACTTGCAGTGCAAATCTCAATTTAGGGTTTTTTGAAAAACTAATTTTACAAAATACTATTTGGCCAAAATATATTTGTAAGAATATATTATACTGTTCTATACACATGGTATGATCATTGGGCAGAAGTTTGGGGCAACGAGATGAAGTATAGAAGGTGAGGCTATGTTGACTTTTAAAGAGCACTTGAAATCAGAGAGAGAAAAATTCAACTCCAAATAAAAGCCAAATGATGCAAAAAGTTTTTGTTGGTCCAAATTTTTATGCTTTATTAATGCAATAGCCAAGTTACAAAATGCAGGGTGTGACAAGGGAGTGGCCCCGCGCCTTCTTGATTGTGGGCGGCAACTCCTCGACGGTGTGACGGTGGCGGCACGACGATGACGGTGGCGCGTGCATGCGACCGATCTGGCTACATGGCGGGAACGTTGGCTCCTCCTTGACCCGGTGTCCAATCTAGACGTCACGGTGGTGCTGGGGAGAGGCCGGCTCCTCCTTCATGTGGCTCCTCCTTCATGTGATATCTGATCTGGACGTCACAATTTTGCCGGGGCAAGGCCGGCTTCTCCTTCATAGGACGGAGCGGGGACGTCGGCTCGTGCTTCATGCGGAGGCGCGGCGGGGACAACAACTCCTCCTTCACGCTCGCTGGCGACGTGCCCATGTAATGGAGTGATCGCTCCGTCATTATCTTGATCTGATGGATGAAATCTTCGTTCGTCAGAGCGGCCTCCTTGAGGAGTCGGGAATGCTGTTGCGGTGGCTGTTCGGCGGCACCTGGTCCTCCTCGTCACTTGAGGAGATGGCAATCTCCTTCTTGGCGGAGGAGCTGGCCGCCATGCACACCGACAGGCCGGGAGAGCATGAGCGAGGGCATTCATACTATCTAACAACCTACCTAGCCATTCAGAAGGAGATTCACAACTTTCGGGGCTTTCAAATTTGTTGCAATATCGAGCTGGTTTGAACGATATTTTTTTTGGATATGTTTTTAACAACTTTTTTCTCGGGTCAAAAAAGTTAACATGGGGTTTGTGGGTAAACTTATCCTGTCTGTGGTGCGTATATTACCATGATGTTTTGCATTAATTTTCCTTTGGTGAAAAAAGTTGTTGATGAAGGAAATATGCCCTAGAGGCAATAATAAAGTGGTTATTTATATTTCCTTATATATATCATGATAAATGCATTTTTTCATGTTAGAATTGTATTAACTGGAAACTTGATACATGTGTGAATACATAGAGAAAACAGAGTGTCCCTAGTATGCCTCTACTAGACTAGCTCGTTAATAAAAGATGGTTAAGTTTCCTAACCATAGACATGTGTTGTCATTTGATGAACGGGATCACATCATTAGGATAATGATATGATGGACATGACCCATCTGTTAGCTTAGCATAATGATCGTTTAGTTTTCTGCTATTGCATTCTTCATGACTTATACATGTTTCTCTAACTATGAGATTATGCAAGTCCCGAATACCGGAGGAACACCTTGTGTGCTATCAAATGTCACAATGTAACTGGGCTATTATAAAGATGCTCTATAGGTGTTTCTGAAAGTGTTTGTGGTGTTGGCATAGATCGAGAATAGGATTTGTCACTCCGAGTGTCGGAGAGGTATCTCTGGGCCCTCTCGGTAATACACATCATAATAAGCCTTGCAAGCAAACGACTAATGAGATTAGTCACGAGATGATGTATTATGGAACGAGTAAAGAGACTTGCCGGTGATGAGATTGAACTAGGTACGATGATACCGACGATCGAATCTCTGGCAAGTAACATACCGATGACAAAGGGAACAACCTATGTTGTTATGCGGTTTGACCGATAAAGATCTTCGTAGAATATGTAGGAGCCAATATGAACATCCAGGTTCCACTATTGGTTATTGACCGGAGATGAGTCTCGGTCATGTCTACATAGTTCTCGAACCCGTAGGGTCCGCACGCTTAACGTTCGATGACGATTGGTATTATGAGTTTATGTGTTTTGATGTACCGAAGGTTGTTCGGAATCCCGGATGAGATCACGGACATGACAATGAGTCTTGAAATGGTCGAGACATAAAGATTGATATGTTGTAAGGTTATATTTGGAAACCGAAAGGGTTCCGGGGGTCACCGGATAAATACCGGAGTATCGGGGAGTTACCGGAACCCCCTGGGGTCTTAATGGACCTACATGGGCTTTAGTGAAAGAGAGAGGAGGCGGCCAAGAGGTGGGGGCGCCCCCCCTAGCCCAATCTGAATTGGGAGGGGGCCGCCCCCCTTTCCTTCTTCTCCTCTTCCCCTTCCTCCCCCCTCCTAGTTGGGCTAGGAAAGGTGGGAAACCTACTCCTAGTAGGAGTAGGAATCCCCCCTTGGGGAACGCCATAGGAGGCCAGCTGACCCCCTCCTCCACTCCTTTATATACGTGGCCTGGGGGCACCCCATAGACACACAAGTTGATTTATTAGCCGTGTGCGGTGCCCCCCTCCACTGTTACACACCTTGGTCATATTGTCGCGGTGCTTAGGCGAAGCCCTGCGTCGGTAACTTCATCAACATCGTCACCACGCTGTTGTGCTGACGAAATTCTTCCTCGGCCTCAACTTGATCAAGAGTTCTAGGGACGACACTGAGCTGAACGTGTGCAATTCGCGGAGGTGCCATGTGTTCGGTGCTTGAACGGTTGGATCACGAAGACGTTCGACTACATCAACCGCGTTACTAAACGCTTCCGCTTTGGGTCTACAAGGGTACGTGGACACACTCTTTAGCTCGTTTCTATGCTTCTCCTAGATAGATCTTGCGTGTTCATAGGATTTTTTTTGAAATACTATGTTCCTCAATAGTGGCATCATGAGCCAGGTCTATGCATAGATGATATGCACAAGTAGAACACAATGAGTTGTGGGCGATAATAGTCATACTGCTTACCATCATGTCATACTTTGATTCGGCGGTATTGTGAGATGAAGCGGCCCAGACCGACATTACGCGTACGCTTACGCGAGACTGGTTTCATCGTTACGAGCACTCGTTGCTTAAAGGTGACCGGCGAGTCTCTGTCTCTCTCACTTTAGTTGAATCGAGCGTGACTACGCCCGGTCCTTGTGAAGGTTAAAACAACACACTTGACGAAATATCGTTGTGGTTTTTGATGCGTAGGTAAGAACGGTTCTTGCTAAGCCCGTAGCAGCCACATAAAACTTGCAACAACAAAGTAGAGGACGTCTAACTTGTTTTTGCAGGGCATGTTGTGATGTGATATGGTCAAGATGTGATGAGTTGTACGTTATTGTATGAGATGATCATGTTTTGTAAATTATCGGCAACCGGCACGAGCCTTATGGTTGTTCTTTATTGTATGAATTGCGAAAACCATGTAATTGCTTTACTTTATCACTATGAGTTAGCGATAGTAGTAGTAGTAGTAGCAATAGTTGGCGAGACAATCACGACGCTATGATGAAGATCACGGTGTCAAGCCGGTGACGATGGAGATCATGACGATGCTTTGGAGATGGAGATCAAAAGCACAAGATGATGATGGCCATATCATGTCACATATTTTGATTGCATGTGATGTTTATCTTATTATGCATCTTATTTTTCTTAGTACGATGGTAGCATTATAAGATGATCCCTTACAAAATATCAAGGTACAAGTGTTCTCCCTGAGTATGCACCGTTGCGAAAGTTCGTCGTGCCGAGACACCATGTGATGATCGGGTGTGATAAGCTCTATGTTCAAATACAATGGGTGTAAGACAGTTTTGCACATGTAGAATACTCGGGTTAAAATTGATGAGCCTAGCATGTACAGACATGGCCTTGGAACACGGAAGACCGAAAGGTCGAGTGTGAATCATATAGTAGATATGTTCAACATAAGATGTTCAACATTGAAAACTACTGCATCTCATGTGATGATAGGACATGGTTTAGTTGATTTGGATCACATGATCATTTAGATGACTAGAGGGATGTCTATCTAAGTGGGAGTTCTTTAGTAATATGATTAATTGAACTTTAATTTATCATGAACTTAGTCCTGATAGTTTTTGCATATCTATGTTGTTGTAGATCAATGGCCTGTGCTAGCGTTCCCTTGAATTTGTAATGCATTCCTAGAGAAAGCTAAGTTGAAAGATGATGGTAGCAACTACACAGACTGGGTCCGTAACTTGAGGATTATCCTCATTGCTGCACAGAAAAATTATGTCCTTGATGCACCGCTAGGTGACAAACCTATTGCAGGAGCAGATGCAGACATTATGAACGTTTGACAAGCTCGGTATGATGACTACTTGATAGTTTAGTGCGCCATGCTTTACGGCTTATAACCGAGACTTCAAAAACGTTTTGAACGCCACGGAGCATATGAGATGTTCCAAGAGTTGAAAATAGTATTTCAGACTCATGCCCGTGTCGAGAGGTATGTGACCTCTGACAAGTACTTTGCCTACAAGATGGAGGAGAATAGCTCAACCGATGAGCATGTGCTCAGAATGTCTGAGTACTACAATCGCTTGAATCAAGTGGGAGTTAATCTTCCACATAAGATGGTGAAAGACAGAGTTCTCTAGTCACTGTCACCAAGTTACTAGAACTTCGTGATGAACTATAATATGTAAGGGATGATGAAAACGATTCCCGAGCTCTTTGAAATCAAGAAAGAGCATCAATTGTTGATGGTTAACAAGACCACTAGTTTCAAGAAAAGGGCAAGAGGGAGAAAGGGAACTTCAAGAAGAATGGCAAGCAAGTTGTCACTCCCGTGAAGAAGCCCAAAGCTGGACCTAAGCCTGAAACTAAGTGCTTCTAACTGCAAAGGAAATGGTCACTCGAAGTGGAAATTCCCCGAATATTTGGCGGATAAGAAGGATAGCGAAGTGAACAAAGGTATACTTGATATACATATTGATAATATGTACCTCACTAGTGTTCATAGTAGCCCCTGGGTATTTGATACTTGTTCGGTTGCTAAGATTAGTAACTTGAAACAGGAGTTGCAGAATAAACGGAGACTAGTTGAGGGTGAGGTGATGATGTGTGTTGGAAGTAGTTCCAATATTGATATGATCATCATCGCACACTCCCTGTACTTTCGAGATAAGTGTTAAACCTAAATAAATGTTATTTGGTGTTTGCATTGAGCATGAACAAGATTGGATCATGTTTATTGCAATACGGTTATTCTTTTAAGTGAGAGAATAATTGTTATTCTGTTTACATGAATAAAACCTTCTATGGTCATACACCCAAGGTGAATGGTTTATTGAATCTCGATCGTAGGTGTAACATCCCAAATTTTCAATTTGGAATATTATACATAGGTCATCTTATGGATATCATATTTTATTGCATTTTTGTTTTGTGATCCTCGAAATCCTAAGAAGCTCAAGGACCCACGGAGAGAGTTGGGGATTTCATCGTTTCATATTTGAATTTTCTCAAATATCAGAACAAGGATCATTTTGGTTTAATTATTTTTCACTCCGGAAATATTCCCTATTAAAATATATGAGAGGAGATAATATGACTTCTCCAAACTAAATGGAATATTGGAAGAAAAATATATTAAAATCAAAGAAATAGTTTTATTTGGTTTTTTCTGCTATTTTATTTGAATTAGAAAAATGTGCATATTTTAAAAGTTGCATTTTAGGGCCAAGAAAATGTTCATCATGTTCTAAATATTTTATTTAGATGGTGAAAATTTGTTTGGCATTTTTAGATTTTTATTTAGTTTTCTAGGATTTTTCTGGCGGAACAGTTTAAAAAAAAGGTTTGGACCGACTGGGCCGAAGCCCAGCCGATCCAGCGCCAGCCGCCGCCGCCTTCCCGACCTGAGCGGAGTCCGCCGGGCGCATGCCGCTCACCGTGGCCGACTCGGCCACCCCCGCGCCTTGCCCCCTCCCCCCTCCCCTCATAAAATAGCGTCGCCGCCGCCCCCCTGCCCCACATCGCCCCGCCGCCCGCAGCCAAAGCCGCCACCGCCGCGCCACTTCCCCGCCGCCGCCCAGCGCCGCTGCCCCGCCCCCCGCGCTGCCGCTTGCCCCGCCGCCGGAGCCGCTGCCTCGCCGGAGCCGCCGCCGTTCCGATCCGTCCGGAGCCATTTTTTTTTTCATTTTAGGTAAAAACCCCGGTTTTCTAAAGAACCCTAGATCGTTTTTTTAGTTAGATTGGTTCGGTTTTTCTCGGTTTAGTTATTTAGCGGACGTTCGTCCGTTCGTTCGTTTTAACGAACGTTTTTCGTCAGTTAGCCGCAGCCAGCGAACGTTCGTTCGTTAGCCTGTTCGTCTCGTTTTCTTTTTCAGGGTTTTTTCGCGATTATTTTTCGATCGCGATTTCTGCCCTGATCTTCGTTTTAGTTTATCTTTTCGCTCGTTTGTTGGAATCAGGTAAAACAAGCGCCTAGATCTTCGTCTCAAAGCCCTCTTTCTGTTTAACCAACTTGAATAAGATTTTGGTACTTTAAAATTTGACTTTAGTACAATTTAGTAAACGGATCTTGTTTCTTTCGTGATTTGAGTTTCGTTGCTCCGTTTCATTTGATTCTTTTTGCAAACCGGAGTTCTTCAGTTGAACTTTCTGGTTAGATCTTCTTAATTGGGATTTACCCGTGCATCTTTGCTTGTTTGCTTATGTATGCTATTGTTTGTTTGCGATAGAATTCCCGGAGTGCGAAGCGTGCTACTACGAGTCCCTAGGTTTTGCAAATCGTCAGCAAGGCAAGTAACATATTGATCATATCCCTTTATTACCCACTTTTTATGCATTAGTTTCAACCCGCACACATTGCATGAGTAGAATCTCTTAACATGTGGGTCTGGGAAGTAGATGATGAGGTAGAACCTATTACCTGTTTTATTACCAAACCCTTGGGAGTTACTTCTACGTTATGCTTATATTGCCGTGCTATGCTCGTAGACGTGGTTTGGGTTTGAGAGTATCCATGACAGATGTGAGAATTTCTAATTAATGGTTCAACTTAAAGTGGTAACTTTAATACACATCTGGGTGGATTGGTTGCAGGGCACCTGGAGAATCCAGTGTTATCCTAGGAAATCCCGGAGGATCCATGTGATTATCCTATGGAATGCCACCCAGGCTCAAAGGGATCATAAGATTATTCATGCTAGAAACTTCCGTGTGCAGCCACAATGCCATTATGGGCTCTCGCATAGTTGAGTATGTTGTGTGAGCTCTTTCAGTGGTGGACTAGCAGATGTAGGAGAAAGTAGGTGTACGGGTCCACCCAGGGTAAAGAGTAAATGCTTCTGAAAGACTGTGTCTCGGTCATCCGTTTCTCAAACACCATGCAGTGCGAGAAATCCAACGGAGGAGATCGAGTCTTGTGGGGAAAAGTGCGCAAACCTCTACAGAGTGTACAAACTAATCATGATTAGCCGTGTCCCTGGTTATGGACATCTTGAGTATCCGGTACTTGAATTATTTGATTGATCTCATCACTCTAAATTTAATTTGTTGGGTTAATAGTGATTACTTTAATTGGGATTGAGTTGGAGGAACCTTCTCAATGATGTTTCAACTACCATGATAGTTAAATTAAAATGTATTCCTTTGTTGTAGGAAAAAATTAGCTTTATGCAAAAAACATTATAACCTTAGAGCCTCCACCAGCCATATATGCATGTAGTGATAGCATTTATCCGTTCCTTGCTCTACTGTGTTATCTTGCCAGCATATTCCATGTGTTGACCCGTTTCGGGCTGCAACATATCATGTTGCAGACTTTTCAGAAGAAGAGTAAGGTGCGCTAGGTCGTTTGTCATGCACTCAGCTATGCCGTTGTAGTTGATGGACTCACTTTATCTTCCAAGCCTTCCGTTGTTATCGTGTTAGATAGCCTTATGACATATCTTTTGTAATAAGTTCTCTTTTGAGACATTCGATGTAATAAGTGTGTGATTGCCACTCTATTATAAATCCTTCGAGTACTGTGTGTGTCAGCATTACCGATCCAGGGATGACACCGAGCACAGAGACTTCGGTACATTCGGATCGTGGTCGCTACACGTAGTAAATACACATATTCATAATATTGAAGCCAAAAGACGCAGAGTTGATAATGATAGTGCAATATACTTGTGGCACTGCCGTTTAGGTTATATTGATGTAAAGCGCATGAAGAAACTCCATGCCGATGGACTTTTGGAATCAATTGATTATGAACCATTTGATGCTCGCAAACCATGCCTCATGGGCAAGATAACTAAAATTCCGTTCTCCGGAACAATGGAGCGAGCAACTGACTTATTGGAAATCATACATACTGATGTATGCAGACCAATGAGTGTTGAGGCTCGCAGCGGGTATCGTTATTTTCTGACCTTCACAGATGATTTGAGCAGATATGGGTATATCTACTCGATGAAACACAAGTCTGAAACATTTGAAAAGTTCAAAGAATTTTAGAGTGAAGTAGAGAATCATCATAACAAGAAAATAAAGTTTCTACGATCTGATCGCGGAGGCGAATATTTGAGTAACGAGTTTGGTCTTCATTTGAAACAATGTGGAATAGTTTCACAACTCACGCCACCTGGAACACCACAGCGTAATGGTGTGTCCGAACGTCGTAACCGTACTTTATTAGATATGGTGCGGTCTATGATGTCTCTTACCGATTTACCACTATTGTTTTGGGGTTATGCTTTAGAGACAACTGCATTCAACTTAAATAGGGCACCATCCAAATCCGTTGAGACGACGCCTTATGAATTGTGGTTTGGCAATAAACCCAAGTTGTCGTTTCTTAAAGTTTGGGGTTGCGATGCTTATGTGAAAAAGCTTTTGCCTGATAAGCTCGAACCCAAATCGGAGAAATGCGTCTTCATAGGATACCCAAAAGAAACTGTTGGGTACACCTTCTATCACAGATCCGAAGGAAAAACTTTTGTTGCTAAGAATGGATCCTTTCTAGAGAAGGAGTTTCTCTTGAAAGAAGTGAGTGGGAGGAAAGTAGAACTTGATGAGGTAATTGTACCTTCTCCCGCATTGAAAGTAGTACATCACAGAAACTAGTTCCAGTGATTCCTACACCAATCAGTGAGGAAGCTAATGATGATGATCATGAAACTTCAGATCAAGTTACTACTGAACCTCGTAGATCAACCAGAGTATGTTCCATGCCAGAGTGGTACAGTAACCCAGTTCTGGAAGTCATGTTACTAGACCATGACGAACCTACGAACTATGAGGAAGCGATGATGAGCCCAGATTCCGCAAAATGCCTTTAGGCCATGAAATCTGAGATGGGATCCATGTATGAGAACAAAGTGTGGACTTTGGTTGACTTGCCCGATGACCGCAAGCCATTGAAAATAAATGCATCTTTAAGAGGAAGACTGACGCCGATGGTAACGTTACTGTCTACAAAGTTTGACTTGTTGCGAAAGGTTTTCGACAAGTTTAAGGAGTTGACTACGATGATACTTTCTCACCCGTAGCGATGCTTAAGTCTGTCTGAATCATGTTAGCAATTGCCGCATTTTATGATTATGAAATCTGGCAAATGGATGTCAAAAATGCATTCCTTAATGGACATCTCAAAGAAGAATTGTATATGATGCAACCAAAAGGTTTTGTCGATCCTAAATGTGCTAACAAAGTGTGCAAGCTCCAGCGATCCATCCATGGACTGGTGCAAGCATCTCCGAGTTGGAATATACGCTTTGATGAGGTGATCAAAGCATATGGCTTTATACAGACTTTTGGAGAAGCCTATATTTACAAGAAAAAGAGTGGGATCTCTGTAGCATTTCTGATATTATATGTGGATGACATATTGTTGATTGGAAATGATATAGAATTTCTGGATGGCATAAAAGGATACTTGAATAAGAATTTTTCAATGAAAGACCTCGATGAAGTTGCTTATATATTGGGCATCAAGATCTATAGAGATAGATCAAGACGCTTAATTGGACTTTCACAAAGCACATACCTTGATAAAGTTTTGAAGAAGTTCAAAATGGATCAGTCAAAAAGGAGTTCTTGCCTGATTTGTAAGGTATGAAGTTGAGTAAGACTCAAAACCCGACCACGACAGAAGATAGAGAAAGAATGAAAGTCATTCCATATGCCTCAGCCATAGTTTCTATAATGTATGCCATGCTATGTACCAAACGTGTTGTGTACCTTGCCATGAGTTTGGCAAGGAGGTACAATAGTGATCTAGGATTAGATCACTGGACATCGGTCAAAATTATCCTTAGTTACTGGATGACTAAGGAAATATTTCTCGATTATGGAGGTGATAAAGAGTTTGTCGTAAAGAGTTACGCCGATCCAAGCTTTGACACCAAATCCAGATGACTCTAAGTGTCAATCTGGATGCATATTGAAAGTGGGAGCAATTAGCTAGAGTAGCTCCATGCAGAGCATTGTAGACATAGAAATTTGCGAAATACATATGGATCTAAATGTAACAGACCCGCTGACTAAACTTCTCTCACGAAGCAAAACATGATCACACCTTAGTACTCTTTGGGTGTTAATCACATGGCGATGAGAACTAGATTATTGACTCTAGTAAACCCTTTGGGTGTTGGTCACATGGCAATGTGAACTATGGGTGTTATTCACATAACAATGTGAACTATCGGTATTAAATCACATGGCGATGTGAACTAGATTATTGACTCTAGTGCAAGTGGGAGACTGAAGGAAATATGCCCTAGAGACAATAATAAAGTTGTTATTTATATTTCCTTATATATCATTATAAATGTCTTTCATTCATGCTAGAATTGTATTAACCGTAAACTTGATACATGTGTGAATACATAGAGAAAATAGAGTGTCCTTAGTATGCCTCTACTAGACTAGCTTGTTAATCAAAGATGGTTAAGTTTCCTAACCATAGACATGTGTTGTCATTTGATGAACGGGATCACATCATTAGGAGAATGATATGATGGACATGACCCATCCGTTAGCTTAGCATAATGATCGTTTAGTTTTACTGCTATTGCTTTCTTCATGACTTATACATGTTCCTCTGACTATGAGATTATGCAACTCCCGAATACCGGAGGAACACCTTGTGTGCTATCAAACATCACAACGTAACTGGATGATTATAAAGATGCTCTATAGGTGTTTCCGAAAGTGTTTGTGGTGTTGGCATAGATCGAGAATCGGATTTGTCACTCCGAGTGTCGGAGAGGTATCTCTGGGCCCTCTCGGTAATACACATCATAATAAGCCTTCTAAGCAAACGACTAATGAGATTAGTCACGAGATGATGTATTACGGAATGAGTAAAGAGACTTGCCGGTGACGATATTGAACTAGGTATGATGATATCGACGATCTAATCTCGGGCAAGTAACATACCTATGACAAAGGGAACACCGTATGTTGTTATGCGGTTTGACCGATAAAGACCTTCGTAGAATATGTAGGAGCCAAAATGAACATCCAGGTTCCGCTATTGGTTATTGATCGGAGATGAGTCTCTGTCATGTCTACATAGTTCTCGAACCCGTAGGGTCCGCACGCTTAACGTTCAATTACGATTGGTATTATGAGTTTATGTGTTTTGATGTACCTAAGGTTGTTCGGAGTCACGGATGAGATCACAGACATGACGAAGAGTCTCGAAATGGTCGAGACATAAAGATTTATATATTGGAAGGTTATATTCGGACACCAGAAGGGTTCCGGGGGTCACCAGATAAGTACCGGGTACCGGGGAGTTACCGGACCCCCCGGGGGCTTAATGGGCCTACATGGGCTTTAGTGGAAGAGAGAGGAGGCGGCCAAGAGGTGGGGGCGCGCCCCCCTAGCCCAATCCGAATTGGGAGGGGGCCGGCCCCCCTTTCATTCTTCTCCTCTTCCGCTTCCTTCCCCCTCCTAGTTGGACTAGGAAAGGGGGGAAACCTACTCCTAGTAGGAGTAGGAATCCCCCCTTGGGGCGCGCCACAGGACGCTGACCGGCCCCCTCCTCCACTCCTTTATATATGTGGCCAGGCCCCAGGGGGCACCCCATAGACACACAAGTTGATTTCTTAGCCGTGTGCGGTGCCCCCCTCCACTGTTACACACCTCGGTCATATTGTCGCGGTGCTTAGGCGAAGCCCTACGTTGGTAACTTCATCAACACCGTCACCACGCCGTCGTGCTGACGAAACTCTTCCTCGGCCTCAACTGGATCAAGAGTTTGAGGGACGTCAGCGAGCTGAACGTGTGCTGATCGCGGAGGTGCCGTGTCATCGGTGCTTGATCGGTTGGATCGCGAAGACGTTCGACTACATCAACCGCGTTACTAAATGCTTCCGCTTTCGGTCTACGAGGGTACATGGACACACTCTCCCGCTCGTTGATATGCTTCTCCTAGATAGATCTTGCGTGTTCGTAGGATTTTTTTTGAAATACTACGTTCCCCAACAGTTGACACAAAAAGTCCATGGGAAAAAATAGTGAGAATTTGCATGCAAGAGAAAAATTGATGAACATGCATATAAACATCAGGAATAGGACTAAAGTTGCACAAAATACGAGCCCAAAAAACTGAAAAAAGTATGTACTGATGCAATAGTCAAAGCGGGTCAAAAAGGTAACCTTCCTATGTCTAACATGAAGAATGGCTTGGTGGGAAGCTTTCTCACATCAAAAAAGAAGCAAAATAAAAACATTTTTCTCATGTCACATTCAATGTGGTAAAAACCTACCTAACTATGATAAAGGGAAGATCTGGACAGTATTGACAATAGCTAGTGTTAGGTGAGTTGGCTAGCTTGATGGACCATATTTCAAGAGGTCTTGGCTTCGATCCTCCTTCCCTGGCATTTATTTTTCAAGAGGTCTTGGCTTCTATCGTGCAGATCTATCGCTAGTTTCCGGTCGACTGGAAAATAGCTTTTCCGTTATTATATTCCCTTATTATTAAAATATAAGATGTTTCGTGGGCTAGTTTAGCCAATATATATATATATATATATATATATATATATATATATATATATATATATATATTAATACAGAGGTAGAATTTGATTATGTTAGTTGTAAAATATTTATTAAATACAAGTAGAATGATTTGTTAGAATACTTTATGTGCTTCGCTTATATCTTTTGAGCTAGGCAGTTGCTCTAGTGCTTCACTTATATATTTTAGAGCACGGGTGGTGGTTATATTTTTAAAGAAATAGATGTACCCTCATGCTTCACTTATATTATTTTGAGAGCTTGATAAATAGTAATAGAAATATGCACAAGTTAAGAAATGGGTCGTGATATGATAGGTATTCAAGAGGGATATACTAAAAACTTTCATGTGGATCACCGAATAAGGTAAGTTTGATTCCATGCAATAGTTTTGCGATATAAAGGTGGTAATATGTGGGAGGTACTGGTGAAGATTGTGGTTAATAATAATATTGGTATTAAGGTTTGTGATTCCCGAAGCATGCGCGTATAGTCTCTCGTTATGCTAAGAAGTTGGAGCAAGATTTATTATTGGGTGTCTTCCTTTCAGTGAAGGTTGGGAGCGCGCGACGGTTAACTCGTACCAACCTCCTCACTAGGAGCATGCATAGTAGTCATTTCGAGATATATTACCATGCCTACGTATTATGACATTTCTGTAGTCATTTCGAGATATATTACCGTGCAACTTCCACCGCCGCGTTATTATGACACACATCATCATTGTTATATTGCTTTGCATGATCATATAACTGACATAGTATTTGTGGCTCACGCATCGTTCATCATTTTTTATACATGTTACGCTTGATCATTGCATATCCTAGTACACCACCAGATGCATTCATATAGAGTCATATTTTGTTATAGATTGAGTTATAATTTTGAGTTGTAAGTAAATAGTAGTGTGATGATCATCATTTTTCTTATTAGAGCATGTCCCAAGTGAGCAAAAAAAGGCCAAAAAAAGAGAAGGGACATTGCTACTATCTTTTTCCACACTTGTGCTTCAAAGTAGCACCATGTTTTTCATATAGAGAGTCTCCTATGTAGTCGCTTTCATATAACTAGTGGGAATTTTTCATTATAGAATTTGACTTGTATATTCCAATGATGAGCTTCCTCAAATTTCCCGAGGTCTTCTAAGCAAGCAAGTTGGATGCACACCCACTTAGTTTTTAGTTTGAGTTTTCATACACTTATAACTCTTATTGCATCTGTTGCATGGCAATCCCTACTCCTTGCATTGATATCAATTGATGGGCATCTCCATAGCCCATTGATTAGCCTCATCAATATGAGATTTTCTTCGTTTTTTTCTTCTCCATATCATTTCTGCCATCATACTCTATTCCACTAATGTCGCTTAAAGCTACGTCGTTTTTTTTCAAAGAGGAAGGGATGATGCAACACAGCGGCGGTAGGTATTTCCCTCAGATGTGAAACCAAGGTTATCGAGCCAATAGGAGAACCAAGCAACACAACGTAAACAACACCTGCACACAAATAACAACACCTCGCAACCCGACGTGTTAAAGGGGTTGTCAATCCCTTTCGGGTAACAAACGTGAGAGAGATATAAATATTGGTAGATTGGTTTATAAATAAGATAAATTGCAGTAAGGTATTTTTGGGTTTTTGGTTTAGTAGATCTGAAAATAAAAGCAAAGGCAAATAGATCGCAAAGGCAAATATATGAGGAAGAAGACCCGGGGGCCATAGGTTTCACTAGTGGCTTCTCTCGAGAAAAATAGCAAACGGTGGGTAAAAAATACTGTTGGGTAATTGATAGAACTTCAAATAATCATGACGATATCCAGGCAATGATCATTACATAGGCATCACGTCCAATATAAGTAGACCGACTCCTGCCTGCATCTACTACTATTACTCCACACACCGACCGCTATCCCGCATGCATCTAGTGGAGTAATGCATTAAGAACGATGGCATGATGTAGACAAGATTCGTTTATCTATGGTGTTAGATATGGATCTCGTCGTTTTATCCTTAGTGGCAACGATACATACGTGTCGGTTCCCCTTCTGTCACTGGGATCAAGCACCATAAGATCAAACCCACTACCGTGCACCTCTTCCCATTGCCAGATAAAGAGATCAAGTTGGCCAAACAAAACCTAATATCGGAGAAGAAATACGAGGCTATAAGCGATCACGCATATAAGAGATCAAAGAAACTAAAATAACTTTCATGGCACCAATGGAAGTGGTGAACCCCTCCGTGATGGTGTCTAGATTGGATCTGGTGTTTCTGGACTCTACAGCGGCTGGATGAATATTTTGCCGACTCCCCTAGGGTTTCTGGAATATTGTGGTATTTATATATCAAAGAGGTGGTACGGGAGGCCACTGAGGTGGGCCCAACCCACCTGGGCACACCAGGGGGGCCTGGCGCACCCTGGTGGGTTGTGCCCCCCTCGGGGCACTCCCCAGGTGCTGCCTTGGCCCATCAGGTGTCTTCTGGCCCATAAAAATGCTCCAAAAAGTTTTGCGTTGTTTGGGATATGTTTGATATTGATTTCCCGCGATGTAAAAAACATGCAGAAAATAGCAACTGGCACTTGACACTATGTCAATAGGTTAGTACCAAAAAATGATATAAAATGATTGTAAAACATCCAAGAATGATAATATAGCAGCATGGAACAATAAAAAATTATAGATACGTTGGAGATGTATCAACATCCACAAGCTTAACTCCTACTCGTCCTCGAGTAGGTAAGTGATAAAAACAAATTTTTTGATGTGGAATGCTGCCTATCATGTCATATCATATTCTTTTCTTTATAGCATGGACATTTGGACTTTTATATGGTTCAAAGCAATAGTGTAGTTTTGACATAATAATTTAGATACTCAATCATATCAACAAGCAATCATGTATTTCAAAATATCAATGCTAAAATTAGTTATCCATAGCCCATTATGCCCAACCATTGATCCATTTATGAAACACACTCGCATATTAGTTACACCCAATGCTCAAGTACGATCATAGTGTTTCCTAGTTGGTGCTTGTAAGAGAAGATGGAGAATCAAATTCAAAAATAAAAATTGCATAAGTAAAAGAAAGGCCCTTCGCAGAAGGAAGTAGGGATTTGTAGAGGTGCCAGAGCTCTAAGCGTAAATTGAGAGATGCATTTTTTGGGAGGTATACTTTTCCCACCAACGAGAACGATTTGAGGTTCCCAACATTTTCCATGCTAGATATATCATAGGTGGTTCACAAACAGAAAATAAAGTTTATTCCTTTTCCACCAAACTTTCACAAGCCATGGCTAGCCGAATCCACGGTTTCCTTCCATACCAACACTTTCCAATGAATTTATTATTTGACAACATAAAGTGATTTTTTTTATTTCGGGACTAGGCATCCCTAATACCTTTGCCTTACTCTCGTGCAATGACAAGTGAATAAAGACTCATCGTGAGAATAACACATCTAGCATGGAAAATATTGGCCACCCCTCACCGCCTGGCGAGCGATATGGGCACACAAAAAGGGAAATTTATTTTGAAAATTAGAGATGGCACATACAAATTTGCTTAGAACGGCAAGGGAATACCGCATATAGGTAGGTATGGTGGACTCATGTGGCAAAACCGGGATAAAGGATTTTGGATGCACAAGTAGAGATCATACTTAGTGCAAAATGAAGGCCAGCAAAAGACTGGGAAGCGACCAACCATGAAACAAATAATCTCGTAAGCGAACATTAAGCATAAATAACACCGAATAATGCAACACAAGTAGGATATAATTTCATTGCATAACTATTGACTTTCGTGCTCGCATAGGGAATCACAAACCTTAACACTACTATTATTACTAGAGCAAAATTACTCATCAACATAACTCACATATCACATCATCATGTCTCAAAACTATTACAAGGAATCAAGTTTATTTTGTCCAATGATCTTCATGAAAGTTTTTATTATATCCTTCTTGGATATCTGTCACTTTGGGACTAATTTTCATGTGTTGCTTTTGATAATCATAAATAAATATAAGTGAAGATCATGAGCATAATTTTTCTTTCTTTCTCTCAAAATAATATAAGTGAAGCAAGAGAGAATTTCTTTAAAATTTTACTAACTCTCAAATAAATCTAAGTTAAGCAAGAGAGTATTTCTTCAAAAATATTAAGCACACCGTGCTCAAAAAAGATATAAGTGAAGCACTAGAGCAAGTCCTAGCTTATAAAAATTCAAGTGAAGCGTAGAGAGCTATTCTAGCAAGTCATGGCATAATTTTGGCTCTCTCAAATAGGTGTGTACCGCAAGGATTGATGACTTAAAAAGCAAAATAAAATAAGCAAGGACTCATATCATACAAGACGCTCCAAGCAAAACACATATCATGTGATGAATAAAAATATAGTCTCGAGTGAAATACCGATAGTTGTTGGAAGAAAGCGGGGATGCCACTCGAGGGCATCCCCAAGCTTAGTTGGTTGCTCATTTTTGGATAATAGCTTGGGATGCTCGGGCATCCCCAAGCTTAGTATCTTCCATCGTTCCTTAATCCATCGTAAGATAACCCAAAAGTTGAAAACTTCAATCACACAAAACTTCAACAAAACCTTCATGAGATCCGTTAGTGTAAAAAAGCGAATCACTACTATAAGTACCGTGTCGAACAAATCATATTTTGTTTTTGTTTTATATCTACGGCATTCCAAATTTTCTATGGCAAAAACTCATCAAAGAAAACCATAGAGCCATCAAATTAAGCACACAACACAAAGAAAACAAAATCTGTCAAAAACAGAACAGTCTGTAGTAATCTGGAAGTTTCGAATACTTCTGAAACTCTAAAAATCTTCAAAAAAATAGGGCCACGTGGTAAATTTGTATATTGATCTTCAGCAAAAAGAATCAACTAAAAAGCATTTTTCTGTTAAAAATGAGAATTTTTCTCGCGAGCGCAAAAGTTCTGTCTTTTTCAGCAAGATCAAACAACTATCACCCAAGAAGATCCTATGGATTATACTTGGCATAAACACTAATTAAAACACAAAAAACACAATCATATGAGTAGCATAATTGTGAAAATCACTCAAGAACAGAAAGCAAAAAGCAAAAAATAAATTTTATTCATTGGTTTGCCTCCCAACAAGCGCTATCATTTTACGCCCTTAGCTAGGCATAAGGCAAGGATCTAAGTTTTGTCATCTTTATTTTTAATTTCCTTAGGGGTATCCTTATCATGAGGTTTTGTAAAGACTGTGTAGAACATATTATCCATAGACACCTTAGCATTTCTAAGTTGATTTTCATCATAACCCCTTTTATTTCCAGCAACAATCCAAGGGTAATGTTGGTTAACATTATTGAAAACTTGTTGGATTATATCTAAAATGGGGACTTCTTTCTTAAGATTCTCATCAAAGATTCTATTATCCCCAAGAAAATGTATTAAAGCATAATCACTATGGTAAAGAATTTCATCTATCACGGGATTTTCACGATTCATACCATAAAAATCAAAGATTTCTCTAGCTTCCCGTATTATGTTGTCGGGACCCCGATCCTAAGTCACACCGATCTAGCATGTAACACATCATATCACTTTGCGACCTCACGCACGGTATCCCCACAAGTGCCACCTTACCTGGCCCGGGACCGTTTGCACATTTTAGCTCACGTATATGATAGTGTCGCTAGCATCCATATGACAGAGAACCCGGGCCGACATGACTAGTTATAAACCAAAAGTGGCGCTAAATTACAGGGACATGCATACATGACCCAACAATGCATGTGTCGGCCAGCAGCGAGTGTTGCCGGGCTGTAGCAAGCTAACGAGACTCTGGTATACACCGCGTGACATTTCCCCATAGGGGACAGACACAGGAGCAAGGAAGGACACATGCCGGTCAATTCATGTATTCCAGAGCAGTAGCAAGCTACCAAGCCTCAATGGAAGCACTAGGAGGCATTTCCCCATAAGATATGCTACCAAGGGTAAACAACTAGGTGTCGGATCCCACACATACCAAGCATTTCAATAACATACACACAATATGCTCGAAATGTTCAAATACAACATGGCATCACAACAAAACTCTATGAATCAAAGTATTTATTCATTAGGCTCCGAAGAGCCAGATATTACAAACATGGGTCTCATGACCCAACATACAAAGCATACAAGAAATGAAAGCATAACATGTCTGGGTACAGACAACTATCAATGAAAAAGGTTGTGAAGCCTGAATACCTACAAGACCCTCCCAAGGGTACAAGATCGTAGGTGAGGTAACAAGCTAAATGTGAAAGTCCACGCGGAACCACTATTGATACTGAAGTCTCTCTGCAAAACATAAATTAAGCAAACGTGAGTACAAATGTACTCAGCAAGACTTACATCAGAACTAGCTACATATGCATCATTGTCAACAAAGGGGGTTGTGGGGTTTAACTGCAGCAAGCCAGCTTTGACTCGGTGGCTATCCTATACTATGACTGCAAGTAACTCTTTGAGGTGGCGCACACCAGTCCACATATTCACCATATCAATACATCACTATGGATCCGCTCCCATCTCCCTACGTGAAGGCCATCCATAGCACTCACGCTTATCTTGCGCAGTTTAGAGTATCCACTTTCACTTGTCTATGAACTATATAGGTAACCCAAAAGTCCTTTACTGTAGACGCGGCTATTCGAATAGATCATTTGTAACCCTGCAGGGGTGTACTTCTTCACACATGTTTCCACCACTTAGCGTCTGCACACGACATGTGCTCGGCAGACTTCAAGCGAAAGCCGAAGGGTATAGACCACGACCTGACTAACCACACAAGTCCCTAGTCCAGGTTTATAGCCTATTCAGGTTCCATCCGAAGGGAGTCCGACCGACGTTTCCACTTACGGCCCCGAACGATGTGTGCAGGGTTCCCGAGGCACCAAACGGGAGTCTCGGTACACCGTGCCACGTGCCTACCGCATCACAGCCCACCCCTCGGGTCAGCGCTGCGCACGGCCTCCAGCATACTACAAACACCAGAAACTACTTGCAACTCCTGGACAGAGGACAAGGGGGCTTAATAAGTCGACGGGGTCATATTTCAGGGCCCAACGTGTGGTAGTAGTCGTTCATGGATCACAAACACAGAACTCAGTTCCTGAGGACGGCTTCAATGAGACAACCCACCATGTACTCCTACATGGCCTCTCACCGCTACCTTTACCAAATCGTGTTCACACACTTAGCTCTCAACAGTAAGACATGTTCACCACATTCCGCTTCATCCCCGATGAATCAGACCTGACTCAACTCTAAGCAGTAGCAGGCATGACAAACAAGCATGAATGAGTAGGCACATCAGGGCTCAAACAACTCCTACTCATGGTAGTGGGTTTCATCTATTTACTGTGGCAATGAGAGGTCATATCGAGGAAAGGGGTTCAACTACCACAGCATGTAACAGTTGAATCACGGTTGTCCTAATGCAGTAAAAGAGAGCAGGAGCAATAGAGTGGGATTGTATCGGAATGAACAAGGGGTTTTTGCTTGCCTCGCACTTCTGAAGATAGTACTAGCTCTTCATCAGTGTCAACGATCACAACGCCCGAACAACGTCACTGAGAGGGAACACCACCGGCGAACAGAGAAATAACACAATCAATGCAATGCAACAATAAGATGCATGATCATGGCATGGCAATATGTTGTTGATTGAGCTAATGCAACTAATAACAATATTAAATGAAGTTGGTTTGAACCAAATGTTCAAATTCAAACTTCATGTAAGGCATTTCAAATGCCATTAATTCAAATTGTCATATACAGTAGCTTTGGGTTTCTCAAACATGCATGAAAATGCCATAAACAAATTCTTTGGATTTTTCTGATAATTTTTCGTATATAAATTATTTCATTTGGAGTTACAGATTATTTTCTATGATTTTTATAAGTTTAAGACATTTTCTAAAATAAATAAATGATGTCTACACACGCTTCTACTCTTGTAGACTATGTTGGGCCTCCAAGCGCAGAGGTTTGTAGGAAAGCAGCAATTTCCCTCAAGTGGATGACCTAAGGTTTATCGAACTCAGGAAAGTAGAGGTTGAAGATGGTCTCTCTCAAGCAACCCTGCAACTAAGATACAAGAAGTCTCTTGTGTCCCCAACACACCTAATACACTTGTTAGATGTATAGGTGCACTAGTTCGGCGAAGAGATGTTAAATGGCAAGTGATATGGATGGCAAAACAAAGTAATATAAATCTGTAATAAAAAGTACAGCAAGCAAACAAGTGGTAAACGTGAGCACAAATGGTATTGCAATGGTGGAAACAAGGCCTAGGCTTCATACTTTCACTAGTGGCAACTCCCAACAACATTAACATAATCGAATCACATGATATTTCCCATAAAACATGCAAAGGGGACACACTCCGAGGTCATTCTTTCGTGGTCAAGAGAGGACGAGAATTATGTAGGGCTACAAAAGCACACCTCAAAGTTCGTAGTTCTCAATCTAAGGATTTCCCAATGTCACCGCGACCATCCAAAGAGAGTCCCACAATCACCACAACATATCTAAAGGATAGTCAAAGACAAGCACCAAGAGACTCTCAATCTTCAATAAACACACAAGAGAGGAAATCACTCATGAAAATATTTTTCTAATCCATGTCCAATAGACCGCTGTCACCTTGGTCTCGGGGATTATACTAGATAAAGACAAGTGAGTACATCAATCCAATACATAGAGGAAGGGGAAATATCATGGGATCACCCTAGATTAACATAGCCTATGATCACAACGAAGATCACATCATGGGAAAGAGAATTGACCACATAGCTACTGGTAGAAACCTCAGCCCCGAGGAGGAACTACTCCCGCATCATGAAGGGAGGAAGCAACGTCGATGGAAATGAATCCGGGGGCACTTCCCCGTCCCGGCAGGGTGCCGGCACAGGAATTCTGGTCCCCCGAAGTTTGATGGCGATGGCGGCGGAGATCGGAATTGCGTCTGGAGAAAAGGGGTCCGGAATCAGGGTTTCTGCGACGGGTGTTAAATATATGCCAAAGGGGGGCATCAGCGGAGGTCTGGGGGGCCCAGGCGCCCCCCCGGCGCGGCCAGGAGGGGGGCCGCCTGGGCAGGCCTCCTGGAGCCCCTGTGGCCCCTCTCTGGCCCTACTTTGGCCGCATGGAAGCTTCCGGAACGCTGATTTTTTATATAATTTTTCCGGGATTTTTCTGGCAGTTTATGTGATGGGAAAACCTGAAATACAAAAAACAGCAGAAAACAGAAACTGGCACTGGGGTGCACTGAGTTAATAGGTTAGTCCAAATATGATCAAAAGTGTATGGAAGTGTATAAATATCATAGCAATATCACCCAAAAGAGGCATGGAGCAAGCAGAAATTATAGATACATTTTGGACGTATCAACATCCCCAAGCTTAATTCCTGCTCGTCCTCGAGTAGGTAAATGATGACAAGTATAATTTCTGTGGTGACATGCTATTAACCATATAAGGACTTTTCAGAGTCGCATGACAAAAGCTTACTGAGATAATGAGTCTGTAGTAATTATGTTGCCTCATGAGAAAACCACAAAGAACTGAAAGTTTTACAATATGATACTGAAACACTCAATAAGATTTGTAGTGAGCATGGTGTGAAAATATGACAAAGTGATATCTCGCTTGCCCCCTTTAGTGAAGCAAAACATAAATGCAGGGGCACCTCCAAGGTTTAAGTGATGACTAGATACAATGATTTCAGAATAAACGATATAATAATCATGCAAAAGACAATGGTACTTTGGGACAATGCACATTACACTCAGAATGACAATCATGCTCTCAATAGTTGGTGCTTTAAAGAAGGTGGAGACTCTCGAACCGTAGCTTTTGTTGGCAAGGTTGAAAACCCGTGGTTGGAAACAAAGAAAAAACATGTACCAGAGCTCTTGGTTTTAAAAATAGAGGTAATAATATTTTTTTTAGATTATGCATGTTTCGTCAACGAATGCTAGCAGACAACCCAATCACTTCTTGAGATGGACAAGTTTCGAGGAACAGCTCCCGAATGAGGACGATCACATCCTCTTAATCTCCTTTGTTTATCACTGCCAAAGTTTTCTGATTTCTCATGAACAAAGCGTGAAGGAGGGTTTGTTTGTTATATTATTTTTGAGCCGGGCGCACTCTTTGCCAGTTCCTTCTCGTATTATGGGTTTGCACATTAGACATGCAACCCCGGGGTGAAGCTTGTCCAACTTAAAAAGATCATGAATTAACTACTACTTCCTCATGAGCTAAAACAGAGGCACAAAATAGAAATGCTTTTTTTGAATAATTTCGAGATGGTACATGAAAGTCTTCGTTAGGAATGGCAGGTAAATACCATGTATAGGAAGGTATGGTGGACTCATATGGCATAACTGGTTTAAAGGATTTGGGATGCACAAGCAGTCAGTCCGCTTAGTACAGGCGAAGGTTAGCAAAAGACTGGGAGCGACCAACTAAAAGAGCAATGACGGTCATAATCATGCAGAGAGACAAAGCAACATTGAATCAGGCATGGAAGTTATATCGCTACTCAGAAACTAAAGATCATCAAGGCTTGACAGACTTTCTTTACAGTCTTAAATATGCGTGAGCATACGCCAAGTCAATCAGAATAAATTCTTGAAGGAAGATATTACTAAACCATACCACATCATAGGCAAACAAATCATGTTGGCACTCCAATAACACATTGGGAACCCCCCAGCTATTTGAGACTAACCATAAGAAAACATGAACTACTAAGCACCATTATTCACGTAGCATTTTTATCATAGACATATCAACCAATGCAACGGAAGCAAACTCTCTTAATAAGATAAGCATGATAACTAAAGAGAGTTCAAGCAACCAACTAAACAAAAGCTCTTTAGAAAGATAAGCATGAAAACTAAGAGCTGAACATGATAGTAGCTATTGAAAGACCAAGAACATACACAGCAAAGATAGACATGAAAATTATATGTTATGTTCTAGGTAGAAGTGGAGCGTGTTTCTCTCCCACACAAAGAAAGCTGAGTTCCGACTCGTTATGAAAAGCTAAAGCAAACTAAAAAGCAAGACGCTCCAAGCATAGCACATAACACATGAAGTGATAAAAATATAGTGGAACGAAAGACGAACTGATAATGTTGATGGAGAAGGGGATGCACGGGGGCCATCCCCAAGCTTAGACGCTTGAGTCTCCTTGAATATTTCTTGGGGGTGCACGGGGGCATCCCCAAGCTTGAGCGCTTGACACTCCTGAATCTTTTTATCATCTTCCCTCGCACACTTGAAAACTCCCTTCATACATAACTCATCATAATCTGATTAGCGAGGTTAGTACCCATAATAAAATAATTGTTCCTTGCTGGAAATAAAGATATTCTTTAAGGTCTACTGTTTCTCAAGATTTCCAAAAGGTTTTTGCAAAGAAAAAGCAAGCTCAAGGTTTGCAAAATGAAGGAAAGGCAAAACAGGACAGAATCTGTGAAAAACAGAACAGCAGGTAGTAAATGATTTTTTCGGGGCACTTCTGCAACTCTAATAAAAAAACTCAGAACAGACGCACAAAAGACAATTGTATAGAGCACGCTGTCGAAAAAATTCAGACCAAAAAGATTATCTGGTGATTTTATACAAATTTTTCTATCCAAGGACAGAATCTGTTTCCTGGACAGCACGTCACAACTTTTGAACTTTCTTGCAATCAGAGGCTACACTTGGCACAAAGTTGAAAAGTAAAGATACAATGATGATGCTACTGTAGTAACAACATCAAGACACAACAAAAGCAAAATAAAATTTTATTCATGTGGGCTGCCTCCCAAAAGCACTTTCTTTTATGCCTTTAAGCTAGGCATAAGACTTTAATGATGCTCTCGTAGGAATAAGAGTTGAAGAACAAAAGAGAGCATCAAGAAGCAAATATCAAACACATTTAATCCTAACATGCTTCCTATGCATAGGAATATTGCAATAGAATAATTCATTGAAGCACAAAGCAATAAGCATAGGAAGACAAAACAAGTGCAACTTCAAAATATTCACCATAAAGAGAGGAAACTTATTATTATTAAGATATTTAGAACCAAGTCTCCCTATCTCATTATAAATTTCAGTGGCATCATGGATGAACTCAACAATATAAGCATCACATAAAGCATTGTTACCATGATCCACATGCAAAAAGGTACTCTTACTCTCCACATAAGCATAATCTTTCTCATTGGTAATAGTGGGAGTAGGACTATCATAAACAACTTGAACATTATAGATTAATTGTGTATTAGGAAGATGATGTTCAACAAGGGAGTAATTCCCTCCATGATTATGACAAGTTTCATAAGGATAATATCTCCTTATGTCATAGGTACCTTTATAATCACTATAGATTGGAGTTATAACATCATCATGGTAGAGAAGAGCATTATCATTGCTAGCAACTATATTTGTAAACATGTTGTCTTTATTCTTACTAGCAAAAGAATTATCAATTATCACATCACTAGTGGGTAAAGGATTTGCAATCCTATCATCCCCAAGCTTAGAGCTTCCCATATCATCACTTTCAGAGTTGGTACCAAAAAGATTTTCAAGATCATAAGTAGCAGTATCATCATTTTCCCAATCACAATAAGTAACATGCATATCATAATCAAAATCATCTTCAATAGTACCTATGGACGTATCATCAAGATGATAATTAAGGCAATAAACTTCACCTTCTTCTTTAAACTTACAACCGTTAGGATAAAAGTTGATGGGAGGAATATGCTCAGGCCAGGTTGATACCCATTCTTCTTCTTTCTTGCTCCTCTTCCTCCTCCTCTTCTTTTTCTTCTTCTTAACCTTAGGAGGGAGTGGTTGGAGATGAAGCTTCTCCACATATCCTGGTTTATCAATAGAAACAATAGGGGAAACTTGGGAGAAACTCTCCTTTTTATTAGCAGAAATATAAGAGACATTTTTATACTTTGGTAAAGTCCCCTCCTTTCTAATCTTACTTATGTAATCATTTTCATGGCAATTAACAACACAATAGAGATGGCAATTTTGCAAAGTGTTTTTTATTCCCATGGCATTAACATGTAGCCAAGAAGTCTTTTCTGATGACTCTTCACACATCAAAAATAACATAAGCTCATCATAAAGATCAGAGGTGATCATGTTATCACACAACCGGTTAACAGTTATGTTTTGAAAGTTCATGCATTGAAAATTAAAGTGACCCTCTATACGGCAAAGTTCACAAGTAAAAGGATAAAGGTCACACAATTCTCTAGCAATTTCATTTAAATCTCTGACCCAAGTGATTGTTCTTTCATGCTTATGTTTCTTACAATACTTCTCTTCTTCAATCATAGGCCTTTCACAAGGTCTATCCACTCCACAAAAATTAACATGCTTATATAAAACTTCATTTTTAGGAATTGGATCATGCATGTTGCAATCATCATGAACAATTTCATTTTCTTGGCAAGTCTCTTTAAAAGGTTTATGATACTTGATCCAATCCTCCTTAGGCATATTAAGATGTGAAGCAAAAGATTTGAGGAAATCAACAAGGAGTTGAGAATCAAGTCCAAACTTAGCACTAAACTTATTAAAACCTGTAGTTTCAACAAAGGACTTAATGCAATCATACTCATAAATTATACCTGACTCTTTACCTTTGTCGATCTCCCAATCTTCAGTGTTGCGTTGAATTCTTTCAAGGAGTTCCCATTTAGCATCAGTCTTTTCGTTTGTGAAAGAACCCATAGAGGAAGCATCGAGCAAATCTTTATCCTGTCGAGAGAGCCTCGCATAGAAATTAGTAATAATCATATCTTTGGGGAGCCCATGGTTAGGACTTTTTAGCATTAACGTTTTCAGTCTCCCCCAAGCTTGAGCTATGCTCTCTCCGTCATGAGGATAGAAATTATAAACATAATTCCTATTCTTATGGACTTCATGAAGAGGATAAAACTTAGTATAAAAGAGAGACATAAGCTCTTGCCAATCAAGCAAGTGCGAGTTATCGAGAAGCTTATACCAATCTGAAGCCTTATCTATAAGTGATACGGCGAACAATTTCCTCATGACAAACTCCCTTGATACACCCGCAAGCTTAAATAATGAACATAATTGTGACAGATATAGCAAGTGTTCACCGGGATGTCTGTCTCCTGCATAACGATTAGCCAAGACATAATTGATAATACCAGCTGGTATTTTATAGGGCACAATTTCAGTAGGGGGAGGAGCAACCACCACAGGTGTGGGGCGTCTTCCCGCAAGCAACGATCCAATAGCAAGGTTGTCCATAAGCATAACTAGTGAAATAAAAACAAGAAACAAAAAGATTTAATTGCAAGATCTAAAGATATACCTTCAAGCACTCACCTCCCCGGCAACGGCGCCAGAAATAGCTTGATGTCTACACACGCTTCTACTCTTGTAGACTATGTTGGGCCTCCAAGCGCAAAGGTTTGTAGGACAGCAGCAATTTCCCTCAAGTGGATGACCTAAGGTTTATCGAACTCAGGGAAGTAGAGGTTGAAGATGGTCTCTCTCAAGCAACCCTGCAACTAAGATACAAGAAGTCTCTTGTGTCCCCAACACACCTAATACACTTGTTAGATGTATAGGTGCACTAGTTCGGCGAAGAGATGTTAAATGGCAAGTGATATGGATGGCAAAACAAAGTAATATAAATCTGTAATAAAAAGTGCAGCAAGCAAACAAGTGGTAAACGTGAGCACAAATGGTATTGCAATGGTGGAAACAAGGCCTAGGCTTCATACTTTCACTAGTGGTAACTCCCAACAACATTAACATAATCGAATCACATGATATTTCCCATAAAACATGTAAAGGGGACACACTCGGAGGTCATTCCTTCGTGGTCAAGAGAGGACGAGAATTATGTAGGGCTACAAAAGCACACCTCAAAGTTCGTAGTTCTCAATCTAAGGATTTCCCAATGTCACCGCGGCCATCCAAAGAGAGTCCCACAATCACCACAACATATCTAAAGGATAGTCAAAGACAAGCACCAAGAGACTCTCAATCTTCAATCAACACACAAGAGAGGAAATCACTCATGAAAATATTTTTTAATCCATGTCCAATAGACCGCTGTCACCTTTGGTCTCGGGGATTATACTAGATAAAGACAAGTGAGTACATCAATCCAATACATAGAGGAAGGGGAAATATCACGGGATCACCCTAGATTAACATAGCCTATGATCACAACGAAGATCACATCATGGGAAAGAGAATTGACCACATAGCTACTGGTAGAAACCTCAGCCCCGAGGAGGAACTACTCCCGCATCATGGAGGGAGGAAGCAACGTCGATGGAGATGAATCCGGGGGCACTTCCCCGTCCTGGCAGGGTGCCGGCACAGGAATTCTGGTCCCCCGAAGCTTGATGGCGATGGCGGCGGAGATCGGAATTGCGTCTGGAGAAAAGGGGTCCGGAATCAGGGTTTCTGCGACGGGTGTTAAATATATGCCAAAGGGGGGCATCAACGGAGGTCTGGGGGGCCCAGGCGCCCCCCCGGCGCGGCCAGGAGGGGGGCCGCCTGGAGCCCCTGTGGCCCCCCTCTGGCCCTACTTTGGCCGCATGGAAGCTTCCGGAACGCTGATTTTTTATATAATTTTTCTGGGATTTTTCTGGCAGTTTACCTGATGGGAAAACCTGAAATACAAAAACAGCAGAAAACAGAAACTGGCACTGGGGTGCACTGAGTTAATAGGTTAGTCCAAATATGATCAAAAGTGTATGGAAGTGTATAAATATCATAGCAATATCATCCAAAAGAGGCATGGAGCAAGCAGAAATTATAGATACGTTTTGGACGTATCAATAAATCATTTCTGATTTATTTAAAATCCCAGAAAATGTTTACTGCATCAGCTTGACCTCCTACTGACGTCAGCCGGTGAACGGGCCTGTCTAGGTCAAACCTGACGTGTGGGGTCCACACATCAGTGACACAGGGACTAAACCCAGTCAAACCCTGCGCTGACTGGGGTTTGACCTGGTGCGGGGCCCGCTGTCGGTGCCTATTATGGGTGTTTAGTGGGCAGGGGGTTAGCGCTAATGACGGCCACGTCGACAGTCGCCGGAGTTAAGCCGGCGGCGACCACGGCTCGCGGCGGCGACACTCGGAATCGAGCTGTAGGCCATGATATCGAGCGTGATTTGGTCGTACGAGTAGCTGGCGGAGTTCCGCATCAAACGGTGGCGGCAGGTGGTGCTGGGGTGGACGGTGTAGGATCGAAGAAGTATGTCTAGAGGGGGGGGTGATTAGACTACTTGACAATATAAAAAATCTGCCTTTTGATCATGCAATGTTTTTGGCAGTTTCACAATTAAGATCAATTCAAGTAACACACTACACATGCAATTCTAGAGTATGGGCAGCGGAAAGTAAATTGCATATATAGTAAAGAGAGGTGGAGAAGATCAAACGCAGTTTGGTGACACGGAGATTTTTGTCGTGGTTCCGATAGGTGGTGCTATCGTACATCCACGTTGATGGAGACTTCAACCCACGGAGGGTAACGGCTGCGCGAGTCCACGGAGGGCTCCACCCACGAAGGGTCCACGAAGAAGCAACCTTGTCTATTCCATCATGGCCTACGCCCACGGAGGACTAGCCTTACTCGGGGTAGATCTTCACGAAGTAGGCGATCTCCTTGCCCTTACAAACTTCTTGGTTCAACTCCACATCTCAAAGACGGAGGCTCCCAAGCGACACCTAACCAATCTAGGAGGCACCACCCTCCAAAAGGTAATAGATGGTGTTGATGATGATGAACTCCTTGCTCTTGTGCTTCAAATGATAATCTCCCCAACACTCAACTCTCCTCATTGATATGGCTGTGGTGGAAGAAAGGTTTGAGTGGAAAGCAACTTGGGAAGGCTAGAAATCAAGTTTCATATGGTAGGAATGGAATGGCTTGATCTCAACACAAGGGTAGGTGGTTCACTTCTCAGAAAGTGTATGGTAGGAGTGGTAGACTTTCTGATGGCTCTCTTCACGAATGAAGAGGGGGTGGAGGGGTATATATAGCCTCCACACAAAATCCAACCGTTACACACATATTTGACCAATCTCGGTGAGATCGAAGTGAAAACTCAGTCAGACCGAAAATTCAAATATAGTGAACGTTGGGATTTTCGGTGGGACCAAAAATACCATCTCGGTGGGACCGAAAGTGCAAAAGATATGAACGTTGGAGTTTTCGGTGGGACCGAGAAAGAAAACTCGGTTGGACCGATTTGAGAAAAGACAGGAACATGCCAGAATCGGTGAGACCGAAAATGCAATATCGGTGAGACCGATTTGAGCCAAGACAGAAGCTTGCCCATTTCGGTGAGACCGAAAATACAAACTCGGTTATTCCGAAATGATGTCAAATGGTTACAGAAGGTTGGCAGTTCAGTTTCGGTGTGACCGATCTCAAACTCGGTATGACCGATTTTTCTAGGGTTTGGAATATGGCTGAAGTGGTTCATCTCGGTGGGACTGAGTTGGAAGAATCGGTTTGTCCGAGATTACTTATGAGTGTGTATAGAAGTGAAAGGTGCTGATAGTTGAGGAGATATATCACTAAGCACTTGAGCAACCAGATCATCAACACAACCTCATCCCCTTTTAATAGTATTGGCTTTTCCTATGGACTCAATGTGATCTTTGATCACTAAACCAGAAATGGAGTCTTGAGCTTTTGCCAATGTTTGCCTTAGCATTTGAGGGGTCCACTTCTTCAATCATCTTGCCATACCAATGTGATTGGATTTCCTGAAACATACTTGATAAAAGCATTAGTCCAACCACAAAGTATGTTGTCATTAATTACCAAAACCACCCAGGGAGCAAATGTGCTTTCAATCTCCCCCTTTTTGGTAATTGATGGCAACACACTGAAATTATACTAAACAAGACATCAAAGCTTATTGAAAGAAAGACAGGATTATCACGAAAGCTTTGACAAGCATGTAGTACACAGGCTCCCCCTACAAGTGTGCAAGATTTTCATAGATTATGGTTTTGGACTACCACAAGCACACAAGAGAGATAAGCAAGATGTGCTACATGCAGCTTGGCTATATGCATCAGAGCAGAAGAAAAGGAAGTGAGTGATAATGCATATGTGCATGGTGATTTCTTGCAAACAAGTATTTACAAGCAAGTCACCATCATGCACATTCTGCAAGATGCATATACTTACCTTGAGGTTCCTTGGCATTGTACCTGAAAGAATAAACTTGGGAAAACAAGGTTAGATAACACAAGAGTATTCCTTCAACCAACTGTAAGAACATCAAGAGTACCAAGCCAGGGAGAACATGTATAAAGAGTGTCTCATATTGAGCACAGGCTTGAGTCAGCAAACATGTCTCCGAAGCTAAAAGATTTTCAATGAACTCTGAGAGATTTTGTTATGGAAAGCAAAATCAAAAGAATGATGCCAATTGTAATGTCCAATGTAAAACACGACAAAGCTTTGATGTGATTCTCTCCCCCTTAAGATAAGATTGCTTTTCTTCTTCCCCTAAGTCTTCTCTTCTCCCCTACTCCCCTTACTCCCCCTAAGTCCTCTCCCCCTTTGACATCAAGTGCCGAAAAGGACAGCAAACTAGGTAGGACAGGAAAAATGGAAAGAAAGAAGGAAAGAAAGAAAGAAAGAAGTGGGATCCTTAAGAATCACAACAGGGCAAATAAGAACATTTAGAGAAACAATTTGAATTTAAATTTGAGTCTTCTCCCCTTTAAGATTTAAATTTGAGTGGAGCTGCAGAAGTTGATGTCCTGGAAGATAAATCGGTGACACCGAATTTTATGGATCGGTGGGTCCGAATCCTTTTCGGTTAGACCGAAAATTTCAAATCGGTGACGCCGAGTTTATTCCAAGGAAATACAGAAATAATTCAGCTCACTTTGCGAGGAGTATTTCAAAAGATTTGCAATGAATTTGTAAAAGATTTTCAGGGAATTGATCAGAGCCAGAAGGATATTCACAGAAACATCAGAAATAAAAATAGAAAAGATTCCTAGATGAAGTTTTTTTTTTTTGAAATGAAGACTCAATGAGAGAACACAAGAGAAAACAGAAAAACTCCAAAAGCATATGTACTTCATCTAGAAAAAGGTCGGCGACAGAGTCACCTATGTTTGAGTATATTGACTTAGGAGTCAAATGAGGACATTTGATCATAGGTCATACTCATCATTTAAGCTCAAAATGGGGTTGCCATTTTTCGATTAAGCATTTGATGTGATCACATCTTATGAAGCTGCTTGTACTCATGACTTTGAGTAAAGTTCCTCAAAGATGTGAAGAACATACCTTGGGCTTGTTGATGCTTTGCTCATGTAGGTAAGCTCGGTGTAGGTGCTCATTGAATGTGAAGTTGGAGCGCCATTTCTACTTGTATAGTTCATCTTCCTACATGGGTTAGGCAAGCAAGGAAATACTCAAGAATATCCAAGATGACAAGAGTGAAATACTAGATGTATAAGATGTCAAAAAGGATATGTGGAATTTTGTTCCTTGAACTCAACATCCCAAAGGGCTAGATACTTGGTCAATGACAAGATTACTCATGATTTGAGTGTGTGGTAATCTTGTGGAATGTAGATCATCCAAGTACCTGCAAAGAGTTAGATGCAATACAAGGAGGCAAATGTGTCCAAGACATATGATCATCATCATAAGAGAAATATCAAGGATTAGTCAAGAGAGCTCATGCCTTGCATGCATCAAAGGAGTTATCACTCCAAGTTTGAAGCATCAATGATGTTCAACTCACTCCTTAAGCGACAAAACGCTTTCTCATCAAGAGGTTTTGTAAAGATATCAGCAAGTTGTTTGTTAGTACGAACATGCTTAAGATTAATGTCACCCTTGGCAATATGATCACGAATAAAATGGTGACGAACTTCAATATGCTTTGTTCGAGAGTGTTGCACAGGATTGTGTCCAATCTTGATTGCACTCTCATTGTCACAAAGCAAGGGAACACGTCTCACATGTATCCCATAATCTTTAAGCGTTTGTGTCATCCATAGCAATTGAGCACAACACGAACCAGCAGCAATATATTCAGCTTCGGTAGTGGATAATGATACCGAATTTTGTTTCTTGGAGGACCAAGATACAAAGGATCGACCAAGGAATTGACATGTACCCGAAGTTGACTTTCTATCAACCTTGTCACCGGCATAGTCCGAGTCGGAATAGCCAACAAGATCAAAAGAAGCTCTCTTAGGATACCAAATGCCAAAGTTTGGTGTGTGTATCAAGTATCTCACTATCCTTTTAACAGCTTTAAGATGACATTCTTTAGGGGCTGCTTGATATCGCGCACACATGCATACACTCAACATTATGTCAGGACGAGAAGCACAAAGATATAGTAGAGAACCAATCATAGAACGGTAAACCCTTTGATCAACGGGTTCTCCATCTTTTGTCAAGTCATTATGTCCACTAGTAGGCATGGGGGTACTCATACCTTTGCTTTCTTGCATGTTGAACTTCTTGAAGAGGTCCTTGGTGTACTTTGTTTGTGAGACAAAGGTACCCTCCTTAGATTGCTTGATTTGCAACCCAAGGAAGAATTTGAGTTCACACATCATGGACATTTCATACTTCTCCGACATGAGCTGTCCAAACTTCTTGCTAAAATGGGGGTTAGTTGAACCAAAGATAATATCATCAACATATATTTGGCACACAAATAGTTCACAATTAACCCTTTTTGTGAACAGCGTTGAGTCTATCTTTCCAATCTCAAAGCCTTTTTCAAGAAGAAAGCTAGTTAAGCATTTGTACCAAGCTCTAGGAGCTTGTTTAAGACCATAAAGAGCTTTGTGCAACTTGTAAACATGATTAGGCTTTTTGGGATTCACAAATCCGGGAGGTTGTTTCACAAATACTTCCTCCTCAATTTCACCATTTAGGAAAGCACTTTTGATGTCCATTTGATAGAGAGTAATATCATGATGATTGGCATAAGCAAGAAGAATGCGAATGGACTCAAGTCTAGCAACGGGGGCATAGGTCTCACCATAGTCCATACCTTCGACTTGTGTGTAACCTTAAGCTACGAGACGAGCCTTGTTGCGGATGACTTGTCCATCTTCATCTTGCTTGTTCCGAAACACCCATTTGGTTCCAATGATGTTTTGATCATCGTTGGGCTTCTCTACCAAAGTCCATACCTTGTTCCTCTCGAAGTTGTGTAGTTCTTCGTGCATAGCGTTCACCCAATCCGGGTCTTTAAGTGCTTCTTCTACCTTCATAGGTTCAATACTAGAGATAAATGAGTAATGCTCACAAAAGTTAGCTAAGCGAGTTTTAGAGCGAGTAATTCTCCCGGAGTTGATGTCGTTCATCATTTGTTCCACGGGATGATTCTTCTTGACTCTTGCTCGGACTCGGGATAGCTTTTGTTGATGTTGTGGCTCAGCTTCCTCATCATCTTCATCTTCCTCTTCTTCTTCTTCTTCATTGTTGTTGGTGTTGTCTTGAGGTGGTGGAGAAGGAGGTTGTGGTGGATCTTCTTGTTGCATTTCCTCATCTTGGTGAGTTCCACTTGTGGAGGCCTCCATGTTGCCTTGAGGTTCATCTCGCCGTGAGGTAGGTGGCTCCACATATGTAGATGAGGTACTCTCCTTCACCTCCATGGGACGAATCTTTCCAATAGATAAATCTTGGATTGCTTCCGATGGGTCCTTGTCTCCTACATCAATAGGCATTTGCTCTACTTGCGAGCCGTTAGATTCATCAAACTTCACATCTACCGTCTCTTCAACCTTTCGGGTGAAATTATTGTAGACACGGTAGGTGTGGGAGTTTGATCCATAACCAAGAAGAAAGCCTTCATGAGATTTAAGAGCAAATTTAGACCGACGATGCTTATCAAGGATATAGCATTTTGAACCAAAGACACGAAAGTATCCCACTTGGGGTTTGTTACCGGTGAGAAGCTCGTATGATGTCTTGCCGAGAAGCTTATGAAGATAAAGCCTGTTGATAGCATGACAAGCTGTCTCGACCGCTTCTCCCCAAAAATGTTTCGGTGTCTTGTATTCATCAAGCATCGTTCTTGCCATCTCAATGAGCGTTCGGTTCTTCCTCTCAACAACTCCATTTTGTTGAGGAGTGTACGTAGCCGAGAACTCATGTAGAATTCCTTCCTCATCGAGAAAAGAGTCTACATTGGCGTTCTTGAACTCCGTTCCATTGTCACTCCGAACTTTCTTGATCTTCACCTCAAATTGATTTTGGGCCTTTTTGGCAAAGGTCTTGAAGATCCTCTGAACCTGCGATTTATCATCAAGGAAAAATACCCACGTAAATTTGGAATAATCATCAACTATAACTAGACCAAAGGAGTTACCACCAAGGCTTTTGTAAGCATTGGGACCGAAGAGATCCATATGAAGAAGCTCAAGCGGTCTCCTTGTGGTCATGATGTTTTTCACGGGATGACTTCCACCAACTTGTTTTCCTGCTTGACAAGCACTACAAAGTCTATCTTTGTCAAAGAAAACATCTTTAACACCAAGAATATGATCACCTTTGATCAGCTTGTCTAAATTACGCATACCAACATGTCCTAGCCTTCTATGCCATAACCAACCTTTAGAGGATTTAGCAATGAAACAAGCTCTAGGTTGGGCTTTCTTAGTGAAATCAACAATATATAGATCACCTCTACGTATACCAGTAAAAGCCATGTTTTGATTATCACGACGAAAGACTTGGCAATCTACTTTGGTGAATAGCACATTGAATCCAAAGTCAGCTAATCTAGACACGGAAAGTAAATTGTATCCAAGAGATTCTACAAGCATGACATTTTGAATAGAGCTATCATGAGATATGGCCACCTTACCAAGGCCAAGTACCTTACCCTTGGAGTTGTCTCCAAAAGTCACATACTTGCGTGGGCCATCGTTTTTTGCAAGCTCTCGAAACATGTCTTTATCTCCGGTCATGTGATCGGTGCATCCACTGTCAAGAATCCACTCTTTTCCGCCGGATATGTAGTCTCTCATATTTGCCATAAGATTGAGACTCTTCATGACCTTGTCTAGCTCGGTGTCCGAATCGGAGTAATCATCATCATGCTCATGCTCATCATCATATTGACCCATAGATTGTTCATCATCAACACCTAGGTCAATTTGATAGGTACTTGCATTAGTTTGGTCAATGGAACAATAATCTTCGGAATGTAATGCAAGAGCATTTCTAATGATAATATTGATAAGACCGGGATCACCCTTCTTTTTCATAAGATCACGAAGCTCAAAGAAGCATTTATCAAAGTTGGGATCATTGGGGTGCAACTTATCAAATTCAATAGTCTTGTGTAGAATTTCATCAAGACTTCTCAACGAGTAGTCCGGATAAAGTTCTTCCAAGAATTTCCACATAGCATAGGCACACTCAAAGTTTGTAACAAGATTAAGCAAGTCATCAGGTAACCCTCTAATGATAAGATTCACAGTTCTAAGGTTACGAAGCAAATCAAGCTCTTCATCCATAGTAGGGTGCAAGGGATCAAATGGAGGCACATAGGGGGTCTCAACATATTTGCACAAATTGTACATTTTAAAGATACTAAGCATTTCAGACCTCCAAGAGTTATAGAACCTTCCATTAAGAACAGGCACTCTATGGCTAACACTCCCATCCGTAGACACGTCCATCTTCCTCCAATGGTGTGTAAACCAAAGCAATGGAGACCAAAGCTCTGATACCAATTGTAGGATCGAAGAAGTATGTCTAGAGGGGGGGTGATTAGACTACTTGACAATATAAAAAATCTGCCTTTTGATCATGCAATGTTTTTGGCAGTTTCACAATTAAGATCAATTCAAGTAACACACTACACATGCAATTCTAGAGTATGGGCAGCGGAAAGTAAATTGCATATATAGTAAAGAGAGGTGGAGAAGATCAAACGCAGTTTGGTGACACGGAGATTTTTGTCGTGGTTCCGATAGGTGGTGCTATCGTACATCCACGTTTATGGAGACTTCAACCCACGGAGGGTAACGGTTGCGCGAGTCCACGGAGGGCTCCACCCACGAAGGGTCCACGAAGAAGCAACCTTGTCTATTCCATCATGGCCTACGCCCACGGAGGACTAGCCTTACTCGGGGTAGATCTTCACGAAGTAGGCGATCTCCTTGCCCTTACAAACTTCTTGGTTCAACTCCACATCTCAAAGACGGAGGCTCCCAAGCGACACCTAACCAATCTAGGAGGCACCACCCTCCAAAAGGTAATAGATGGTGTTGATGATGATGAACTCCTTGCTCTTGTGCTTCAAATGATAATCTCCCCAACACTCAACTCTCCTCACTGATATGGCTGTGGTGGAAGAAAGGTTTGAGTGGAAAGCAACTTGGGAAGGCTAGAAATCAAGTTTCATATGGTAGGAATGGAATGGCTTGATCTCAACACAAGGGTAGGTGGTTCACTTCTCAGAAAGTGTATGGTAGGAGTGGTAGACTTTCTGATGGCTCTCTTCACGAATGAAGAGGGGGTGGAGGGGTATATATAGCCTCCACACAAAATCCAACCGTTACACACATATTTGACCAATCTCGGTGAGACCGAAGTGAAAACTCGGTCAGACCGAAAATTCAAATATAGTGAACGTTGGGATTTTCGGTGGGACCGAAAATACCATCTCGGTGGGACCGAAAGTGCAAAAGATATGAACGTTGGAGTTTTCGGTGGGACCGAGAAAGAAAACTCGGTTGGACCGATTTGAGAAAAGACAGGAACATGCCAGAATCGGTGAGACCGAAAATGCAATATCGGTGAGACCGATTTGAGCCAAGACAGAATCTTGCCCATTTCGGTGAGACCGAAAATACAAACTCGGTTATTCCGAAATGATGTCAAATGGTTACAGAAGGTTGGCAGTTCAGTTTCGGTGTGACCGATCTCAAACTCGGTATGACCGATTTTTCTAGGGTTTGGAATATGGCTGAAGTGGTTCATCTCGGTGGGACTGAGTTGGAAGAATTGGTTTGTCCGAGATTACTTATGAGTGTGTATAGAAGTGAAAGGTGCTGATAGTTGAGGAGATATATCACTAAGCACTTGAGCAACCAGATCATCAACACAACCTCATCCCCTTTTAATAGTATTGGCTTTTCCTATGGACTCAATGTGATCTTTGATCACTAAACCAGAAATGGAGTCTTGAGCTTTTGCCAATGTTTGCCTTAGCATTTGAGGGGTCCACTTCTTCAATCATCTTGCCATACCAATGTGATTGGATTTCCTGAAACATACTTGATAAAAGCATTAGTCCAACCACAAAGTATGTTGTCATTAATTACCAAAACCACCCAGGGAGCAAATGTGCTTTCAGACGGAAAGTGGCCGACGGCGAGGTTTGGCGGAGGTCGGAGATCTGTTTCTCGTGGGCTAGGTGCTAGGGTGCGTCTCCGAACGATCTGGTGGGTGGAGCGGGCTCCTGGGAGCATGCTAAGCTCAGGGGTGTTCTCGGACGCGTCGTGCGTGAGCTCTAGCCATGGCGACCTCATGGCCGACAGCGAGAAGCTCGCGACCATGGTGGGAGAGGCAGCTAGGGCACGAAAACGAAGGGGATGAGAAAGGAGGGAGGAGCAGGAGCTCACAGGGATGCGGCAGGGTAGCTCAATGGGTTCGAGGACGACCTCTAGCGCGCGATCGATGGAGACGGCCGGCGAGCAGATGCGGTAGTGGCAAGCTCGTAGGCGACAGAGTAGGCCATCCAATGTTGCATGGCTCGGGGAAGACGACGTAGGGGACGGAGGCAGAACTCAGGGACAAGTCGAGGGAGCTCAGGAAGCATGGTGGTTATGGGTTTGACGGTGGCTCCCTGTGGTGCGCTCAGGGAAGAGAGGGAGAGGGAGCCAGAGGAGGGGATGAGCATGGGAAGAGTGAGAGAGAGGTTGGGGGCTACGTGGCATCCTCAGGGCGATGAGGGGACATGCAGAGAGGCAGGAGGTGGCTGGTGCTTGCCGGCGTGCCGCGGCCACGTGCTCCCATCCCTTTGGTAAGAGGTAGGGGACGACTGGCGTCTCGGTGGTGGGCTGGGCCGGCCAGCTACAGTGTCGGGACGCAGCAGGTAAACTATCTCTCTCTCTCTCTCTCTCTCTCTCCATCTTACTTTTATGTTTTGTTTTCTTTTGTTTAATATTCTGCCACTGTTTAAAACCCAAAATAATTTCAAAACAGTGACCACAATCCATCGAATATTTTTATGTTGCTGGGGACTTTTCCGATAGCACATAAAAAATTTCAATGTTATTTGAACATATATTCTAGCTATATGAATATAGATTCAAATTCAAATAGCATAATGATTAAAATTCAAAGTCCCAAAATATTCCATAAAAATGTTCATCATTTTTGGTTGGTCTCAAAACCTTTGCCAAAATATAAGGAACATTATTTAAGGCCATTTTGGAAACGTTGAATGCATTTTCAGGGTTCTTGCCCTTTATTTAAAATTTTGAGGCTTGATTATTCCTCGGTTCGATTTCATTTGAATTATAACAGGATGCATGATGCTCACTGATGCAACTAATGACAAGCAATTCTAGGGCTGTGACAACTCACCCCCACTAAACAAGAATCTCGACCCGAGAGTCAAGACGTGAGGCAAGAAGACAGAGGGGACACGAAGCTAACACAATCTTCACGATCCAACTACCCTTCTCAAAGATGTTGGTTCATTGAATCATCTTATCTTGACGTCTTTGCTTCTGAGAACTTCGTTCAACACGATGATGGAAGAAAGGAACTCTATAGGAATTAATCTTCTCAAAGATTGGGAAACTCCAGATCAACTCATGGAGTGAAATGTAAGAACACCTCTTGAGTTGAGACACAAAAGACACATCAGGGGAATGGAAGGAATAGACGATGAAGATTTTAAATCGGTAGGCAACAATTCCATTCTTAAGTAAGATGGTGAACTATGTCACCAGACAGGGCACCTTAGAGAAGGTGACTCGTAGGATTATTCCCTTAAGTGGCAACAAGAATTACTTTTGATACATAGATCATTGGAGCTCTTCATACCAGCCTAAGCCAAATCAGAAACGATAGTTTGAAGGAGTATGGAAGAATGGCATACTCAGACTATAATGGATGATGTGGACTACCTTGTAGAAGACAGCACAATGAGTGATTTTTCTTATCACCGGAAATGGATGGGACCCATGGTAGGACCACTTTTGAATATGATCCCGAACAGCAATTACTGAGAAGGGCAGCCCATGGGAAATTGGCACAATGGCAGTGCAAGCTGGGAACAAAATGCAAATTCTGGGAATGTTCCAACCATCATATCTGCCTGAGATTCAGATCTGATTGGTTACAGGATATTTCAGACAACATGTCCGGAAAAGAAAGTTTGCAACACAGATCGATGAGATGACGTTGCGAGATTCTCGGGAAGTGAACTGCGGCAACAAGCTCCAAAACATGAGCGTGTTCTGCTACATACATGTGAACATGCTGTCCTAGACAAGCATGAGCATGTAGTAGTCTTGTAATAAAACACTATCGAGTTCAGGTGTGGAACCATCATCAAAATAATGAAGTCTTGTGCATGTCCGTCTGGGCCCTTTGGGAATAGCATTTGAACTTCTTATCCTTGAACAAATCAATCCGTGGCTTTGTGTGCTAGGGATACATACAAAATGAAGATGACCAGTCTATCAGACCATAGAATACTTCGCACATGCATGACTGACTTGGGATGATTCCAGAGGAAGCAAAACAAGCTTTCTCAAATTCACGGCGGCAACTTACATCACTTACATGTGAATTAGGGGAAGTCACTTCTCTCATCCAAACATATACCTCATGAACGGGACACGAAGGCAACGCTTACAAAGTTTCCAACACTAGCTTAATGTCCAACAAAATCATGGAGAAGATAAGGATGTTGTCGATGGGCTCAACAACAATTCATCCAGGTTTCCATATAAATGGAATTCCATGACAACGTGAACAAAGTGATAGCATTGGTGTGACCCAAAGATGTAACGGTGTATGCTCGAGGGATAAACCACGAGTAAGACAACATTGCAAGCATCATTGGTTCTGATTTGATTTGACGATAGCCCACACTCAAATCAAAGTTTGGATAAGACGATACGTCCAGCAACTGAACACAAAGATCAATTGAGGAAAATACCATCTTTCTTCAACACACACACAAAAGACATCCCTTCAAAATGAACTATGTTAGATCAAGCTTTTATCTTCCTACTCTCTAAGTTGTTGTTTAGCTTAACCAACTAGCTCAGGATATCCAACATAGATTCTTGGAGAAGGGATGGTTTATAAGTAAACCAACTTGATCACGAGCTCAACATAATGGCCAGGGAACAACCTGGTAATACTTCTGAGAAGATATTATGAAAATCACGAACCACCGATATGTTATGAAGCTTGAGAACAATCTTGCTTTTCAGGGCAAGACGATATGATCAAAAGAGCGAGAGATTGACACAATCCTAACTCATTGACCGAAGAGTGCGCCAGACAAATGGACTAGGTAACACGATCAATCTTAGAATGATTGTTCAATAACTAGCACGCTAGGAATGAAATTATTGTCCATTAACTATCAAGCAACGGGGTTGATAGGAGTATTGACTTCACACATCACAATCCACTTATCGGTATTCCGGTAACAATACCACGGAGACCGAGGAATAAACGATGATGGCGAGAAGTATCACTGTATCAAGATTTCATAGGAGGTGGTGCAATTCCCGTGACATTCTTGACATAAAGATGGTAATACTCCAAGGTAGGACAGATTAGAAGCTAGATTGGCATTCTTCATGTGCGGAGTACAACTACTTTGACCCAATCCTGGATATGGATAAGGTACTAGAGTTTGTTTCTCCAAGTCATTCCGTAATAGAATGGCTTGCCTGACCATAGGAGTAATAGGCATCAATGAACTCGAATGCACAACTACTCCTGACTATCAACTGATAGACGGGGGTCATAATACAACTAAAGAGGGACAACTCAAAGGAACATATAACTTTCTGAGTTGTGGATGCATAAATTAGCATGTCGAACTAGTTCAACATATTTCTTCCGGATAACTCATGCAGAAAGGTTGAATTGGCAGAGTCACAATGTGGAATGGAGAACTCATCACAAGCACTCTTGTTGTGACCTTCTAGTTCGGGAGAACTTCTGCCAAGGATGGTTCATGGTATCTGGAAGAATGATATACCACAGACCTCGAAAACTATCACAAAGGTTACTAACATCCTACAGGTACGAGCAAACACTATCAACACGAGGTGAGTAGAGTGGATCTTGGGTTCAATAACCCAGGAACGAAATACCTACCATCTAAATGGCATCACGAGACGCTTTCGAGAAGGGTGGCCAAAATCATCACACTGGGAACACAACACAAGGTTGGTTTACTGGGTGACTATCTATGATGCCCTAGTTTCTTGGTAGCTTCAACAAATATGCCGAGACAACAGAGTACCTCAACACACCGATTAGTGTGCTTAGTCTGCCCCAAAAGGATATTGGGAATGGAAAGGAAGGATTTGCAAATGCCTCAGAGTATTTAGAGACCTTGGTTAACTCGGACAGCATAACGACTGTAATTGCTCAGAAGACTTTGAGATTCGTGCAAAAGGTAGCATAACCCCTCAACATCATAATGTCAAGGTTCTCAGACAAACTATTTAATAAACCGAAGTGCTTGAAACTGACTGAGAGTTGAATCCACCATTAATGTGATCCTGATAAATTGATGAGAAGCCTAGTTCTTAATCCCCGTAGAAGAAGAGGGTGACTCAGATCAGAAGGACATAAGGTAAAGAAGTAAAAAGAGCCTTACGTTCCCTTCCACAATCAATTCCCCTATATAACTAATGAATTTCTAGACTCCACTTAGACTAGTTTGGCTTTGTAATCCTATAGGTAGTCAGGCTCTGATACCAAAACTGTCGGGACCCCGATCCTAAGTCACACCGATCTAGCATGTAACATATCATATCACTTTGCGACCTCACGCATGGTATCCCCATGGGTGCCACCTTACCTGGCCCGGGACCATTTGCACATTTTGGCTCATGTATATGATAGTGTCGCTAGCATCCATATGACAGAGAACCCGGGCCGACATGATTAGTTATAAACCAAAAGTGGCGCTAAATTACAGGGACAGGCATACATGACCCAACAATGCATGTGTCGGCCAACAGCGGGTGTTGCCGGGCTATAGCAAGCTAACAGAACTCCGGTATACACCACGTGACATTTCCCCATAGGGGACAGACACAGGAGCAAGGAAGGACACATGCTGGTCAATCCATGTGTTCCGGAGTAGTAACAAGCTACCAAGGCTCAGTGGAAGCACTAGGAGGCATTTCCCCATAAGATAGGCTACCAAGGGTAAACAACTAGGTGTCGGATCCCACACATACCAAGCATTTCAATAACATACACACAATATGCTCGATATGTGCAAATACAACATGGCATCACAACAAAACTCTATGAATCAAAGTATTTATTCATTTGGCTCCGAAGAGCCAGATATTACAAACACGGGTCTCATGACCCAACATACAGAGCATACAAGCAACGAAAGCATAACATGTCTGGGTACAGACAACTACTAATGAAAAAGGCTGTGAAGCCTAACTACCTACAAGACCCTCTCAAGTGTACAAGATCGTAGCTGAGTAACAAGCTAAATGTCGAAGTCCACGCGGAACCACTAGTGAGACTGAAGTCTCTCTACAAAACATAAATTAAGCAAACATGAGTACAAATGTACTCAGCAAGACTTACATCAGAACTAGCTACATATGCATCATTATCAACAAAGGGGGTTGTGGGGTTTAACTGCAGCAAGCCAGCTTTGACTCGGTGGCTATCCTATACTATGAATACAAGTAACTCTTTTGAGGTGGCGCACACGAGTCCACATATTCACCATGTCAATACACCACTACGGATCCGCTCCCGTCTCCCTACCAGAAGGCCATCCATAGCACTCACGCTTATCTTGCGCATTTTAGAGTATCCACTTTCACTTGTCTATGAACTGTATAGGCAACCCAAAAGTCCTTTACCGTGGACGCGGCTATTCGAATATATCATTTGTAACCCTGCAGGGGTGTACTTCTTCACACATGTTTCCACCACTTAGCGTCTGCACACGACATGTGCTCGGCAGACTTCAAGCGAAAGCCGGCGTGGGTATAGACCACGACCTGACTAACCACACAAGTCCCTAGTCCAGGTTTATCTCCTATTCAGGTTCCATCTGAAGGGAGTCCAGACGAGGTTTCCACTTACGGCCCCGACCGATGTGTGCAGGGTTCCCGAGGCACCAAACGGGAGTCCCGGTACACCGCGCCATGTGCCTACCGCATCACAGCCCACCCCTCGGGTCAGCGCTGTGCACGGCCTCCAGCATACTACAAACACGAGAAACTACTTGCAACTCCTGGACAGAGGACAAGGGGGGTTAATAAGTCAAGCGGGGTCATATTTCAGGGCCCAATGTGTGGTAGTAGTTGTTCATGGATCACAAACACAAAACTCAGTTCCTGAGGACGGCTTCAATGAGACAACCCACCATGTACTCCTGCATGGCCTCTCACCGCTACCTTTACCAAATCGTGTTCACACACTTAGCTCTCAACAGTAAGACATGTTCACCACATTATGATTCATCCCCGATGAATCAGACCTGACTCAACTCTAAGCAGTAGCAGGCATGAAAAACAAGCATGAATGAGTAGGCACATCAGGGCTCAAACAACTCCTACTCATGCTAGTGGGTTTCATCTATTTACTATGGCAATGACATGTCATGAAGAGGAAAGCGGTTCAACTACCGCAGCATGTAACAGTTGAATCGCGGTTGTCCTAATGCAGTAAAAGAGAGCAGGAGCGAGAGAGTGGGATTGTATCGGAATGAACAAGGGGGTTCTGCTTGCCTGGCACTTCTGAAGATAGTACTAGATCTTCATCAGTGTCAACGATCACAACGCCGGAACAACGTCCACTGAGAGGGAACAACACCAGCAAACAGAGAAATAACACAATCAATGCAATGCAACAATAAGATGCATGATCATGACATGGCAATATGTTGTTGATTGAGCTAATGCAACTAATAAAAATATTAAATGAAGTTGGTTTGAACCAAAGGTTCAAATTCAAACTTCATGTGAAGCATTTCAAATGCCATTAATTCAAATTGTCATATACAGTAGCTTTGGGTTTCTCAAACATGCATGAAAATGCCATAAACAGATTCTTTGGATTTTTCTGATAATTTTTCATATATAAGTTATTTCATTTGGAGTTACATATTATTTTCTATGATTTTTAGAAGTTTAGGACATTTTCTAAAATAAATAAATCATTTCTGATTTATGTAAAATCCCAGAAAATGTTTACTGCATCAGCTTGACCTCATACTGACGTCAGCCGGTCAACGGGCCTGTCTAGGTCAAACCTGACGTGTGGGGTCCACATGTCAGTGACACAGGGACTAAACCCGGTCAAACCCTATGCCAACTGGGGTTTGACCTAGTGCGGGGTCCGATGTCACTGTCTATAATGGGTGTTTAGTGGGCACGGTGTTAGCGCTAATGATGGCCACGTCGGCAGTCGCCGGAGTTAAGCCGGCGGCGACCACGGCTCACAGCGGCGACACTCGGAATCGAGCTGTAGGCCACGGTTTCGAGCGCGGTTTGGTCGTACGGGTAGCTGGCGGAGTTCCGCATCAAACGGTGGCGACGGGTGGTGCTGGGGTGGACGGAAAGTGGCCGGCGGCGAGGTTTGGCGGCGGCCGGAGATCGGTTTCTCGTGGGCTAGGTGCTAGGGTGCGTCTCCGGACGATCTGGTGGGTAGAGCGGGCTCCTGGGAGCACGCTGAGCTCAGGGGTGTTCTTGGACGCGTCGTACGTGAGCTCTAGCCATGGCGACCTCATGGCCGGCGGCGAGAAGCTCGCGGCCATGGTGGGAGAGGTAGCTAGGGCACGGAAACGGAGGGGTTGAGCAAGGAGGGAGGAGCAGGAGCTCACAGGGATGCGGCAGGGTAGCTCAATGGGCTCGGGGACTACTTCTAGCACACGATCGACGGAGACGACCGGCGAGCTGATGCGGCAGTGGCGAGCTCGAAGGCGACGGAGTAGGCCATCCGGCGTTGCGTGGCTCGGGGAAGACGACGTAGGGGACGGAGGCAGAGCTCAGGGACAAGTCAAGGGAGCTCGGGAAGCATGGTGGTTATGGGTTCGATGGCGGCGCCCTATGGTGCGCTCGGGGAAGAGGGGGGAGGGAGCCAAAGGAGGGGATGAGCATGAGGAGTGTGAGAGAGAGGTTGGGGGCTGCGTGGCATCCTCAGGGCGATGAGGGGACATGCAGAGAGGCAGGAGGTGGCAGGCGCGTGCCGGCGTGCCGCGGCCATGCGCTCCCATCCCTCTGGCAAGAGGTAGGGGACGACTGGCGTCTCGGTGGTGGGCTGGGCTGGCCAGCTACACTGTTGGGCCGCAACAGGTAAACTATCTCTCTCTCTCTCCGTCTTACTTTTGTGTTTTCTTTTCTTTTGTTAAATATTCTGTCACTGTTTAAAACCCAAAACAATTTCAAAACAGTGACCAAAATCCATTGAATATTTTTATGTTGCTGGATGGACTTTTCCGATAGCACATAAAACATTTCAAAGTTAGTTGAACATATATTCTAGCTATATGAATATAGATTCAAATTCAAATAGCATAATGATTTAAATTCAGAGTCCCAAAATATTCCATAAAAATGTTGATACGTCTCAAACGTATCTACTTTTCCAAACACTTTTGATATTGTTTTGACCTCATTCTTGCATGATTTGAACTAAACTAACCCGGACTGACGCTGTTTTCAGTAGAGCTGCCTGTATGGTTTTATTGTGTGCAGGAAAACAGATTTTTAGGTATCTCAGAAAATTCCACGAAAAATCACAGAAAATCCATGCACCCGAAGGAACCCGGAGCCAGAAGAAGGGCCAGAGGGGGGGCAGGGGGGCCCCAGGCGCCCTGGTGGCGCGGCCCACCCCCTGGCCGCGCCGGGGGGTCGCCTGGGTGGGCCCCACCTCCCATGGTGCCCTACTTCGACCCATATTTTAGCTCAAGACGGAAAAATTCCAGATCAGAAGTTCTTTTCGCAGTTTTCGTCGCGGAGCCGCCGCCGCCCTCTGTTCTTCTTCGGGAGGGCTAATCTGGAGGCTGAATTGGCCTCCGGAGAGGGGCGATCGTCGCCATCGTCATCATCATCACCACTCCATCATCCCTCCATGACTTCTCCTTCCATGTGTGAGTAATCCCCTGCTGTAGGCGAAGGGGATGGTAGGGATTGGATGAGTTAGATCATGTAATAGTTTGTGATCGTTGGGGGCATGTTGCCTATCATCTACTATGGTGTTTATCATCTTTGCTTCAACTTGTTATTCTTAATGCTTGTCACTTAGGGCCCGAGTGCCATGCTTTCAGATCTGAACCATATGTGTTTGCATGAATATATTTGTGTTCTTGATCCTATCTATGAGTTGTTTGCACCTATTATGGTTCGGAACCGGCGATCCCAAAAGTGACAGCTTGGGACACCAAAGGGGATGGTCCGTAGTTTGAGGATTACATGTATCCATTGAGTTTATTGCTTTGTTCCGGTGCTCTTTGACAGGAGCACCTTAATCTCCATAAGTTCCTTTTGGCCCCATTCGTAGCGGGATGGTAGGACAAAATATGTTGTGCAAGTTCTTATTGCAAGCACGTACAACTACCTACGGGATACATGCCTAATGTTTGATATTTTCCTAGATGATCATTACTTTTCCGTGTGCCGTGCCCCAAGTTGGAATCATGATATATCTCATCCATGCAGCGCCCAACCATCCATCTCCCTAGCCTACAGTGTTTTAAATCCTGCTGGTTACTAGTTGCTACTTTTGCCATTTACTCTTGCTATTTACTTTTGCTGTTTACTTTTACTATCACCATCATCACTATCATATCACTGTTACCACTTATCTTTTGTTGCAAGTAAGTATATTTCAGGTGCGGTTGAATTGACAACTCAACTGTCAAAGCTTATAAATACTCTTTGGCTCCCCGTGTGTCGAATCAATAAATTGGGTTATTCTTACCCGCGAAGACTATCTCGATCCCTTACGGTTGAGGGTTATCAAGTACCGTTTTCTGGCACCATTGCCGGGGAGCATAGCAATATTTACAGGTCTACTTGAAGTATCCTACCTGCTGCACTTCATTCGCTATGGGTAAGAAAGGAGACCCCAAGGTTCCGATCTTACTATCCACTACAAGAAGAGGTACTGTTCTGAGCACTAGTGCTACACTTGATTCACCCTCTGTTATGAGTAAGTTTGCCTCACCGCCACCATATGATGCTCCTACTGAATATGTTACTATGTCCGATACTCTTGATGATGCTTCTACTACTATTGATGATATTAGTTCACTTGGTTATGCTCTTGAGAAACAGATCGTTGCTGCTGCAAAAAAGTCTGGAATTGAAATTCCTGTTACTCGCTACCCTATTGGTGAAACTTATGATTATTCTGATTTAAGTAAACTCAAGGAGATAATCCTTGATGATGATTACTATATGCTTGATGAAGATTTATGCAGGGAACTGACAGAGTTTTCTGGCTCTGACCCTGAAGTTATTAAGAAGCTGTTTGAAAAACACTCTTTGAAGAACAAAATTGTTCCTGATCCTGAATTTGCTACATCTCCTATATGCATTGATGATCCTGATTATAATTTCTCTGTTGATCTTTCACTTATAACTATGGTTGAAGCTGACCCCTTTTATGGCAGAGAAAATGATGATGCTATTGCACACCTGACTAAACTCGGTGAGTTGGGTGGCTTGTTTACCACGGATGAGAAGATACGATACTTTTATGTGACCAAGATTCTTCCTTTCTCCTTGAAGGAAGGTGCTAAAGCATGGTATGATTCACTCCCATGCGGTTCCATTAAGAGTCCTCAAGACTTAGCTCACTCTTTTGTTGATAAGTACTTTCCTGCTCACATGCAACATGCTGCTTTACAAAGAATTTATAACTTTAGACAGTTGCAGGATGAGTCCCCCCCTAAAGCTTGGGGGAGGTACTGCGGTCTGATTCGGGCTAGACCAGGACATGAAGTCCCTAAGAACGATTTAATCGATATATTCTATGCTGGTCTAACTGATGAATCCAGGTCCTATTTGGACAGTTGTGCTGGTTGTGTTTTCAGGAAAAGAACGCCGAAGGATGCAGAAGATTTGATGGGCAGGATTGCCAAAAACCATGAAGATTGGTCCGTCCCTGAACCACCTCCACCACCAAAGAAGAGGGGCATGTTTGTTCTAAGCCCCGAAGATATGCGAGAAGCAAAGAAGTCTATTAAAGAGAAAGGTATTAAAGCTGAAGACGTGAAGAATCTACCCCCTATTGAGAAGCTGTGTGAGCCTACCACTCACCCTCCTATGGTAGAGGTACACTCTCTTTTAGATTTCAACGCAAGTGACATCCCTCATGGTAAGCCTCCTGATCAATGTTTAGATGAGTTTGATAATTTTATTATGAAACAAAATCATTTTAATGAGAGGATACAAAGTCAGTTGCATGATAATTCCCTTGCTATCAAAAGTTTGCTTGATGTTCTAGGTAGAACAGTTAATGATGTTCAATGTCTTGTGAAGCATTTTCATATGGTTCAAACTCAGCTTGAACAAATTTCTAATGTGCAAAAAGATTTGCTTGCTAACAATGCCAAACAAGATGATTTGCAGGCCTTCGGGATTAAGACCCGAGGAGGAACTAGCACTCAAGATCCTCTCTATCCAGAGGGGCATCCGAGGAGAATCGAGCAAGATTCTCAAATGCAGGAAGAAGAAATTGTTGGCTCTCCAAAGAAGAAGAAGAAACATAAGGAGGCTGACAATTCCAATGATCCTATTACAGATGAAGAGCCAGCTGTTGATCCCAACAGTGTATCTATCTCCGATGCTGAGACTGAAGACGGTGCTGAACCTGAAGATAAGGATAATGAGAAGAATGATCCGCCTGAAGTTCGAGAAGAAGAAGCACCTGACAAACGTAAGAGGTACACTAAAGAAGACTTCATCGCAAGAAAACATGGGAAGGAAAGAGAACCATGGGTACAGAAACCCATGCCCTTTCCAGGTAAGTCCATCAAATCTAAAGAAGAAGAGCATTACAATAAGTTCTGTGAGTGGATTAAGCCTCTTTTTCTTCAAATCCCTTTGACTGATGCTATTAAGTTACCTCCTTATTCAAAATATATGAAAGATATTGTCACTAATAAAAGAAAAGTTCCTAATGAAGCAATACCTACTATGCTTGCTAACTACTCTTTCAGTGGCAAGATTCCTGAGAAGCTCGGTGATCCAGGTATACCCACCATTCCTTGCTCCATAAAGAATAATTATGTCAAAACTGCTTTATGTGATCTTGGAGCAGGAGTGAGTGTTATGCCCCTCTCTCTTTACGAGAGGCTTTGTTTAGAGAAACTAATTCCTACAGATATCTCTCTTCAGATGGCTGACAAGTCAACCGCTGTTCTGATAGGTATTTGTGAGGATGTTCCAGTAGAAGTTGCTAATTGTTTGATTCTTACTGATTTTGTTGTGCTTGACATGCCCGAGGATGGGAGCATGTCCATTAATCTTGGTAGACCTTTTCTTAACACCGCATGTGCTATTATTGATTGCAATAAAGGGAAGGTTACCTTCAATGTGAATGATAAAGAACACACGGTTTATTTCCCAAAGAAGACCGACAGGAGACATGGCCTCAACTCTATAGAAAATATCGAGACCGTGAAGATTGGAGAATGGGACCGTCCACTACATGTGCATCACAAATATAAAACCATCATGGTGGGGACAATGTCCATCAAAGTAAAGGTTCGGTGATTACTTCGTAAGAGGTGAGACTTTTTGCTCTATATATCGCCTGTTTGTTGGTAAGACTTGATCAACCTTACTAGCAAACGTGTTTTATATAGATAAAAAGTTGAACTTGTTATGTTTTCATTTATTTTTAGTTTTTGTTCTACTTGCTGTACCAAGTATTTATATTTTGAAGCTTCACAATACTACTCACTGCTTTAAGTTTTCAGAAAGTTATGCAGCTTTTTGAACTTCGAAAAAAAAATCAACAGTGAAGTTTTCAGAAAAATTCCAGAAAAATTAAAATAAAAATTTCCACGACGGGAGTGAACCAGAGGGACCCACCAGTGGCCCAGGCGGCCAGCTGGCGTGGCCTGCCCCCTGGCCACGCCCACAAGGCCCCCCTCCAGGTAAGTCTTCTTCCTCCCTCTCTCTTTCTCTCCAAAAACGCGAGTTCTGCACTTGTTCTTGCGTTCTTGCTGCTCTTGGAGGCGATTCTTCGATCTCTCTCTACAGCCCATCAATTGAGCTGAGATTTTGAACAAATACTCCCTGGTATGTGACTCCTCCACCCCTCCAATTAGATTTCTGATTGGTGGCTTCATTTGTGAGTATTTAGTAGTTCTTGGTGCTGTATAGATGAGCTTGCATGCATTTGTAGAAAGTTATTTTCCAAGTTTTGATGCAAGTTTATGCCTTGGGCAAGTGAGTTGAGTAGTTTGCCTTAACCCACCTTGTTTTAATCCTTGTTTTTGTAATTTGTCAAAAATTTCAGAAATGAGTTTGTTAGGAAGGGCAAAAGGGTGGCTTGAGAAGAGGAGGCCCACGCACTCCGATCGGGTTACTAGAGCCGCAGCTTCACCATCGACTGCTAGGGTGAGCTATAATGAAGATCATGTGCCCCTGGAGTTGTTGGAAGACACAAGTCCAGCACGTGCGATGACATTTCCATGTGATGAATTCCTTGATGCTGCGGGAATCAAGGATGAGTTTTATAATCTTTGTGCTAATGCAGGTCTGACACGGCTCATCACGTGCCGTGTTACTCAGTATAAAAAACTCACCTCCAGTTTCATTAACAGTTTTAGATATAATCCTGATTCAGGTGCTATTGAGTTTAAAATTTACAATGATCTCATCACCATGACTTTGGGAAAGTTTTGTGAAATAATAGGTGTGCCAAACGTTGGGAGGACGGCTAGGATGACCACTCAGGCCTCCGAGCTGAAAACCGTCTTCAACTCTCTCTGCAGCATGGGTACGAGGGATATTCATCAGTCAAAGATCTCCAGCATCTTATTTCCTCACCTCAGGTATTTTGCATATTATGTTGCTAGAGGGGTGTTAGCTCGTGACAACACGAGCAACACTTCTGCGCCGGATATTGCTATCCTGGCGGCAGCCCTCTCAGGGAGGTCTGATTATAATTTGGGTGCCTTAATTGCTCGACGCCTTGCTATGAACGGTAACAAGGGAGACTTATATGGTGGCGTTTATGCCACACTTATCTTAGAACATCTTGGAGGCACCCCACACCCTGATGATAATTCTTTTACTTATTTAAGCTTTGATCTTGCTGCTATGAAAAGGCATAAGTTTGTTACCATGACTTCTGAGCTTGATAATCTTGTTTATATCTTGCGTTTCGGAACTATCGTGGAACGCGAGATCCGTCTACCTGCACCTCTTTTGTTTGATTTTTCTCGCAGGAACGGATGGTCCTTTGATGTTATCCAGTTCGATGAGTTCATGGCCCAGCATCGGTTTCATAACCCCATGGAGGGGGTTGTGCCCGACGAGGAGGAGCACGGTGAGTTACCACCTTTTCAGGAAGAAACCGCCACCGAGTTTGGTGAAGGGTCTTCCTCTTCTTGGCGCACGGACCCTTCCTCGTGGGAGACTCCGAGGAGTTCGGTGTACGCGCCATCATCCTTCTACGACCCTTGGACTCACTACCATACCCCCGGAGCAGGAGGCTCCTGGGGGCAGTAGCTGCTACCAACTTAGGCCAAAAGCCTAAGCTTGGGGGAGTACGTGCCCCTCTCATCTTTCCATTGTATTATCCGTTTTATTCGCTTTGATCTTTTCGAAGTTTTTGCCCGTTCTTCTTTATTTCTCTCTTTGCAAGAACAACAAAAAGATTTCCTCTTTCTTTTTGCTTTCGTTTAACCTTTGAAATAATCCAAAAAGATTTCCTTTTTCTCTTTAGTTTGCTTTGTTTTCAGAGTTCAGCTCGAGTCCGTGATGGCATTTAATTATATTTCCTACGTTCGATCGTGCAAGTGACGAGGCAGTAATGACGATCGACTGAAGGGAAGCAACAAGGAAGACCGGTATGAACTCTTCTTGTTTCTACTTTTGTACATATGCATGTACTTATGATCTAGAGACCAGCTTGTAGCGACGTAGTGCTATGTTTACAATGCTCTTCTAGTGGTTCATGCTTTCCTTGTGGCTAGTCTCGAATAGCTAGAGTATATAATGTGTTATTGAAATGATTTACATGCATTGCACTGTCCATAGTCTGGTATACTAAGGTGGTATTTCCCTTTAGAGAATTTTTGGATTGACTTGGCACATGTTTACACATGTTTAAGACTAAAAAGTCTGCTATGCCTTGATGATCTTTGAGTTTCAGAATAGTTATATCACTTTCATGCCCGATTCAATGTTGCTTTGTCGCTCTGCATGATTATGGCCGTTATTGCTCTCTAGTTGGTCGCTTCCCAGTCTTTTGCTAACCTCCACCTGTACTAAGCGGACTGACTGCTTGTGCATCCAAAATCCTTTAAACCAGTTATGCCATATGAGTCCACCATACCTTCCTATACATGGTATTTACCTGCCATTCCTAACGAAGACTTTCGTGTACCATCTCGAAATTAATCAAAATCATTTCTCTTTTTGTGCCTCTGTTTTAGCTCATGAGGAAGTAGTAGTTAATTCATGATCTTTTTGAGTTGAACAAGTTTCACCCCGGGATTGCATGTCTAATGTGCAAACCCATAATACGAGAAGGAACTGGCATAGAGTGCGCCCGGCTCATAAAAGATAATACAACAAACAAACCCTCCTTCACGCTTTGTTCATGAGAAATCAGAAAACTTTGGCAGTAATAAACAAAGGAGATTAAGAGGATGTGATCGTCCTCATGCGGGAGCCGTTCCTCGAAACTTGTCCAGCTCAAGAAGTGATTGAGTTATCTGCTAGCATTCGTTGACGAAATATGCACCTCTCAAAAACATTTTTACCTCTGTTTTTAAAACCAAGAGCTCTGGTACATGTTTAGTTTTTGTTTCCGACCATGGGTTTTCAACCTTGCCAACAAAAGCCACGGTTCGAGAGTCTCCACCTTCTTTCTTCAAAGCACCAACTAGGAGAGCATAATTGTCATTCTGAGTGTAATGTGCATTGTCCCAAAGTATTACATTGTCTTCTGCATGCTTGTGATATTATTTATTCTGAAATTCTTAGTTCTAGTCTCCTTTAAAACTCTGGAGGAGTTTCTGCATTTATGTTTTGCTTCACTCATGGAGGCTAGCGAAATACCACCCTAATATGCTCAAGCTATGTGCAATGTAATCTTGTCTTCATTTTCAGTAATATATTATTTAATTTTTGGTATTTGTGATTGGTCACTTGAAAGAAGGATTGCTCCGTGCATTGTCCTCATAGTACTGTTTCAATACTTGCTAGACTCTTTTTGTAGTACATGCTTATATACAACTAATGAAGCAAAAGAGTTTGTCAAAGTTTTCTTTGTCGCGTCCAGTTCGTTGAACTGAATTGCTTGAGGACAAGCAATATGCTAAGCTTGGGGGAGTTGATACGTCTCAAACGTATCTACTTCTCCAAACACTTTTGATATTGTTTTGACCTCATTCTTGCATGATTTGAACTAAACTAACCCGGACTGACGCTGTTTTCAGCAGAGCTGCCTGTATGGTTTTATTGTGTGCAGGAAAACGGATTTTTAGGTATCTCAGAAAATTCCACGAAAAATCACGGAAAATCCACGCACCCGAAGGAACCCGGAGCCAGAAGAGGGGCCAGAGGGGGGCCAGTGGGGCCCCAGGTGCCCTGGTGGCGCGGCCCACCCCCTGGCCGCGCCGGGGGGTCGCCTGGTTGGGCCCCACCACCCTGGTGCCCTACTTCGACTTGTATTTTAGCTCGTGACGGAAAAATTCCAGATCAGAAGTTCTTTTAGCAGTTCTCGTCGCGGAGCCGCCGCCGCCCTCTGTTCTTCTTCGGGAGGGCTAATCTGGAGGCTGAATTGGCCTCCGGAGAGGGGAGATCGTCGCCATATTCATCATCATCACCACTCCATCATCCCTCCATGACTTCTCCTTCCATGTGTGAGTAATCCCCTGCTGTAGGCGAAGGGGATGGTAGGGATTGGATGAGTTAGATCATGTAATAGTTTGTCAGATCGTTGGGGGCATGTTGCCTATCATCTACTATGGTGTTTATCATCTTTGCTTCAACTTGTTATTCTTAATGCTTGTCACTTAGGGCCCGAGTGCCATGATTTCAGATCTGAACCATATGTGTTTGCATGAATATATTTGTGTTCTTGATCCTATCTATGAGTTGTTTGCACCTATTACGGTTCGGAACCGGCGATCCCAAAAGTGACAGCTTGGAACACCAAAGGGGATGGTCCGTAGTTTGAGGATTACATGTATCCATTGAGTTTATTGCTTTGTTCCGGTGCTCTTTGACAGGAGCACCTTAATCTCCATAAGTTCCTTTTGGCCCCGTTCGTAGCGGGATGGTAGGACAAAAGATGTTGTGCAAGTTCTTATTGCAAGCACGTACAACTACCTACGGGATACATGCCTAATGTTTGATATTTGCCTAGATGATCATTACTTTTCCGTGTGCCGTGCCCCAAGTTGGAATCATGATATATCTCATCCATGCAGCGCCCAACCATCCATCTCCCTAGCCTACAGTGTTTTAAATTCTGCTGGTTACTAGTTGCTACTTTTGCCATTTACTCTTGCTATTTACTTTTGCTGTTTACTTTTACTATCACCATCATCACTATCATATCACTGTTACCACTTATCTTTTGTTGCAAGTAAGTATATTTCAGGTGCGGTTGAATTGACAACTCAACTGTCAAAGCTTATAAATACTCTTTGGCTCCCCGTGTGTCGAATCAATAAATTGGGTTATTCTTACCCGCGAAGACTATCTCGATCCCTTACGGTTGAGGGTTATCAAATGTTCATCATTTTTGGTTGGTCTCAAAACCTTTGCCAAAATATAAGGAACATTATTAAGGCCATTTTGGAAACGTTGAATGTATTTTCAGGGTTCTTGCCCTTTATTTAAAATTTGAGGCTTGATTATTCCTCGGTTCGATTTCATTTGAATTATAACATGATGCATGATGCTCACTGATGCAACTAATTACAAGCAATTCTAGGGCTGTGACATATGTAATCAAATTCATTCATAAGGATAAGAGTAGCTAACTTTTTGGCTCTAGGATTCTTTATTTCGAGAAGCTCAAAAAACAATCTTTGCAAAGTAGGATGAGTGCGGATAAATTTACTTTCAAGTTTGAGAACTAGTGCTGAAATAACATCCGCATAAGATCTAGTAGTTTTAAGTATAGGAGCATCATCAAGGCTCAGATTTCCAACACAATTGAAAAATTCTTGGATACGTTCTTTTCCCATAACGTTCCCTTGCCCCAAGATAAAAATTTTAGCATCCAGATTGCCTGTACGTCCAATTTTAGGACTAAGGCCATCATCTGTTGGTGCCATACCGAAAACACTCATGATTGCAAGCAAAGAATAGATCTGACGAGAGAACAACGGATGGAAAAGAAAGGCAAATAAAATGGCAAATTTTGGTGAAGTGGGGAGATTAAAATGAGAGGCAAATGGCAAATAATGTAAATTGCGAGGAGATGAGATTTGTGATTAGGAACCTGGTTATGTTGAAGATCCTCCCCGGCAACGGCGCCAGAAATTCCTTTTGATGTCACTTAAAGCTACGTCGGTTTTTCCCCAAAGAGGAAGGCATGATGCAGCACATCGGCGGTAGGTGTTTCCCTCAGATGTGAAACCAAGGTTATCGAACCAGTAGGAGAACCAAGCAACATAACGTAAACAACACCTGCACACAAATAACAACACCTCGCAACCCGACGTGTTAAAGGGTTTGTCACTCCCTTTTGGGTAAGGAATGTGAGAGAGATATAAATATTGGTAGATTGGTTGATAAATAAGATAAATTGCAGCAAGGTATTTTTGGTTTTTTGGTTTAGTAGATCTGAAAATAAAAGCAAAGGCAAATATATGAGGAAGAAGACTCGGGGGCCGTAGGTTTCACTAGTGGCTTCTCTCGAGAAAAATAGCAAACGGTGGGTAAACAATTACTGTTGGGCAATTGATAGAACTTCAAATAATCATGACGATATCCAGGCAATGATCATTAAATATGCATCACATCCAAGATTAGTAGACTGACTCCTGCCTGCATCTACTACTATTACTCCACACATCGACCGCTATCCAGCATGCATCTAGTGTATTAAGTTCATGGAAAAACGGAGTAATGCATTAAGAATGATGACATGATGTATACAAGATCCATTTATCTATGGCGTTATATATGGATCTCGTTGTTTTATCCTTAGTGGCAACGATACATACGTGTTGGTTCCCCTTCTGTCACTGGGATCAAGCACCGTAAGATCGAACAAAACCCAATATCGGAGAAGAAATACGAGGCTATAAGCGATCATGCATATAAGAGATCAAAGAAACTCAAATAACTTTCATGGATATAAGAAGATAGATCTGATCATAAACTCAAAGTTCATCGGGTCCCAACAAACACACCGCAAAAAGAGTCACATCATATGGATCTCCAAGAGACCATTGTATTGAGAATCAAAAGAGAGAGAGAAAGCCATCTAGCTACTAACTACGGACCCGTAGGTCTACAAAGAACTACTCACGCATCATCGGAGAGGCACCAATGGAAGTGGTGAACCCTCCGTGATGGTGTCTAGATTGGATCTGGTGTTTCTGGACTCTGCGGCGGCTGGATGAATATTTTGTCGACTCCCCTAGGGTTTCTGAAATATTGTGGTATTTATAGACCAAAGAGGCGGTGCGAGAGGCCACCGAGGTGGGCACAACCCACCTGGGCGCGCCAGGGGGCTGTTTGTGCGTGAGTTATCACGTATACAATGCTTATATTACCAAACTATTTACACAAATGTTATCAGGGTATGTTTTTAAACAACCCCATCGCCAAAGTTATCAGGACTGAGGCACATAAATTATCAGGTCTGCGATGTGTAAGTTACCATGCTATTCACATAAAAGTTATCGGGGGATATTTCATCAACCCCCCTCCATCGCCAAAGTTATCAGGACAGTGGCACATAGGTTATCAGGTCTGCCATGTGTGAGTTACCATGCTATTCGCATAAAAGTTACCAAGGGATATTTCATCAACCACCCCTGCACTCCCCCCCACCGGTGGCAAAGTTACCAGGACCGGGGTACATAAGTTATCAGGTTTGCTATGAGTGAGTTACCGTGCTATTAACACTAAAGTTGTCGTGAGTACATTTTATCACCCCTTGCCAAAGTTATCAGCACCGAGGCACATAGGTTATCAGGTTTGCGATGTATGAGTTACCATGTTATTCACGCAAAAGTTACTTGGGGATATTTCATCAACCCCTCCCACCATGCGAGAAAGTTATTAAAGACCGAGGTACATAAGTTATCAGGTCTGCAATGTGTGAGTTACCATGCTATTCACATAAAATTTATCAGGGGGATATTTCATAAACCACCCCTCCCCCACCCCCACACCCCGCACACGCCAAAGTAATCAGAACAGTGGTACATAAGTTATTAGGTCTGTGATGTGTAAGTTACCATGCTATGCACAAAAAAGTTACCGGGAGTATATTTCATCAACCCCCCGCCCCCTCTGAGGTAGTGGAGGGAGCGGCCCTGCGCCTTCTTGATCCTAGGCGGCAACTCCTCGACGGCGAGACGGTGGCGGCGCGACGATGACGGTGGCGCGTGCATGCGACCGTACTGGCTGCATGGCGGGAACGTCGGCTCCTCCTTGACCCGGCGTCCAATCTAGACATCGCGGTGGTGCGGGGGCGAGGCCAGCTCTTCATGTGGCTCCTCCTTCATGTGACATCCGATCTGGACGTCACAGTTCTGCCGGGGCAAGGCCGGCTTCTCCTTCATAGGACGGAGCGGGGATGCCGGCTCGTGCTTCACGCGGAGGCGCGACAGGGACAACAGCTCCTCCTTCACGCTCGCTGGCGATGGGCCCATGTAATGGAGCGACCGCTTCGTCATTATCTTGATCTGACAGATGAAATATTTGTTCGTCAGACCGGCCTCCTTGAGGAGTCGGGAATGCTGTTGCGGTGGCTGTTCAGCGGCGCTTGGTCCTCCTCGTCACTAAAGGAGATGACGATCTCCTTCTTGGCGGAGGAGCTGGCCGCCGTGCACACCAACAGGCCGAGAGAGCATGGGCGAGGGCATTCAGACTATCTAACGACCTACCTAGCCATTCGGAAGGAGATTCACGACAATCGGGGCGTTCAGACTTGTTGCAATATCGAGCTGGTTTGAACGATAGATTTGTCGGGATATGTTTTTAACAACTTTTTTTCTCGGGTCAAAAAAGTTAACATGGGGTTTGTGGGTAAACTTATCGTGTCTGTGGTGCGTATATTACCATGATGTTCTGCATTATTTTTCCTTTGGTGAAAATAGTTGTTGACACAAAAAGTTGATTGAAAAAAAATAGTGAGAATTCGCACGCGAGAGCAAAAATTGATGAACATGCATATAAACATGAGGTATAGGACTAAAGTTGCACAAAAAACGAGCCCAAAAAACTGAAAAAAGTATGTACTAATGCAATAGTCAAGGTGGGTCAAAAAGGTAACCTCCCTATGTCTAACATGAAGAATGGCGTGGTGGGAAGCTTTCTCGCATAAAAAAAGAAGCAAAATAAAAACATTTTTCTCACGTCACATTCAATGTGGTAAAAAACTACCTAACTATGATATGATAAAGGAAAGATCTGGACCGTATTGACAACATCTAGTGTTAGTTGAGTTGGCTAGCTTGATGCACCGTATTTCAAGAGGTCTTGGCTTTGATCCTCCTTCCCTGGCATTTATTTTTCAAGAGGTCTTGGCTTCGATCGTGCGGATATATCGCTAGTTTCTGATCGACTGGAAAATAGCTTTTTCCTTATTATATTCCCTTATTAATAAAATATAAGATGTTTTGTAGGCTAGTTTAGCCAAAAAATATATATATTAATACAGAGGTAGAATTTGATTATGTTAGTTGTAAAATATTTATTAAATACAAGTAGAATGATTTGTTAGAATACTCTATGTGCTTCGCTTATATCTTTTGAGCTAGGCAGTTGCTCTAGTGCTTCACTTATATATTTTAGAGCACGGTGGTGGTTATATTTTTTAAGAAATAGATATACCCTAATGCTTCACTTATATTATTTTGAGAGTTTGATAAATAGTAATAGAAATATGCACAAGTTAAGAAATGGGTCCTAATATGATAGGTATTTAAGAGGGATATACTAAAAACTTTCATGTGGATCATCGAATATGGTAAGTTTGATTCCATGCAATAGGTTTGCGATATAAAGATGGTAATATGTGAGAGGTACTAGTGAAGATTGTGGTTAATCATAATATTGGTATTAAGGTTTGTGATTCCCGAAGCATGCGCGTATAGTCTCTCGTATGCTAAGAAGTTGGAGCAAGATTTATTATTGGGTGTATTCCTTTGCGTGAAGGTTGGGAGCGCGCGATGGTTAACTCCTACCAACCTCCTCCCTAGGAGCATGCATAGTAGTACTTTGCTTTGATGACTAATATTTTTTTCTAATAAGTATGTGAGTTCTTTATGACTATTGTGAGTTCATGGATTATACACATTCTCACAATTTGTTCATTTGCTAGCCTCTTTGGTACCATGCATTACCCTTTCTCACCTTGAGATGTGGTGCAAACTTCGTCAGTGCATCCAAACCCCCTGATATGATATGCTCTATCACACATAAACCTTCTTATATCTTCCTTAAAATAGCCATCATACCTACGTATTATGACATTTCTGTAGTCATTTCGAGATATATTACCATGCAACTTCCACTGTTCCGTTATTATGGCACACATCATCATTGTCATATTGTTTTGCATGATCATATAACTGACATAGTATTTGTGGCTCATGCATAGTTCATCATTTTTATACATGTTACGTTTGATCATTGCACATCCTGGTACACCGCCAGAGACATTCATATAGAGTCATATTTTTTTTATAGACCGAGTTATAATTTTGAGTTGTAAGTAAATAGTAGTGTGGTGATCATCATTTTCCTTATTAGAGCATGTCCCAAGTGAGGAAAAAAAGGGGACACAAAAAGAGAATGAACATTGCTACTATCTTTTTCCACACTTGTGCTTCAAAGTAGCATAATGTTTTTCATATAGAGAGTCTTTTGTGTAGTCGCTTTCATATAACTAGTGGGAATTTTTCATTATAGAATTTGACTTGTATATTCCAATGATGAGCTTCCTCAAATTGCCCGAGGTCTTCTAAAGCAAGCAAGTTGGATGCACACCCACTTAGTTTTTATTTTGAGTTTTTATACACTTATAACTCTTATTGCATCTGTTGCATGGCAATCCCTACTCCTTGCATTGATATCAATTGATGGGCATCTCCATAGCCTATTGATTAGCCTCATCAATATGAGACTTTTTCCGTTTTTGTCTTCTCCATATCATTTATACCATCATACTCTATTCCATCCATATGCTATGTCCATGGCTTGCACTCATGTATTGTGTGAGGGTTGAAAAAGCTGAAGCGCGTTAAAAAGATGAGCCAATTGCTTGGCTAACACTGAGGTAGTGCATGATTTATACTTTGTGTTAAGAAGATTGAGCATGACAAGGCTATATGATTTTGTAGAATAATGTTCTTTAGCATTGATATTTTAAAAGACATGAGTGTTTGTTAGTATGCCTGAGTATTGATATATTTATGCCAAATTATGGACTATTGCTTTGAATCATTCAAATCTAAATATTCATACCATACAATAATGATTACATGATGAAATATGATAGGTAACATGCCACATCAAAAATTTTGTTTTTATCATTTACCTACTCGAGGACGAGCAGGAATTAAGCTTGGGAATGTTTCATACGTCTCCAACGTATCTATAATTTTTTATTGTTCCATGCTATTATATTATTAATCTTACATGTTTATTATGCAATCATATATCAATTTTTGGGGCTAACCTATTAACCTAGTGTCCAGTGACAGTTGTTGTTTTTTACTTGTTTTTTAGCTTTTCAGAAAACCAGTACGAAAGGGAGTTCAAATGATATGAAACTTTTTGACAATTTTTCCTGAACTTGAAGGGACACTAGAAGCTTCGGTAGAATACTCCCCTTATATCAGAGAGCCACCAAAAATACTTTTCCGCCATCGCAAGTTTCTGTTCTCACAAGGAATCAACCACGGAAGGCTTTTACAAGAAAAAATCACTGATTTGCAAAAACAAAGTTTACAATTTTTTTAAAACTTCACAAAATAAAGCGAACAATGAAATAATAAGAAAGAATAAGAAAAGAAAAGATAGGAGAAAACCAGGAAACCCATGCTGGGAAAAGAACGAGAAAACCCGCCCAGAAATACCGGCAGAATGTTCCCCCAAAAAAGGTGACAAAAAGACCTACATGGGCTGGCCCATTTTGATATTCCTTTTGATATGTAGTGATGTGGGATGTCAGTAGCGCATATAAGGGCATGTATAATGGTTGATAAGATAGTATTATCTTAAATCTTGCATGTAATTTAGAGATGACAAAAAAACATGTCTACAAAGGATCAACTCTTAGCCTTATCTTCAATAACTAGTTATTTCTTAAAATTTGGTGAGACATATTGTGCTAAGAGATCATCTCTTGCCTTCTCTTAATTAAGAGAAGACAAGCCTTCTCTTATGATTTCTCTCTCCTCCGGACGAGACTTGCCTGCTCCCCTCGTGTGTGCCCATCCGTGCTTCCGTGTACGTGGCTTGATTTGATTGGAACAAAATTAGGCCCGGCCCCTCCCCCTTAAAATCAGGGGGGCGATGATTAGATTAGAAAGGAAAAAAGGGAAAATGACAGCCGTAGGATGAAGTGGGAGCACGGATGTGAGTATGGGGAGGAAGCAGGCAAGTTTTGTCCCTCTCCTACACATCATTATTTATCTTACGTGGCAGTGCTAACATAGAACCATTGTACGTGGCTAAGGCGGTAATAGGATTTGGGCTGCGCGCCACTGCCTCCGCGGCTTCTGATCTCGACGGCTCGCTGCTGCCTGCTCGTCGGAGGCTGTCGCAGCCTGCCTCGCCGCTCCTCCCCGCCCGGCGCCCATCGCCACCTCCCCCCAACCAGCTGAGATTTCTGATAGGGGTCAATTTTCACCCCTCTACGTCAGCCGTTGCTCCGTTAATCAGGGGAGGAAATGGCTCGCACCGCCACTCCGCTCTCGGCGCTGCTCCGCCGCCTCTCTTCCCACCCCTCCCACTCCCCCGCATTCCACGCCGCGCTGCTCAAGTCATCTTCCCTCTCCAGCCCCATCCCGGCCACCGCCCTCCTCACAGCGTATGCAAAAGCCGGCCTCCCAGGTGCCGCCTCCCGCCTGTTCGACGAAATGCCCGCGCGCGACGCCGTTGCCTGGAACGCGCTCCTCGCATGCCACGTCCGTCATGCGCGCTGCGCCGCGGTCGCTGAAGTCTTCCGCGGCATGGCGGCTGCCGGTTTCGCGCCAACGGCCGCCACCCTATGTACCATGCTCAAGGCATGTGCTTCCTCCCGCGCCGTCCGCCCCGGCCGCCAAGTCCACGCGCGGATAGTTCTTGCGTGCCACGGTGATGTCATTATGACGACAGCGCTTGTTGATCTCTACATGAGCTGCGGCTGTGTTGAGGAGGCAAAGAGGCTGTTTATCCACACGGACTGCCCCAAGGACGTGGCACTGTGCAACTCTGTTCTTTCAGGCTGCGTGGAGAATGGCCAATTCCGGGAGGCTTTCTTGATGCTTGGGGGTATTGAACTAAATGGAATCACACTGACATGCGCTCTCACAGCTTGCTCAGCCACAGCAAATCTTGCATATGGTCTTCAAGTGCATTGCAAGGTTCTCCGATGCGGGTTTGATTCTGAGACTGTCCTATGCAACGCACTCATTGACATGTATGCAAAGTGTGGGCGGACAACAGCTGCACGTGTGGTGTTTGATCGGATGACTTACAGAAACATTGTTTCCTGGTCCAGTATGATTGATGGTTATAGTCGCCATGGGCATGGCAAAGAGGCTTTGGATTTGTTTGAGAGGATGGAGAAAGCTGTACCCATGGTCTTGCCTAATGCCATTACATTTCTTGCTGTTCTCTCAGCTTGTGGACACTCTGGTCTTGTCGACGAAGGCCGATCCAAATTACATTTGATGAAAAGGAAGTATGCGATTGATCCAGGGCCAGAGCACTACGCATGTTTTATTGACATGTTAGGCCGGGCAGGACTGATGGATGAGGCATGGGATCTGTACTGTTGTTTACGTTCAAACATAAGTGAGCTCCATGGTGCTATCTGTGTATCTATGCTGAGTGCATGTATGGCTAACATGGATGTGGCTAGAGGAAACATGGTAGCTGAGCATATTCTGGAGGTTGATCCACAGAATCCTCGAAATCTTGTGTTAATCTCAAATTTTCAGGCTGCTGCTGGACAGTGGTCTATATCGGATGAGTCAAGGAAGGTTATAATGGACAAGGGTCTCAATAAAGAAGCAGCTAGTAGTCATGTCTCCATTGGCTAAAACTAATTTGCACGAATATGGAGGTACAGTTCATTGATTTACCTGCATACACCATAACAGTGCATCAACAATTACTTTTCTTTTAAAACAAACCAACAAATCAATGTTGCTAATGGGTTGGGGATGGGGCCTCTTTTTTATTTGAAAATTATTATGCCTCAAACTCAGCCTGAACCATTCAGTTTATCTTGGTTCTTAAGTGCTTGACTGGGTCCTACAACAGTTGCGATTATGTGATACGTGTACAGGGACTAAATCTGAACCAGCATAGTAGGTCACATGATGCTCGTCTGGAATTGTCAAATTTTGTTTTATCAAAACTCTATCCTGCACAAATTAGTTTAGGTTTTAAGCATGTGTAACTTGCATACTAAAATAGAGGTGACCAATTTCAACATCAGCTTAGCTTGATGGTTCCTCGAAACAAGTTCTGCTGAAACATGAATATAGGCTACTACAGTATTCTGAAATTAATGGTCAAGTTTAATCTAATTAGTGGTACTGAAGTACATGTCCTTTTCTGAATATAATGATCAAGTGTAATCAAATTTTGATCCTAAATTGCATTTATATTTGACAAAAGTCTCATGTACAATTGTCCCTGATCCTCCTAGCAATATCATTACTCCATTTATCTCTTTGTTGAGGATAAGCATGCAACAATACACATAACAGAGCAACACCACACGGGCTTTAAGTTTCAGGGCATGTTAGAGTTTTCAGAGATAGGGTGCATTTGAACTTGTTAAATCAGCATGCAGGTAGTGATCTTGGTTGAAATGATTCCTTAGAGCATCTTCAGCCACGTACCTCTAATTCGACCCCTCAAACGCCCGCGGACACGCCCGGTTTGTGACCAGACATGTCTGTTTTGAGCTCCTATTTGTTCATCCGCGCAGCAACAATACTTATTTTCTTCCTCATATGTCCGGTCACTTACGCGTGATTGGTGGAGATGAAGAGAGGGAAAAAAAAGATTGAATAAAGAAAAAGAAAAGGTAGTTCGGGGTGGGGCCGCGACCTACGTGGTGGATTGACCGGGCATGTCCGCGAGCCCTCGTATCCTCCCCATATCTGAGATGGATATGAGCGTCCGAGGACAGCCCGGGCATATAGGGAAGATATGAGGGGTTTGGTTGGGTCACTTTTTTCCTTCTCTCATGTTCGGTCACTGACCGGGCGCGTCCGCGGGCATATGAGAGATGGTTTGAGGCGTCCGGTTGTAGATGCTCTTATAGATGCTTTTGTAGTCTACATCTCAATATCATGACGAGTACACCTTGGTATTTAACCATGTTATGTATCACTCCCTAATTTGCATAACAAGATTAACTAATTTTATCCTTGTGCATGTTCATAAGAACAAGATATTACATGATCGTGGCTTACATGAGAATATGAGATGCAACCTGGCTATTCTTGACTTTAGCCTACTGCTATCACAGTTTAGGAATTACACGGTTATGTATTTCTTTGATCAGTCTATTGAACTGGAAGAAATTACACATGACGATTAAGATATCATCCTTGGCCTGTAGTTTACTTCTATGTGATGCCTTGAGAAGAGAAGATGAAAAATCTGAGAACAGATGCAATGCAATCCGAAATGAGGTATCGGTTCGAGAATGGTGGATTAAAAATGTGGTTGAGCGTGGAGATCAGAGAAAGGCTATCGCCTCCTTGTTCATGCTCATGTCTTGGGAGATTTGGAAAGAGCGTAATGGAAGGGTTTTTCGTAACACCGCCGCTACGCTGATGATGCTCGTCATGAAGATAAAAGAGGAGGCACATCTTTGGGCTATTGCCGGTGCCACCCACTTGAGTATTGTAATGCCGCGAGAGCAGATATTTGTCTCCCGCTTTGCGGTTATTTGTCTTAAACCTTCTCCCTTAATCAATGAAAATAGCAAATCTTTTGCCTTGTTTCAAAAAATAAATAAATCTGAGAACAGATGCAATGCAATCCGCTCTTTAAAGATCCTACGATGGATATGAAACTGGAGATTTCAGTAACCACGCAATCGTCAATGATGAAATCAACCATTTGTAGTTGCGGGTAAATGTTTGTCAGGGACATTTGGTTCTGTTGAGGCAATTACTCCCTCCGTCCCAAAATATAAGAACGTTTTTAACACTACACTAGTATACAAAAATATTCTTATATTATGAGACGGAGGGAGTACCAATTACCAATTATAGTATTGGAGAAAGATTATACGCACCAACACGAACTGCAAAACATATGCAAAAAGTATGGGCAGTGCTACGCGTGGGTTGGACGATAATCTAAAAAGATTCACCGCTTCGCAGGCTTGTGTTGCGCTCGATCCTCGAAAACAGGAGCCTTGTTGCAATCTCCGTTGAACCGTCTTCCCCCCTTTGAAACAAGACCCGTGTCACAACCCCGCAGACATTTCAGTCGCAACACCGTCGTGCAGACTTTGTCGTTGCAGGGCTCAGGCCGCCACGACCGGTGGCCGAAAGTCATGCACCGACGCGCCCCGGCGGTAGTGCTGGTTGATGTTTCATGGTCGCCCCCTTGCAGCAAAAAAGTGGTTCTGCAATAGCAGAGGAGGTGGTGGCCGAGCCTTGCAACATAGTGACCGGTGAGGGGCAGCGTTGTAGTGGTGTATGGCTCCATCATGCGGTGACCGGCTAGTAATGAAAGAAATTAAAGGGGGTTTTCTAGGGAAGAAGACTCTAATGGAGGAGAAATGTGTGGGCAGGCGCATTTGTTGGGAATAAGGTTGGGTGTGATAGCGGTGGGTGAGCCCCCACATGGACACGCATCGCACAACAGAGGCGGCGGACAAAACCCAGTTATTAGTCGGGTGAGGAGAAGCGTTTCCCAAAAGGTATATATACCACAACATGAATTAGCTAACATATGAATGCAGAATCATCCAACTTGAAATGTATGTAGATAAATTTGATATTCAGCTCTGAGTTAGAATTAAATAAGCGTTATATATATATATTTCAAGCTTACTAATGAAATCTTGTAGAGATAGCTTTGGACTTACATAATAGTCTATTTTTACACTCGGCTAGCTTAGTTCTATTTAGTTCAAAACTGAATTGCAGATAATGTGGCATTGTTCTTTACTGGAAACTTTGGAATTCAACGATTTAGAGCTAGTTGCAGAAGTTTGAATGTGAGTACCCCAAATTGTTATATGTTGTTATTTCCAGTATCAAGCAATGGGTAGAGCTATTACATATGTACTCCCTCCGTAAAGAAATATAAGAGCGTTTAGATCACTAATTTGTCCCGGTATTGAAAAAAAACAAAGCTAGATTAATTCACGTGTTGAACTTAGTTTCACATAAAAAACATTTTTAAGTGGATTGATCTGGGAAAATATCTCCCGATTTGCCTTTACCGACAGACAATTCATCCAATAACTTCATAAAAGAACCATTGGGGGCTACAGGCCTACAGTGTTACTGTGAAAAAACCAATTTACATTTTGGTGCGTGTGTATCCTCTAGTTCAAAACTCTGCATGTAGCATCCAGATAGACGATCCGCCTAAAGCAAAATAACCCAAGATTGCCGATTCCAACCTTAATCCGTTCAAGTTACCTATCACCACCGCCCATTTCTTTTGAGACCGTCTGATTCAGCAGAGACCGTAATCCACCAATGCCGCCTATCTGAGTCAGTAGCTCCGGAGGGAGGGACTTGCTGATGTGCTGGGCATTCGTGCCTCCTTTGTTTGACTTCCTTAGCCGTTTTATTACATTGCTCCACATCTTCGCGAACCGTTTGTATTCTTCCAGCATATCCAATACATCCCTGACGGGCCGGCCAGATCCCCCGAGCAATCCGAATGATCCGTGATTCCTTCATCAGCTTCGGGTTTTCGCTGTCAAGCTCTGCAATGATATTTGGACGTAAGCACAATTAACCACCAGGATAATAGTCTAGTAATATACTCATGGTTTGTCTCACCAAACAAACTTACCCGCGTCTGTCATGGAATCCATCATCGTCATATACCGCTTAGTCTTGGCCTCACCCTGCTTCTCATGTCCTCGTGGCATCAATTCAGAACTAAATCCAGGCAACATGGAGAAGATCTAAAAAGATAGAAACAATCCACATTTGAGATGTTGTTCGCCATATCAAACATCAATTCGAGCCCATGATTTACTAGTACAATATTTTATAAATTTCACCATATATCCAAGAAATCTGAAAGACTAAAGCAAGCTTACCTGGCCAATAGAGCCAATTTTACCAAGGTTCTGGAATTGCTCGTACATAAGTCTCAGAGTGAAGCTTCCTTCGGTCAGTCTCTTCATAAGGTCAGGCTGTTGATCAGCGGGTACGACTTGACGAGCCTTATTCAGCAAGCCCGGCAAGTCTCCCATACCTGCCAATTGCACAATGTAAGGAGGTCAGCTAAAGGGAATACACAGATAACACGCCACACCTAACATTTACACTGACCTAATAGGCGACCAACAAATGGTCTCACATCAAAATCTTCTAGCTCGTCTTTGTGTTCTCCAGTTCCAATAAATATCACTGGACTTTTCGTTGCTGCGACCCTGAAGAGAAAAAGAACGTTAGGTGTACTATTTTGAAATGTTGATGATGTTATGTATGCTACATTGCTCTCAGGTTCTGAAATGTTAATTTGTTATTCATAAACTAGGAAAGAGGAAATGGCACCAAGAGGGTAGTGTAAGAAAAGGGAAGTGAATACTAACGCGCTAAGTGCGTCACCTCCTTTCGCATGGCCGTCCATTTTTGTAACAATTACAGCACCAACCAGAACACTTTGCCTGAATGCTTGGGCCTGAGCAAATGCAGCCTGACCAATGCTACCGTCCATCACAAATATTACCAGGTCTGGTTTCTGCATGATACGTGACAATGCAGGTGAGATTTTCATTTGGTTCAGGTTATAAGTTATAACTGAAAGTAAGAGTCCTGAGTATATTACCGTTGCTTCTGAAACTTGGCGCATTTCTTCAAAGAGGGCTGCTTCTTGTTTGTGCCTTCCACTTGTATCTACAATTATGAGATCACGATTTTCTTTTCTAAACCTCTCCACACCCTCAACAGCAATTTTTACTGGATCTGATTCCTTGTAGCTGCAGTGACACAGCAATTAGGAAAAACAAGAGATAACAAATCATAATATTAGCAGCTGAAGTGGTAAGAGGTACTAGTGTACCTTCCATAGAAAGGAACCATGATCTTTGTCGCATTCTGTTTTAGCTGATCAAAAGCACCAGCCCTGAAGGTATCAGCACAGACCAGTGCCGGTTTAAATCCTACCTTCTGATGATAATGAGCATATTTCATACAAGTGGTAGTTTTCCCAGAACCTGCATGAATAAGATGATGCCTTGTGAACAGGATATTGTAATCAATGCAGCTAAAGTGCAGAAGACATATAACCGATCATCAGTGAGCCAGTCAACTATAAACAACATAAGCCCCACACCGAAGCCAAATAGTACTCCCTCCGTCCCATAATATAAGAGCATTTTTTACACTACTTAGTGTCAAAAACGCTCATTATGGGACAGAGGGAGTACATGATAAGAATGCAATCTACCACTTTAAACTAGCCCTTCAAATGTCTCGCTAATTATAAACTACCCATCCAAGATGAGAAAACTTGCAATAGTATATATTTCTTTTAGAACAAATTTTGCAACATATCAGGTATCCACCCCAAAGCAACATAAGAATGTTTGACCACTACAGCTCCAATTACATCGCTTCTTGTATCAACAAATAATCAGCTGGAGAGAATCATATGCCAGTAGCTCGACAAAGTAAATGTAACATTGAAGGTGACAAAGGCTTGACCTATGTTAATTTGTTTCCATTGTTTGCCCCCCTTCATATAAACAAGCCGGTAAACAGCTTAATCAGAACTAATCAAGTCACTATGAAAGATAACGTTGTTCTCATCGAACTTAACCGTGAAATAATGTCCTCCAAAGGAATAACAGATACTCCATCCGTCCGAAATACTTGTCATCAAAATGGACAAAAAATGATGTATCTAAAACTAAAATACATCTAGATACATCACCTTTTATTCATTTTGATGACAAGTATTTCCGGACGGAGGGAGTACCACATATGTTCATTTGGGCGGGTGCAATTGCTAAAACATGAGGTATATATACCACAAAACAGAATTTGGACAGAATAACGTAGCAGCAGGCAGGGCAGACTGACCTTGCAAACCAACAAACATAACCACGCAGGGCTTCCCTTTCTTGGGAGCGAAGGCGGGCTTCCCGGCGTCCAACATGTTGCACAGCACATCGAAGACGGTCTACAGCAATTACGACACACGCGGAAGGAAGGCGATTCAATCAAGATGGCCGCGCATGCAAAGCCTCTCTGTTGAGTATAAGGATTCTTAGGAAGTATAGGATAGACTAGGATTCTGTCCTACCTTGTCTTGTGTTGAATATATTAGCAATTCATCATATGGTTTAATCCGAAATATCATAAAATTAATAATGACAGAAGCAACTAAAGCGAGCATGCAAATATCTAGTACAATGGGGAAACAGATCCAATCTACGGCAAGTACTAGACATAGAAATTGTAGCGAGATCTGATACAGATGAGAGAGAGATGCATACGTTGCAGCAGCAGCTGTAGTAGCTGCTGTGTTGTCCCCGGTCTGGGCCATGTCGTCGTCGAGGAAGAGGTTGCCGATGTCGGGGAAGAAGTCGTCGTTGGGGAAGTGATCGCTGTCAGCAGTCGAGCGAGAGCTCTCCCCAAAAACCTGATCGCCCCTCTCCCGTACAGGATCGCAAGAGGCGGGGTTCCGGAGGCCTGCTGTCCCTTCTTCTGGTGCACGCCGAAAGGAGGGATGGAGAAGGCTTGAGTGGCGGCGCAATATTTTGGAACGGTGAGAACCATACGAAAACAACCTTCTCCCAAGGCTGGCTTGGTACGGGTTTATATAGTGTATATTGGGAGTCAAAGCAGCCGCCATAAACGCGTCCGTTTATGATTTAGAAACTGCCGTACTTAACACGTCCGTTTATGAAATAGAAACAGTAACAATAAACGCGTTTGTTAATGAGTCAGAAACGGTCGTAATAACCGCGTCTCTTAATGAAATAGAAACAGCCCCAATAAACGCGACCGTTACTAATTAATCAATGACTCATTAATTTTCCCAATTAACAAAATAATAATGTGTCAATGAGAATTTCTGAATTTATTTGGACTAGTAAATACTAGTAAATTCCAACAATCCCCCACAAAATCTCATAGACACATCTCCTCATTTTTAAGTTCCAAAGCATTGTTTATATACCGGTACTTAGTGGAGACTGTTAAGTTGAACTTCCACCTAGAATGTTATGTTACACTAATTCACAACTTGGATAGTGGACTATGCCTTGAACTACAAGTTTGTTGTGATACCAGTTTCACACAACGTCTAGACCGATACTAGGCTGCCGCAAGGCTTCCCCGCGGTTGGAGCTTATGCGTCATACTCCGAAGGCCTTTCATGAGTTTATTAGAGAACACCCAATTCTCACAGATTGCGACGTTCAACAATCAAGCTCATATAGGTGAGTTCCTCAAGAGATGCTCTGTAGGACACATCTCCGCTTATATAAGTAAACCACTTGGAACACATTAAGACAAATGTCAACCTACCATACAGATTAGGAGAATATTGCATCTTCACGGAGTGGGATAAAATATAAGAATACTCTCCTCTCAGCTGACCAACAGCTTGTCTCTTACTTCTAATTCACGGGATCTCCGATCACATAGAGTAGGTTACCACTATGGACAACTCATACCGTGGGTCTCAAACCCATCTCCCTCGATGCATTATCTATCACATTACGTGATAAACCCTTTGTGAAGGGATCTGCCAAGTTCATAGTCGTTTGGATATAATCCACTGTAATAACTCCGGAGTTTTTCAGTTTCCTGACAGATTTCAATCTCCTCTTCACATGCCTTGATGACTTCATATTATCCTTAGAACTGTTCACTTTGATGATCACAGTTTGATTATCACAGTTCATTAGGATCGCGGGTATTGGTTTTTCAACCACAGGCAAGTCCATTAAAAGCTCACGAAGCCACTCTGCTTCAACAGTGGCTGTATCTAATGCTGCGAGTTCTGCTTCCATAGTTGACCTCGTTAAGATGGTCTGCTTGCAAGACTTCCAAGAAACAGCGCCACCACCAAGTGTGAATAAATAACCACTAGTGGCCTTAATCTCATTAGCATCAGATATCCAATTAGAATCACTATAGCCTTCCAGAACCCTCGGGTTTCCGGTATAGTGAATTCCATAGCTCGATGTGCCTTTTAAATAGCGCATAACTCTCTCAAGCGCACGCCAATGATCATCTCCCGGATTGGAAACAAACCGGCTCAATTTGCTCACAGCAAAAGAGATGTCAGGCCTCGTGGCACTCGCCAAATACATAAGCGAGCCTATAATATGAGAATATCTCAGTTGATCTCTAGCAATCCGTCGATTCTTTCGAAGCAACACACTAGGATCATATGGAGTTAGAGAAGGCTTACAATTGCTATACCCGAAGCGACTCAAGACCTTTTCCATATAGTGAGATTGAAGCAGTGTAATCCCACCATTATCATCTCTCAGCAGCTTGATGTTCAAGATAACATCAGCCACTTCTAGATCCTTCATCTCAAAACAATGAGATAAGAAATCCTTAACTTCCTTAATTAAATCAAGATTGGTTCCAAATATCAGTATGTCGTCGACATATAGACAAAGAATAACTCCCTCGCCCCCACCATGGCGATAGTACACACATTTGTCAGCTTCGTTTACAACAAAGCCTTCAGAAGTCAAAGTCCTTTCAAACTTCTCGTGCCATTGCTTAGGAGCTTGCTTGAGGCCATATAATGACTTCAATAACTTACACACTTTTCCTTCCTGACCGGGCACTACGAAACCGTCTGGCTGCTCCATATAAATTTCCTCATCCAACTCTCCATTAAGGAAAGCTGTCTTAACGTCCATTTGATGAACGAGAAGACCATGCGAGGCAGCCAAAGACAGTAGCACTCGGATAGTGGTCAATCTAGCCACAGGTGAGTAAGTATCAAAGAAGTCTTCACCTTCTTTCTGAGTATAACCCTTGGCCACAAGCCTTGCCTTGTACTTTTCAATTGTACCATCAGGCCTAAGCTTTTTCTTGAACACCCACTTACACCCTACAGGTTTACACCCATAGGGACAATCGGTGATCTCCCAGGTTCCGTTAGCCAGGATGGAATCCATCTCGCAACGGACAGCCTCTTTCCAGTAGTCAGCATCAAGAGATGCATAGGCTTCTGAAATAGTCCTAGGTGTGTCATCCACGAGGTACACAATGAAATCATTACCAAAGGACTTTGCAATCCTCTGTCTCTTGCTCCTAACAGGAACTTTATTGTCATCCTCCAAGGGATTCTCAACGTGTTCTATTGGAATGGTGGGTTCAGGAATCTCAGTTATTTCCTGACTCGATAAAATAGGTATTTCCTGATTTGATGAGCTAGCCATATCCTTCATAGGAAATATGTTCTCAAAGAAAGTCGCATCATTCGACTCCATAATCGTACCGACATGCATGTCGGATACCTTAGATTTTACTACCAAAAATCTATAACCGATGCTATTAAAAGCATAGCCCAGAAGAACACAATCTACGGTTTTAGGTCCAAGCTTGCGCTTCTTGGGAATTGGTATATTGACTTTCGCCAAACAACCCCAAGTTCGTAAGTAAGAGAGTTTCAATCTTTTCCTTTCCCATTCCTCAAATGGAGTAATGGTTTTATTCTTTGTGGGAACTCGGTTTAGGACATGACATGCAGTCATTAGCGCCTCCCCCCACCATGCCTTGGAGAGACCCGAAGTGTCTAACATGGCGTTAACCAAATCAGACAGAGTTCGGTTCTTTCTTTTAGCCACCCCATTTGACTGAGGTGAATAGGGAGGCGTCCTCTCATGGATAATACCATGTTCCGCACAAAACGAATTGAATTCATTTGAAAAATACTCTCCACCACGATCAGACCTAAGCCGTTTAATTTTACGATCAAGTTGGTTCTCTGCTTCGGCCTTATAGTTTTTGAAGTAAGTTAAAGCCTCATCTTTTGTTTTCAGAAGATACACATAACAATATCTAGTGGAGTCATCAATGAGTGTCATAAAGTATTTCTTTCCACCCTTTGTCAACACGCCATTCATCTCACAAAGATCAGAATGTATAAGCTCCAGTGGTGCTAAATTTCTTACCTCCGCAGTCTTATGGGACTTGCGAGGTTGCTTAGCTTGAACACACACTTGACATTTGGAACCTTTCACAATAGTAAATTTCGGAATTAAACTCATATTTGCTAACCGCGTCATGCAACCAAAGTTGATATGACAAAGTCGTGAATGCCAAATATCAGATTCATTATCGTGGCAAACATGATTAATAACTTTAGTGCATAAGTCTGACAAAGATAGGCGGAACAAGCCTCCGCACTCATAGCCTTTACCAACAAATTGTCCATACTTGGAAATTACAACTTTATTGGACTCGAAAACCAACTTATAACCATCTCGACATAAACGCGAACCGCTGACGAGATTCTTATTGATGGAGGGCACATGATGCACGTTCTTCAGTCGCACGATCTTCCCCGAAGTAAACTTTAGATCGACCGTACCAACACCACGAACAGTGGCATGTGACCCGTTCCCCATCAGCACGGGGGAAGTCCCTGTGACCTGGTAAGAAGAGAACATGGAGGCATCAGCACAAACATGTACATTGGCACCTGTGTCAATCAACCAATCAGGAGAATGACAAATTGAAAGAATGGTAGGAATTATACCGTACCCAATATCCTTCATCTCGGTGTCAGCCATGACAACATTAGCGGTCTTGCCGCTATTCTCCAGCTGCTGCAGCTCATGCCGTTTGGGGCATCTCAGAGCCCAATGGCTCAGGTCGCCACAAACGTGGCATGATCCCTTCTTCTTCTTAAAGTTGGTAGAGGACGATGGCTTAAACTTGTTGTCAGGCTTGCCTTTACCCTCGTATTTCTTCTTGTTATATTTAGGCTTGTTGGGCTGGTAGTTTTTTCTCTGCACCATGTGCGCAGCAGAACCTACCTCAGCAACCCGAGCACGTGTATCCTTTGCTCTCGCCTTCTCTTCCACATCAAGAGATCCGATGAGGTCCAAAATGGAAAACTCCTGTCTCTTGTGTTTCAGAGAAGTAGCAAAGGTGCCCCACGAAGGTGGAAGCTTGGCAATGATGCCACCGGCCACAAATTTGTCCGGTAAATTACACTTAAAGTGCTCAAGTTCCTTAGCGAGTGACTGTATCTCATGAGCCTGTTGAACAACAGAACTCTCATCAGTCATCTTGTAGTCATAGAATTGCTCCATGCCGTACAACTCGCTACCAGCGTCCGAGACCCCAAACTTGGCCTCGAGCGCGGCCCACATGTCCTTGCCATTATCAAACGACATATAAGGATCCACAATGGAATCATCAATAATACTGAGGAGGGCTGTCTTAAACATAATATCAACCCTTTCAAAGGCTTCCCGCTGTGCAGGTTCAAGATCGCCCTCAGGCATGCCCTTGGTGGCCGCATAACAGTTCATGGATTGAAACCACAACACTGCTCTCGTGCGCCACCTCTTATAGTTCACACCCTTGAACCGATCGGGCTTTGTCGACGTAAGAAAAGCAGGTGTAGCAAATTGCCTATAATCAGGTTTTTGGATTGTTGAATATATTAGCAATTCATCATATGGTTTAATCCAAAATATCATAAAATTAATCATGACAGAAGCAACTAAAGCGAGCATGCAAATATCTAGTACAATGGGGAAACAGATCCAATCTACGGCAAGTACTAGACATAGAAATTGTAGCGAGATCTGATACAGATGAGAGAGAGATGCATACGTTGCAGCAGCTGTAGTAGCTGCTGTGTTGTCCCCGGTCTGGGCCATGTCGTCGTCGAGGAAGAGGTTGCCGATGTCGGGGAAGAAGTCGTCGTTGGGGAAGTGATCGCTGTCAGCGGTCGAGCGAGAGCTCTCCCCAAAAACCTGATCGCCCCTCTCCCGTACAGGATCGCAAGAGGCGGGGTTCCGGAGGCCTGCTGTCCCTTCTTCTGGTGCACGCCGGAAGGAGGGATGGAGAAGGCTTGAGTGGCGGCGCAATATTTTGGAACGGTGAGAAACCATACGAAAACAACCTTCTCCCAAGGCTGGCTTAGTACGGGTTTATATAGTGTATGTTGGGAGTCAAAGCAGCCGCCATAAACGCGTCCGTTTATGATTTAGAAACTGCCGTACTTAACACGTCCGTTTATGAAATAGAAACAGTAACAATAAACACGTTTGTTAATGAGTCAGAAACGGTCGTAATAACCGCGTCTCTTAATGAAATAGAAACAGCCCAAATAAACGCGACCGTTACTAATTAATCAATGACTCATTAATTTTCCCAATTAACAAAATAATAATGTGTCAATGAGAATTTCTGAATTTATTTGGACTAGTAAATACTAGTAAATTCCAACATCTTGTACTTTAATTTGGTCTTTGTACTTCTATATATATGCCCACGAGGCTCAAGCAATACAACAACTATTCCACCAAACCTCTCTCCCTTCTAACATGGTATCTATCGCAAGTCGATCCTAAGCCCTAGCCGCCACCGCTTCCGCACCCGCGCGCCGCTCCCGGGGCGGTCGGCCTCCATGACCGCCGCCGGGAGCTGCGCCGCCCGTACCTAGGGTTCGTTCGCTGGCCGTGTTGGCCGACTGCCCTAGAGAGTCTTTTTCCCGAGCCATTGCTCCGGTTTTTCGCTTTCTCGCCGGTCGTTTTGATCGGCGTTTTTCTTTTTGGTTTTCCGATCTAATTTTGATCGGTTTGCGTCGCCCGCCGCCGCCATCGACCCCATGCGCCTCTACTCCGACCCCGGCGCGACCAGCCGGCCTCACCTCCGCCCCGCGGCCACGTGCGCCGAGGCGGCCCATCCGGGCCAGCCGCCGTCCGCGCGTCGGTCCGCCCGTCGCCCTGCGCCGGCCGTTACCGCCCTGCTCCGACCGGAACACCTGCATCACCCCGACCCGGCAGCCTCACGCCATGCGATGGCCAATCATAGCCGTCGCTCGCGCGCCGGCCCGCCCATCGATCCACGTCTCCCGCCTCCGTCGCGTCTGCACGGCGGCCCGGCGGTCTACCTCGCCGGCCTCGTCCTCGGCTGCATCAGGCTCGTCGTCTGCCTCAACTAGGGCGCCGTTGCTCCGTTGGTCGCTCGGGCCTCGCTGCCCGGGCGCCGGCGCTGCTTTGGCAGCCCGGGTGCTGGCGCTGACGCCCCGTTCCGTCCGCCGTCGCCGGCCTCACCCAGGACTCCACCATCACTCCTCCACCGAGCGGCGTCCCCGACCTCGCGCGCGATCGGCTTGATCACCCGCTCGCCGCCGCGATCCACCTCATCTATGCCGCGCGATCGACCTGGCCCGTCGGTCACGCACGCCTCCGCAAGTCCTGTGAAGATCGTCCCGAGTACTGCGCGCCTCTCCGCCGATCGAGCGTCGGGCTGCCGCCGCGTCGCCCCGTCGGGCCGCAGCACCGCCGCCCCCGTGGTTCTCCTCGCGGATGCATCGACTCGTGCATCACCGATGCGTCGCCCCTTCGGGCCGTAGTGCCACGATACGTGGTCCTCGCTGCCGCACCGAGGCCATCCCCGCGGTTGCACCGACTCGCGAACCGCCGTTGCGTCGCCCCTTCGGGGCGCAACGTCGCGGCCCGCGGTCCCCGCCGCTGCCCCGAGGTCTTCCCGCCGTCGCCCCGACCCACCGGCCGCCTCTGCGTCGCCCCTTCGGGCCGTAGCGCCGCGGCCCGCGGGCCACTCCGCCGTCACCACGCGTCGACTTCACGTGGTATGCGTCGCGCTATCTCTCCTGGCGCGGGAACGTCACCGTCCGCGTCGGTCTTCGTCATGCTGTCAGGGTTATTCGCCTACTTCGAGCACCGCCGTCGCACTCCTAACCTAGCCGCCGCCACCGCCATCAGGCCGTCGCCGCCGCTCTTCTTTGGCTGCCGCCGCCGCTACCTTCGTAGCCGCCGCCGTCGCCCGTCCACCCCCTTCGTCTTCGTCCAAGCACCAGCCCGTCGCCAGCGTCGCCGTCATCTACCCCGACCACTTCGTCTACTCCGACCACCGTTGGTGACATCGTCCCCGCGCCGATGGACGCCGCAATCTTCGTCGAGTTCTTCCTTGTTGGCCCCTCCGACTTCTCTGACATGGCGTACAGCTCGTGCAGGTCCCTCGTCTACGCATGCCCGGTGCTGGCAACACCGATGCGTGCCTTCATCCACGACGTGTCAACTTCGTCTTCGTCCGTCTACGCATGCCCGGTGCTGGCAACACCGGTGCGTGCCTTCGTCTACGATGTGTCCCCGGGCTTGGCAAACCCACCGCGACGCGTCGTCAACAACATCTTCTTCCCGGCGCACCACTACTTCGACACCACAGCGCCCATGCTAACTCGGCGCCCCCTTGCGCCCGCGGCTCCACGGCGACTTTCTCGACATCAGCTACCCCGACTCGACATCGACCACGGCATTCTTCGCACGGCTACCTCGACCACGGCTCCACCACATACGTTCTTGGCTACATCGACAAACGGCACAAAGGGCTACCGCCTGCTTGAGCAACCTTGTTGGTTTCCACTCCAGCCACGACTCCGCGATGCGTCGACCGTTCCGACTGTGGGGGGCTGTCCGTCGGCTTGCCTTCGGATTCTTCTCCAGTCTCACCGTCTGCGTCGCTACCGTTGTGACTGCGGGGGGATGTTGAGTATAAGGATTCTTAGGAAGTATAGGATAGACTAGGATTCTATCCTACCTTGTCTTGTACTCCAAGTTGGTCTTTGTACTCCTATATATATGCCCACGAGGCTCAAGCAATACAACAACTATTCCACCAAACCTCTCTCCCTTCTAACACTCTCCCCAAAATCACACGAGAGAAGGGACATTACCGCCTTGATGACGCGGCGCTTGTCGGTGCCGGCGGCGAGGGCCCCGAGGTCGACGGCACGCTTGATGCTGGCCTGCATGTCACGGACCATGTCGAACTGGACGTCAGCCTACAGGAGCGCGCGGGTGATCTCGTTGAGGCAGTCGCCGAGGACCTTCTCGTCGATGACCGTGGCGTTCGTCATCCGCGCGAGCGCGCGGGAGAGGCTCCCGCCGAGCTGCGCGAGCACCATCTCGCCTGACTTGTGGGGGCGGGGGCTCTCCTCTCATCTTGTGGCGAGTGGTTGGCTAGGGCTCGAGGCGAACTGAATCGGGGGAAGACGCGGAGCGCGGTGGTGTGGCAAAGCTGGGGGTGGGTCTCGACTCTCGAGGGCAGGGCGGGGGAGATTGCGGGGCTATGTATGATGTGCCTTTCACGTAGTCCGTTGCGGTTTGGCCTTCCCGTAGTCCTGGCCATGGCCAGCCCGGCCCGGCCCGACGCTGCTCCCGGGCCGGGCTCGGGCCTAGATTTTGAGCCTGTTGGCCTGGTCGGGCCGGGCCTAGGCCCGTCGTTTTTACACTTTTCTGAAGGGGCCCGGCCCGAGGCCCGAGGCCCGGCGGGCTTTTGTGTGTTCGGGCTGGGCTTGGGCCTAGAAAACAGGCCCGGCGATTGGGCTCGGGCCGGGCTCGGGCCTAGGTATTTCGCCTCGGGCTTAGCTAGGTCCGGCCCGGCCAAGGTTTGGCCAGGTCTACCTTCCCGTGTTGCGTTCGGATGGGAATAGAACGGGCGGAGTTATTTTCGAACACAAAAATGCTACACTTACGAGCATTCTACAAACAAATCTTATGGACTCTGCCCGCTGACTAGACCTGGACAAACCTCGGGCCGGGCCGGGCTTCGGGATGGGCCTACCAAAGCCCAGTGCAAAAAACCCAGGCCCGAGCCCGACCCGGCCCGGCCGTCGGGCCTGGATTTTGGGCCCAAGCCCGGCCGAACGTGTAAAAGCCCGACGGGCCTCGGGCCACGGGCCGGGCCCCTTCAGAAAAGAGCAAAATCGACAGGCCCGGGCCAGCCCGACCTGGCCATCGGGTTGAATATCTAGGCCCGAGCCTGGCCCGGGAGCAGCATCGGGCCGGGCCGGGTCGGGTTTTTTCGGGCCGGGCTGCCCATGGCCAGGTCTACCGCTGACCAATCCTTCTCCCCCGCGATTTCTCAGGGTGGGTCCTGCTGCCTCTGCTTTTCCAGTTAAACACTGCCAACTAAGTCCGTAGATTACTTTCCGTAGCATTTGTCCGTAGGTCTAGCAAAGTTGTTTCGAACACGATACAATAGGGGCGCGTTTGATTACCTGCATCATTTTTTCTCATTTGCATACTTTGTCCCAGTTAGGACTGATTGAACATATGCATACAAAAAAATCAACATTTGCATGTTAATTGGTTACATGCATGTCCTCTCCTTGCGATATGCCTCTACGCATCAGGTTTCGTTGCTCGCATTGTATGTGGTCAGATGAATGCATGTTGTTTGCTTGCTAGCACGGAATATGATTAAGACTTAACAACTACCCTAACACACACACTGCGATGGCAATTGCCATGAACCGAGGACAGAAGCAACTAGTTCGCCGCGCCTCCGTCGGACTCCACAGCCAAGCCCAGGCCTGCTTTGAGGTTCGTGTGGGCCAAGAATTAGATGCGACCCAGGCAACCAAACGGGCCAGATTCTTCCCGCGCAGGCTTGGCCCAACCTAATGCGACCAACCAAATGCGTCCTAGGTTCCCTCACATACACAAGCATACGCTCACCTCTATGAATACACACACACACTACTTCTATGAGCACCTTGAGAGACTGAACGGGCGGCGTTATTAGAGCGTAGGAGCAGGGAGAACAAAACTGTAAGGATAGTTTTTTTTTCTGTGAAATTGTCAAGGGTAGGTAGGGTTCCGTTTTCCTTTTGCGTATGGTGTGGCAAGATCAGTCGACTGAGACTTATATCATGTAAGTGCCTAGGTGTGGCTGTGCGAGGTGATCGCCAGGCGAGGCAAGGCGGGAACGTTTGACGAGTCAAATAGTGTCGAGTGGGTTGTGTCCCAGGCGTGGATCGATGGGCCATGTAATCTTGGGTGGACTGGCGTGGGTTATATAAGCCAGTGTGTAAAGCGACGGTGGTATGTAATTTGAAATAGAATCACTCTGAGCTCTCATTCCCCTCCCCTTATCCTGTCTTCTACCTCGCGCTCCTCTTCTCTCTCTCTAGTGCATGTCCTCCTCTGATTTCTCCAGCTACCTCACCTCCGGCCAATTTTTTTCCTGAATCGTACTCGGCAAATCCGAGGCGACGGTCGCGGATCACCCTAGGGTTTGATCTGCATAAATCCTGACCTGAGGTGGGTTGATTTGAGGAAATCCGCAACAACGACGACCTTCAAACCCAACCCGCAGACGCGCTTCATCGCGGACGAGAAGGAGGTGTTCCAGGAGCGGATGCTCAAGGAATTCGTCGAACTGCGTGCCGCGCAGGGGAAGTGGGAAGCTGTGGAGGACATCTGCTCTAAGCTCAAGGCTCTCGACGCCAAGCTTTCCGAGCAGTCCGCGCATCTCGATCAGGTCCAGATCAAGGTGGACCTCTCCTGTGACACGCTGGTGCAGGTATAGCAGACTCAGTTCCATGTTGTTCAGATGGGGAAGCCGTCGGGGGGGGGGGAGCGGGAGTTCGTCACCAACAGCGTCTGAGGTGTCAGACGGCATCCTGGGGGCTGGTCCGAGCTGGGCTGCTCCTGCGCCGCCACGCCCACTTGCGGTGCCGACGCCAGTTAAGGTACCTCTCAATCATCTGGTAATTCCGCAGTCCGCTCTACCGGTAGAGGAAGATCACACAGCAAAACACCAGTGGTTGCCGAAGATGGATTTTCCCAGGTTTGACGGCTCTGAAGTGCGGATATGGTTTGACAAGTGTGAGGCATTTTTCAAATTATACCACATACCTGACAGTTTCAAGGTCACGTCTGCTTCTCTATATCTGTCTGATAATGTTGCTCACTGGTACCAGGATTTTAAGCAAACAGGGGTGATCCACACTTGGGAACAATTTTGCATCGATGTTCTACAGGAATTTGATGTCAATGCGTATAAGCAAAAGATGAAGGAATTGATGTTGTTGATACAGTCGGATACAATACAGGAGTACAAGCAGCAGTTCTTACAATTAGTATACACTGTCAAACTGTATGAACGAACTATAAGTGACACATTAGATTCTAATCACTAGGTTTATCATGGGACTGAAAGAGGAACTTTGAGCAAGAGTAGAAATTGAAAGTGCAGTATATCGACTAGAGGGGGGTGAATAGGCGATTTTTATGAAATGCTTCAAAACATGGTAGTTTCGAAGACAAAAGATAAACTCAATCCTATTAGTATGCAGCGGAAAGTGGACTACACTAGATAAGCCATAGTCATGTATTCAATGAAGTAAAAGCACGAAGACTAATAGCAGCTAGGCAGTAGGGATCATGATGGAAGAAGGAATGAAGCCAATCACAACTAGTAGATACTCATTGAAGTCAATCAGATAAGGCAAGCATGCAATGACTTCACAACATAGAGCAGTAAGTAAAGGGAAGGAAATGATAGAACCAGTAGCTCGGGGAAGACAGTGATTTGTTAGACCAGTTCCAGTTGCTGTGACAACTATACGTCTGGTTAGGGAGGCTGAGATTTAACTCAGAAGACCGCGTCTTCACCTTGTTCCCCTTGAGCTAAGGACACCTAGTCCTCGCCCAATCACTCTGGTAAGTCTTCAAGGTAGACTTCCAAACCTTCACAGACTTCGTTCACCGGCGATCCACAATGACTCTTGGATGCTCAGAACGCGACGCCTAACCGGCTGGAGGAAACACGGTCCTCAAGTGTAATAAGTCTTCAGGTCACACAGACAGAAAGACTTCAGTGATGCCTAACACTCTTTGGCTCTGGGTGTTTGGGCTTTGTCCTCGCAAGGATTTCTCTCTCAAATGCTTCGGAGGTGGGTTGCTCTCAAACGACAAAAGCTGTGCAATAACTCTGAGCAGCCACCAATTTATGGTGTAGGGGGTGGGCTATTTATAGCCACTGGGCAACCCGACCTGATTTGTCCGAAGTGACCCTGGGTCACTAAGGAACTAACACGTGTTCCAACGGTCAGATTTCAAACACACAGGGCAACTTTACTTGAGCTACAAGTAAAGCTGACTCATCTGACTCTGGATAAGATTTGCTCTCATAGTCTTCGCTCGAAGACATAGGATTTGATTGAGCATCACTTCAGTCACTCTGACTTAGTTCACTTGGACCCCACTTAACAGTACGGTGGTTCCTATGACTCAACAAAGAAGAAAAGGAAACAACGAAACATCTACATCTTCGCTTTCCATAGTCTTCACACAGTGTCTTCTCATGTCATAGTCTTCAATATGATTATCTTCATATACCACCACTGATATCAATGTCTTCATACATTTTTAGGGGTCATCTCCGGTAGGTAAACCAAATCAATGAGGGACTACTGCCTATGTTATCCTGCAATTCTCACAAACACATTAGTCCCTCAACCATGGTTGTCGTCAATACTCCAAAACCAACTAGGGGTGGCACTAGATGCACTTACAATCTCCCCCTTTTTGGTGATTGATGACCAACTGGTTGAAGTTTTCAACGGGGATAAAGATATGTGAAATTGTAAAGGATAAAGGTATTGTCTTCGTAAGTAGCAAAAGGCTCCCCCTGAAGATGTGCATATAGTTGATTTGCCTTTGAATGCAAATGCACATGGCAGGTTGAACTTGTGGAGATCCTCTTCAACTTATGAAGACAATTCATCATGCACAATTGATATGTCGAAGATAATGACATGCATAATGAAAAATGGACGTCTGCAATAATGACTAAGTGCGGAATATAAGATAGCAGATGCGGAATTTATCATCGCATTACAGAGTAGCATAAAAACGTAGCAGACGACCATCAGTTTAAGTGTTACAACTCAAAGAACCAAATGTAGCAAAACGAGAGTTGTAAACACTAGGCAAATTATAAAGCACCCGCCCATATGGACCCGCTTGAAGACTATCAACTCATATGCTTCTCCCCCTTTTGTCAGTAAGGACCAAAAAGGTTTGAAGACATAGAGCCTCTACTCGTTCCCAGTTGGAGCAGGAGAGGATGCAGGGTCGGTGTTGGTGTTTGGCGGTGCAGAAGTAGTTGGTGCAGTGTCGATGCGCGCTGAAGTAGGAGGAGGTGAGGTAGCATCATCTTGATCATCGATCACCCTGGCGTCAACTGTTGCAGCGGAGGAGGAGTATTCAGAATCTTCAAGAGATGGAGTTCGACACATAACAACAGTCCTTGGAGGAGTGTGGTCAAACTTGAATCTCTCTATGAAGCCATCGTCTTGAAGATCAGCTTCAGCACTCAGCAATGTCAAACTCTTCCAAGACCTCCGACAGGTTTCATGAGCAACAAAGGCATTCTTGGTGGCAAGATTGCGAATGCGATTGACATCCACCAAGAGGCTTTGCATCTGACGCTTTAACCAGAGGTGATGCTTATCCTGTTTCTGATGAAGGGCAACCAGAAGCTCTCGGTTATTCAGGACACGAGATCGCTTCTGAGGCCTTTGGGCGATGGTGCTCTCAGTGGCTTCGGTTTCAGCGTGTCGAGGTAGACGAGTACGGCCAGCCAGAGGATAAATGCGTGACACTGCTGGAACTCCTTTAATCTGCTGAGTGAAACTCTGGTGATCAGCGTTGTGAAGACTAACAGGCTCTTTGGCAGTCTCTTGGTAGATAGCTTCAGCTGACATATCAACCTCAGGCAAGAAGATGTGATGTTTGCGAGCAGAGGGCTGATAGGTGACAGCTGAATGCAGCTTGATGAGGCGCATAATCCAAGGGGCATAGAATTTCAGACCAAATAGATCAGACCCAGACATAGCCATTTGCCTAATGAAGAAATCTTGAGCATTGAAGCTGATGCCATTGAAGATATAGAAGACCAAAGTCTTCATAGTGCCTTCAAGCTTGGCTGATGAAGAATGTCCTTTGATGGGCCATAGAGTACGCCTGATGATATGATAGATGGTGCGCGGCAGGTACTCTAGGTCTTCAACAAAGAATTCCTTAGGATATTCAGCATCACTTGGCAGAGGCTTCATCATGCTTAGCATTTGGCTCATGTTGGGCTGGCGCTTCTGAAATATACTCTCCAAGGCTTCAGTGTGCAATTGACAGCCAGGTTCATACAGATCTCCTGGAGTGGGCAGGCCAGTAAGCTCAATGAGATCAAAGGCTTTAGCTTCATGAGGGACATTGCATGTCATCCACTCAAGGACCCATGTCTTCGGATCCCTGATGTAGCCTCGAATGTGGAGGGTTGCATAGAATTGCAGAAGCAGCTCTTCATTCCAATACTCTTTGTCTGTTACAAAATTGAGCAGGCCAGCATCACGGAAGCAGTCAAGAGCTTCCTCCAGGCAAGGCAGACCAGCAATAGCTTCAGTGTCAAGGCGCATATGAGGGAAAATGCGCCCTTGATCATAGAGTACTCTTGAGTAGTAGTTGCGCTGCTGATGGCTCCAGAACCTATCTGATGATATTCTTGGCTTGGAATATGGTTTCTTGGCGCTGTCAAAGAAGGTGTTGTGCGCAGTGAAGCTATTGGCATTGAATGACCCTTGAGATGTTGCAATACCTGGAAACCTTGGCAGTCTTGGCTTAGGCTTCTGAACTTGGGGCCTGTGCTCAACATGATGATCAAACTGAGGACCAGCAGCACGCGGTCCAGTGGTAGGTGGTGGAGTCAGAATGGGCCACCGGACAGTAACAAGCTGATCATCTTTGTTGTATGCTTGCTCAATGGTATGGGGCCTTGGAGGCGGAACAGGAGCAGAGGCATTGTCTTCAAGCTGCAGATTTGCTTCAGGTGCAGCATTGGCTTCAGGCGTAGCACTGGCTTCAGGCGCAGTCACTTCAGGCGCCACTGTGTCTTCAGGTGCCACATTAGCTTCATCCATGACCACGTCATTGGCTTCAGTGTTGGTGGTGGCAGCCTCTGAATTTGTAGCCTTCACTTCAGGAGCTGGAGGGTCGGACACGTTCTCCTCGAGAACAGGGGGTGTGGCAGTACGTTCATCTTCAGCTTGGGGTTGTTCTTCTCCTTGGGGTGGTTCTTCTTTGGTTGATGCAACCGGAATATCTTCAGCCGCTTTGGCTTCAGATTCTGAGGGGTTCACAGTAGGAGCAGCGTCAGGTACAGATGGTTGCTCTACTCCTTCTGGAACACTTGGGGCGACGACTTGAGGCCTTGGTCCTTTGCGAAGCCTGTGAAAAGCTGGCGACGCCTGAGGAGATGGAGGTTGTTGGGCCTCAAAGTCTTCATCTTCAAGCATGGAACTGGTGTCTTGAGTTGGCTGAGGTGTGGCTGGTGTATCTTGTGGGTGATCAGCCCACGAGTCATCCTGTGCAATTGGCGTTAATGGACGACCAATGCTGATGCGTTCGCTGTTCGTAAGAACAGGCGAAGATTCAACGTTGTACTCGATCTGAGGAAGGACTTCATCATCTTCAACATTGTCATGAGAACCAATGTCTTCAGCTGCGGTGGGGTCAACAGCTAGAATGTCTTCAGCCTCTGTGGGAGCAGGCTCATGAACAGTCATTCGACGTTCTCTTTGGGTAGATGCAGGGCGAGCAACTGAGATTGGCTCGACAAATATAGGCCCTTTGGAAGCAGCCTTATCCTTCTTGGTTTTGCGCTTCTTGGTGGGTGGAGCTTCATCAGTAGTTTGCTTGCGCTTGCGAGCTTCAGCTTCAGCCACCTTTGTCTTCTTGAGCTTTGAAGCGGTTGGGGTTGCCTTAGGCTTCGTGCCAGTCATGCTAGCAGGGAAGACTATGCGAGGCATTTCCTGCCCTGATTCTTCAGCTTCGGGCACAGGTTGCTTCTTCTTTTTCTTGGCAGCCTTCTTGGGTCAATGCCTGGACGCCCAAGGGCCTTGCGCTTTTCAGCTTCATTGAACGCTTGAACGCATTTGGCAGCCAAGTCCTTGATTCTCTCATGAGAACCTTTGGCTTCATCACGCCTTTGGCGAAAGGCTTCCTTGAGCTCATGCATCATTACCTTGAAGTTTTGAATTTCTTGTACGCTGAGCTTGTCCACATGCTTCTTGAACTGAGCCTTTTCATAGTCAATCTTTTGCTTCAGCTCAACAATTCTCTGAGCCAGAGCCAGCTCAGAAGCAATGGCGCCATGGAAGGAGACGCTGAGGCCAACTGGAATTTGAAGATCGTTGAAGCTGAGGTTGGGGGTGTCAAACCATTCATCAATGAAGTTATTGAGCACTTCCACATCAAAGAGCGGCAAATCATTGAAGATTTCAGCATCTTGCTTGCTCTTGATCAGTAGCTCCAGAGCATCATCACCAAGATCTTCATCACTTGAGAGATCAAGGGCATCATTGGCAGTCGTCAGAACAGCATCAGGAGTGAGAGCTAGACTGGGGTTGCGTGATGGCTTCCTCTTCAGCTGTCTGTTCTTGGAGATACGAGAGTGTTCCTCAGATTGCACACTTGGTGCAGGTGGAGCAGTGGCCAAAGGCTTCACTCTAGAAGCCATTGGAGGAGTGGTCTTCGAAGCCTTTGATTTCTTCTTCTTAGGCTTCGGTGTTGCAGGTGCTTCTTCAGAATCAGCATCTGCTGCAGGCTGATCCACATCCGCCCCTTGAACCCTGATGTGACTGATGAGGCCTTCTAAGTTATAGAAGGGCCCAACCAGGTTTGGTTCAGCTTCGCGCGTGCCATCAGCGCGGGGCGCAGAGGGGCCAGGATTGAAGTCTAATCCCCCAATGCTTCTTGTTCTCTTTGGCCGAGTTCTTGGCGTACTGAAGATTTCGCTTGAACAGATTGTCATCGCGACACCAGAGCAGAGAGCTAGGATCGGCATCAGCAGGCTGAGGCCCTCTGACCATGCAAGGATAGAAGCCTTGAGCAGGCAAATGCTTCGGTCTGCTGGTCAGACAGGAACTGTGTTCAGGGGAGTGAATGTGACGCTGCAAAAATTCTGAAAATGAATGCAGACTATGAGAACCAAGGGATTCTCCCACGTACATGTACCCGTGACAGCATTAGAGATGCGAGGGAAGGGGAAGAGGTCATATGCATTCTCAGAAGTTTTGAAGATTAAAACAGTTTTGAAGACTTTGACCTCATAGCGCGAAGACATTCACTCATGAGAGTTGGTTCCAGATTTGTACGAATCCACGAATAGGTACAAGTGAGGAATCTAACTATGGTTGAAGCATATGTGAATGTACTAGGCAAGATATGAGATGCAGACAGGATAGATCTATGTATCTAAGTAGGCAGAAACCTCTTGTGGTAAAATAGATGAATCTTTATGGATCAAGAAGATGGTAAAAGGCAAATTTTATTTACCACACGATGAACTGCTTAGATGGAGAGGAGTTGGATGCCCAGCAGTTCGGTCTTCCGTGCCCTAACTTGGCGACGGAGCACAGCTACGGCAACGACGGAGTAGAAGATGTCCGCGGCCGGCGTGAGGACGGCGTCGACGAGGTTGCGGCAGCGAAGCGCTTCGTCGTCGGCGTCGTCGAAAGCTACCGAGGCGCTAGGGTTGGTCGAGGTGGAGAGGTGGTAGAAGAACTTTTGACCGTGATGGGACTTGCATTTATAGGCTTGGGAGAAGGCACAGTGCAATTATGCAGGTTCCCCTGACGGTTCACGTACGAGTGACACGTGGCGGTCATGTAACGCATTGGGAGTTATCCCACGATCCCACGTTCACCACGACTGTCAGAGTGGTCATTCCGGCTTCTCCGAGTTTCAGGCATAAAGGATGGAGCATTAAAATCAGATTTAAAGTTTGTCTCCATATCTTCTGCTGACAAGGACGCAGAGAAGATATTCGACAGTTTCAACAGAATGCATATGATTTGGACAGACAGAGTGTGAGATGAGAAAGCATAGAGAGGTTAGGGTCCGATCACATTCACTTAGTCCAAAAGATTCAAATATGAAGACATAGCTATAAGTGAATGTTGTTGAGGACAGAACACAACTCTCTATATATATGTCCTATATGAAGATAAACCAAGTGCGAAGACTTTGCAAATGTAACGCCACGAGAAACACTTCAAACAAGAATTTGGTGGTGGCGTTACACACCGTATAGGAAGTATTAGACCCAGACACGGCGCACAATTATCGTGGCGCTCCGAAGTCAAATTCCATGTTAATGTATTCACACTTAGAATGTAAGTCTTCATTGATTGAAGATATACTTTACTTTGTGTGTTGCACATCTAAGTCATCAACATGCATAAGTGTTAGGATGTGTGCCTGATTACAGGACATTTGAGGATTCTAAGATATTTAGCTCACACCGCAACTTGCAAAACCTTTTCTCATCCAAGGGCTTTGTGAAGATATCTGCCAGTTGCTCTTCAGTGTTGACGTGTATGATATCAATATCTTCCTTCATGACATGATCTCTAAGAAAGTGATGACGAATTTCAATGTGCTTTGTCTTCGAGTGCTGAACTGGGTTGTTGGCAATCTTGATGGCCCTTTCATTATCACAGTAGAGTGGCACATGCTTCAGATGGACGCCATAGTCCTTGAGTGTTTGCTTCATCCAGAGAAGCTGAGCGCAACAAGATCGAGTAGCAATGTATTCATATTCAGCAGTGGAGAGTGATACACAGTTCTGCTTCTTTGTCCCAGAAAGTGACATGTGCCTGATGTAGACTTGCAATCAACTTTGTCACCAGCATAATCAGCATTTGAAAATCCAACTAGATCAAACTCTGAGCCCTTTGGATACCATAATCCTAGTGTTGGGGTGTAAGCCAAATATCGAAGTATTCGCTTCACATCTAAGTGATGTGACTCCTTTGGTGCCGCTTGATATCGAGCACACATGCAAACACTAAGCATAATATCTGGCCTAGATGCACATAAAGAAAGCAAAGAACCAATCATGGAGCGGTATACCTGTTGATCAAACTCTTTACCATTGGCGTCGGGACCCAGATGATGTTTAGCAGGCATTGGCGTCGAGTACCCTTTGTAGTCTTGCATTCCAAACTTTTTCAGGCAACCTTTAAGGTACTTCTCTTGAGATATGAAGATGTCGTTTCTTTGCTGACGAATTTGAAGACCAAGGAAGAACTTCAGCTCACCCATCATGGACATTTGATATTGCCCTTGCATCATGTGACCAAACTCATCACTGTATTTCTTGTCCGTGCAGCCGAAGATAATGTCGTCCACATAGATTTGGCAGACAAATAGCTCATCATCATATGTCTTCGTGAAGAGTGTCGGGTCTAGGGATCCAGGTTTGAAGCCTTTGCTCTTCAGGAAGTCTTTGAGAGTGTCATACCACACACGAGGCACTTGTTTGAGGCCATACAGTGCCTTGTTGAGCTTGTATACCATATCATGACGTTTTGGATCTTCAAAGCCAGGTGGTTGTGCAACATACACTTCTTCTTCAATCCTTCCATTGAGAAAGGCACTCTTTACATCCGTTTGATATATAAGTATGTTGTGATGATTTGCATAGGCTAGCAGTATACGAATGGCTTCAAGTCTAGCCACAGGAGCAAATGTTTCATCGAAGTCAATCCCTTCGACTTGAGTGTATCCTTGAGCAACGAGACGAGCTTTGTTTCTGACCACTTGACCATGCTCATCTTGCTTGTTGCAATAGATCCATTTTGTGCCTATTATGTTGTGCTTGCGAGGATTAGGACGCTTGACAAGTTCCCATACATTGTTCAGCTCAAACTGTTGAAGCTCTTCTTGCATTGCTTGAATCCATCCAGGTTCCATAAAAGCTTCAGCAACTTTCTTGGGTTCAGATATTGAGACAAAAGCAAAGTGCCCACAGAAATTTGCAAGTTGTGTTGCTCTTGAGCGAGTCAGTGGACCAGGAGCATTTATGCTATCAATTATATTTTCAACTTGTACTTCATTTGCAACACGAGGATGAGCTGGACAAAGATTTTGCTCTTGCTGTACATTGTCATCGTCAGGAGTGTTGTCTTTAGGTTGAGCATTGTCGTCAGGTTGATTTGGAGCAGAGATGATGAGTTCCTCGTCAGGTTGTGCTTCAGAAGGCATGATCTCACCGGTTCCCATTAGCTTGATAGATTCATTTGTTGAAGCTTCATCTAGCACAGTTGGTAGGGTCTCTCTTTGTGAACCATTTGTCTCATCAAATCGCACATCCACAGTTTCAACAATTTTATAGAGAAAGATGTTGAAGACTCTGTAGGAGTGTGACTCCTTTCCATATCCGAGCATGAAGCCTTCGTGTGCTTTGGGTGCAAATTTTGACTTGTGATGAGGATCCTTGATCTAGCACTTAGCTCCAAATACTCTGAAGTAACTTACGTTAGGCTTCTTTCCAGTGAGGAGTTCATAGGATGTTTTATTCAGAAGCTTGTGAAGATCAACACGGTTGATGATATGGCATGCAGTATCAATAGCTTCGGGCCAGAACCTTCTTGGTGTCTTGTATTCATCGAGCATCATTCGAGCCATCTCAATTAGAGTTCTGTTCTTGCGCTCAACGATCCCATTTTGCTGAGGTGTATACGGGGCTGAGAATTCATGAGTGATTCCCATTTCATCCAGATAAAGATCAAGGCCAGTGTTCTTGAACTCAGTGCCATTGTCACTTCTGATATGCTTGATCTTGATGTCATAGTTGTTCGTGGCACGGTTGGCGAAGCGTCTGAAGACATCTTGCACTTCAGTCTTGTAGAGTATTATGTGCACCCATGTGTATCTTGAATAATCATCAACAATGACGAAGCCATAGAGACAGGCTGTGGTAGAGAATGTGGAGTAGTGAGTAGGGCCAAATAAGTCCATGTGAAGCAGCTCGAAGGGTTTGGATGTCGTCATGATTGTCTTCGAGGGGTGCTTGGCTCTAGTCATCTTCCCAGCTTCACAGGCACCACATAGATGATCTTTCTTGAACTTGACTTCCTCGATGCCTATGACATGCTTCTTCTTTGTGAGAGTGTGCAAGTTCCTCATGCCAGCATGTCCTAGCCTCCGATGCCAGAGCCAGCACTCTGAAGCTTTTGCTAGAAGACATACGGCCATCTGCGGTCCAGCTGAGAAATCTACCATATACAGATCACCTTTTCTGTATCCTTCAAATACTAAAGACTTGTCAGATTCCATTAGTACAAGGCAATGCAATTTACCAAAGATCACAATCATGTTTAAGTCACAAAGCATTGAGACATACATTAAGTTGAAGCCAAGAGATTCAACAAGCATGACTTTATCCATGTGCTGATCTCTTGAGATTGCAACTCTACCTAGACCCAACACTTTGCTTTTACCAGTATCAGCAAATGTGATGTGACTCTTGTTAGATGGACGTAAGGTTGAGTCCATGAGAAGATTTCGATCACCAGTCATATGATTTGTGCATCCACTATCCATAATCCATTCTGAAGACTTAGGAGGATAGGCTTCACCAAAAGCCATTATGAAGCATAAACATTTGACATATAAGTGGATTATTAAAGCTTAGACGCAGGTTAGAACTGATAAGATGTTCAGCAAGTGATTCATGAATAGTATGAGCAGTAAGTCATTGGGGCATTTGATCTTGTGCCCTACAAGTGTTTTAGGTCCCCAGCAATAGCATCAGACGCCTTTGATTTTCGGCTGGAGACTCTTCCCTGTAAAAGAAAGTTAGTTCTTCTTCACCACCCACATTTTCAGGGGTGGCTTAGAAGCAATGAGTCTAAGAGCAGCATCTGAGAATTTTGGCTTTGGGGCCCTAGCAAATAATTTTGCAGGAGGAGAATAATACTCATAAGAATAGGCAGAAAAATTCTTTGATTTATGAATATAGCGGTTTGAAGAAACATGCTCATATTCATGGGTCTGAGTATGGTTTCCCTGCAAAACATCCGCGTTAGGGTGACTCAGGTGAGTCCTTTGTCTGTATGAAGCCTTAGGACCATATGAAGCCTTTGGTCTAGGGTTTGTCTTCATCCCAGGAGGTGTCATGATAATATTTGCTGAAAGCTTCTCAAGACAACCTTTGGGTACCCAGATCTTCTTCATAGGTGGCCCGTTCCTACAGTTAGTACCAATATACCTGGCAAACACTTCACCATTTTGATTCTTAAACAGTTTATAGTTTGCATCAAAGGATTCATCAATGATAACAGGATTAGCACAAGTGAAGCCAGATAAGGTAGATGGATCCACTGAAGGTTCCTTTGCAGTAACCCATGTGGTTTTGGGATACTGCTCAGGCTTCCAGTATGAACCATCAACATTCATTTTCCTGTCGAACCCAACACCCTCTTTCCTAGGGTTTCGGTTCAGTATCTGCCTTTTGAGGACATCACATAGAGTCTGATGCCCTTTGAGGCTTTTGTACATCCCTGTTTCAAGCAAAGTCTTCAACCTAGCATTTTCATCAGCAATAGTAGTGGTATCCTCAGCAGAGGGGTTAGTTACCACATCAGTAGTTGAAGATATTCCAACAGTGACAGCAGTAGAACATTCAGCAACAGATGTAGCATTATCACGTTCAATAATTTTAGACATGGTGGTTCAAATTCTTCGTGAGTGGAGCTGATCAGTTGTGCGCGGAGTGACTCATTTTCCTTTTGAAGATCTTCATGAGCCGCTTTCAATTTCTCAAGTTCTCGTTTCCTTTGAATGTAATTGTGGGAAAGCTTTTCATGAGTTTTTTAGAGCGATTCATAAAGACCTTCAAGTTCCTTGTACTTAACATGAATATTTTTTATGTCTTCAATTAAGGACCGAGAATGGGTCATTTCCGCGTCCAACAGGTCATCGCTTTTGTCTAACAATTTTTGAATATGTTCCATGGCTTTCTATTGTTCAGTGGCAATTTTAGCAAGTGTTTTGTAGCTAGGTTTTGATTCACAATCAGAGTCATCTTCACTAGATGTTTGAAAGTAAGCATCGCGTGATTTTACCTTGGCACCGCGTGCCATGAAGCAGAAGGTGGGAGCAGAGTCGTCGTCCTCATCATCAATGTTGGGGACGGAGCCATTGTCTTCAGTGTTGAAGATGGACTTGCCCACGTAGGCAGTGGCTAAAGCCAGACTAGCAGCACCAGAATCAGACTCCTCCTCCGACTCCACCTCTGCCTCTTCAGAAGCAGACTCTTCCTCAGAATCCATCTCCTTGCCAACAAATGCGCGAGCCTTGCCATATGAATTCTTCTTGTGTGATGAATACTTTGATGAAGACTTAGAAGAAGACTTTGAGTACTTCTTCTTTTTCTTGTCATCAGAATCATATTCCTTGCTCTTCTTCTTCTTCTTCTCATTGTCCCACTGAGGACACTCAGAGATGTAGTGACCAGGTTAAGGTTTCTTGCACTTATGACATGTTCTCTTCTTGTAGTCATGAATAGAAGCTTCATCATTTCTTGAGCTGGATCGTGAAGACTTTCTGAAGCCTTTCTTCCTAGTGAATTTCTGAAACTTCTTCACAAGCATGGCAAGCTCATTTCCAATGTCTTCAGGATCATCAGAACTGCAGTCAGATTCTTCTTTAGATGAAGAAACAGCTTTTGCCTTTAAGGCGCGAGATCGGCCATAGTTGGGACCATATATGTCATGTTTCTCAGATAGCTGGAACTCATGTGTGTTGAGCCTCTCAAGTATATCAGACGAATCGAGAGTCTTGAAGTCAGGGCGTTCTTGAATCATCAGGGCAAGGATATCAAATGAGATGTCGAGTGATCTCAGGAGAGTCTTAACGATTTCATGCTTGGTAATCTCAGTGGCGCCAAGTGCTTGAAGCTCATTTGTGATGTTTGTGAGACGATCAAATGTGTGCTAGACATTCTCATTGTCATGTCTCTTGAAGCGATTGAAGAGATTGCGAAGGACGTTGATCCTTTGATCTCTCTGGGTAGAGACTCCTTCATTGACCTTAGAGAGCCAGTCCCAAACTTCCTTTGACGTGTCCAGAGCACTTACACGACCATACTGTCCTTTGGTCAGATGACCATAGATGATGTTCTTGGCCGTTGAATCCAATTGAACGAGCCTCTTGACATCAGCAGGGGTGTAACCTTCACCAGTCTTGGGAACACCGTTCTTGAAGACAAACCAGAGGTCCACGTCAATGGCTTCAAGGTGCATGCGCATCTTGTTCTTCCAGTAGGGATATTCGGTGTCATCGAAGACGGGGCACGCAGCGGAGACTTTGATTATCCCTACAGTCGACATAGCTAAAACTCCAGGTGGTTAAACCGAATCACACAGAACAAGGGAGTACCTTGCTCTGATACCAATTGAAAGTGCAGTATATCGACTAGAGGGGGGCTGAATAGGCGATTTTTATGAAATGCTTCAAAACATGGTAGTTTCGAAGACAAAAGATAAACTCAATCCTATTAGTATGCAGCAGAAAGTGGACTACACTAGATAAGCCATAGTCATGTATTCAATGAAGTGAAAGTACGAAGACTAATAGTAGCTAGGCAGTAGGGATCATGATGGAAGAAGGAATGAAGCCAATCACAACAAGTAGATACTCATTGAAGTCAATCAAATAAGGCAAGCATGCAATGACTTCACAACATAGAGCAGTAAGTAAAGGGAAGGAAAGGATAGAACCAGTAGCTCGGGGAAGACAGTGATTTGTTAGACCAGTTCCAGTTGTTGTGACAACTGTACGTCTGGTTAGGGAGGCTGAGATTTAACTCAGAAGACCGCGTCTTCACCTTGTTCCCCTTGAGCTAAGGACACCTAGTCCTCGCCCAATCACTCTGGTAAGTCTTCAAGGTAGACTTCCAAACCTTCACAGACTTCGTTCACCGGCGATCCACAATGACTCTTGGATGCTCAGAACGCGACACCTAACCGGCTGTGAAAGGATCGATATGGTTGACTAGAGGGGGGGGGGTGAATAGGCAATTAACAATTTTTAGCTTTTCTTAACCACTTTAAATTAAGCAACAAAATAAGTTGTCTAGATATTCTACTAGGATGACAACTAAGATAAAGGAGGACAACAACTACACATGCATGCTATAGGAGTTGAACAAGTAAAGCATGCAAAAGTAAAGGTAAGAAATAACCACAAGTGGAACCGGTGGAGACGAGGATGTGTTTCCGAAGTTCCTTCCCTTTGAGGGGAAGTACGTCTCCGTTGGAGCGGTGTGGAGGCACAATGCTCCCCAAGAAGCCACTAGGGCCACCGTATTCTCCTCATGCCCTCACACGATGCAAGGTGCCGTGATTCCACTAGTGGTGCCCTTAAAGGCAGCAACCGAACCTTTACAAACAAGGTTGGGGCTATCTCCACAACTTGGAGGCTCCCAACAAACCACGAAGCTTCACCACAATGGAATATGGCTTCGAGGTGACCTCAACCGTCTAGGGTGCTCAAACACCCAAGAGTAACAAGATCCTCAAGGGATTAGTGGGGAGAATCAAATATCTCTTGGTGGAAGTGTAGATCGATGCCTCCTCAAGCAATCCCGAGTAAATCAACAAGTTTGATTGGCTAGGGAGAGAGATCGGGCGGAAATGGAGCTTTTGGAGCAACAATGGAGTAGTGGGGGAAGAGGTAAGTCTTCTTGGAGAAGAAGACCCCCTATATATAGTGGGGGGACAAATCCAACCGTTATTGAAGTTTTCAGCCCGCAGAGAGCGGTAGTACCGCGCATGAGTTGCGGTACTACCGCTGGCTGAGCGGTACTACCGCTTAGGCAAAAGAGGCGACATGATTGACAACCACGGATGAAATAAATTACATCCGTGGCTACATCCGCAGGGAAAACGGTAGTAGCAAAATGCGACACGGTACTACCGCTTAAGATAAGCGATACTACCGCATTGTATACGGAAGTAAAAAATTACTTTCGCATCCACTTCTTTACTTAGACTCAGCGCTTGGGCCAGATACACGGTACTACCGCTCTGGGGACGCGGTACTACCGTTGGAGCGGTACTACCGTGTCGTCAGGCGGTACTACCGTGTAACTGTGCGGTACTACCGCTTGATTAAGCGGTACTACCGCTTGCTAGGCAGATGATCAGTTAAGAAGTCACAGTTTTGCATATACGAAAAATGGCCGGTTGGAACTCCAGAGAAGCAAGGAAAGGTGGTGCGGGAGTAGGATGTGTACGTGTTGATTCTACCCAAACCTTTCCGACGCGGACCCCCTCTTAATAGTACGGCTTTCCTATTACTCAAAGCCACCGACAGGGAGCAAAAAGAAAACACCGTCTTCCATAGAATCCGAGGGGCAAATAATCGTCTTGTGCCTAAGGGAGATATACTTGTATGAGCTTAGAGCACACGATCAGTCCGCAAATGCATTGTCATCAATCACCAAAACTACTTAGGGAGAAATATGCCCTTACAATCTCCCCCTTTTTGGTGTATTGATGACAATACTTGATTTGCACAGGGAAGAAATAATAGAGTAAGCAATGCAAGTCCTAGAGTATAGGTGAGCTCCCCCTGAATGTGTGCCTTCACAAGATTGTGCTTTGGACTGCACAGCACACATACTAGGTATAGTGCTCCCCTATAATCTACACGAGATACTCTATATAAAAACTAACTACTCTGGATAAACATTAACGACATAATGATAAGTTCAACGATAACGGGGCATATGTCTTACACCATATGAAAGTCTCACGCACACGACACAAACACGCAAATAAACCAGAGTTCAAAGAAACACAAGAGCACACAGGCACAAGAGACGCAAATCACTCTCCCCCTTTTTCATCGAGACACCACAAAGGGGAAAGAGGACACGAAGATGGGTGGCAGCCCGGGAGAAGCTCAGTCGTCATACTCATCATCAAACCCCTGCTGCTCCTCCTAATAGTCATCATCAGACCCCTGCTGCTTCTCCTGATACTCCTCATCGGACTCTGACCATTTGTACCCCTGGCGAGCCATCCAGGTAGCCTCAGGTGTGATGTTATCCTCGGATCCATTGGAGACTTCCTCTCCATGTAGTGCCAGAATCTTCTTGTCACGCTGGCGTGTCTTCTTGTCAGTCACATGGGCCCGGTATTGCCCCTTAGCCTGCATGCAGAAGAGGGCCTTCATCTTCTGCTGAAGCTTTTTAGCCCAAGAAGGCTTCTCCACAGCAGAAGAAGAAGAAGGGGCAAATCTGCCAGAGCGCACATCAGCAGTCTCATCCACAGGCTCCTCCTCAGTGCCCATCTGGGCAGCAGCAGCCTGAGCATGAGTGGTGGTGTTGGCCCATCGAGTCTTGACGCGAAGACGGATGGGATCATGACGGAAGCGGTCGGCCTCGAACTCCTCCTCAGGATACAACTTCTCCCAAGTCTTGGAGATCAGCAAAAACAAGTAAGGACCATAGATGGGTACCTTGCGAGAGTAGATGGCAAAACGGAGCTCATTCCACATGATGTGGGAGATGTCAAGAGGAGCAGTCTGGGATGAGCGAGCCTCTTGACACATCAGAAGCATATCAACCAGGTAGGCATGGACCTTGTCCTTGTCGCCAACACGAGGGAACAAAGTGTTGCGAAAAATCCGATACATGATGTCCAAGAAGGGGTTCAACACCCAAGTCTGTTTGCCACTAGCAAGAGTCTTTTCCTCATAAAATGGAAGCAGCCTGTCTTTGTTTGCAGACCCAGGATTGGCGTGAGGCCGAAAACCAATTGGGTTATGGAGACCCTCATCAGGAAGCTGAAGAAGATCCATGAACTCCTTCCAAGTAGAGGTCATCTTGTGACCATTGGTCATCCAAGTCATGGGGTGATCCTCCTTGGTTTGGAAATTGACAGAGGCATAGAACTGAGCAATAATTTCTGGATCAAAGTCATTCTGGAAGGTCATGATGTGCTCCAGGCCCAACTGCTCTATCAAATCAAGAGCCTCTGCAAAGTATGCCCGGTTCTTGTCCTTCCTCATGTGATCCACATCCACCCAATGAGCATCCACATAAAGATTTGCCTTGGTCTTGAGCACCTCATGGTAGATGCGAAACTGCTGCTTGGTCCAGAAGATATCATCTCCAGGAAAGTGCTCACGGGGTTCTCCATACGGGTTGATCTTCCTTCGGGACTTGAACTTAGCAGCAGGCATCTCCTCCATAGACATTGATGATTCCTTACGTTTGTTGGCTGAAGTCTTGTACCGGCGCTGGGGATTGGAGCCCTCTGGCACATCACTTGGGGTACGCAGGCGCTTGGATCCGGTGTCGCGGACAGGGTTGGTACGACGACCCTCAAAACTGGAGCCACCACCTAAAAACACAAACACAAGACCACAACAACACAAACACAAGAAGAATCAATGCCAAAGCCTCGAAAAACACAAGAAACCAGGAGAAATAGGAAAGAGATCATGCTACGAAGAAAATATGATACAAGCGGTAGTACTGCTGACCCTTTGCGGAAGTAAAAAATTAGTACTGCAAGGTAAGCGGTAGTACCGCATGACAGATGCGGTAGTACCGCGTATGCTGCGGTAGTAATAGTTTACTTCCGCCAGAAGAGACGGAACTAAAAGATTAGTACCGCAACGTAAGCGGTAGTACCGCATACGGATGCGATAGTACCGCATACGTTGCGGTAGTAATATTTTACTTCCGTCAAAGGGGCGGAACTAAAAACTTAGTGCTGCATGCGGAGCGGTAGTACCGCATTGGGTCGCGGTAGTACCGCTCGGCAAGCAGTACTAAATTTTTACTTCCGCCCGAGCGGTAGTACCGCTGAGGACAGCGGTAGTACCGCTCGGGTCAGATCAGATCTGGATTACATCGTGCGGTAGTACCACGGTTCTCCAGCGGTAGTACCGCCCGAAATAGATCTGAGAAGAGCAGATCTAGAAACGGCCAAAGAGATCGACACACGGTACTACGGCTGATCATAGTAACTTCGTAGCAACAAATCTAGTCATATTTCTAGTGCACAAACACTCTCCCACATCCTAAGCATCCATGGATATGATCACGAAGAACACAAGAACACTAAGCATCTCCCCTAACCCTAAAAACTCAGGCAAGGCAATAAGAAGAGGGGAAAAAGGGGAGAAACCTGCATCCATGGCAAGAGGACATGGTGGGGATCGATTCCACCGGTCGGAATGCGAGGAGAGTGGCCGAGGGAGGAGATCCGGCGAGGTCCTCCGGCGGCGTTCTTGAGAGAGAGAGAGAGAGAGACAGGGATGACGTGGGGGTTAGGAGTGAATGGGTATGGGGGAGATGGAACTCCCCCTGCCTGCTTATAACCCCCACACGTTCGGATATGTGCGGTAGTACCGCGGTCATCGCGGTAGTACCGCTTGCACGGTAGTACCGCTCGCCGGGCGGTAGTACCGCCCTACCAGCGGCAGTAAAAAATTACTGCCGTGCTGGAGGTGCGGTAGTACCGTATGTCCTCCGCGGTAGTACCGTAACCGATCATGGTAGTACCGCTCCCCCAAGAAAATGCACGAAAAGGCAAGAGGCTTTAAGCACTAGAGAGAGTAAAAGCACCATGTGCACAAGCAAAACAAGTAACACAAATTCCTCATAAGAGGGCGGTGGCCGAGGCCACCTATGTTTGAGTTTTATAGATATGGCACCGCGAAGAATTATCCTTGGGCCCATGATCAAAACTCGACTTGAAGCATTTAAGCCAACTATGTATGGCAAATGATGAAGCTTTGGTTAGTTTATGCATAATGGGGGGAGGAATAGTTCATTGAGAGAACAGTACTCCCCCTAAGTCCATGCCTACATCTAGACAAGATAGCTATGTCGAGTGTGAGGAGTGTGTGCACAGATTCAAACCACATTGCTCAAATCAATGATATTTAGCTCATGCCTTAACTCGCGAAATCTTGCTTCATCTAGAGGCTTCGTGAAGATATCTGCAAGGTTATCATGAGTGTTGACGTAGTGAAGCTCGATTTCTCCTTGCCTTATGTGATCCCGGATGAAGTGATACCGAATCTCAATATGCTTCGTCTTGAAGTGTAGCACCGGGTTGAGAGAAATCTTGATGGCACTTTCATTGTCACACCAAAGAGGCACTTTGTCACAAGTGACACCGTAATCCTTTAAAGTTTGCCTCATCCATAAGAGTTGAGCACAGCAACTGCCAGCGGTCACATATTCTGCTTCGGTGGACGAGAGAGATACACAACTTTGGTTTTTGGAAGACCAACTAACAAGAGAGCAACCAAGAAATTGGCACCCTCCCGAGGTGGACTTCCTATCCACTTTGTCTCCCGCCCAGTCAGAATCAGAGAAACCAACAAGGTTGAAATTTGCTCCTCTTGGGTACCATAAGCCAAAGTTTGGGGTATGAGCCAAATATCGAAAGATTCGCTTGACAACCACAAAGTGACTTTCCTTAGGTGAGGCTTGAAACCGTGCACAAATTCCCACACTCAACATAATATCCGGTCTAGATGCACAAAGGTAAAGCAAGGATCCGATCATAGAGCGATATACCTTTTGATCCACCGCTTTACCATTGGGATCAATGTCAAGTTGGCATTTGGTTGGCATCGGAGTAGTAGCCGGCTTGACATCACTAAGATTGAACCTCTTGAGCATGTCTTGAGTATACTTGGATTGTTTGATGAAGATGTCTTCTCTTCGTTGTTTGATCTCAAATCCAAGGAAGTATTTCAACTCTCCCATCATGGACATCTCAAAATGTGTGGTCATGAGTGCGGCGAACTCATCATTGAAAGCTTTGTTAGGAGAACCAAAGATAATATCATCAACATATAGTTGGCATACAAACAACTCCCCTTTGACCTTCTTAGTAAAAAGAGTGGGGTCGATTTTCCCAATTTCAAACCCACGATCTTGTAACAACTCGGTAAGGTGCTCATACCACGCTCGGTGGGGCTTGTTTAAGGCCATAGAGTGCCTTATCAAGTTGATACACATGATTGGGGAACTTAGGATCCTCGAACCCTGGGGGTTGTTTAACATACACCAACTCATTAATGGGACCATTAAGAAATGCACTTTTCACATCCATTTGTTGCAATTTAAAGTTATCATGGGAAGCATAGGCAAGCAACAAACGAATGGATTCAAGACGAGCAACGGGGGCAAAGGTTTCACCGTAGTCGATACCCTCGACTTGGGAGTAGCCTTGAGCCACCAGACATGCCTTGTTGCGGATGATAATGCCATGGGCATCTTGCTTGTTCTTAAAGATCCATTTGGTTCCAATGACATTATGGTTCTTCTTTGGTCTTGGCACAAGACGCCACACTTTGTTGCGCTCGAAGTTATTGAGTTCTTCATGCATGGCATTGAGCCAGTCGGGGTCTTCGAGCGCCTCATAAACCTTCTTAGGTTCAACAAAAGAGACAAAAGCTTGATGAGCACAATAGTTAGCTAATTGTCTACGAGTGCTTACCCCCCTTTTGATGCTTCCTAAAATGTTCTCGATGTGATGCTCGTTGGAAGCAAGCCTGGAGGCAACTTTTGCAGCTCGACGCTCTAATTGCTCTTCAAGTGATAACTGAGGAGCGTTGAGTTGATCATCTTGAGCGTCATCATGAGCAAGATCTTGATCTTGAGCTTCCTCTTGACCTTGATCTTGCTCGGGGGACTGAACTTGGCCTTGTGCATCAATTGGTGGTTCTTCACCAACCTGAGATTGATCTTGCACTTGGCCTTGTTCATCTGGCTGAGGGCCTTCACTTTGTTCTTCAGAAGCGTGTGGGTCTTGGGTTGGTGATGGTTCCACTTGAGTGGAACATTGTCCTTCTCCTTCGGCCACAAGGGGTTCCTCAACGGGTAGGATATATCCAACACCCATTCTTCTTATGGCTTGAGGAGGAATTTCATCACCTGCATCACAAGTACCACTTTGCTCCACTTGGGAGCCGTTATTTTCATCAAACTCTACGTTACTCGTCTCCTCTATGAGTCCAGTGGACTTGTTGAGGACACGGTAAGCATGAGAGTTTGTAGCATAACCAACAAATATGCCCTCATGAGCTCTAGATTCAAATTTAGACAAACGAACACCTTTCTTGAGAATGAAACACTTACACCCGAACACCCGGAAGTACTTGAGATTGGGCTTGTTACCGGTAAGAATCTCATACGGAGTTTTGTTCAAGCCTTTGCGGAGATAGAGACGATTTGAAGCATGGCAAGCGGTGTTGATGGCTTCGGCCCAAAAGTTGTATGGAGAGTTGAATTCAGCCATCATGGTTCTTGCAGCATCTATTAAAGTTCGGTTCTTTCTCTCCGCAACACCGTTTTGCTGAGGGGTATATGGGGCTGCATATTGATGTTTGATCCCCTCATCACCAAGAAACTCATCCAAGGTGTAGTTCTTGAACTCGGTGCCATTGTCACTTCTGATCATCAATATCTTTGCTTCATGTTGTCGTTGAGCTTCATTTGCAAAGTTGATGACGGTTTGTTGGGTCTCACTCTTCTTCTTAAAGAAGTATACCCAGGTATATCTTGAGTAATCATCCACAATCACCAAGCAATATTTCCTACCCCCAAGACTATCAAAAGTAGGAGGCCCAAAGAGATCCATGTGGAGAAGCTCCAGGGGTCTCTTTGAATAGATGATAGTCGTGGGAGGATGAGCCTTCTCATGTAATTTTCCTTCAATGCACGGCACGCCCTGCAAGCACGATCTTTGGCAAAGCTAACATTTATTAGTCCTCGGACATGGTCCCCCTTGAGAAGACTTTGCAAAGATCTCATATTGACGTGGGCCAAACGGCGATGCCAAAGCCATCCCACATCAACTTTAGCCATTAGGCATGTCGCGACCTTAGTGGGTTGCTTCGAGAAGTTAACCACATAAAGACCGTTCTCGACATGCCCAACATAGGCTACTTTAAGAGTCTTGCTCCACAAGAGGGCCATAGAATCAATATCAAAGAATGTAGCAAAGCCCATGAGTGCAAGTTGGCGAATAGAAAGTAAATTGTATGCAAGGGACTCAACAAGCATGACTTTCTCGATCGTGAGATCATGAGAGACAACAACCTTGCCAAGTCCCAATACCTTAGAGGATGAAGCATCACCCCATTCGACGTTGGTGGCCATAGACCGAGATGCACGTCCACCACCAAGTCTTTGCTTCCGGTCATATGATTTGTGGCTCCGCTATCGAGCAACCACGATCCCCCACCGGAAGCAAACCCCTACAATAGATCAATGCTTGGATTTAGGTACCCATTTGGTAATGGGTCCTTTGAGGTTAGTGACAAGGGTCTTAGGAACCCAAATGGACCATTCAATGTACTCATAAGAAGAACCAACAAATTTAGCAAACACATGGCCATCACTCGCACGGCATAAAACATATGAAGGATTAAAATCGCCGGCCATGTTTGATGGTATGGTGGAGTTTTTCTTGACACCACCACTTTTCTTCTTGGTTGACGTGCCCTCTCCTTCTTTCACAAAGGATTGTCGGAGAGGGGGTGGTTGCTTTGTCTTGTCATTCTTCTTCTTCTTGGGCTTAGGAGCAATCCCAATTCCTTCCTTTGCCACAACTTGCTTTTGATTGCTCAAAAGGGCGTTGAGGTTCTTCTCACCTTGTATGCAAGTCACAAGGCCTTTCTCAAGTTGCTTCTTCAATTCGGCATTCTCTTCAACAAGATGCACATGCTCACAACATGGGTTAGTAGCATTTGCATTATCAATTAAAACCATGCGAGGAAAGATAGCCTTTTCCTTGGTTAGCGAAACTTGGAGTTGATCATGAGACTCCTTGAGAGTAGCGTGCATTCCTTTCAAGGCCTTGTGAGCCTTGTCAAGTATGTCAAACTCCTCCTTGAGTTTAGCATGGTTAACCTCAAGTTTTGCCTTCTCAGAGTTAAGGACACGAGAGACAACTAAAGCATGATCAAGATCTTTCCTCAATTTAGCATGATCATCGTTGTGTGAATCCTCAAGAGTCAAACGAAGACCACGCTCTTCCTCTAGGGCGTTAGAGAGATCCGATATCTCATCGGCATAGTCTCGACTATGTCCTTCCATTTTAGTAATGGTTTCCTCGTGAGCCTCGATCATGTCATTGGCCTCACCGAGTTGTTCCAAGAGAGCAACAAAATGCTTCTTGGGTTTGCCCTTGAGATTCTTTATAAATAAATCAAATTCATTTTATCCCTCCTTAATACCCTCACCCTCATCAATACAATTAGTCAATGAAGGATTAGAAGGGATAGTAGTATTGATGTTTGGGGTTACCTTGTTGGTGGCCTTAGCCATGAGACACTTGGCGGTGATGTTCTCGTTTGGTGAGTTGAAGAGAGATGAGTGCGTAGTGGTAGCAATGGCAATCGTGGCCATAGTGGTCACCTCATCGTCTTCATCATTGTCATCATCCTCCACATATTCTTCTTGAGCCACCAACACTTTCGGAGGAGTCTTCTTGATGAAGTTGTTCTTGTTGGGATAGGACTTTGACTTGTCCTTCCGAATAAGCTTGCCTCCAAAATCTTCTCTCTTCTCATATGGGCAATCCGCAACGAAGTGACTTACATTTCCACAGTTGAAGCATGTCCTTACTCGTTGCTTCCCTTTGTTCCCACTAGAGTTGTTCCTGTTAAAGTTAGACCTTGTGTTCTTCTTGCCCCAGAATTGCCTTGAAGCAAGAGCCATGTGCTCATGATAGGCATATTTGGTGTCCTCGGGGCAACACTCTTCATCATCTTCCACTTCCTCCTCTTCCACACAAGCCTTGGCCTTCAGAGCAAGATTAGGCTTCTTGGATCGTTGAGCTCTTAAGACCGCATTGTCGGCGGTCACGTCCAGGATCCTCATGGCAACAAATTCATCCAACACTTCATTTGAGGATAAAGTGTGGAAGTCCGGTCTCTGACGAATGACAGAGGACATGGCCTTATGATAGGGCATCATGGCCTTGAGGAACTTGCGCTTGATCCAATTGTCATCCGTATCCTTACTGCCATGATCGCGAAGAGACACTGCAAGAATAGTTAATCTTCGATAAAGTTCACGAGGATCTTCATCTTCGATCATAGCAAATTCATCAGCTTCATCTTGCACCACTTCATAGTTGGAGCGTTGAATACTGGTGCTTCCCTTGTACATCGTGCCGACATGCTCCCAAGCCTCCTTGGCAACAGTGAAGGGTCGAAGGTGAGCAATGTCTTCAGGAGGGATGGAATCTTGAAGAATGCAAAGAGCGGACTCGTTGAACTGATGATCTGCAGTCTCTCTTGGAGTCATGTTGTCGGGATCATACGGATAAAAACCTTGCTCAATCATTCTCCAAAGGTTAGTGGAACAATGATTGATATGACGTTTGAAACGAAAAACCCAAGTAGCAAAATCAGTATTTTTAACAAACTTGGGAGGGGGCCCAACAGAGTTTAAATGCGGTGTGGGAACGGGTCCTCCATAGTGAGTAGGAGGAGCAGATTGGGCAAATTTCCCACTCCCATTCTTAGTGACCGGGGCTTGCTCACTACTAGCTTCTCCCTTGTCGGGATTAGCTTCCGACACGTTGGTAGCGGGACGACCCACTTCCAACGGTGAGGTGGATAATTTAAGCCCCTCAAGCATTTCTTTAAACATGCCTTTGACCTCGCTGGCTAGTGATTCTTTCAATGTGGTCAAGGCCACATTGAACTCCTCACGAGTGACCGAGGCTCCCCCATCTGACGTAGGCAAGGACGGATTTCCACCGGAATTGTCCTCCGTCTCGACTACGTTGTCAACCATACTCTTCGGACGGTAAAGTCCTTAAAAAGAGACGAGGCTCTGATACCAATTGAAAGGATCGATATGGTTGACTAGAGGGGGGGTGAATAGGCAACTAACAATTTTTAGCTTTTCTTAACCACTTTAAATTAAGCGACAAAATAAGTTGTCTAGATATTCTACTAGGATGACAACTAAGATAAAGGAGGACAACAACTACACATGCATGCTATAGGAGTTGAACAAGTAAAGCATGCAAAAGTAAAGGTAAGAAATAACCACAAGTGGAACCGGTGGAGACGAGGATGTGTTTCCGAAGTTCCTTCCCTTTAAGGGGAAGTACCTCTCCGTTGGAGCGGTGTGGAGGCACAATGCTCCCCAAGAAGCCACTAGGGCCACCGTATTCTCCTCACGCCCTCACACGATGCAAGGTGCCGTGATTCCACTAGTGGTGCTCTTGAAGGCGGCAACCGAACCTTTACAAACAAGGTTGGGGCTATCTCCACAACTTGGAGGCTCCCAACAAATCACGAAGCTTCACCACAATGGAATATGGCTTCGAGGTGACCTCAACCGTCTAGGGTGCTCAAACACCCAAGAGTAACAAGATCCGCAAGGGATTAGTGGGGAGAATCAAATATCTCTTCGTGGAAGTGTAGATCGATGCCTCCTCAAGCAATCCCGAGCAAATCAACAAGTTTGATTGGCTAGGGAGAGAGATCGGGTGGAAATGGAGCTTTTGGAGCAACAATGGAGTAGTGGGGGAAGAGGTAAGTCTTCTTGGAGAAGAAGACCCCCTATATATAGTGGGGGGACAAATCCAACCGTTATTGAAGTTTTCAGCCCGCAGAGAGCGGTAGTACCGCGCATGAGTTGCGGTACTACCGCTGGCTGAGCGGTACTACTGCTTTGGGAGCGGTACTACCGCTTAGGCAAAAGAGGCGACATGATTGACAACCACGGATGAAATAAATTACATCCGTGGCTACATCCGCGGGGAAAACGGTAGTAGCAAAATGCGACACGGTACTACCGCTTAAGATAAGCGGTACTACCGCATTGTATACGGAAGTAAAAAATTACTTCCGCATCCACTTCTTTACTTAGACTCAGCGCCTGGGCCAGATACACGGTACTACCGCTCTGGGGACGCGGTACTACTGTTGGAGCGGTACTACCGTGTCGTCAGGCGGTACTAGCGTGTAACTGTGCGGTACTACCACTTGATTAAGCGGTACTACCGCTTGCTAGGCAGATGATCAGTTAAGAACTCACAGTTTTGCATATACGAAAAATGGCCGGTTGGACCTCCAGAGAAGCAAGGAAAGGTGGTGCGGGAGTAGGATGTGTACGTGTTGATTCTACCCAAACCTTTCCGACGCGGACCCCCTCTTAATAGTACGGCTTTCCTATTACTCAAAGCCACCGACAGGGAGCAAAAAGAAAACACCGTCTTCCATAGAATCCGAGGGGCAAATAATCGTCTTGTGCCTAAGGGAGATATACCTGTATGAGCTTAGAGCACACGATCAGTCCGCAAATGCATTGTCATCAATCACCAAAACTACTTAGGAAGAAATATGCCCTTACAGGCTGGAGGAAACACAGTCCTCAAGTGTAATAAGTCTTCAGGTCACACAGACAGAAAGACTTCAGTGATGCCTAACACTCTTTGGCTCTGGGTGTTTGGGCTTTGTCCTCGCAAGGATTTCTCTCTCAAATGCTTCGGAGGTGGGTTGCTCTCAAACGACAAAAGCCGTGCAATAACTCTGAGCAGCCACCAATTTATGGTGTAGGGGGTGGGCTATTTATAGCCACTGGGCAACCCGACCTGATTTGTCCGAAGTGACCCTGGGTCACTAAGGAACTAACACATGTTCCAACGATCAGATTTCAAACACACACGGCAACTTTACTTGAGCTACAAGTAAAGTTGACTCATCCGACTCTGGATAAGATTTGCTCTCATAGTCTTCGCTCGAAGACATAGGATTTGGTTGAGCATCACTTCAGTCACTCTGACTTAGTTCACTTGGACCCCACTTAACAGTACGGTGGTTCCTATGACTCAACAAAGAAGAAAAGGAAACAACGAAACATCTACGTCTTCGCTTTCCATAGTCTTCACACAGTGTCTTCTCATGTCATAGTCTTCAATATGATTATCTTCATATACCACCACTGATATCAATGTCTTCATACATTTTTAGGGGTCATCTCCGGTAGGTAAACCGAATCAATGAGGGACTACTACCTGTGTTATCCTGCAATTCTCACAAACACATTAGTCCCTCAACCAGGTTTGTCGTCAATACTCCAAAACCAACTAGGGGTGGCACTAGATGCACTTACAGAAATGCAGATCCCTTCCTCCGTGCAGCTAGCTGCTCTGTATGCATCAGTTCAGGAGGGCCTTTTGCTCCAACAGAAAATAGGCAAACCCACTTACGCAAAAGCAGCATATACAAAAACTGACAGCAGGGCGGGCCTGTCCACGGGTGAGCTCTCGAAGGCCAAACAACTCAAGGAATATCGCGTGCGAATGGATTGTGTTATAAATGTGGAGAGAAATATATCCCAGGACACTCGTGCAATCCACCAGGAGCACAACTTAAGGCTGCTGAAATGGTAAATCCGCATGCGATCATTTCAGATGTTGTGCTCGATGCTCTAGTGGAAGGGGCTCATGAAGAATGTGTACAATCTCAGTTACTGCTCTTTCTAGGGCTGCTCGCCCTAAGACAATTCAGCTGAGAGCTCTGGTGCAGAACAAAGTAGTGCTGATATTGGTGGACTCAGGGAGCACGCACACCTTTGTAGATAAAGCATTATTGGACAGGATTTCTGTCAAGGCTGAACCTCTTACTATTCCTATGCAAGTTAAGGTAGCAAACGGGAATATGATCTCTTGTTCTGAAATGGTCCCACAACTGACTTGGTGGATGCAAGGACACAGTTTCACTAATCCCATGCAAGTTTTACCCTTGGGAGGTCATGATATTATACTGGGCATGGATTGGTTAGAGCAGTGGGGAGTAATGAAATGCCACTGGGCTGACAAATGGATTGAGTTCCAACATGAAGGCCAAGAGGTCAGATTGCAAGGTGTGCTACCTGTCAAACAAGAACAGCTGGAGGAAGTGTCTGCTGAAAAATTGCTAAAGTGGGAAAAAGGCAATGATGTGTGGGCCACTCCTCTGTTGAATAGAATAGTAATGACCCCTGCAACTGAGATTCCTCAAGAAGTGCAGCAAGTACTGGACAGAAACAAGCAAGTATTCCAGGAACCAAAAACTTTACCTCCTCATAGAGTCTTTGATCACACAATCAATCGTTTGCCAGATGCTATACCTGTTAATTGCAAACCTTACAGATATTCTCCTCTTCAAAAGGATGAGATTGAGAGGCAAGTGAAAGAGATGCTGGAAGCTGGTCTAATCACACCTAGCATGAGTCCCTTTACTGCTCCAGTGCTATTAGTCAAAAAGAAAGATGGTACTTGGAGGTTTTTTGTGGACTACAGAAGGTTGAATGAAATCACAGTGAAAAACAAATTTCCTATGCGTGTAATTGATGAGATACTGGATGAGTTAGGAGGGGCAAAGTGGTTTTCCAAGTTGGACCTAAAGGCTAGGTATCATCAGATAAGAATGAAAGAAGAGGATGAGTTCAAGACTCCATTCAAAAACACACCATGGGCAATTTCAATTCAAGGTAATGCCTTTTGGTTTAGCCACTGCCCCTGGCACATTCCAATGTGTTATGAATTTTGCTTTTGCCGGGCCAAACAAAAAAATTGTGTTGGTGTTTATGGATGATACCCTGGTTTTCAGTTTCACTCTGGAGGACCATATACATCATCTGCAGGCTGTTTTTGACATACTAAAAGAGAATCAACTGTTTGTGAAGGAGAGCAAATGTGTGTTTGCCCAGAAATCTTTGGAATATCTGGGGCACATTATCTCTGACCAAGGTGTGACTATTGATCCTGCTAAAACTGAAGTGATGCTGTAGTGGCCTGTTCCAGATACTGTGATTGAGTTAAGAGGATTTTTGGGGCTGACTGGCTATTACAGGAAATTTGTGCAAAATTATGGTATCCTGGCAAAACCCCTTACAACTCTACTGAAAAACAAGCATTTGAGTGGTCTGAAGCAGCTCAGAAAGCATTTCAACAGCTCAAAGAGGCTATGGTTATCACTCATGTCTTAGCTCTGCCAAATTTTGACAAGACATTCACAGTGGAAACAGATGCTTGTAATACTAGTATAGGGGCTATCTTGTCCGAGGATGGACATCCTATAGCATATTACAACAAGGCTCTTGGGGTGACCAGCCAAAAGAAGTCTATATATGAAAAAGAATTCCTGGCAATAATGATGGCAATAGACAGATGGAGATCTTATCTAAGCAGAGCCCCTTTTGTGATCAAGACAGGCCATGAAAGCTTGTGTCACTTAGGGGACCAGAACTTAACATCTAACTTGCAAAGGAAAGCAATGACTAAATTAGTGGGCCTTCAATTTTCAATACAATACAAGAAAGGGGTGGAAAACACAACAGCTGATGCTCTGTCCAGAGTAGCCCATTTGTTCTCTGTCCAAAGTGTTTATACTAGCAAGCCAGTTTGGATACAAGAAATCCTTAACTCCTATTCAGTTGATCCAGAGGCTTGTGCCATGCTACAACAACTAGCTGTGGATCCAGCTGCTTGTCCTGGTTTTCAGCTACAGGAAGGTCTGATCAAGCAAGATAATAAGATTTGGGTAGGAGAAAATATTGGACTGCAAACCAAACACATTCCAGCTTTTCACTCCACTCCTGTAGGAGGTCACTCTAGCATTCTGCCCACTTACCACAGAGTCAAACAACTTTTCAGTTGGAAAGGAATGAAAACTGATGTGGAAAACTTTGTGAAGCAATGTGGCACTTGTCAACAAGCTAAGCATGAGCTATGCAAAGTACCTAGATTGCTGCACCCTCTACCTGTGCCTGGCAGTCCTTGGCAAGCTATTAGCATGGATTTCATCGAAGGTCTACCTAAATCAAAAGGATATTCAACTATTCTAGTGGTGGTCAATCATTTCACCAAAGTGAGTCATTTCCTTCCCTTGAAGCATCCTTTCTCTGCAGCATCAGTGGCCAAAGTGTTCCTCAACAACATTGTTAAACTGCATGGGCTACCTCTGACAATTATGTCAGATAGGGACAAAATTTTCACCAGTTCCTTTTGGAAAGAATTGTTTAGAATATGGGGCACATAGCTGCAAATGAGCACAGCCTACCATCCTCAAACGGATGGCCAGACAGAACGTGTAAACCAATGTCTGGAGATGTACCTGAGATGTGTTGTACATGAATTTCCAACAAAGTGAGCCAACCGGCTTCCTCAAGCAGAGTTCTAGTATAACTCAACTTATCACTCTTCACTGGGGTGTACTCCATACAAGGCACTTTATGGTTATGCTCCCAACATTGGCCAGTTACTGGGACATCCTACATCACTCAATCCAGATGTGAATTCCTGGCTGTCGTCTCACACTCAGCACACAGCAGCTCTGAAGGATCATTTGGCCCGGGCTCGGTGCAAATACAAGCATTTTGCGGATAAAAAACGATCTGACAGAGTGTTCTTGGTTGGGGAGATGGTCTATCTGAGACTGCAACCATATGCGCAATCGACAGTGGTTAACCGCCCTTGCCGCAAGCTTGCACTGAAGTACTTTGGACCCTACAAGATTTTAGAAAGGATTGGAGGTGCTGCCTATCGTTTGGAGCTACCTAGGGGGAGTCAAGTGCATCCAGTTTTCCATGTCTCGCAGCTCAAGAATCATGTGCCGGATCATACACGAGTGTTTAACACATTGCCTGTGCCAATAAACATGTCAGCTCCAGGGGTTGATCCTGAGGAAATTCTGGATCGTTGGCTGGTCAAGAAAGGAAATGCGAGCCATCTGCAAATCTTGGTGAAATGGACTAAATTTCCAGCAGCATCGGCAACCTGGGAGGACTACGATGTGCTCAAGGCACGGTTTCCATCAGCACCAGCATGGGGACACACTGGTTCTTTAGGGGCGGGTACTGTAAGTGCCTAGGTGTGGCTGTGCGAGGTGATTGCCAGGCGAGGCAAGGCGGGAACGTTTGACGAGTCAAGTAGTGTCGAGTGGGTTGTGTCCCAGGCGTGGGCCGATGGGCCGTGTAATCTTGGGTGGACTGGCGTGGGTTATATAAGCTAGTGTGTAAGGCGACCGTGGTATGTAATTTGAAATAGAATCACTCTGAGCCTCTCATTCCCCTTCCCTTATCATGTCTTCTACCTCGCACTCCTCTTCTCTCTCTCTCTAGTGCATGTCCTCCTCTGATTTCTCCAGCTACCTCACCTCCGGCGATCTCCCTGACCACGTGGTCGTGACATATCAGTCAAGTGACAGGACATATAAAAAAGAAGAAAGAATAAATTAGAATACATTTTCCCCATGAATTTTCATATAAGATCCCATGAATATAACATCGACTGAGACTTGGTTAATTCGAGATTTAGCAACCCCATTTGCGTATTGATTGGGGATAGAAGTTGGAAAAAGAACTCAATTCAGCTGACTGATTTGAAGGAACAATCAGTCCACTCGCACTTCGCCATGAGCATCCTCTAATTAATTCGAGATTTCCAGATGTTGCAATAGTGTTTCAGCGTGCTGCAAATGTGTATGGTGTTTGTTGTGTACCATGAACAACATGCCACGGACTAGGTAGGATTTTATCTTTTGCATACATCAGTTTTCTACTATATGTTAATGCTCTTTAATAAGACTATGTCTAGGTTAATGCACTTTAATAAGACTATTTATTGAGATTATGATGATGTTTAGACCCAAATTATACTATATATAGTGTAAAAAATCAGAAATTTTGAAATGTTGCACATTAATGCTAAGATCCTAGGTCTCGAGCAGAGGTAAATGTCGCTACTCAGTTGTTATTTGGAGAAGGAGAGCAAAATCCTAGGGCATATTTGCTACTCTAGTTCAAATTGAAGTTTTGAAAATTTCGAAGTGGCCGCTGATGGAGGCTGAAGAGGCTTCGGACGGGTATTTGACGCCCGTGCCGCCTTCAACCAGGTGCACATGTCGAAGGAAAATACGCCATGTGAGCAAAGAAGCAATAGAAAAGGAGCAGAAGCGATGTATGGCCCAGAATCTGCTCCACCCAAACCCCGACAAACTATCATAGAGCGAGAGAGCAGATTCGAGCATGACTAGGGAGTAACATAAAATAAGATGGGGGTACATAGAAAAATAAAATAAAAGGATAGAGCGACCAGAAAATGAAAACACTCTAGACAGGCCAGTCAGACCAGCACACAAAGAGACAGGAGCATCAGGAGCTGTATTTCTGCAGCAGATAAGTAAATTCAGATATGAGCGAACTAACTGCGATATGGTATGCTAGCACGTAGTGCTTAAAACGAAGATGACAAGTATTATGAATAGACACTGAGACTGGTCATTGTTACGAGCATGGGGTATGTACTAGCTGTGAAAAATAAAAGCATCTTCAGAGCTCTCAATAGACCGTTTCTCTCCTGCAGCTTGGTACAAACTTGACTTGAACAAACAGAAGAGCCCCCATACGCTCAAAAAAGGCTTAGAGAGCACCGCTTGCATCTACAAGGGCTTTCAGTTCTCCAGTCCAGTTATTATCGATGGACCTAATAAAAGTGCTTTGGCAAACTTGCCCTGAATCTAACAGACTAACACTCCAGTTGGCCAACTCCTCCTCCTGCTGCTCATTGTCCCTCAGGTCGCAACTAAAATAGCCCCTCCCCTGCCAAAAGGAAGGCTGTTATGACGATCTTATATGATGAGCACATGTTACAGGTTAATGTGATTCTTTATGCACACAAGTCTGTCCACGGACATAGCGGAGAGCACTGAAAAGAACAACAACACGGCCTGTCCGATGGTCTGCACTTATTTACTATATGCCGTGATGCCTTCCCTTATATAAGAAAAATAAATGAGATACAGACTGCACTTACTTAACTCTTCCAATGATTTGCTCACATCACTGCCCCCAGACTGAACCAAGTGTATCTTGCCTGAAAAGATTAAATTTCCCATACATCAAAATCATACAAATGGAAACGAACAAAACAAAAAATTCTGTAAACAATGAAAATGGCATGAATTCAGAGATGATAGCACAATATACTGAGAGTGAGGGGAATCCAAATTAGGCTGCATGAAGAACTACATCGAGTCCTTGATTCCAGAGGCAGAGTTATCTCTCCTTTTATTGAAAAGCAACAGGAGAGCTAGTCCCACTCCCTTTAGGTAGGTCTGTTTTCTAACTAAGATGCATTTGGTAGGGATGGCCGGATGGGTGGGGCACAGCAAGAGAACAAAAATCAGCAGGGAATTCTTCAAGAAATACCTCAGGTAGCTTGTGCTCAGCTAACACATTTGCATTAGTTTATTTGGCTAACGAATGTTTACAACAAAACAGAATGCCAAAGGAAAGAGAAAATACTTGAACCTCAGATTAACTTACCATCATACCGCACACAGATCTCAGGTACGATTTTCACTAGATTATTGATGTCATCATTGTAGACTCTAGTCTCAATCTCACCCTCAACATATACTGCAGAACTGAAATAAGACATAATAATAAGCACGGTATATCCTTGGTGAATTAAGAATCTGAAGTTCTGAACTTTAGTTTTGATTTCACATCACAAGGAAAAAAAAAACAGAATCACGTGCTATAGAGTAGAAAGCACATACTTCTTAACCAACTTTTGAACAGCATATGTACCAAGCTGCTCATTATGAACAGCTATGCGATGCCACTGAGCTGGCATTGGCAAGTTTTCAGCACCTGCCCTCCTCTGGTCAAACATGCCCCCAGTCCCGACAGTAAATACAGTCACAATATGCCCGCTCCTCAATTTTTTCTGCACAGGCACTTGTCCAACGCTGCCACAAATAATGGCCTAACAAAAACAAACAAGTCAACCGAGTGTCAACATGAGAACCAAAATACGAGTAGTTATTCTAATAGGATATATCAAGCAAGTACCCGATAAACACCACGGAAGTCAGCATCTTTCCAAGAATCTGCAAGATCACCATCTGCCTCGACACCCATGCCATTCTTCTCATGAACACCAGAAAATGAAGTGCTAGAGCTCCATGCTCGCGATGCTGTGTATAAATCTACCAAGAAAAAAAAATACACAAGCAAGGAATCATATATGTGATGAGCACCTTCTATGATCAAATAAGACAAAATAAATATGATGTACCCACCAATTGGGTTTCTTTGCTGTCCTAAGACCCTCCTCAGGCTCAAGCCCTTGAGGAATTTCGTGCTCATGGTAGGTCTACATAAATAAAGGGGAAAAAGGTGAAATGGCATAATCACATAATTAAACAACTTCAATAGCAAAGGAATGCGGGAGCTTGTGTGTAATTCCTAAAAGCTTCTCATCAGAAAGCCAGTGATGTAGCACGAACGCACAGCAAAATGTTAACTACTTATTGCTTAATTTGCCCTTAAGGGGCACTATACATCTCTCAAAATCTTTTTTTTTTTTTTTTTTGCGAATACATCTCTCAAAATTTCATCGTTTGTTGACAGGTCGGATCTAGATGTGCAAATCACATCCTGGAACTTGTAGAGATCGGTTCAATTGATCATTGGGTGGGTGACTATGCGGCGGTCATACCTCAAAAATGGATGTCGAGGACTGCGGACGGGGGTGGAGACAGCAGGGACGCGACGGGATAGAACGGAAACGGCGACGGCGGCAACGCGCGTGAGAGGCGGAGGGCGAGCGGGAGCGGGAGCGGGCCTCCGCGCTGACGCCAAGCTACGGCGGCGGCAGCTCAGGGGCACCGGCGGAAGATTTTAGGGTGGTTTTACTCCGCAATTGGCCCGGTTGAAACTTCGTTAGGTCAGGCGAGGAAGATCGAATAAGGGCATCTCCAGCCGCGCCCCTACCCTCCCCGGTCGATTTTTTCGCGCCGGCGCCGGAAAAACGGTCCAGTCGTACCCTCAGGAGCCCGATTTTCGTCGGCCTGGGTCGAAAACAGCGTCGGCGGACCCGGGCCGAACCCGGCGCGCTGGGGCGCACGGGGGCGCGGGGGCGAACTGTTTTGGCGCGAAAAAGCCGCGGGCCAGCCGCGTCAGCGACACGACGGCTCGTCTTCCCCCAACTGCCTCGGTTCCCGCGGGGAATCAATGACAAGGCTGCCGCCGGTCAGCCTTGCCATTGATTCCTCATGGGCGGCGCGTTATGGAACGGTGCACCGACACCTCCCCTCCCTCGCACGCGTACACACGGGCGCGGAGCGGCTATAAAGCCGCCGGTCTCACTCGCATGTGCCCACACCAGACGCGCCCCTAGCCGCCGCCCAGCCCCTCTCTCCGTCTCCGTCTTCCTCTCCCGAGTGGCGCGCCAGGAGAAGGAGAAGGAGCGCCAGCGCGCTGCCCTGCGCCGCTTCGAGGAGCGCCGACGCGGCCGCGATGAAGGCGGGGTCGTCGTCATATGCGATAGCGACGGCGACGACGACGACGCGCCACCACCAGTCCGCCATGGCGACGCCGGGCAGGGGTCCAGCAGGGGCGCCCGCGTCAAGGAGGAGAAGGCCGACGACGACGATGGCGGCGACGACTTCAGCCAGTTTTTTTAATTAGGTTAATGTAATGAAAATCCGTGAATTTCACCGAAATTTGTCATGTTTGGCCGAAATTGAACGTGTTTTTAGCATAACTTTGCCGAACGGTGCTATTTTTTAATACGCGCCTGAGGGCGACTCTGGGGCCGGCGGCTGGGGACCAACTCGCCCCCAGACCCAATTTTTGCGCCGGCTCACCCTCAGGCGGCGCTTTTAGGCGCCCCCTAGGGGGCCAACGGCTGGAGATGCTCTAAGGCACGGGGTGAGTCTGAGCGAGTCAAGAGGAAAAATCGCGGTGGATGAAATGGATTTTCCACGCGGATGGAAAGTAAAGGTTTGATTTTACCTTCTTTTTTTAAACATAGGATATTATTACATCTAGTATACTTGCATTATACTAGAACACAAGAAATAAAAATTACATTCGTGTGCGTAAACCACCTAGCAACAACTACAATAACTGGAGCGAGCCGAAGACGCGTCGCCATCATTGCCCCTCCCTCATCGAAGTTGGACAAACATTATTGTAATCGACAGTCGGGAAGTCATCATGCTAAGGCCCATAGGACTAGCATACCAAAACAAACCACCAACGATGAAGAGAAGTGTGACCGGAAAGATCTAATCTACACACACACAGACGTAGATGAACGACAACCGGATCCACCAAAGACAAGCGTTGACCGAATCCCACGATATCCGCCGGAGATACACCTCCACACGCCCTCTAACGAGGCTAGACGCACCGTCGAAACAGGAGTTAGGCTGGAAGAACATTATTACATCTTTAGGGAACCACCATTGTAAGTGCATCTAGTGCCACCCCTAGTTGGTTTTGGAGTATTGATGACAAACCTGGTTGAGGGACTAATGTGTTTGTGAGAATTGCAGGATAACACAGGTAGTAGTCCCTCATTGATTCGGTTAACCTACCGGAGATGACCCCTAAAAATGTATGAAGACATTAATACCAGTGGTGGTATATGAAGATAATCATATTGGAGACTATGACATGAGAAGACATTGTGTGAAGACTATGGAAAGCGAAGACGTAGATGTTTCGTTATTTCCTTTTCTTCTTTGTTGAGTCATAGGAACCACCGTAGTGTTAAGTAGGGTCCAAGTGAACTAAGTCAGAGTGACTGAAGTGATGCTCAACCAAATCCTATGTCTTCGAGCGAAGACTATGAGAGCAAATCTTATCCAGAGGCGGATGAGTCAGCTTTACTTGGAGCTCAAGTAAAGTTGTCGCGTGTGTTTGAAATCTGACCGTTGGAACACGTGTCAGTTCCTTAGTGACCTAGGGTCACTTCGGACAAATCAGGTCGGGTTGCCCAGTGGCTATAAATAGCCCACCCCCTACACCATAAATTGGTGGCTGCTCAGAGTTATTGCACGGCTTTTGTCGTTTGAGAGCAACCCATCTCCGAAGCATTTGAGAGAGAAATCCTTGCGAGGACAAAGCCCAAACACCCAGAGCCAAAGAGTGTTAGGCATCACTGAAGTCTTTCTGTTTGTGTGACCTCAAGACTTATTACACTTGAGGACTGTGCTTCCTCCAGCCGGCTAGGCGTCGCGTTCTGAGAATCCAAGAGCCATTGTGGATCGCCGATGAACGAAGTCTGTGAAGGTTTGGAAGTCTACCTTGAAGACTTACCAGAGTGATTGGGCGAGGACTAGGTGTCCTTAGCTCAAGGGGAACAAGGTGAAGACATGGTCTTCTGAGTTAAATCTCAGCCTCCCTAACCAGACGTACAGTTGTCACAGCAACTGGAACTGGTCTAACAAATCACTGTCTTCCCCGAGCTACTGGTTCTATCCTTCCCTTCTTTTACTTACTGTTATACGTTGTGAAGTCATTGCATGCTTGCCTTATCTTATTGTCTTCACTGAGTATCTACTTGTTGTGATTGGCTTCATTCCTTCTTCCTTTATGATCCCTACTGCCTAGATGCTATTAGTCTTCGTGCTTTCACTTCATTGAATACATGACTATGGCTTATCTAGTGTAGTCCACTTTCCGCTGCATACTAATAGGATTGAGTTTATCGTTTGTCTTCGAAACTACCATGTTTTGAAGCATTTCATAAATATCACCTATTCACCCCCCTCTAGTCGATATACTGCACTTTCAATTGGTATCAGAGCAAGGTACTCCCTTGTTCTGTGTGATTCGTTTTAACCACCTGGAGTTTTAGCTATGTCGACTGCAGGGATAATCAAAGTCTCCGCTGCGTGCCCCGTCTTCGATGGCACCGAATATCCCTACTGGAAGAACAAGATGCGCATGCACCTTGAAGCCATTGACGTGGACCTTTGGTTTGTCGTCAAGAACGGTGTTCCCAAGACTGGTGAAGGTATCACCCCTGCTGATGTCAAGATGCTCGTTCAATTGGATTCAACGGCCAAGAATATCATCTATGGTCATCTGACCAAAGGACAGTATGGTTGTGTAAGTGCTCTGGACACGTCAAATGAAGTTTGGGACTGGCTCTCAAAGGTCAATGAAGGAGTATCTACCCAGAGAGATCAAAGGATCAGCGTCCTTCGCAATCTCTTCAAGCGCTTCAAGAGACATGACAATGAGAATGTCCAACACACTTTTGATCGTCTCACTGACATCACAAATGAGCTTCAAGCACTTGGTGCCACTGAGATCACCAAGCATGAAATCGTCAAGACTCTCCTGAGATCTCTCGACAACTCATTTGATATCCTTGCCCTGATGATTCAAGAACGCCCTGACTTCAAGATTATCGATCCGTCTGATATACTTGAGAGGCTCAACACACATGAGTTCCAGCTATCTGAGAAACGTGACATCTATGGTCCCAACTATGGCCAATCTCGCGCCTTAAAGGCAAAAGTTATTTCTTCATCTGAAGAAGAATCTGACTGCAGTTCTGATGATCCTGAAGACATTGGAAAGGAGCTTGCCATGCTTGTGAAGAAGTTCCAAAAATTCACTAGGAAGAAAGGCTTCAGAAAGTCTTCATGATCCAGCTCAAGAAATGATGAAGCTTCTACTCATGACTACAAGAAGATAACATGTCATAAGTGCAAAAAACCTGGTCACTACATCTCTGAGTGTCCTCAGTGGGACAATGAGAAGAAGAAGAAGAAGAAGAAGAAGAAGACGAGCAAGGAATATGATTCTGATGACAAGAAAAAGAAGAAATACTCAAAGTCTTCTTCAAAGTCTTCATCAAAGTATTCATCACACAAGAAGAATTCATCTGGAAAGGCTCGCGCATTTGTTGGCAAGGAGATGGATTTTGAGGAAGAGTCTACTTCTGAAGAGGCGGAGGTGGAGTCGGAGGAGGAGTCTGATTCTGGTGTTGCAAGTCCGGCTTTAGCCACTGCCTACGTGGGCAAGTCCATATTCAACACTGAAGACAATGGCCTCGTCCCCAACAATGATGATGAGGACGACGACTCTGCTCCCACCTTCTGCTTCATGGAACGCGGTGCCAAGGTAAAATCACGCGATGCTTACTTTCAAACATCTAGTGAAGATGACTCTGATTGTGAATCAAAACCTAGCTACAAAACACTTACTAAAATTGCCACTGAACAGCAGAAAGCCATGGAACATATTCAAAAACTGTTAGACAAAAGCGATGACATGTTGGACGCGGAAATGAACCGTTCTCAGTCCTTAATTGAAGACATAAAAAATCTTCATGTTAAGTACAAGGAACTTGAAGGTCTTTATGAATCGCTCTCAAAAACTCATGAAAAGCTTTCCCACGATTACATTCAAAGGAAATGAGAACTTGAGAAATTGAAAGCGGCTCATGAAGATCTTCAAAAGGAGAATGAGTCACTCCGCGCGCAACTGATCAGCTCCACTCACAAAGAGTTTGAACCACCATGTCTAAAATGCATTGAACGTGATAATGCTACATCTGTTGCTGAATGTTCTACTGCTGCTACTGTTGCAATGTCTTCAACTACTGATGTGGTAACTAACCCCTCTGCTGAGGAAACCACTACTATTGCTGATGAAAATGCTAGGTTGAAGACTTTGCTTGAAACAAGGATGTACAAAAGCCTCAAAGGGCATCAGACTCTATGTGATGTCCTCAAAAAGCAGACACTGAACCGAAACCCTAGGAAAGAGGGTGTTGGGTTCGACAGGAAAATGAATGTTGATGGTTCATACTGGAAGCCTGCTCAATATCCCAAAACCACATGGGTTGCTGCAAAGGAACCTTCAGTAGATCCATCTACCTTGTCTGGCTTCACTTGTGCTAATCCTGTTATCATTGATAAATCCTTTGATGCAAACTATAAACTGTTTAAGAATCAAAATGGTGAAGTGTTTGCCAGGTATATTGGTACTAACTGCAGGAATGGACCACCTATGAAGAAGATCTGGGTACCCAAAGGTTGTCTCGAGAAGCTTCCAGCAAATACTATCATGACACATCCTAGGATGAAGACAATCCCCAGACCAAAGGCTTCATATGGTCCTAAAGCTTCATACAGACAAAGGACTCATCTGAGTCACCCTAACGCGAATGTTTTGTAGGGAAATCATACTCAGACCCATGAATATGAGCGTGTTTCTTCAAATCGCTACATTCATAAATCAAAGAATTTTTCTGCTTATTCTTATGAGTATTATTCTCCTCCTGCAAGACTATTTGCTAGGGCCCCAAAGCCAAAATTCTCATATGCTGCTCTTAGACTCATTGCTTCTGAGCCACCCCTGAAAATGTGGGTGGTTAAGAAGAACTAACTTTCTCTTGCAGGGAAAGGTCTCCAGCCTATAATCAAAGGCTTCTAATGCTATTGCTGGGGACCTAAAACACTTGTAGGGCACAAGATCAAATGCCCAAAATGACTTACTGCTCATACTATTCATAAATCACTTGCTGAACATCTTATCAGCCCTGACTTTCATCTAAAGATTTCATAATCCACTTATGCATTAAATGTTTATGCTTCATAATGGCTTTTGGTGAAGCCTATCCTCCTAACTGCATTGTAGGGAGTGACACCAAAGTCTTCAGAATGGATTATGGACAGCGGATGCACAAATCATATGACTGGTGATCGAAATCTTCTCATGGACTCAACTTTACGTCCATCTAACAAGAGTCACATCACATTTGCTGATACTGGTAAAAGCAAAGTGTTGGGTCTAGGTAGAGTTGCAATCTCAAGGGATCAGCACATGGATAAAGTCATGCTTGTTGAATCTCTTGGCTTCAACTTAATGTCTATCTCAATGCTTTGTGACTTAAACATGATTGTGATCTTTGGTAAATTTCGTTGCCTTGTACTAATGGAATCTGACAAGTCTTTAGTATTTGAAGGATACAGAAAAGGTGATCTGTATATGGTAGATTTCTCAGCCGGACCGCAGATGGCCGTATGTCTTCTAGCAAAAGCTTCAGAGTGCTGGCTCTGGCATCGGAGGCTAGGACATGCTGGCATGAGGAACCTGCACACTCTCGCAAAGAAGAAGCATGTCATAGGCATCGAGGAAGTCAAGTTCAAGAAAGATCATCTATGTGGTGCCTGTGAAGCTGGGAAGATGACTAGAGCCAAGCACCCCTCGAAGACAATCATGACGACATCCAAACCCTTCGAGCTGCTTCACATGGACTTATTTGGCCCTACTCACTACTCCACATTCTCAACCACAGCCTGTCTCTATGGCTTCGTCATTGTTGATGATTATTCAAGATACACATGGGTGCACATAATACTCTACAAGACTGAAGTGCAAGATGTCTTCAGACGCTTCGCCAACCGTGCCATGAACAACTATGGCATCAAGATCAAGCATATCAGAAGTGACAATGGCACTAAATTCAAGAACACTGGCCTCGATCTTTATCTGGATGAGATGGGAATCACTCATGAATTCTCAGCCCCGTATACACCTCAGCAAAATGGGATCATTGAGCGCAAGAACAGAACTCTAATTGAGATGGCTCGAACGATGCTCGATGAATACAAAACACCAAGAAGATTCTGGCCCGAAGCTATTGATACTGCATGCCATATCATCAACCGTGTTTATCTTCACAAGCTTCTGAAGAAAACATCCTATGAACTCCTCACTGGAAAGAAGCCAAATGTAAGCTACTTCAGAGTATTTGGAGCTAAATGTTGGATCAAGGATCCTCATCATAAGTCAAAATTTGCACCCAAAGCTCATGAAGGCTTCATGCTCGGATATGAAAAGGACTCACACTCCTACAGAGTCTTCAACATTTTTCTCTATAAAACTGTTGAAACTGTGGATGTGCGGTTTGATGAGACAAATGGTTCACAAAGAGAGTCCCTACCAAATGTGCTAGATGAAGCTTCACCAAATGAATCTATCAAGCTAATGGGAACTGGTGAGATCATGCCTACTGAAGCACAACCTGATAAGGAACTCATCATCTCTGCTCCAAATCAACCTGACGACAATGCTCAGCCTGAAGACAACACTCCTGATGAAGACAATGTACAGCAAGAGCAAAATCTTCGTCCAGCTCATCCTCGTGTTGCAAATGAATTACAAGTTGAGAAGATAATTGATAGCATAAATGTTCCTGGTCCACTCACTTGCTCAAGAGCAACACAGCTTGCAAAATCTGTGGGCACTTTGCTTTTGTCTCAATATCTGAACCCAAGAAAGTTGCTGAAGCTTTTATGGAGCCTGAATGGATTCAAGCAATGCAAGAAGAGCTTCAACAGTTTGAGCTAAACAATGTGTGGGAACTTGTCAAGCGTCCTGATCCTCGCAAGCACAACATAATAGGCACAAAATGGATCTATCGCAACAAGCAAGATGAGCATGGTCAAGTGGTCAGAAATAAAGCTCGTCTCGTTGCTCAAGGATACACTCAAGTTGAAGGGATTGACTTCGATGAAACATTTGCTCCTGTGGCTAGGCTTGAAGCTATTCGCATACTGCTAGCCTATGCAAATCATCACAACATATTTCTATATCAAATGGATGTAAAGAGTGCCTTTCTCAATGGAAGGATTGAAGAAGAAGTGTATGTTGCACAACCACCTGGCTTTGAAGATCCAAAACGTCCTGATATGGTATACAAGCTCAACAAGGCACTGTATGGCCTCAAACAAGCGCCTCGTGCTTGGTATGACACTCTCAAAGACTTCCTAGAGAGCAAAGGCTTCAAACCTGGATCCCTAGAGCCCACACTCCTCACGAAGACATATGATGATGAGCTATTTGTCTGCCAAATCTATGTGGATGACATTATCTTCGGCTGCACGAACAAGAAATACAGTGATGAATTTGGTCACATGATGCAAGAGCAATATCAAATGTCCATGATGGGTGAGCTGAAGTTCTTCCTTGGTCTTCAAATTCGTCAGCAAAGCAATGGCATCTTCATATCTCAAGAGAAGTACCTCAAAGATTGCCTGAAAAAGTTTGGAATGCAAGACTGCAAAGGGTACTCGACGCCAATGCCTGCTAAACATCATCTGGGTCCTGACGCCAATGGTAAAGAGTTTGATCAATAGGTATACCGCTCCATGATTGGTTCTTTACTTTATTTATGTGCATCTAGGCCAGATATTATGCTTAGTGTTTGCATGTGTGCTCGATATCAAGCGGCACCAAAGGAGTCGCATCACTTAGCTGTGAAGCGAATACTTCGATATTTGGCTTACACCCCAACACTAGGATTATGGTATCCAAAGGGCTCAGAGTTTGATCTAGTAGGATTTTCAGATGCTGATTATGCTGGTGACAAAGTTGATCGCAAGTCCACATCAGGCACATGTCACTTTCTAGGACGATCACTTGTCTATTGGTCTTCAAAGAAGCAGAATTGTGTATCACTCTCCACTACTGAATCTGAATACATTGCTGCTGGATCTTGCTGCATTCAGCTTCTCTGGATGAAGCAAACACTCAAGGACTATGGAGTCCATCTGAAGCATGTGCCACTCTACTGTGATAATGAAAGCGCCATCAAGATTGCCAACAACCCAGTTCAGCACTCGAAGACAAAGCACATTGAAATTCGTCATCACTTTCTCAGAGATCATGTTATGAAGGAAGATATTGATATCATACACGTCAACACTGAAGAGCAACTGGCAGATATCTTCACAAAGCCCTTGGATGAGAAAAGGTTTTGCAAGTTGCGGTGCGAGCTAAGTATCTTAGAATCCTATAATGTCCTGTAATCAGGCACACATCCTAACACTTATGCATATTGATGACTTAGATGTCCAACACACGAAGTAAAGTATATCTTCAATCAATGAAGACTTACATTCTAAGTATGAATACATTAACATGGAATTTGACTTCGGAGCGCCATGATAATTGTGCGCCGTGTCTGGGTCTAATACTTCCTATACGGTGGGTAACGCCACCACCAAATTCTTGTTTGAAGTGTTTCTCGTGGCGTTACATTTGCAAAGTCTTCGCACTTGGTTTATCTTCATATAGGACACACACACACACACACACACACACACACACACACACACACACACACACATATATATATATATATATATATATATATATATATATATATATATATATATATATATATATATATAGAATTGTGTTCTGTCCTCAACAGCATTCACTTATAGCTATGTCTTCGTATTTGAATCTTTTGGACTAAGTGAATGTGATCGGACCCTAAACTCTCTATGCTTTCTCATCTCACACTCTGTCTGTCCAAATCATATGCATTCTGTTGAAACTGTCGAATATCTTCTCTGCGTCCTTGTCAGCAGAAGATACGGAGACAAACTTTAAATCTGATTTTAATGCTCCATCCGTTATGCCTGAAACCCGGAGAAGCCGGAACGACCACTCCGACAGTCGTGGTGTACGTGGAATCGTGGGACAACTCCCAATGCATTACATGACCGCCACGTGTCACTCGTACGTGAACCGTCAGGGGCACCAGAGTAATTATGTTGTGCCATCTCCCATGCCTATAAATGCATGTCCCATCACGGTCAAAAGCTCTTCTACCACCTCTCCACCTCGACCAACCCTAGCGCCTCCGCTAGCTTTCGACGACGCCGGCGACGAAGCGCTTCGCTACCGCAACTTGTCGACGCCGTCCTCACGCCGGCCGCGGACATCTTCTACTCCGCCGTCGCCGTAGCTGTCCTCCGTCGCCAAGTTAGGGCACGGAAGACCGAACTGCTGGGCATCCAACTCCTCTCCGTCTAAGCAGTTCATCGTGTGGTAAATAAAACTTGCTTTTTGCCATCTTCTAGATCCATAAAGATTCATCTATTTTACCACAAGAGGTTTCTGCCTACTTAGATATATAGATCTATCCTGTCTGCATCTCATATCTTGCCTAGTACATTCACATATGCTTCAACCATAGTTAGATTCCTCACTTGTACCTATTCGTGGATTCGTACAAATCTGGAACCAACTCTCATGAGTGAATGTCTTCGCGCTATGAGGTCAAAGTCTTCAAAACTATTTTAATCTTCAAAACTTCTGAGAATGCATATGACCTCTTCCCCTTCCCTCGCATCTCTAATGCTGTCACAGGTACATGTCCGTGGGAGAATCCCTTGGTTCTCATAGTCTGCATTCGTTTGCAAAGTTTTTGCAGCGTCACATTCACTCCTCTGAAGACAGTTCCTGTCTGACCAGCAGACCGAAGCATTTGCCTGTTTTGAAGCCATTCAGTTTGAAGCCCTTCAGGTTGAAGCAAATGGCAACTGACAAGACAGTAAGAAAGGGTGGCAGACAGCGCCGTGGCAACACCTACATTGTTTTGCCTCCTGATCTCAGTGAGATATACAAGACTGGTCCTGAGGAAGATTATAATCAGAGAAAGACTCGAATCCAATGGATTCGAAGATACTGGGCTAAACAGTGGTTCAAGTATAGGTTCGTGACCCAAGAGTATGCTGAGAAGAACGCCATCAAGCATCCATGGGGAGATATCACTTATAAAAATCTTCCCCAAGACTCATGTTGAAGCCATTGCTCAAGGCTTCTATCCTTGCATGGTCAGAGGGCCTCAGCCCGCTGATGCTGATCCAAGCTCTCTGCTCTGGTGTCGCGACGACAATCTGTTCAAGCGAAATCTTCAATTCGCCAAGAACTCGGCCAAAGAGAACAAGAAGTTTTGGGGATTAGACTTCAATCCTGGCCCCTCTGCGCCCCGCGCTGATGGCACGCGCGAAGCTAAACCGAATCTGGTTGGGCCCTTCTACAACTTAGAAGGCCTCATCAGTCACATAAGGGTTCAAGGGGCGGATGTGGATCAGCCTGAAGCAGATGCTGATTCTGAAGAAGCACCTGCAACGTCGAAGCCCAAGAAGAAGAAAACAAAGGCTTCGAAGACAACTCCTCCAATTGCTTCTAGAGTGAAGCCTTTGGCCACTGCTCCACCTGCACCAAGTGTGCAATCTGAGGAACACTCTCGTATCTCTAAGAGCAGACAGCTGAAGAGGAAGCCATCACGCAACCCCAGTCCAGCTCTCACTCCTGATGCAGTACTGAAGACTGCCAATGATGCCCTTGATCTCTCAAGTGATGAAGATCTTGGTGATGATGCTCTGGAGCTATTGATCAAGAGCAAGCAAGATGCTGAAATCTTCAATGATTTGCCGCTCTTTGACGTTGAAGTGCTCAATAACTTCATTGATGAATGGTTTGACACACCCAACCTGAGCTTCGACGATCTTCAACTTCCAGTTGGCCTCAGCGTCTCCTTCCATGGCGCCATTGCTTCTGAGCTGGCTCTGGCTCAGAGAATTGTTGAGCTGAAGCAAAAGATAGACTATGAAAAGGCTCAGTTCAAGAAGCATGTGGACAAGCTCAGCGTGCAAGAAATTCAAAACTTCAAGGTTATGATGCACGAGCTCAAGGAAGCCTTTCGCCAGCGGCGTGATGAAGCCAAAGGTTATCGTGAGCGAATCAAGGACTTGGCTGCCAAATGCATTCAAGCGTTCAATGAAGCTAAAAAGCGCAAGGCTCTTGGGCGTCCTGGCATTGACCCACGGATGGCTGCCAAGAAGAAGAAGAAGCAACCTGTGCCCGAAGTTGAAGAATCTGGGAAGGAAATGCCTCGCATAGTCTTCCCTGCTAGCATGACTGGCACGAAGCCTAAGGAAACCCCAACCGCTTCAAAGCTCAAGAAGACTAAGGTGGATGAAGCTGAAGCTTGCAAGCGCAAGCAATCTACTGATGAAGTGATACGTCCAAAATGTATCTATAATTTCTGCTTGCTCCATGCCTCTTTTGGGTGATATTGCTATGATATTTATACACTTCCATACACTTTTGATCATATTTGGACTAACCTATTAACTCAGTGCACCCCAGTGCCAGTTTCTGTTTTCTGCTGTTTTTGTATTTCAGGTTTTCCCATTACGTAAACTGCCAGAAAAATCCCGGAAAAATTATATAAAAAATCAGCGTTCCGGAAGCTTCCACACAGCCGAAGTAGGGCCGGAGGGGGGCCACCAGGGCTCCAGGCGCCCTGGTGGCGCGGCCCCCTCCTGGCCGCGCCGGGGGGGGGGGCGCCTGGGCCCCCCAGGTCTCCGCTGATGCCCTCCTTTGGCATATATTTACACCGCGTCCCGAAACCCTCGAGGACGGAACCCTTTTTCGTGATCTCATCTCTGTTCCGCCACCGCCGCGCTTCCAAGATCGGGAGCACCAGGAGAACTCTTCCCGGCACCCTGCCGGAGGGGAGAACCACCACCGGGAGCCTCTCCACCACCATGGACGCCTCCCGGATGAGTTGTGAGTAGTCTCCCTTGGACCATGGGTCCATGACCAGTAGCTATGTGATGTTCTCCTCCCCTCTTTGTGCTTCACTAATTAGACCTCGTGAGCTGCCCTACATGATCGAGGCACATATGTAATCCTTATGCTGTTGCTATGTTGAGTTTGCTGGGATCCGATGGATTGTGAGATTATGTTCAGATTGTGTGTGAGTAATATATTTGATTTACCTCTTTTATATTTATGTTCTTGAGTAATTCTTGCATGTTCTCCGTTGCTATTTATTGCTTTGGCCGAGTAGTAGGTAGTGACTCCAAGAGGGAACGTTATGCTTGATTGTGGGTTCATGCCCCTCGATGACTAGCTTGAGTGACAGAAACATGAGTCTAGGGGATGTGTTGTTGCCACAAGGGGGAAAACAACGGTGCTTGTACTCGCGGGTGCAAGGATTGTTTACTTTACGCAAAGTTCTTTTAATGCAGTTGTCTGTTGCTTTGAGTTTACACTATGGGTGGGACTCGCAACTTAATACCAGCGAGATGTTCTGGATAGATATCTCAAGGTGGATGATTAGTAGTAGATGAAGATGGATTTCGGTCTACTTACCTTGGCGTACCGCCCATGCTTTTGAGCCTCAACCTTTCTTGCAGCATAGTTAGCATTGGTTTGCGCACATAATTCTGTCAATTGCCCAGCTGTAATTCGTTTACCTCACATAGCTGTTTTATCATCTTTTGGGAGAGAGACATCACTAGTGAACATCATGGGACCCCGGTCCATATTACCATCACTGATCACATCCGCTATTTACTTCCTGTTTTTACTTACTAGTTGCAGCAATACCTATCAATATTATCTCTTGCGTTTGATCCTTTGTAAACGACAAGGCCGGAGGGATTGACAACCTCTCTGTACTCGTTGGGAGCAAAGTTATTTGTATCCGTGTGCAGGTCCAAGTTGATTGCTAAGTATCTGGCGCCGTTAGCAGTTGACACCTTCTTGTTGAACCTTGGAGTCTCAGGGGAATTCGATCCTTGGTATCTTTGCCAAGGGAAAACTTCCGCTACACTGCATCTCAAACCTTCCACTTGGGGTAACCAACGAGGGGCGAGAAGCCATCATGAAGCTCCACCCACCAAGAAGTGCAAGACCAAGAAGGATAAGGCTACTTCTAAAGAACCTATCTTTGTCGAGCCAATCTCTGTTGCTCGCCCTGCATCTGCCCAAAGAGAACGTCGAATGACTGTTCATGAGCCTGCTCCCACAGAGGCTGAAGACATTCCAGCTGTTGACCCCACCGCAGTTGAAGACATTGGTCCTCATGACAATGTTGAAGATGATGAAGTCCTTCCTTAGATCGAATACAACATTGAATCTTCGCCTGTTCTTACGAACAGCGAACGCATCAGCATTGGTCGTCCATTGACGCCAATTGCATAGGATGACTCGTGGGCTGATCACCCACAGGATACACAAGCCACACCTCAGCAAACTCAAGACACCAGTACGGTGCTTGAAGATGAAGACTTTGAGGCCCAACAACCTCCATCTCCTCAGGCGTCGCCAGCTTTTCGCAGGCTTCGCAAAGGACCAAGGCCTCAAGTCGTCGCCCCAAGTGTTCCAGAAGGAGTAGAGCAACCATCTGCACCTGATGCTGCTCCTACTGTGAACCCCTCAGAATCTGAAGCCAAAGCGGCTGAAGATATTCCGGCTGCATCAGCCGAAGAAGAACCACCCCAAGGAGAAGAACAACCCCAAGTTGAAGAAGAACGTACTGCCACACCCCCTGTTCTCGAGGAGAACGTGTCCGACCCTCCAGCTCCTGAAGTGGAGGCTACAAATTCAGAGGCTGTCACCACCAACACTGAAGCCAATGACGTGGTCATGGCTGAAGCTAATGTGGCACCTGAAGACACTGTGGCGCCTGAAGTGACTGTGCCTGAAGTGACTGCTCTTGAAGCCAGTGCTGTGCCTGAAGCCAATGCTGCACCTGAAGCAAATCAGCAGCTTGAAGATAATGCCTCTGCTCCTGTTCCACCTCCACGGCCACACACCATTGAGCAAGCATACAACAAGGATGATCAGCTTGTTACTGTCCGGTGGCCCATTCTGATTCCGCCACCTACCACTGAACCGCGTGCTGCTGGTCCTCAAGTTGATCATCATGTTGCTCACAGGCCCCAAGTTCAGAAGCCTAAGCCAAGACTGCCAAGGTTTCCAAGTATTGCAACCTCTTCAGGGTCATTCAATGCCAATAGCTTCATTGCGCACATCACCTTCTTTGACAGCGCCAAGAACCCATATTCCAAGCCAAGAATATCATCAGATAGGTTCTGGAGCCATCAGCAGCGCATCTACTACTCAAGAGTACTCTATGATCAAGGGCGCATTTTCTCTCATATGCGCCTTGACACTAAAGCTATTGCTGGTCTGCCTTGCTTGGAGGAAGCTCTTGACTACTTCCGTGATGCTGGCCTGCTCAATTTTGTCATAGACAAAGAGCATTGGAATGAAGAGCTACTTCTGCAATTCTATGCAACCCTCCACATCCGAGGCTACAGCAGGGATCCGAAGACATGGGTCCTTGAGTGGATGACAGGCAATGTGCATCATGAAGCTAAAGCCTTTGATCTCATTGAACTTACTGGCCTGCCCACTCCAGGAGATCTCTATGAACCTGGCTGTCAATTGCACACTGAAGCCTTGGAGAGTATATTTCAGAAGCGCCAGCCCAACATGAGCCAAATGCTCAACATGATGAAGCCTCTGCCAAGTGATGCTGAATATCCTAAGGACTTCTTTGTTGAAGACCTAGAGTACCTGCCGCGCACCATCTATCATATCATCAGGCGTACTCTATGGCCAATCAAAGGACATTCTTCATCAGCCAAGCTTGAAGGCACTATGAAGACTTTGGTCTTCTATATATTCAATGGCATCAGCTTCAATGCACAAGATGTCTTCATTAGGCAAATGGCTATGTCTGGAGCTTATCTATTTGGTCTAAAAATTTATGCCCCTTGGATAATGCGCCTCATTAAGTTGCATTTAGCTGTCACCTATCAGCCCTCTGCTTGCAATAATCAAATTTTCTTGCCTGAGGTTGATCTGTCAGCTGAAGCCATCTACCAAGAGCCTGCCAAAGAGCCAGTTAGTCTTCACAATGCTGGTCACCAGAGCTTCACTCAGCAGATTGAAGGGGTTCCAGCAGTCTCACGTGTTTATCCTCTGGCTGGCCGTACTCGTCTACCTCGACACGCTGAAACCGAAGCCACTGAAAGCACCATCGCTCAAAGGCCTTAGAAGCGATCTCGTGTCCTAAATAACCGAGAGCTTCTGGTAGCCCTTCATCACAAACAGGACAAGCATCACCTCTGGTTAAAGCGTCAGATGCAAAGCCTCTTGGTGGATGTCAATCGCATTCGCAATCTTGCCACCAAGAATGCCTTTGTTGCTCATGAAACACGGAGGTCTCGGAAGAGTTTGACTTTGCTGAGTGCTGAAGCGGATCTTCAAGACGATGGCTTCACAGAGAGATTCAAGTTTGACAACACTCTTCCAAGGACTGCTGTTATGCGTCGAACTCCATCTCTTGAAGATTCTGAATACTCCTCCTCTGCTGCAACAATTGACGCCAGGGTGATCGATGATCAAGATGATGCTACTTCACCGCCTCCTACTTCAGCGCGCATCGACACTGCACCAACCACTTCTGCACCGCCAAACAACAACACCGACCCTGCATCCTCTTCTGCTCCAACTGGGAATGAGTAGAGGCTCTATGTCTTCAACCCTTTTTAATCCTTACTGACAAAAGGGGGAGAAGCATATGAGTTGATAGTCTTCAAGCGGGTCCATATGGGCGGGTGCTTTATAATTTGCCTAGTGTTTACAACTCTCATTTTGCTACATTTGGTTCTTTGAGTTGTAACACTTAAACTGATGGTTGTCTGCTACGTTTTTATGCTACTCTGTAATGCGATGATAAATTCCGCATCTGCTATCTTATATTCCGCACTTAGTCATCATTGCAGACGTCCATTTTTCATTATGCATGTCATTATCTTCGACGTATCAATTATGCATGATGAATTGTCTTCATAAGTTGAAGAGGATCTCCACAAGTACAACCTGCCATGTGCATTTGCATTCAAAGGCAAAACAACTATATGCACATCTTCAGGGGGAGCCTTTTGCTACTTACGAAGACAATACCTTTATCCTTTACAATTTCACATATCTTTATCCCCGTTGAAAACTTCAACTAGTTTGTCATCAATCACCAAAAAGGGGGAGATTGTAAGTGCATCTAGTGCCACCCCTAGTTGGTTTTGGAGTATTAATGACAAACCTGGTTGAGGGACTAATGTGTTTGTGAGAATTGCAGGATAACACAGGTATTAGTCCCTCATTGATTCGGTTAACCTACCGGAGATGACCCCTAAAAATGTATGAAGACATTAATATCAGTGGTGGTATATGAAGATAATCATATTGAAGACTATGACATGAGAAGACATTTTGTGAAGACTGAAGACTATGGAAAGCGAAGACGTAGATGTTTTGTTATTTCCTTTTCTTCTTTGTTGAGTCATAGGAACCACCGTACTGTTAAATGGGGTCCAAGTGAACTAAGTCAGAGTGACTGAAGTGATGCTCAACCAAATCCTATGTCTTCGAGCGAAGACTATGAGAGCAAATCTTATCCAGAGGCGGATGAGTCAGCTTTACTTGGAGCTCAAGTAAAGTTACCATGTGTGTTTGGAATCTGACCGTTGGAACACGTGTTAGTTCCTTAGTGACCCAGGGTCACTTCGGACAACTCAGGTCGGGTTGCCCAGTGGCTATAAATAGCCCACCCCCTACACCATAAATTGGTGGCTGCTCAGAGTTATTGCACGGCTTTTGTCGTTTGAGAGCAACCCACCTCCGAAGCATTTGAGAGCGAAATCCTTGCGAGGACAAAGCCCAAACACCCAGAGCCAAAGAGTGTTAGGCATCACTGAAGTCTTTCTGTCTGTGTGACCTGAAGACTTATTACACTTGAGGACTGTGTTTCCTCCAGCCGGTTAGGCGTCGCGTTCTGAGCATCCAAGAGTCATTGTGGATCGCCGGTGAACGAAGTCTGTGAAGGTTTGGAAGTCTACCTTGAAGACTTACCAGAGTGATTGGGCGAGGACTAGGTGTCCTTAGCTCAAGGGGAACAAGGTGAAGACGCGGTCTTCTGAGTTAAATCTCAGCCTCCCTAACCAGACGTACAGTTGTCACAGCAACTGGAACTAGTCTAACAAATCACTGTCTTCCCCGAGCTACTGGTTCTATCCTTCCCTTCCTTTACTTACTGCTATACGTTATGAAGTCATTGCATGCTTGCCTTATCTGATTGTCTTCACTGAGTATCTACTTGTTGTGATTGGCTTCATTCCTTCTTCCTTTATGAACCCTACTACCTAGATGCTATTAGTCTTCGTGCTTTCACTTCATTGAATACATGACTATGGCTTATCTAGTGTAGTCCACTTTCCGCTGCATACTAATAGGATTGAGTTTATCGTTTGTCTTCGAAACTACCATGTTTTGAAGCATTTCATAAAAATCGCCTATTCACCCCCCTCTAGTCGATATACTGCACTTTCAGCCGTCACTTCACCTTCCTAAACAGAACACAAACCCTAAACGGACACAAAAATACACTAAAAACAGAGTTGGACCCCTCATGTCGGCAAAGGCTGAGATCGAAGGAAATATGCCCTAGAGGCAATAATAAAGTTATTATTTATTTCCTTATATCATGATAAATGTTTATTATTCATGCTAGAATTGTATTAACTGGAAACTTAGTACATGTGTAAATACATAGACAAAACAAAGTGTCCCTAGTATGCCTCTACTAGACTAGCTCATTGATCAAAGATGATTATGTTTCCTAGCCATAGACATGAATTGTCATTTGATCAACGGGATAACAACATGAGGAGAATGATGTGATGGACAAGACCCATCCGTTAGCTTAGCAGTATGATCGTTTAGTTTTACTGCTACTGTTTTCTTCATGACTTATACATGTTCCTATGACTATGAGATTATGCAACTCTCGAATACCGGAGGAACACCTTGTGTGCTATCAAATGTCACAACGTAACTGGGTGATTATAAAGATGCTCTACAGGTGTCTCCGAAGGTCTTCATGGTGTTGGCATAGATCAAGAATAGGATTTGTCACTCCGAGTGTCGGAGAGGTATCTCTGGGCCCTCTCGGTAATACACATCATAATAAGCCTTGCAAGCAAACGACTAATGAGTAAGTCACGAGATGATGTATTACGGAACGAGTAAAAAGACTTGCCGGTAACGAGATTAACTAGGTATGGTGATACCGACGATCGAATCTCGGGTAAGTAACATACTGATGACAAATGGAACAACGTATGTTGTTATGCGGTTTGACCGATAAAGATCTTCGTAGAATATGTAGGAGCCAATATGAGCATCCAGGTTCCGTTATTGGTTATTGACCGGAGATGAGTCTCGGTCATGTCTACATAGTTCTCGAACCCGTAGGGTCCGCACGCTTAAGTTTTGATGACGATCGGTATTATGAGTTTATGTGTTTTGATGTACCGAAGGTAGTTCAGAGTCCCGGATGAGATCGGGAACATGACGAGGAGTCTCGAAATGGCCGAGACGTAAAGATCGATATATTGGACGACTATATTCGGACATCGGAAAGGTTCCGAGTGATTCGGGTATTTTTTGGAGTACCGGAGAGTTACGGGAATTCGCCGAGGAGTATATGGGCCTTATTCGGCTTTAGGGGAAAGAGAGAGAGGAGGCTGCGCCCCCACCAAGACCTAGTCCGAATTGGACTAGGGGGAGGGGTTGCGCCATCTCCTTCCTTCTCTTCTCTTTTCCCTTTCCTTCTCTCCTACTCCTAGTACTTGGAAGGGCTCCTAGTTCTACTAGGAAAAGGGGAATCCTACTCCCGGTGGGAGTAGGACTCCCCTAGGGCGCGCCATAGAGAGGGCCGGCCCTCCCCCTCCTCCACTCCTTTATATACGGGGGTAGAGGCACCCCATAGACACACAAGTTGATCAGTTGATCTCTCCCAACCGTGTGCGGTGCCCCTCTCCACAGAAACACACCTCGGTCATATCGTTGCAGTGCTTAGGCGAAGCCCTGCGACGGTAACTTCATCATATCCGTCACCATGCAGTCGTGCTGACAAAACTCTCCCGCAAGGTTCTACTGGATCAAGAGCTCGTGGGACGTCATCGAGCTGAACGTGTGCTGAACGCGGAGACTCCGTACGTTCGGTTCTTGATCAGTTGGATCGCGAAGAAGTTCGACTACATAAACCGCGTCACTAGACGCTTTCGCTCCCGGTCTATGAGGGTACGTAGACACACTCTCCCCTCTCGTTGCTATGCATCTAGTAGATAGATCTTGCGTGATCGTAGGAAATTTTGAAATACTACGTTCCCCAATAGTGGCATCATGAGCCAGGTCTATGCGTAGATGATATGCATGAGTAGAACACAATGAGTTCTGGGCGATAATAGTCATACTGCTTACCAGCATGTTATACTTTGGTTCGGGGGTATTGTGAGATGAAGCGGCCCGGACCGACATTACGTGTACGCTTACGCGAGACTGGTTTCACCGTTACGAGCACTCGTTGCTTAAAGGTGACTAGCGGGTGTCTGTCTCTCTCACTTTAGTTGAATCGAGTGTGGCTACACCCGGTCCTTGTGAAGGTTAAAACAACATATACTTGATGAAAAATCGTTGTGGTTTTGTATGCGTAGGTAAGAACGGTTCTTGCTAAGCCCGTAGCAGCCACGTAAAACTTGCAACAACAAAGTAGAGGACGTCTAACTTGTTTTTGCAGGGCATGTTGTGATGTGATATGATCAAGACATGATGAGTGATACGTTATTGTATGAGATGATCATGTTTTGTAAAGTTATCGGCAACTGGCAGGAGCCATATGGTTGCTGCTTTATTGTATGAAATGCAATTGCCATGTAATTGCTTTACTTTATCACTAAGCGGTAGCAATAGTCGTGGAAGTAATAGTTGGCGAGATGACAACGATGCTACGATGGAGATCAAGGTGTCGCGCCGGTGACGATGGTGATCATGACGGTGCCTTGGAGATGGAGATCAAAGGCACAAGATGATGATGGCAATATCATATCACTTATATTGATTGCATGTGATGTTTATCTTTTATGCATCTTATTTTGCTTAGATCCATGGTAGCATTATAAGATGATCTCTCACTAAATTTCAAGGTATAAGTGTTCTCCCTGAGTATGCACCGTTGCGAAAGTTCGTCGTGCCGAGACACCACATGATGATCGGGTGTGATAAGCTCTACGTTCACATACAACGGGTGTAAGCCAGTTTTGCACACGCAGAATACTCGGGTTAAACTTGACGAGCCTAGCATATGCAGATATGGCCTCGGAACACTGGAGATCAAAAGGTCGAGCGTAAACCATATAGTAGATATGATCAACATAAGATGTTCACCATTGAAAACTACTCCATCTCACGTGATGACCGGACACGGTTTAATTGATATGGATCACATGATCACTTAGATGATTAGAGAGATGTATGTCTAAGTGGGAGTTCTTAAGTAATTTGATTAATTGAACTTTAATTAATCATGAACTTAGTCCTGATAGTACTTGCAAATTATGTTGTAGATCAATATCTCGCGTTATAGCTCCCCTATGTTTTTAATATGTTCCTAGAGAAAACTAAGTTAAAAGATGTTAGTAGCAATGATGCGGACTAGGTCCGTGATCTGAGGATTATCCTCGTTGCTGCACAGAAGTATTATGTCCTTGATGCACCGCTAGGTGACAGACCTATTGCAGGAGCAGATGCAAACGTTATGAACGGTTTGACAAAAGCTCGGTATGATGACTACTTGATAGTTTAGTGCACCATGCTTTACGGCTTATAACCGGGACTTAAAAAACGTTTTGAATGCCACGGAGCATATGAGATGTTCCAACAGTTGAAATTAGTATTTCATACTCATGCCCGTGTCGAGAGGTATAAGACCTCTGACAGTACTTTGCCAACAAGATGAAGGAGAATAGCTCAACCAGTGAGCATGTGCTCAGATTGTGTGGGTACTACAATTGCTTGAATCAAGTGGGAGTTAATCTTCTAGATAAGATAGTAATTGACAAAGTTCTCTAGACACTATCACCAAGTTAGTAGAACTTCGTGATGAACTATAATATGCAACGGATGACGAAAGTAATTCCCGAGCTCTTCGCGATGCTGAAATCGGCGAAGGTAGAAATCAAGAAAGAACATCAAGTGTTGATGGTTAACAAGACCACTTGTTTCAAGTAAAGGGCAAAGGGATAGAAGGGGAACTTCAAGAAGAATGACAAGCAAGTTGTCACTCCCGTGAGGAAACCCAAAGCTAAACGCAAGCCTGAAACTAAGTGCTTCTACTGCAAAGGAAATGGTCACTAGAAGTGGTACTGCCCTAGATACTTGGTGGATAAGAAGGATGGCAAAGTGAACAAAGGTACATTTGATATACAGATTATTGATGTGTACTTTACTAATGTTCATAGCAACCCCTGGGTATTTGATACCGGTTCAGTTGCTAAAATTAGTAACTCGAAACGGGAGTTGCAGAATGAACATAGACTAGTTAAAGGTGAAATGACGATGTGTGTTGGAAGTGGTTCCAAGATTGATATGATCATCATCGCACATTCCCTATACTTTCGGAATTAGTGTAGAACCTAAATAAATGTTATTTGGCATTTGCGTTAAGCATGAATATGATTTGATCATGTTTATTGCAATATGGTTATTCATTTAAAGTCATAGAATAATTGTTATTATGTTTACATGAATAAAGCTTTCGATGGTCATACACCCAAAGAAAATAGTTTGTTGGATCTCAATCGTAGTGATACACATATTCATAACATTGAAGCCAAAAGATGCAAGGTTAATAATGATAGTGCAACTTATTTGTGGCACTGCCGTTTAGGTCATATTGGTGTAAAGCGCATGAAGAAACTCCATAGTGATGGACTTTTGGAACCACTTGATGCTTGCGAACCATGCTTCATGGGCAAGATGACTAAAATTCCGTTCTCCGGAACAATGGAGCGAGCAACAGATTTGTCAGAAATCATACATACTGATGTATGTGGACCGATGAGTGTTGAAGCTCGCGGTGGGTATCGTTATTTTTTGACCTTCACTGATGATTTGAGCAGATATGGGTATATCTACTTGATGAAGCACAAGTATGAAACATTTGAAAAGTTCAAAGAATTTCAGAGTGAAGTAGAGAATCATCGTAACAAGAAAAATAGAAGTTTCCACGATCTGATCACGGAGGCGGATATTTGAAGTTACGAGTTTGGCCTTCATTTAGAACAATGTGAAATAGTTTCACAACTCACGCCACCTGGAACACCACAGCGTAATGGTGTGTCTGAACGTCGTAATCGTCCTTTATTAGATATGGTATGATCTATGATGTCTCTTACCGATTTACCACTATCGTTTTGGGTTATGCATTAGAGACAGCTGCATTCACGTTAAATAAGGGAACCATCTAAATCCGTTGAGACGACGCCTTATGAACTGTGGTTTGGCAAGAAACCAAAGTTGTTGTTTCTTAAAGTTTGGGGCTGCGATGCTTATGTGAAAAAGCTTCAACCTGATAAGTTCGAACCCAAGTCGGAGAAATGTGTCTTCATATGATACCCAAAGAGACTGTTGGGTACACTTTCTATCGCAGATCCAAAGGCAAGATATTCATTGCTAAGAATGGATCCTTTCTAGAGAAGGAGTTTCTCTTGAAAGAAGTGAGTGGGAGGAAAGTGAAACTTGATGAGGTAATTGTACCTTCTCCCAAATTGGAAAGTAGTACATCACAGAAACTAGTTCCAGTGATTCCTACACCAATTAGTGAGGAAGTTAATGATGATGATCATGAAACTTCAGATCAAGTTACTGTTGAACTTCGTAGATCAACCAGAGTACGTTCCGCGCCAGAGTGGTACGGCAACCCAGTTCTGGAAGTCATGTTACTAGACCATGATGAACCTACGAACTATGAGGAAGCGATGATGAGCCCAGATTCCGCAAAATGGCTTGAGGCCATGAAATCTGAGATGGGATCCGTGTATGAGAACAAAGTGTGGACTTTGGTTGACTTGCCCGATGATAGGCAAGCCATTAAAAATAAATGGATCTTTAAGAGGAAGACTGACGCCGATGGTAATTTTACTATCTACAAAGCTCGACTTGTTGCAAAAGGTTTTCGACAAGTTCAAGGTGTTGACTACGATGAGATTTTCTCACTCGTAGCGATGCTTAAGTTTGTCCGAATCATGTTAGCAATTGCCGCATTTTATGAAATCTGGCAAATGGATAACAAAACTGCATTGTTTAATGGATTTATTAAAGAAGAGTTGTATATGATGCATCCAGAAGGTTTTGTCAATCCTAAAGGTGCTAAATAAGCAAGCTCCAACGATCCATCTATGGACTGGTGCAAGCATCTCCGAGTTGGAATATACGTTTTGATAAGTTGATCAAAGCATATAGTTTTATACAGACTTGCGATGAAGCCTGTATTTACAAGAAAGTGAGTGGGAGCACTACAACCTTTCTGATAAGTATATGTGAATGACATATTGTCGATCAGAAATGATGTAGAATTTTCTAGAAAGCATAAAGGAGTGTTTGAAAGGAGTTTTTCAAAGAAAAACCTTGGTAAAGCTGCTTACATATTGAGCATCAAGATCTATAGAGATAGATCAAGACGCTTGATAAGTTTTTTTCAATGAGTACATACCTTGGTAAGATTTTGAAGTAGTTCAAAATGGAACAGCCAAAGAAAGAGTTCTTGCCTGTGTTGCAAGGTATGAAGTTGAGTAAGACTCAAAAACTCGACCACGGCAGAAGATAGAGAAAGAATGAAAGTCATTCCCTATGCCTCAGTCATAGGTTCTATAAAGTATGCCATGTTGTGTGCCAAACTTGTTGTGTACCTTGCCATGAGATTGACAAGGAGGTACAATAGTGATCCAGGAGCAGATCACTGGACAACGGTCAAAATTATCCTTAGAGGACTAAGGAAATATTTCTCGGTTATGGAGGTGATAAAGAGTTCATCGTAAAGAGTTACGTCGATGCAAGCTTTAACACCGATCTAGATGACTCTGAGTCTCGATCTGGATACATATTAAAGTGGGAGAAATTAGCTAAAGTAGCTCCGTGCAGAGCATTATAGAGATAGAAATTTGCAAAAATACATACGGATCTGAATGTAACAGACCCGCTGACTAAACTTCTCTCATGAAGCAAAACATGATCACACCTTAGTACTCTTTGGGTGTTAATCACATGACGATGTGAACTAGACTGTTGACTCTAGTGAACCCTTTGGGTATTGGTCGCATGGCGATGAGAACTATGGGTGTTAGTCACATGGTGATGTGAACTATTGGTGTTAATCACATGGTGATGTGATCTAGATTATTGACTCTAGTGCAAGTGGGAGACTGAAGGAAATATGCCCAAGAGGCAATAATAAAGTTATTATTTATTTCCTTATATCATGATAAATGTTTATTATTCATGCTAGAATTGTATTAACTAGAAACTTAGTACATGTGTGAATACATAGACAAAACAGAGTGTCCCTAGTATGCCTCTACTAGACTAGCTCATTGATCAAAGATGGTTATGTTTCCTAGCCATAGACATGAGTTGTCATTTGATCAACGGGATCACATCATTAGGAGAATGATGTGATGGACAAGACCCATCCGCTAGCTTAGCACTATGATTGTTTAGTTTTACTGCTATTGCTTTCTTCATGACTTATACATGTTCCTATGACTATGAGATTATGCAACTCCCGAATACCGGAGGAACACCTTGTGTGCTATCAAACGTCACAACGTAACTGGGTGATAATAAAGATGCTCTACAGGTGTCTCCGAAGGTGTTCGTGGTGTTGGCATAGATCAAGAATATGATTTGTCACTCCGAGTGTCGGAGAGGTATCTCTGGGCCCTCTCGGTAATACACATCATAATAAGCCTTGCAAGCAAACGACTAATGAGTTAGTCACGAGATGATGTATTACAGAACGAGTAAAGAGACTTGCCGATAACGAGATTAACTAGGTATGGAGATACCGACGATCGAATCTCGGGCAAGTAACATACCGATGACAAAAGGAACAATGTATGTTGTTATGCGGTTTGACCGATAAAGATCTTCGTAGAATATGTAGGAGCCAATATGAGCATCCAGGTTCCGTTATTGGTTATTGAACGGAGATGAGTCTCGGTCATGTCTACATAGTTCTCGAACCCGTAGGGTCCGCACGCTTAACGTTTGATGATGATTGGTATTATGAGTTTATGTGTTTTGATGTACCGAAGGTAGTTCGGAGTCCCGGATGAGATCGGGAACATGACGAGGAGTCTCGAAATGGTCGAGATGTAAAGATCGATATATTGGACGACTATATTCGAACATCGTAAATATTCCGAGTGATTCGGGTATTTTTTGGAGTACCGGAGAGTTACGTGAATTCGCCGGGGAGTATATGGGCCTTATTGGGATTTAGGGGAAAGAGAAAGAGAGGAGGCTGCGCCCCCACCAAGACCTAGTCCGAATTGGACTAGGAGGAGGGGCTGCGCCACCTCCTTCCTTCTCTTCTCTTTTCCCTTTCCTTCTCTCCTACTCCTAGTACTTGCAAGGGCTCCTAGTTCTACTAGGAAAAGGGGAATCCTACTCACGGTGGGAGTAGGACTCCCCTAGGGCGCGCCATAGAGAGGGCCGGCCCTCCCCCTCCTCTACTCATTTATATACGGGGGTAGACGCACCCCATAGACACACAAGTTGATCAGTTGATCTCTCCCAACCGTGTGCGGTTCCCCTCTCCACAGAAACTCACCTCGGTCATATCGTTGCAGCGGTTAGGCGAAGCCCTGCACGGTAACTTCATCATATCCGTCACCACGTCGTCGTGCTGAAGAAACTCTCCCGCGAGGTTCTACTGGATCAAGAGCTCGTGGGACGTCATCAAGCTGAACGTGTGCTGAACGCGGAGGCTCCGTAGGTTTGGTGCTTGATCGTTTGTATCACGAAGAAGTTCGACTACATCAACCGCGTCACTAGACGCTTCCGCTCCCGGTCTACGAGTGTACGTAGACACACTCTCCCCTCTCGTTGCTATGCATCTAGTAGATAGATCTTGCATGATCGTAGGAATTTTTTGAAATACTACATTCCCCAATAGAGATCTACCGTGCGTCCATGGCCTAAGGCCACAAGAAATGGAGTAGACCTGCGACGGCGTCGGACACACTTTTCTGAGTCAATGCCTGGCCTCAGAAGATCAACACGTCGCAGTCCTACCTAGGCTCAGCAGAGAGGTCCCCGCCGGTCTACATCCTAAGCGCTTCGGTGTCTTGGGCCCATCGCCCGTTGCACTCCGGGTCGTTGCGCGCAGGGTGAATACTAGGACCGCCTCAGATGACCAGCACGATCCGACCGTGCCGTAATGCCGAATTGGACGTCTGACAAAGCTTCGGCTGATACCATGACGTCGAGGCCCATAACTATTCTCGCGTGGTGGTTAGTGCGTAAAGGCCAGAGGCCAACTCAGAACAAATACCCAATTCATTAGTGCATTGGGAGCTCGCGGAGACGAGCAAAGACTCACGATAATGTGACCCCATCGTCCGGCTCGAGGAAATACGACAAGGGCCATGCCGAACCCTCTCTCCCTAGGTCGGTCTACCTGCCCGGCCATGCCTCGTAATTATCTCGCGGGTGCTCTCCGGGCCCGCCCGACTTTCACATCAACTCGCGGGTATCCCTCGGGGTCGACCTGACTTTAACAAAAGTCTCAAGTAAAGTCCAGGTAACCGTGTGTCCAAAACATCAAGGGGGAAAACCAGAGGAATCACCCTCGATGGATTCCACTCGATGTGACCGTCAAGGCGAACTGAGAGGAATCACCCTCGAGGTTCACATTTGAGGGGTTGCACGACAGAGTCGTATCAGGAGTGGTGAAGGAGAAATCACCCTCGATGACCACGACCGAATAGCTACCCTACAGAGTTATCATCAGGAGTGCGTTACGAGGTATCACCCTCGGCACCCGATAGTAACTATGCAGAGTCGTACAACTAAAGGGGATGTGCGGTGATGTGTCGGTGTCTGGTCATCGATCATGTTGATCGAGTCCTCGGTCAACAAGCTGGGCAGCTGGGACAAGGTGGGGGTCACTTTTGAATCACCAACCAACCTATACTAAGCAGTTTAGAATAAGCAGGTAGATAACAATAGCAGGCACAAAAGCAGGCTATGCATCAGAATAGGAGTAATCAATTATAGTAGCAAAATCTAATGCAAGCAAGGGAGAGAATGTAATGGGCGATATCGGGATGGTAAAAAGGGGTGGGGCTTGCTTGGAAGCTCCGCTGAAAGGGAAGCAGGGTCGTCGTCGACGTAGTCGGTCACAGGGGTAGCATCAGTCTCGGAGTCTACCGGAGAGAAGAGGGGGGAGAACAGTAAACATAAAGCACACATATGCAGCACAGATGCAAGACATGACAATAAGCGGTGCTAGGTGTGACATAACGCTGTACTACACGATACCGACAAAAGGGGTAAAACATCCAGCAAAGTTTTCCGAAGTTTGGCATTTTTGGACAGACGAACCGGAGGGGGAATGTTGCATGTTCGCTATGCTAGGGATGTGTGGCAGATGAACGAACCGCGTATTCGGATTCATCTTGAAATTCTGAGCAACTTTCATGTAGAAAGTATTTTCATCCGGGTTATAGATTATTTTATATTAATTTTCAAATTTTTAATTCATTTCTGGAATTAACAGAATTACTTTAATTACATAAAAGCAATTATTGTGTCAGCATGACATCACCATGATGTCATTAGTCAACAGTGTGTTTGACTGGTCAAACTAGCACGTGGGTCCCGGTTGTCATTGGCTGAAACTAATTAACATATTAATTAGTTAATTAGGTTAATTAACATGATTAATTAAATTAATTAAATATTTAACTAATTAATTATTTAATTACTTTGATTGTTATTATTATTATTTTTAACAAGGCGTTGTGCAGCGGCAAACGGGCACGGGCGCCGCCCGAACGGGCTGGGCGAGTGCCCAACCACTGGCAGCGGCGAGGGCACGGCAGTGGCGGGCGGGGCTGCCGGTGGAGGGAGTCGGGGCACTAGCGGCGGTCACGGCGAGCGGGGCTGCAGGGCAGGGGCGGCGCGACGCTGGGAGAAGAAGGCGGGCAGGCGCCGGGCGGCTACGAAGGCGGGCGCAAGGAGCGGCGGAGCGTGGCCTGGCCAACGTGGCGAGCACAGGAGGCCAGGGGGCGCGCGGTTGTGAGGGAGCTGGTGTGCGCGGTGACGATGGGCTCGACGTGGGCAGTCGTGATGCGTAGGAGCAGTAGCTATGGCGGGGCGAGGCCATGGGCGCGGTCATGGTGCAGGACGTGGGCCGGGGGCGGCCGGCGAGCGGGGCCACGGCAGACGACGGGCGAGGGAGGCAGAGAGGAGAAGGGAAGTTGCTCACTCCTATTGGTGGGAAGAAGCGCGGCAAGGCCTGGGGAGCTGGCGGGAAGGGGACGAGGAGGCGGGTACTTGGCGATCTGGCGACGGGCGGCGGGCGGTCCGACGAGGTGGCGAAGGGGCGCCGGCTTGGTGGCATCGAACGACAACGGGGAGCGGGGCGATGGCGTGTCGGGGTTGGGCGCGGCCCGCCCGATCTGGATCGGGGGGCAAAGGGACGAGGGAGACGTGGAGGCGAGTGGGGATTAGGTCACGGGAGGGAGTGGCCTAATAGGCTAGGGGGCAGCGAGGATGGGCTGATCGGCTGGGCTGATTGGCCCGGTTGGGCTAGGGCCTTTTTTCACTTTTATTTGTATTTCCATTTTCTTATTTTTCTGTTATTTACTTTTGTCGTTTGATTCAATTTTGAAACAAAAAGTGATTGAATTATCGCGAGGTTATCAATAGGGATCGCGTTGACGTGGCACCATTAGCATGAGATTACTGTAGTATAATTATCTGGGCGTTACAATTCTCCTCCACTACAAGAAATATCGTCCCGAGATTTAGGATGTAGAAGGAAACAGTTCGGGATATTCATCACACAGGCGATCCTCGCCTTCCCAGGTGGCTTTGTCTTCACAGTGATGCGACCACTGGACCTTGAGGAACTTGATTGCCTTATGACGTGTGCAGCGCTCAGCTTGGTCAAGAATGCGGACCGGATGCTCTTTATTGGAGAGGTCCAGTTGCAACTCGAGCACTTCATGATCCACTGCTCGGATTGGGTCTTTGAAGCAGCGGCGGAGTTGTGACACGTGGAACACATTGTGAACCCGAGAAAGGTTCGACAGAAGCTCCAACTGGTATGCCACTTTTCCATGCCTTTCGAGAATAGTAAATGTACCAATATAGCGAGGAGCTAGCTTGCCCTTGATCCCGAAGCAGTGTGCACCCTTCATTGGTGTAACTCGGAGATAAGCCTTTTCGCCAGGGTGATAGACCATGTCTTTATGACGACGATCATACTGACTTTTCTGACGTGACTGAGCAGTCTTGAGATTCTCGTGAATGACGCGACCTTGTTCTTCGGTGTGTTGGATAATATTCGGACCGAAGATTGGAGGTTCCCCAGTTTCTTACCAGTTCAGAGGTGTTCGACACTTTCGTCCATATAACACTTCGAAGGGGGCATCTTCAGACTAGCTTATAGCTATTGTTATAAGAGAACTCAGCATACGGGAGAGATTCCTCCCATTTCTTGCCGAAGGTAATAACACAAGCTCGAAGCATGTCTTCGAGAACTTGATTGACACATTCAACTTGTCCCTGCGTCTGAGGGTGAAAAGCAGTGTTGAAAGACAGATGAGTTCCCATAGCTTCTTGGAAACTTGCCCAGAATCTTGAAGTGAATAAGCTACCATGGTCTGAGCTGATTACTAGCATAATACCATGGAGTGAGACAATTCTGGACATGTAAAGAGTTGCCAACTGACTTGCAATTGATGGTTTCTTTGTGAGCCAGAAAATGTGCAACTTTAGAAAGATGGTCAATGACAACAAGAATAGCATCATTACCTTTTTGCGATTTGGGAAATCCAGTGACGAAGTCCATTTCAACATGGTCCCTTTTCCATTCAAGGATAGAGATAGGTTGCAGAGTTCCAGCAGGCCTGTGATGTTCTACTTTGATACGACGGCAAACGTCCCATTCAGCAACATAGCGAGCAATGTCTTGCTTCATGTTTGACCACCAGAATCTCTGACGAATGTCTCGGTATATCTTGGTACTACCGGGATGAATAGACAAAGGCGTATCATGAGCTTCTTTCATAACCCTCTTAGTCAAATCAAGGTTTTGCTCCTTACTTGGTACCACTAGGGGGCCTTTGAAGTACAAAGCGCCATCGTCAGCAATAGTGAAGAATGAGGGCTTTCTTTCTGCGAGATAGCGTTTAGTCCTCTCGACTTCATCATCACACTTTCGAATCCATTTGATGTTGTCCACGAGATCTGGTTTAGCAACTAGGGTATTGAGAGAACCCTGGGAAACAGCATGGAGATTCATTTTAGGGAGCTCCTCAGGAGGGGGAGCAAGTGCACCAGGAGGAACAATATGGAGGTTCAGCTTTCTGAACTCTTCGACAAGAAGAGGTTGAACTTCGTGAACCTCGAGGTGGCTACAATAGGACTTGCGGCTCAAAGTATCAGCCATTACATTAGCCTTGTTGGGGGTATAGGAAATACCCAAGTCAAAATCTGCTACGGTCTCCATCCATCTCTGCTGACAGAGGTTCATGTCTAGTTGGGTAAACAGGTAGTTTAGACTTTGGTGGTCGGTAAAGATCTCTCAACGATTACCAAGAAGGTAATGTTGCCACTGTTTTAGTGCATGTATAACAACGGCAAGCTCGAGATTGTGAACTGTGTAGTTCTCTTCATGAGGGCGCAACTGGCGAGATGCATAAGCAATCACTCTGCGCTCTTGCATTAGGACACAGCCTAATCCTTGATGTGATGCATCGCAGTAAATGACGAAATCCTTCTTAGTATCTGGAGGAGCAAGCACTGGGGCAGAAGTTAGCTTGTCGTTGAGTGCCTGGAAACTTTCCTAACACTTTTATGTCCATTCGAACTTGACACCTTTGTGAAGCAGGCTAGTCAGGGGCTTGGCGATCTTGGAGAAGTTCTCGACAAATCGACGGCAATAGTTGGCGAGTCCGAGAAAACTTCTGACTTGTTTGACATTCTTCTGAGGAGTCCAATCGAGAATAGCCTGGACTCGCTCGGTGTCATGGAATTGTCACGGCAGATGTCCTTTGTGTGAGTACTTAGTCGCGAGGCCAACACATCTATCTGGTAGCTTAAGAGGGGTTGAGCGGAATTGAGAGACGCAACATAATACAAGGATTTAGAAAACTTTGGGCCCCGGGAAACATCATCCGGTAATAGCCCTACATGTTGTTTGTGACTAGGTCTCATTATGATCATGAGGGAGTCGCCGCATAAGCCAGCTCTCCTATAGTTGTGTCTAGCCCTAGATATTGTTTCTTGCTCCTTGTCCCTCTTGGGGTGCCCTGCCCCTCCTTATATATGTTAAAGGGGCGGGTTACATGACTAGTCCTAGTAGAATTAGGATTACTCTATTACAAGTGGAGTCCTAGTCTTGCTTCCTTTGTAAGGGAATATTCCTTATGCCTTTCCTCGTAAGCCGACCCACCATAGCATGAGCCACCCTTCTCGGCTTTGGGCCTTGTTATCCATCTAAAACACCCACCGGGTCACCAATGAGTCACCAGGCTCGTGAGCCGACAGACCAGTGAGCCGCCAGATCCATGAGTCGCCAGTCCTCCGGTGGGTTACCGGTGAAGCACCAAGTCCGGCCGGGTCATACCGCGGGGCATATCCCCGACATTAGCCCCCAGTTTAATTTGGATTCATCCATGTTAAACTAATCCTGTAAAATAAACACATGAACAAACTTGACAGGTTGTGCTCCGGGTTAAATATTTTCCTGAACCGACACCTGAGCATCCTTAAATCCTTGTCATTTCCTCCTGAATGCATGTTCATGATCTCATAGAAAATGTCCTTTAGCAGATGTGTTCAAACATTACCAATGCAAAAAAATCCGGGCACTTCTTCTAAAAAATTCGAGTCAATAGGCCAGCTTTATAATGAATTTGTTAACGTTGGTTTCTCACAGAGAAATATTGTGAAGAATAATTCATTTGATTCGGCTCCCCATGCTTAATAACAAATATTGGTCTTTGAAATACTCATCTGATATTCAGCCGGCTTGAAGATGTAGAACTTGCTGGTTTATCATCGCCAAATTTTTTGGGTTATAAAAACTGATGATTCCAGGTTATGACTATTATACACACCGGGTCATGATTGTTGCCAACGCCGGGTCACACAATTAATCTTCCTGATTTGCTCAAAACTAAGAATTTGAAGATGTTCCCCCTTTATATGCATATTAAATGTAGCCCCAAGTCTTCAGAGGAGAACATAGTGATAGCTTAAGACACTCTTCAATATAAATGTTGCAACCTTGAAGAAATCCAGATTGTTCATCTCAGTCACTGGTCAAAACTGAATGTTCCACATATGTAGCCCCCAAGTGTCGGGTTGTCATGCTTGCAGCAACCTGGGACTTGTAATTGCCTTATGCTCATAAAAACTTCAACCAGTGTAGCCCCCAAGGGTCGGGTCATTATGCAATAATGAGCAGGGACTTTGTAGATATGATCATGTAGACTTGAACAACAACGTGTACCCCCCAAGGGCCGACTCAGCAAGAAAATATTGAGCTGGGACTTTATATATACTTCTTTGAAAAGTGTCATGGTGGGCGCACATCAGATGTCAGGGGATGGCTAAAGATGGGAGGAGGTTCGAGGGCACTGGTGGGCTTCAGAGGCGAGGTTGGTATGAGCGAGCGCGGGACGCAAGACATACCCAGGTTCGGGGCTCTCCATAGAGATAACACCCCTAATCCTGCCGAGCGTGGTTGATATTTATCAGTACAGAGTTGTTCCTTGAGCTGTATGGAGGAAGGAGGAAGACATGCCAGGGCTTAGGCTACTTCTCCTTGAGATGTGTGTCTATCATGTTTATCTACTAGGGCTCGCCCGTACGCATGAGGGCTTTGGGGGGTTTTATAGGCGAATCCCCCAGGGTACAATGGTAATGTTACAAGGCCGTGGGGCCGGGTTGTCATTGTCCGGGAAGCCGACGCCGGGACCCGCCGGGTACAAGGCTCGCTGGGTTCTCCGGGTGCGGGGCCCGCCGGGTACGGGGGCACTGTGTGCCGTCTTGTCGACCGTCAGGGAGTGGCCGGGTTGAGTCGGGTGATACGTCTCCAACGTATCTATAATTTTTTATTGTTCCATGCTATTAATTATGAAGTCTTGGATGTTTAATGGGCTTTATCATTCACTTTTATATCATTTTTGGGACTAACCTACTAACCCAAAGGCCCAGTCCAGATTGCTATTTTTTGCCTATTTCAGGGTTTTCCAGAAAAGGAATATCAAACGGAGTCCAAACGGAATGAAACCTTCGCAGGAGATATTTTTGCAGGAAATCACGCACGAAAGACTTTGGGGCCAAGCCAGAGGACGAAGGGGCCACCCTCGAGGGTGGGGGGCGCGCCCCCTTCCCAGGGTGCGCCCCCTGCTTCGAGAGCAGCCCCTATGGCCCCCGGTGCCCCTCTTCTTCCTATATATACCTACGTACCCCAGAAACTCCATACGCAGAGAGAAAACCCTAATTCCAGCACCGTAGCTGCTGTTCCCGTGGAGATCCATCACGGAGGCCTTCATCATCATCATCATCGCCCTCACCATGAGTTGTGAGTAGTTTACCACAGACCTTCGGGTCCATAGCTAGTATCTAGATGGCTTCTTCTCTCTCTCTGGATCTCAATACAAAGATCTCCTCGGTCTTCGAGGAGATCTATTCGATGTAATCTCTTTTTGCGGTGTGTTTGTCGAGATCCGATGAATTGTGAGTTTATGATCAAGGTTATCTATGAAAGATATTTGGTTCTTCTTTGAACTTTTTATGTGCTCATAATATCCTTGCAAGTCTCTTCAAATTATTGGTTTGGTTTGGCCTACTAGATCTATAGTTCTTGCAATGGGAGAAGTTCTTGGCTTTGGGTTCAATCTTGCGGTGTCCTTTCCCAGTGACAGTAGGGGCAGCAAGGTATGTATTATATTGTTGCCATCGAGGACAAAAAGATGGGGTTTTCATCATATTGCTTGAGTTTATCCCTCTACATCTTGTCATCTTGCTTAAGGCATTACTCTGTTCGTATGAACTCAATACACTAGATGCATGCTGGATAGCGGTCGATGTGCGGAGTAATAGTAGTAGATGCAGGCAGGAGTCGGTCTACTTGTCTCGGACGTGATGCCTATATACAATGATCATGCCTAGATAGTCTCATAATTATTCGCTTTTCTATCAATTGCTCGACAGTAATTTGTTTACCCGCCATAGAATACCGCTATCATGAGAGAAGCCACTAGAGAAAACTATGGCCCCCGGGTCTATCTTTATCATATTACTTTCTCGTCAATTTATATTACCGTTGTTTATTTGCTGTTTTATTAAACTAAAAAATACCAAAAATATTATCTATCATCTCTATTAGATCTCACTATCGTAAGTGACCGTAAAGGGATTGACAACCCCTTATCGCGTTGGCTGCGAAGTTCATATTTGTTTGTGCAGGTGCGAGGGACTGGCGCGTGGTCTCCTACTGGATTGATACCTTGGTTCTCAAAAACTGAGGGAAATACTTACGCTACTGTGCTGCATCTACCTTTCCTCTTCGAGGGAATACAACGCAAGCTCAAGAGGTAGCAAGAAGAATTTCTGGCGCCGTTGCCGGGGAGGCTTACGCAAAAGTCATATACCAAGTACCTATCACAAACCCTTATCCTTTGCATTACATTTATTTGCCTCTCGTTTTCCTCTCTCCCACTTCACCTTTGCCGTTTTATTTGCCCTTCTTTCGCCGTGTGTTTTTCGTTCGGTTGCCTTTTGTTTCTTATGTGTGTTGGATTGCTTGCTTGTCACTATGGCTCAGAACAATACCAAATTGTGTGACTTTTCCAATACCAACAACAATGACTTTATTAGCACTCCGATTGCTCCTATTACCGATGCTGAATCTTATGAGATCAACGCTGCTTTGTTGAATCTTGTCATGAAAGATCAATTCTCCGGCCTTCCTAGTGAAGATGCCGCTACCCATCTACACAACTTTGTTGATTTGTGTGATATGCAAAAGAAAAGGGATACGGATAACGATATTGTTAAATTGAAGTTATTTCCGTTTTCACTTAGAGATTGTGCTAAAACATGGTTTTCCTCTTTGCCTAGAAATAGTATTGATTCGTGGAATAAGTGCAAAGATGCTTTTATCTCTAAGTATTTCCCTCCTGCTAAGATCATCTCTCTTAGAAACGATATTATGAATTTTAAGCAACTAGATCATGAGCATGTTGCAGAAGCTTGGGAGAGAATGAAACTAATGATACTTAATTGCCCTACACATGGTTTGAATTTGTGGATGATTATTCAGAACTTTTATGCTGGCTTGAATTTTGCTTCTAGAAATCTTTTAGATTCGGCCGCTGGAGGCACTTTCATGGAAACTACCTTAGGAGAAGCTACCAAACCCCTAGATAATATTATGGTTAATTATTCTCAATGGCACACCGAAAGATCTACTAGTAAAAAAGTGCATGCTATCGAAGAAATTAGTGTTTTGAGTGGGAAGATGGATGAACTTATGAAATTGTTTGCTGCTAAGATTGCTTCTTCTGCTCCTAATGATATGCCTTTGTCCACTTTGATTTAGAATAACAATGAATCTTTGGATGTGAATTTTGTTGGTAGGAATAATTTTGGTAACTATGCTTATAAAGGTAATTTTAATCCTAGGCCTTTTCCTAGTAATTCCTCTAATAATTTTGGTAATTACTACAACAACTGTTATGGAAAGATGCCTTCTGAATTTGAAACTAGTGTTAAGGAGTTTATGATCTCGCAAAAGAATTTCAATTCTATGCTTGAAGAGAAATTGCTTAAAGTTGATGAATTGTCTAGAAGTGTGATAGAATTACTCTTGATGTTGATTCTTTGAAACTTAGATCTATCCCACCTAAGCATGATATCAATGAGTCTCTCAAAGCCATGAGAATTTCCATTGATGAATGCAAAGAAAGAACCGCTAGAATGCGTGCTAAAAGAGAAGATTATATTATATCGTTTTCTTCTAGTTATTGTGAAAATAAAGATGAAGATCTAAAAGTTATTGATGTGTCTCCTATTAGATCCTTGTTTTCTAGTATTAATTTTGATGAGAATAGGATTGGAGATGATTCTGCTTTAAGGTGTCCTAGTAATTCTGAGTTTTTAGATCTTGATGCTAAAATTGCTAAAAGTGGGACTGAAGAGATTAAAACTTTGCATAGTGATGAACCCACTACTTTGGATTTCAAGGGATTCAATTATGATAATTGCTCTTTGATTGATTGTATTTCCTTGATGCAATCCGTGCTAAATTCTCCGCATGCTTATAGTCAAAATAAAGCTTTCACTAAACATATAGTTGATGCTTTGATGCAATCTTATGAAGAAAAACTTGAGTTGGAAGTTTTTATACCTAGAAAGCTTTATGATGAATGGGAACCTACTATCAAAATAAAAATAAAATATCATGAATGCTATGCTTTGTGTGATTTGGGTGCTAGTGTTTCCACTATCCCAAAAACTTTGTGTGATTTGCTAGGGTTCCATGAGTTTGATGATTGTTCTTTAAATTTGCATCTTGCGGATTCCACTGTTAAGAAACCTATGGGAAGAATCAATGATGTTCTTATTGTTTCCAATAGGAATTATGTGCTCGTAGATTTCATTGTTCTTGATATAGATTGCAATCCTTCATGTCCTATTATTCTTGGTAGACCTTTCCTTAGAACGATTGGTGCAATTATTGATATGAAGGAAGGAAATATTAGATTCCAATTTCCGTTAAGGAAAGGCATGGAACACTTTACTAGAAATAAAATCAAATTATCATATGAATCTATCATGAGAGCCAGTTATGGATTGCCTTCCAAAGATGGCAATACCTAGATCTATCTTGTATCGTGCCTAGCTAGGGGCGTAAAATGATAGCGCTTGTTGGGAGGCAACCCAATTTTATGTTTTTGTTTTCGTTGCTGTTAGGGAATAAATATTGCATCTAGCCTCTGATTAGATGTGTTTTGATGTTTTGTTTAGTGTTTGTGCCAAATAGAACCTTTGATGAGACTTGTGTGAAGTTTATTTGATCTTGCTGTGAAAAACAGAATCATTACCGCTCGCTAAAGTAGACTTCAAATTTTACTGGAGCGTGATTTTTAGTTTATTCTTTTTTCTTCCGATTGGTAGACAAATTGCGCAAATTTACCAATTTAGTTTGATTTTTTTGGAGTTCCAGAAGTAGGCGAACCCAGCATATTACTACAGACCGTTCTGTTTTTGACAGATTCTGTTTTTCGTGTGTTGTTTGCTTATTTCGATGCATCTATGAGTAATATTGGAGGATATGAACAATAGAGAACTTGGAGTACAGTAGGTTTAAAACCAATAAAAACAAAGTATGAATTCCTTGCTGTAACTTTGAGTGGTGGTTTTCTTTCTCTTACTAACGGAGCTCACGAGAATTTTTGTCTAAGTTTTGTGTTGTGAAGTTTTCAAGTTTTGAGTATTGCTTTGATGGACTATGGAACAAGGAGTAGCAAAGGCCTAAGCTTGGGGATGCCCATGGCACCCCAAGTAAATTCACGATAATCAAAAGCCTAAGCTTGGGGATGCCCCGGGAAGGCATCCCCTCTTTCGTCTTCATCCATCGGTAACTATACTTGGAGCTATATTTTTATTCGCAACATGCTATGTGTTTTGCTTGGAGAGTCTTGTATAATTTGTGTCTTTGCTTGCTAGTTTGCCACAATCATCCTCGCTGTACACACCAATTTGAGAGAGTTAAATATAGCCTAGAAATTGTTAGAACACTCTATGTGCTTCACTTTTATCTTTTGAGTTGAATAGTTTTTGCTCTAGTGCTTCACTTATATCTTTTAGAGCATGGTGGTGGTAATATTTTGTAGAAATTTTTGAACTCTCAGGCTTCACTTATATCTATTTAAGAGTCTATTAAAATAGCATGGTAAAGTGTTTAGGCTAGTGAAACTAGTCTTCACATGATAAACATCCAATGTCAATGTAGTAAAAAAAATCACATCAAGTGCATTGAATAGAAAGAGATGTTGGATGCTTGATAATTATTTTGAGACATGAGGATAGTGATATTAGAGTCATGCTAGTGGAGTAATTATGAAATTGAGAAATATTTGTGTTAAGGTTAGTGATTCCTGTAGCATGCACGTATGGTGAACCGTTATGTGACTAAGTTAAAGCATGAGGTATTTGTAGAGTGTCAACCTTTGTGTGGAGGTCGGGGGCGCGCGATGGTTAAATCCTACCAACCTCCCCCTAGGGGCATGCGTTGATTGCTTTGTTTTGATGACTCATAGATTTTTGCAATAAGTATTGGAGTTCTTATGACTAATGTTGAGTCCATGGATAATACGCACTCTCACCCTTCCACCATTGCTAGCCTCTCTTGTACCGCGCAATTTTCGCCGGTACCATACAACCACTATATATCCTTCCTCAAAACAGCCACCATACCTACCTATCATGGCATTTCCATAGCCATTCCGAGATATATTGCCATGCAACTTTCCACCGTTCTGTTTATATGACACGCATCATATTGTCATATTGCCATTGCATGATCATGTAGTTGACATCGTATTTGTGGCAAGGCCACCATGCATAATTTTTATACATGTCACTCTTGTTTCATTGCACATACCGGTACACCGCCGGAGGCATTCATATAGAGTCATACTTTGTGGTTGTAGTATCGAGTTGTAATCTTGTGTTGTAAGGAAAGTGTGATGATCATCATTTTTAGAGCATTGTCCCATGGGAGGAAAGGCTGAATCTATAAAGCCCCTCCGCCAAAAAAAAAGAGAAAAAAAGAAAAAAAGTAAGGCCAAAAAAAAGAAAGGCCCAAAAAAAGAAAAAAAAGAAAAATAAAAAGGGGACAATTGCTACTATCTATTTCCACACTTGTGCTTCAAAGTAGCACCATGTTCTTCATTGTAGAGAGTCTCATGCTTAGTCACTTTCATAGACTAGTGGGAATTTTCATTATAGAACTTGGCTTGTATATTCCAACGATGGGGTTCCTCAAATGCCCTAGGTCTTCGTGAGCAAGCAAGTTGGATGCACACCCACTAGTTTCTTTTGTTGAGCTTTCATTCATATTTAGCTCTAGTGCATCCGTTGCATGGCAATCCCTACTCACTCACATTGATATCTATTGATGGGCATCTCCATAGCCCGTTGATACGCCTAGTCGATGTGAGACTATCTCCCTCTTTTTGTATTCCCCACAACCACCTCTATTCCACCCATAGTGCTATATCCATGGCTCACGCTCATGTATTGCGTGAAAGTTGAAAGGTTTGAAAAGATAGAGCATGAAAACAAATGCTTGGCTGAAATTGGGGTTGTGCATGATATGAATATTTTGTGTGATAGCAAGGGAGCATAGCCAACACTATATGATTTTGTAGGGATAACTTTCTTTAGCCATAGTATTTTGAGAAGACGTGATTGCTTTGTTAGTATTGCTTGAAGTATTGTTGTTTCTTATGTCAATATAGACTTTTATCTTGAATCTTCAGATCTGAACATTCATGCCACAATTAAGAGAATTACATTGGAAAACTATATTGGTTAGCATTCCACATCAAAAATTCTTTCTCTATCATTTACCTACTCGAGGACGAGCAGGAATTAAGCTTGGGGATGTTTGATACGTCTCCAACGTATCTATAATTTTTTATTGTTCCATCCTATTATTTATGAAGTCTTGGATGTTTAATGGGATTTATCATTCACTTTTATATCATTTTTGGGACTAACCTACTAACCCAAAGGCCGAGTCTAGATTGCTGTTTTTTTGCCTATTTATGAGTTTTGCAGAAAAGGAATATCAAACGGAGTCCAAACGGAATGAAACCTTCGCAGGAGATATTTTTGCAGGAAATCACGCACGAAAGACTTCGGGGCCAAGCCAGAGGACGGAGGGGACACCCTCGAGGGTGGGGGGCGCGCGCCCCCTTCCCAGGGTGCGCCCCCTGCTTCGAGAGCAGCCCCTATGGCCCCCGGTGCCCCTCTTCTTCCTATATATACCTACGTACCCCAGAAACTCCATACGTAGAGAGAAAACCCTAATTCCAGCACCGTAGCTGCTGTTCCCGTGGAGATCCATCACGGAGGCCTTCATCATCATCATCATCGCCCTCACCATGAGTTGTGAGTAGTTTACCACAGACCTTCAGGTCCATAGCTAGTATCTAGATGGCTTCTGCTCTCTCTCTCTGGATCTCAATACAAAGTTCTCCTCGGTCTTCAAGGAGATCTATTCGATGTAATCTCTTTTTGCGGTGTGTTTGTCGAGATCCGATGAATTGTGAGTTTATGATCAAGGTTATCTATGAAAGATATTTGGTCCTTCTCTGAACTTTTTATGTGTGCTCATAATATTCTTGCAAGTCTCTTCGAATTATTGGTTTGGTTTGGCCTACTAGATCTATAGTTCTTGCAATGGGAGAAGTGCTTGGCTTTGGGTTCAATCTTGCGGTGTCCTTTCCCAGTGACAGTAGGGGCAGCGTGGCACGTATTGTATTGTTGCCATCGAGGATAAAAAGATGGGGTTTTCATCATATTGCTTGAGTTTATCCCTCTACATCATGTCATCTTGCTTAAGGCGTTACCCTGTTCGTATGAACTCAATACACTAGATGCATGCTGGATAGCAGTCGATGTGTGGAGTAATAGTCGTAGATGCAGGCAGGAGTCGGTCTACTTGTCTCGGACGTGATGCCTATATACAATGATCATGCCTAGATAGTCTCATAATTATTCTCTTTTCTATCAATTGCTCGACAGTAATTTGTTTACCCGCCGTAGAATACCGCTATCATGAGAGAAGCCACTAGAGAAAACTATGGCCCCCGGGTCTATCTTTATCATATTACTTTCTTGTCAATTTATATTACCGTTGTTTATTTGCTGTTTTATTAAACTAAAAAATACCAAAAATATTATCTATCATCCCTATCAGATCTCACTATCGTAAGTGACCGTAAAGGGATTGACAACCCCTTATCGCGTTGGCTGCGAAGTTCTTATTTGTTTGTGCAGGTGCGAGGGACTGGCGTGTGGTCTCCTACTGGATTGATACCTTGGTTCTCAAAAAAATAAGGGAAATACTTACGCTACTGTGATGCATCTCCCTTTCCTCTTCGAGGGAATACAACGCAAGCTCAAGAGGTAGCATCGGGTATAGTGTGTTCCGTCATGTCACCGTCTGCCGGCGTCATGGGTGGTGATGATTGCACTGTTGCCACGCCTCGGCTGACCAGGGGCATGGGTGAGGTACTGTTGCCTCGGTCATCGGTAGGTGGCGTCTCGTCCCATCGTACGGCCGGGATGGGATGGGAGCTGACCCGTGGCCGGATTGGGGAACATGCCACGGGCTGGGCTGGCTTGTTGGAGGAGTCTTGGCGCGCCGGGTCCGGATCCCTTGAGCAGACCGTTCAGGCCGGATCATGGGAGCCAGCCGGATTGGAGAGTTTGACCAGATCGTCGGTCCTGGCCGTGTCGAGCGACCCAGCCGAGCGAGAGCCGGATTGCAGGGCGATGCTGCCCCGTCATTTTTGAAAAGGATCCCGCTTCCGTTGCGTGCCTGGGGTTCATCCCCCCACAGTAGTCCCCGAAGCTGTGAAGGTCCACCGTCTTCGGGTGAAAGGGCCTTCGCAGTTTCCTTTTCTTGGAGTCGAACTTGTGGCCGCCGTGTCTGGTAACACGCGCTGTGTGCCGGCTTCTGGAAGCCGGATTGCGGCATCCCGGTAGCGGCGGGAAACCGAGGAGCCCGCCGAATCTTGAGCGGTATTTTGGTTTCTGCGCGGGCGCCACGTGGTGCCCGAAAGCCGGAGAGGCCTGATAGGCCACGCGCACGACGGGACGGGACGACGCGCTGGGGCCCGTGGCCGCGCGGCCTCGGCCCACACGCACGTATTTATTGCGGCATCCGGAAGCGGGTTGCCCTTCTAGGGGCAGTTATTGCGCACATACGTGCACATTTATTGCGGAGAAGTGGGAGAGGCGAGCGTAAACAATCCCACACCCCCACGTTCGAACCGTGGTTTATAAATCGGGCCAAGGGGGCGGCGGAAACCATTCTCGCTCGCGCCCCTGCCTTTCCTTGCCTCCTCTGCTTCTTGCAACCGCCGCACGCTGCGACGCCTGTTGCTTCGAGCAGAGCCCATGTTCTTTCTCTCTCTCCCACATTCTTGCTGATGGCGCTGCCGTCGGGTTCGTGGATGGGCTCGACCGTCACCGAGGACGACATCGCCTATCTTCGCACCACCAGACGCCTGCCGCCGGAAACGGAGGTCGCCGTGCGCCTGCCAGGGAAAGAGCGGGAGCCATGCGGAGCGCGTGGTTTTCTTACCGCACTTCAAGCGCAGGTTCGGGTTGCCCGCGAGTGATTTCTTTTGCGAGTTCCTGGAGTTTTTGGGCTCCAGCCCCACCATCTTGGGGCCGGCGCCTTCGTGCAGCTCTCGGGCTTCGTCACGCTCTGCGAGGCATACCTCAGAGTCAAGCCCTCCCTCGACCTCTTCGCGCACCTCTTCACCCTGAAGCAGCAGGGGCCGAAGGCCGGGGAGATGTCAGAGTGCTGGGCCGCCGTCATCTGCAGGCGGCCGGGGGACAAGCGCCCCAAGGTGCCGCTGGAGGATTCCGCCAAGAAGTGGCAGAATTCTATCTTCCACGTCCGCAACCTGGGCGCGGACCGCATCAACCTGCCGCCGTTCATCAACTCGCCGCCGTGGAAGAAGCAGAACTAGTCGTACTACCCTAAGCGCCCATCGCAAGTGGTGCTTAATTTGTGCGAGCGGGTGGCGGTGATGAAGGAGAGGGAAGGATTCTCCAGGAACGACCTCATCACTGCCTTCATTGCTCGGCAAGTGCTGCCGTTGCAGCAGCGCGTCCATCTCATCGGCGAGATGACCGGCCTTGAGGACCCCGACCACATGTCGAACCTGCGGCTGAGGGTGGACCAGGTCGCGCGCCGGTTCAACGGCATCTCCAAGGCCAACCTACCGGACGACTGGCATTACGGGAAGGCCCCGTAAAGTCACGCGAACCCAGCACCGATGGTGAGTCCCTGGTCTCCATATTTCGCTGCCGCACATCTTCTTATCCGCCCGGACGCGACACGGGAGGTGCTTCTGAATGCCATCCGGCATCCTTACGGCCGAGCGCGGATGCAAGTGGTGCGCGCTGCCTCGGAGGAGCCTGAGGCCCATGGCGGAGGGGAGGGAGCGGCCACCGAGGCGGGCGCGGGGCGTCGAGTAGGTGAGCCCAACTTTCTTTCTCGTGTCGCTGGTTACGGGACGGCGCCGGAGGCGCTGATGCGGGTTGTTGATGTAGCGGCGCCGGGTGGATGAGGCGGCGGCACGGCTGGAGCCGGGTCGTCTCGGGCGGTGTTGGTGGCGGCGGGCGGACGAGGCGGCGGCGCGGCTGGCGTCGGGTCATCTCGGGTGGTGCCAACGGCGGGCCGGCCGCACGGGAAGGGCAGCGTCTCGCTGCTGGTCCCGATTGCGAAGCATGGCGGGCACGAAGCCAGCCGCTAAGAGGAGGCACGTCGCCCAGCAGACGAGGCGGGCCGTGCCGGTGTTGCCGGGGTGAGTTTTTTCTTTGGCTCGAGCCGAGTGGCCGGGTGGCTCCGTTGAGCTCTTCTGTGCTTACTTGTCTTGATTTTTCAGGTCGCCGATCTCACTGGCGCTGGCGGCCGCGGAGGCCGCGTCCCCCGAAGGTGCCGGGTTCCGGAGGAGCCGGTCCGGCACCGTTGATCGGGGCGAGGAGGAGGGGCGGGCAGATTCGGACCTTGGTCTGGATCCGTCCGACATGGAAGGCCGGGTCTGGCGGGACCGGGACCGGGCTGAGGCCGAGCTGAAGGAGGCATCGACCCAGGCTTGGACCAGCGCCGCGGAGGCGTGGGCGCGAGTCGGCGTGGCCGGAGATGCCGGCCGGGACGATGGTGGTGGCGACGGCTTTCGTGCCGTCGTTGGAGGAGGAGCACGGCCAGGGCGGCCGTGCGGGTGTGATGGACCTCGACCGGGAGGTCCTCGTCATCGGGGACGGGACCCCACCGCGGGCAGATGCGGCCGAGAGGGCGGGGGCCAACAGAGGCGACGGTGACGCCGTCTTGAGGGAGGCGCTGCGGATAGCGCCGCAAGGGGCACCGGCGGTGGTGGCGCCGGAGAGGACGCCGGCCACAGGGGAGGCAGCCAGCGGTGAGCATGCCCTGGTGCTCCGGACCGGGGGCCGCCGGGCCGTCCGGCCGCAGCCGCCGCGGCACGGAGCCGACGAGGTCTTCTTTGGGCCGCTGACCCAGGAGGAGGCGGCAATGGCCACCGTGACCCAGCTCCTGCGAGGGCGGGCGGACCGGGTCCAGGCCTTTGCCCAGGCCGAGCTGGAGCAGGCACGGGAGCTGGACGATGCTGTGCTCGTAAGTCCTACTTTCTTCTTCCTTGTTGCTTGTTTCTTGCTTCTTCTTAGTGGGGGCGCGCCAGAGCACCCACTGGGTGTAGTCCCCGAGATTTGGGCCAACTGCGTAGTAGTTGAGTCGAATCTTCAAATTGCTGTCTTTCACTGATCGTTGTTTTTTCTGTAGCAACTGGACTCATACCGGGTCAGCGTCTACAGCCGGCTTCTTGAGGTGCACGAGCGACTCAAGGATCAGCTTGCCGCCAAGGAGGAGGATGTCAGGACCCCGATCCTAAGTCACACCGATCTAGCTTGTAACACGTCATATCACTTTGCGGCCTCACGCACGGTATCCCCATAGGTGCCACCTTACCTGGCCCGGGACCGTTTGCGCATTTTGGCAGACGTATATGACAGTGTCGCTAGCATCCATATGACAGAGAACCCGGGCCGAAATGGCTAGTTATAAACCAAAAGTGGCACTAAATTATAGAGACATGCATTCATGACCCAGCAACGAACGTGTCGGTCATCAACGTATGAACCCAAGTCGTAGCAAGCTACATGGACTTAAAGGAACAACACGTGATATTTCCCCTAAGGGACAGACAAAGGAACGAAGAAGGACACATGCCGGCCAGCCAACGTGTTCCGAGCATTAGCAAGCTACCAAGGCTCATTGGAACCACTAGGAGGCATTTCCCTGTAAGATAGGTTACCAAAGGAAAACAACTAGGTGTCGGATCCCACACATACCAAGCATTTCAATCATACACATAATATGCTCAATATGTGCAAATACAACATTGCATCACAACAGAACTCTATGACTCAAAGTACTTTATTTAAGAGGCTCCGAAGAGCCATACATAACATATCCATACAGGTAGGGGTCACATGACCCAACACTCAAGTCATACAATCATACAAGCACAAGCGGAAGCTAACATGTCTGAGTACAGACAACTTGGAAAATAAAACAGGCTTGGTGTAGCCTGACTATCTACAAGGCCCTTCACAAGCTCAGGATCTCCGTCTGGGTAGCAAGCTACTCGTCGACGTCAACGTCTATGTAAAACCCATCAGAAGGGGCAGGGTTCTCCTCTGCAACAGTTATTAAGAAAACATGAGTACAAAGGTACTCATCAAGTCTTACAACAGAACCTATCATACATGCAACATTATCAACAAGGGTAGTGGAGTTCATAGCAGAAAGCTAGCTCTGACTCTTGGCTAACCTATACTACGACTCTCAACAGATTGCAAGATAAGACTACGTACACGAGTCCTCTACTCACCACAACAATACACCACCGTGGATCCTCTTCCGTCATCCTACAGAAGGCCATCCACGGCACTCACACTTGTCTTGAGGCTTTTAGTAGTATCCATCAACTTGTCTATGAACTGTAAGAGTAACCAAGTAGTCCGTACCGCGAACAACGGCTATTCGAATAGATTGGTAACCCTGCAGTGGTGTACTTCCTCACACATGTTTCCACCACTTAGAGTGTGCACACGACATGTGCTCGGCAGACTTCAAGCAAAAGCCGACGTGGGTGTAGACCACGACCAAACCAACCACTCAAGTCTCTCGTCCAGGTTTATCACCTATTTGGGTTCCATCCGTGGGGAGATCCGGCCGGGGTGTCTCTCACGGCCCCAAACGATGTGTACAGGGTTCCCGAGTCACCAAACGGGCGCTCGGTACACCCGGCCACGTACCTGTCGCATCACAGCCCACCTCGAGGGTCAGCGCTATGCATGACCACCAGTAAACTACAAACACCAGAAACTAGTTGCAACTCCTGGACAGAGAACATGGGTAGTCAATAAGTCGAGCGGGGTCATATTTCAGGGCCCAATGTGTGGTAGTAGCTGTAACTTGAACCACACATATAGATCTCAGGTCCTATGGATGGTTCCAATGAAACAACTCACCACGTACTCCTACATGGCCTTTCATCGATACCTTTACCAAACATGTTCCAGACTTCCCTCTCTTTACCTGTATGATCATTTCACTCTGATCCATCACCCAGATGAACCAGACCTGACACAACTCTAAGCATAGCAGGCAACATAAACAAATAGCATGGTGGATCACACATCACATGGCTCAATCAACTCCTACACATGCTAGTGGGTTTCAACTATTTATTGTGGCAAAGACAGGTCATGCTAGGGAATAGGGCTCAACTACCGCAGCAAGTAGCAGTTCACACGCTGTTGCCTTAATGCAGTAAAAGAGAGCAGGAGCGAGAAGATGGGTTTGTATCGGAATGATCAATGGTTGCTTGCCTGACAGAGTGGTTGTCGGGTACTGCCCTTCAGTTGGATATGCAGAAGTATCCTCGGGAGCAGGACCTAACACGGAGAACACCAGCGATACAATCAATAAGCAAACAAATGCAACAATATGATGCATGCTCATGATATGGCAAGATGCATGTGTTTTGGGCTAATGCATCTATAAACAGAAGGGTTTGAGCCCATTTGAATCAAAGATTCAAATTGAAACCCAAACTATTATTTATTAAAGTGCATTATCATGTTTTAATGTGAACAGCAAGGTTAACTTGCTCAAACATGCATGAAACCAGTGCCATTGGAAAGATTGGATTTTTTGATCAATTTTCATATATAAAACTTTTCCATCTGAGCTACTGTTGAATTTATATGATTTTTTGAAGTTTAGAGCATTTTCTGGAATTTCCTGATTTGTTTTAGATCAAATAATCCCAGAAAATCATTTACTGCATCAGCATGACACCATGCTAACGTCAGCCAGTCAACAGGGCGTCCAGGTCAAACCTGACCAGTGGGCCCCACTGGTCAGTCTCTCAGTACTAACTAAAAAAGTTTAACACTAAACTAAAAGTTTAACAAGGGCTGGGCCCCACATGTCAGTGACTCATTAAACTAATGACATCAATTAGTACTTAATTAAAAACCTAAACTAAAACTAGTCAACGGCTGGCCCCACATGTCATGGACACAGGAGGGTCCAGGCATGGTCAAAACAGGTCAAACCCACCAGCGAGTCGCCGCCGGCGAGAGCCAGGACGGCGGCGCGGCTCGGAAACAACGTTTCGATGACCAAAATAGCGGCGGAGGGCATCTACAGAGAGCTGGAGGAGTCGCGCATCCAACGGAACAGGTCGGAGCAGCTGGGGTGGCCAGAAACGTCGGCGGCGACCTCAGCGGCAGCGGCCGGAGCTCGGGTGCCGATGAAAACTACGTCACAGGGCACAGGAGGACCAACAGTTGGTTCCTACGGGTGCTACGTGCGCTCACGAAGACGACGGGCATGTGTACGGAGCCAATTGGTCTCCTGAGCCTCGTTGGAGACGAGCTTGTGCGGCGGCGTGCTACGGCGAGCAAGGGGGCGACGTCTACAGCGAGCAAACGAAGCGGGGAGGAGGGGGGATCAACGCAGGAGCTCACAGGGAGGCGGATGAGATGCTCAGCGAGCTTGGGGAAGCGTCGGGGCGGGCGCACGGTCGCCGACGATCTCTGCGGCAGTAGGTTGAAGATGGCGACGGTGAAGATGAAGCGGGGCTTCTGGCGTCGTGTAGCTCGGTGCGGAGGACGAGGTGTTGGGGAACGTAGTATTTTAAAATTTTCCTACGATCACGCAAGATCTATCTACCATATGCATAGCAACGAGAGGGGAGAGTGAGTCTACGTACCCTCATAGACCGAAAGCGGAAGCGTTAGAACAACGCGGTTGATGTAGTCGTACGTCTTCACGGCCCGAACGATCAAGCACCGAAACTGCGACACCTCCGAGTTCTAGCACACGTTCAGCTCGATGACGTCCCTCGAACTCCGATCCAGCCGAGTGTCGAGGGAGAGTTCCGTCAGCATGACGGCGTGGTGACGATCTTGATGTTCTACCGTCGCAGGGCTTCGCCTAAGCACCGCTACAATATTTATCGAGGAGAACTATGGTGGAGGGGGGCACCGCACACGGCTAAGAGATCAAGAGATCAATTGTTGTGTCTAGAGGTGCCCCCTGCCCCCGTATATAAAGGAGGGAGGGAGGGAGAGGCCGACCCTAGAGGGGGCGCACCAAGTGTGGGGAGTCCTACTAGGACTCCCAAGTCCTAGTAGGATTCCCCTTTCCTTTCCGGAGTAGGAGAGAAGGAAAGAGGGGGAGAGGGAGAAGGAAAAGGGGGCTGCACCCCTTGTCCAATTCGGACCAGAAGGGGGGTGCACGCCTCCTTCCTTTTGGCCTCTCTCCTCTATTCCCGTAACTCCCCGGTACTCCGAAAATACCCGAATCACTCGGAACCTTTCCGATGTCCGAATATAGTCGTCCAATATATCGATTTTTACGTCTCGACCATTTTGAGACTCCTCGTCATGTCCCCGATCTCATCCGGGACTCCGAACTCCTTCGATACATCAAAACTCATAAACTCATAATAAAACCATCATCGAAACCTTAAGCGTGCGGACCCTACGGGTTCGAGAACTATGTAGACATGACCGAGACACGTCTCCGGTCAATAACCAATAGCGGAACCTGGATGCTCATATTGGCTCCCACATATTCTACGAAGATCTTTATCGGTCAAACCGCATAACAACATACATTGTTCCCTTTGTCATCGGTATGTTACATGCCCGAGATTCGATCGTCGGTATCTCAATACCTAGTTCAATCTCGTTACCAACAAGTCTCTTTACTCGTTCCGTAATACATCATCCCGCAACTAACTCATTAGCTGCAATGCTTGCAAGGCTTATAGTGATGTGCATTACCGAGTGGGCCCAGAGATACCTCTCCGACAATCGGAGTGACAAATCCTAATCTCGAAATACGCCAACCCAACAAGTACCTTCGGAGACACCTGTAGAGTACCTTTATAATCACCCAGTTACGTTGTGACGTTTGGTAGCACACAAAGTGTTCCTCCGGTATTCGGGAGTTGCATAATCTCATAGTCATAGGAACATGTATAAGTCATGAAGAAAGCAATATCAGTAAAACTTAAACGATCATAGTGCTAAGCTAACGGATGGGTCTTGTCCATCAGATCATTCTCCTAATGATGTGATCCCGTTGATCAAATGACAACTCATGTCTATGGCTAGGAAACATAACCATCTTTGATCAATCAGCCAGTCTAGTAGAGGCATACTAGGGACACTCTGTTTTGTCTATGTATTCACACATGTATTAAGTTTCCGGTTAATACAATTCTAGCATGAATAATAAACATTTATCATGATATAAGGAAATAAATAATAACTTTATTATTGCCTCTAGGGCATATTTCCTTCAGTCTCCCACTTGCACTAGAGTCAATAATCTAGTTCACATCGCCATGTGATTTAACACCGATAGTTCACATCGTCATGTGATTAATATCCAAAGGGTTTACTAGAGTCAATAATCTAGTTCACATCGCTATGTGATTAACACCCAAAGAGTACTAAGGTGTGATCATGTTTTGCTTCGTGAGAGAAGTTTAGTCAACGGGTCTGTCACATTCAGATCCGTATGTATTTCACAAATGTCTATGTGTCTACAATGCTCTGCATGGAGCTACTCTAGCTAATTGTTCCCACTTTCAATACGCATCCAGATTGATACTTAGAGTCAGCTGGATTTAGTGTCAAAGCTTGCATCGGCGTAACCCTTTACGATGAACTCTTTATCACCTCCATAATCGAGAAACATTTCCTTAGTCATCCAGTTACTAAGGATAATTTTGACCGCTGTATAGTGATCTACTCCTGGATCACTATTGTACCCTCTTGACAAACTCATGGCAAGGTACACAACATGTTTGGTACACAGCATGGCATACTTTATAGAACCTATGGCTGAGGCATAGGGAATGACTTTCATTCTCTCTATATTTTTCTGCCGTGGTCTGGTTTTGAGTTTTACTCAACTTCACACCTTACAAGTCAGGTAAGAACTCCTTCTTTGACTGATCCATTTTGAACTACTTCAAAATCATATCAAGGTATGTACTCATCGAAAGTCTTATCAAGCGTCTTGATCTATCTCTATAGATCTTGATGCCCAATATGTAAGCAGCTTCACCAAGGTCTTTCTTTGAAAAACTCCTTTCAAACACTCCTTTATGCTTTCCAGAAAATTCTACATCATTTCCGATCGAGAATATGTCATTCACATATACTTATCAGAAAGGTTGTAGTGCTCCCACTCACTTCTTGTAAATACAGGCTTCACCGCAAGTCTGTATAAATCTATATGCTTTGATCAACTTATCAAAGCGTATATTCCAACTCCGAGATGCTTGCACCAGTCCATAGATGGATCGCTGGAGCTTGCACATTTTGTTAGCACCTTTAGGATTGACAAAACCTTCTGATTGCATCATATACAAGTCTTCTTTAATAAATCCATTAAAGAATGCAGTTTTGTTATCCATTTGCCAGATTTCATAAAATGCGGCAATTGCTAACATGATTCGGACAGACTTAAGCATCGTTACGGGTGAGAAAGTCTCATCGTAGTCAACTCCTTGAACTTGTTGAAAAACTTTCGCAACAAGTCGAGCTTTGTAAACAGTAACATTACTGTCAGTGTCAGTCTTCCTCTTGAAGATCCATTTATTTTCGATGGCTTGCCGACCATCGGGCAAGTCAACCAAAGTCCACACTTTGTTCTCATACATGGATCCCATCTCAGATTTCATGGTCTCAAGCCATTTTGCGGAATCTGGGCTCATCATCGCTTCCTCATAGTTCGTAGGTTCATCATGGTCCAGTGACATGACTTCCAGAACCGGGTTGCCGTACCACTCTGGTGCGGAACGTACTCTGGTTGATCTACGAAGTTCAGCAGTAACTTGATCCGAAGTTTCATGATCATCATCATTAGCTTCCTCACTAATTGGTGTAGGAATCACTGGAACCAGTTTCTGTGATGTACTACTATCCAATTCGGGAGAAGGTACAATTACCTCATCAAGTTCCACTTTCCTCCCACTCACTTCTTTCGAGAGAAACTCCTTCTCTAGAAAGGATCCACTCTTAGCAACAAAGACCTTGCCTTCGGATCTGTGATAGAAGGTGTACCCAACAGTTTCTTTTGGGTATCCTATGAAGATTTACTTCTCCGATTTGGGTTCGAGCTTATCATGTTGAAACTTTTTCACATAAGCATCGCAGTCCCAAACTTAAAGAAATGACAGCTTAGGTTTCTCGTCAAACCACAGTTCATACGGTGTCATCTCCACGGATTTAGATGGTGCCCTATTTAACGTGAATGTATCTGTCTCTAATGCATAACCCCAAAAGCGATAGTGGTAGATCGGTAAGAGACATCATCGATCGCACCATATCTAATAAAGTACGGTTATGACGTTCGGACACACCATTACACTATGGTGTTCCAGGTGGCGTGAGTAGTGAATCTATTTCACATTGTTTTTACTGAAGGCCAAACTCGCTAACTCAAATATTTTACCTCTACGATCATATCGTAGAAACTCTTATTTTCTTGTTACGATGATTCTCCACTTCACTCTGAAATTCTTTGAACTTTTCAAATGTTTTAGACTTGTGCTTCATTAAGTAGATATACCCATATCTGCTCAAATCATCAGTGAAGGTCAGAAAATAACGATACCCGCCGCGAGCTTCAACACTCATTGGTCCACATACATCTGTATGTATGATCTCCAACAAATCCGTTGCTCGCTCCATTATTCCGGAGAACGGAGTTTTAGTCATCTTGCCCATGAGGCATGGTTCGCAAGCACCAAGTGATTCATAATCAAGTGATTCCAAAAGTCCATCACTATGGAGTTTCTTCATGCGCTTTACACCATTATGACCTAAACAGCAGTGCCACAAATAAGTTGCACTATCATTATTAACCTTGCATCTTTTGGCTTCAATATTATGAATATGTGTATCACCACGATCGAGATCCAACAAACTATTTTCATTGGGTGTATGACCATCGAAGGTTTTATTCATGTAAACGGAATAATAATTATTCTATGACTTTAAATGAATAACCGTATTGCAACAAATATGATCAAATCATATTCATGCTCAACGCAAATGCCAAATAACATTTATTTAGGTTTTACACTAATCCCGAAAGTATAGGGAGTGTGCGATGATGATCATATCAATCTTGGAACCTCTTCCAACACACATCGTCACTTCACCTTTAACTAGTCTCTGTTCATTCTGCAATTATCGTTTCGAGTTACTAATTTTAGCAACTGAACCGGTATCAAATACCCAGGGGTTGCTATGAACACTAGTAAAGTACACATCAATAATCTGTATATCAAAATATACCTTTGTTCACTTTGCCATCCTTCTTATCCGCCAAGTATCTAGGGCAGTTCCACTTCCAGTGACCATTTCCTTTGCAGTAGAAGCACTTAGTTTCAGGCTTGAGTTTTAGCTTTGGGTTTTTTCACGGGAGTGACAACTTGCTTGTCATTCTTCTTGAAGTTCCCCTTCTACCCCTTTGCCCTTTACTTGAAACAAGTGGTCTTGTTAACCATCAACACTTGATGCTTTTTTCATGATTTCTACCTTCGCCGACTTCAGCACCGCGAAGAGCTCGGGAATTCCTTTCGTCATCCCTTGCATATTATAGTTCATCACGAAGTTCTACTAACTTGGTGATAGTGACTAGAGAACTTTGTCAATTACTATCTTATCTGGAAGATTAACTCCCACTTGATTCAAGTAATTGTAGTACCCAGACAATCTGAGCACATGCTCACTGGTTGAGCTATTCTCCTCCATCTTGTAGGCAAAGTACTGTCAGAAGTCTTATACCTCTCGACACGGGCATGAGTATGAAATACTAATTTCAACTCTTGGAACATCTTATATGCTCCGTGGCGTTCAAAACGTTTTTTAAGTCCCGGTTCTAAGCCGTAAAGCATGGTGCACTTAAACTATCAAGTAGTCATCATACCGAGCTTTTGTCAAAACGTTCATAACGTCTACATCTGCTCCTGCAATAGGTATGTCACCTAGCGGTGCATCAAGGACATAATTCTCTGTGCAGCAATGAGGATAATCCTCAGATCACGGAACAATTCCGCATCATTGCTACTAACATCTTTCAACTTAGTTTTCTCTAGGAACATAAAAAACATAAACGGGGAGTAACATCGCGAGCTATTGATCTACAACATAGATATGCTAATACTACAAGGACTAAGTTCATGATAAATTAAAGTTCAATTTAATCATATTACTTAAGAACTCCCACTTAGATAGACATCCCTCTAGTCATCTAAATGATCACGTGATCCAAATCAACTAAACCATGTCCGATCATCACGTGAGATGGAGTAGTTTCAATGGTGAACATCTTATGTTGATCATATCTACTATATGATTCACGCTCGACCTTTCGGTCTCCAGTGTTTCGAGGCCATATCTGCATATGCTAGGCTCGTCAAGTTTAACCCGAGTATTCTGCGTGTGCAAAACTGGCTTACACCCGTTGTATTTGAACGTAGAGCTTATCACACCCGATCATCACGTGGTGTCTCCGGCACGATGAACTTTCGCAACGGTGCATACTCAGGGAGAACACTTATACCTTGAAATTTAGTAAGGGATCATCTTATAATGCTACCATCGAACTAAGCAAAATAAGAAGCATAATAAGATAAACATCACATGCAATCAAAATATGTGACATGATATGGCCATCATCATTTTGTGCTTTTGATCTCCATCTCCAAAGCACCATCATGATCACCTTTGTCACCGGCGCGGCACCTTGATCTCCATCGTAGCATCGTTGTCGTCTCCCCAACTATTGCTTCTACGACTATCGCCACCGCTTAGTGATAAAGTAAAGCAATTACATGGCGATTGCATTTCATACAATAAAGCGACAACCATATGGCTCCTGCCAGTTGCCGATAACTTTACAAAACATGATCATTTCATACAAAACCGTATAACTCATCATGTCTTGACCATATCACATCACAACATGCCCTGCAAAAACAAGTTAGACATCCTCTACTTTGTTGTTGCAAGTTTTATGTGGCTGCTACGGGCTTAGCAAGAACCGTTCTTACCTACGCATACAAAACCACAACGATATTTCGTCAAGTATGTGCTGTTTTAACCTTCACAAGGACCTGGCATAGCCACACTTGATTCAACTAAAGTTGGAGAAACTGACACTCGCCAGCCACCTGTGTGCGAAGCACGTCGGTAGAACCAGTCTCGCGTAAGCGTACGCGTAATGTCGGTCCGGACCGCTTCATCCAACAATACCGCCGAATCAAAATATGACATGCTGGTAAGCAGTATGACTAGTATCGTCCACAACTCACTTGTGTTCTACTCGTGCATATCATCTACGCATAGACCTGGCTCTGATACCATTGTTGGGGAACGTAGTATTTTAAAATTTTCCTACGATCACGCAAGATCTATCTACCAGATGCATAGCAACAAGAGGGGAGCGTGAGTCTACGTACCCTCGTAGACCGAAAGCGGAAGCGTTAGAACAACGCGGTTGATGTAGTCGTACGTCTTCACGGCCCGACCGATCAAGCACCGAAACTACGGCACCTCCGAGTTCTAGCACACGTTCAGCTCGATGATGTCCCTCGAACTCCGATCCAGCCGAGTGTCGAGGGAGAGTTCCGTCAGCATGACGGCGTGGTGACGATCTTGATGTTCTACCGTCGCAGGGCTTCGCCTAAGCACCGCTATAATATTTATCGAGGAGAACTATGGTGGAGGGGGGCACTGCACACGGCTAAGAGATCAAGAGATCAATTGTTGTGTCTAGAAGTGCCCCCCCGCCCCCGTATATAAAGGAGGGAGGGAGAGGCCGGCCCTAGAGGGGGCGCACCAAGTGTGGGGAGTCCTACTAGGACTCCCAAGTCCTAGTAGGATTCCCCTTTCCTTTCCGGAGTAGGAGAGAAGGAAAGAGGGGGAGAGGGAGAAGGAAAAGGGGGCTGCACCCCTTGTCCAATTCGGACCAGAAGGGGGGTGCACGCCTCCTTCCTTTTGGCCTCTCTCCTCTATTCCCGTAACTCCCCGGTACTCCGAAAATACCCGAATCACTCGGAACCTTTCCGATGTCCGAATATAGTCGTCCAATATATCGATTTTTACGTCTCGACCATTTTGAGACTCCTCGTCATGTCCCCGATCTCATCCGGGACTCCGAACTCCTTCGGTACATCAAAACTCATAAACTCATAATAAAACTATCATCGAAACCTTAAGCGTGCGGACCCTACGGGTTCGAGAACTATGTAGACATGACCGAGACACGTCTCCGGTCAATAACCAATAGCGGAACCTGGATGCTCATATTGGCTCCCACATATTCTACGAAGATCTTTATCGGTCAAACCGCATAACAACATACATTGTTCCCTTTGTCATCGGTATGTTACATGCCCGAGATTCGATCGTCGGTATCTCAATACCTAGTTCAATCTCGTTACCAACAAGTCTCTTTACTCGTTCCGTAATACATCATCCCGCAACTAACTCATTAGCTGCAATGCTTGCAAGGCTTATAGTGATGTGCATTACCGAGTGGGCCCAGAGATACCTCTCCGACAATCGGAGTGACAAATTCTAATTTCGAAATACGCCAACCCAACAAGTACCTTCGGAGACACCTGTAGAGTACCTTTATAATCACCCAGTTACGTTGTGACGTTTGGTAGCACACAAAGTGTTCCTCCGGTATTCGGGAGTTGCATAATCTCATAGTCATAGGAACATGTATAAGTCATGAAGAAAGCAATAGCAGTAAAACTTAAACGATCATAGTGCTAAGCTAACGGATGGGTCTTGTCCATCAGATCATTCTCCTAATGATGTGATCCCGTTGATCAAATGACAACTCATGTCTATGGCTAGGAAACATAACCATCTTTGATCAATCAGCTAGTCTAGTAGAGGCATACTAGGGACACTCTGTTTTGTCTATGTATTCACACATGTATTAAGTTTCCGGTTAATACAATTCTAGCATGAATGATAAACATTTATCATGATATAAGGAAATAAATAATAACTTTATTATTGCCTCTAGGGCATATTTCCTTCACGAGGAGGACGAGGCAGAGCTCCTGGGCAAAACAGGTGGGCGAGAGGGGCACGGTGGCTACGGCGAACGGCGTCGGTGGCGACGGTGGCGCTCAGCCACGAGGCGCAGAGCAAGAGAGACGAGGCAGGGAGAGAGGGGAGCGGTTGAGGGGGTCTGCGTGGCGACGTCCAGAGCCGTCCAGAGCGTCGGGGGGAGTAGCCAGGCATGCAGGAGGTGGCCGGTGCGTCGTCGGCGCTCACCACCGAGCTGCTTCATGCGCTGGCACGGGGACAAAGACGAGTGTGCCCCTGGTGGGCTGGGCCGTGCTGGGCTAGGCAGGTAAGTGGGCCTCAGGTAAGTCTCTGCTTCCTCTTTTGTTTATTTGTTTTCTGTTTTCTATTTCTTTTGTAACTTTGTGGCTTTTCTAAAAAATGCTTAGGCACTTTAAAAAAATCACCAAACTGCTCATGCCCACTATTTAGCATATAACCAACATGGAACATTTCAGTTTAGGATTATTTGGGCACATAAAATATTTTATAGCATTTAAATGCCCAAATGCAATTACAATATGAATTAATCCAAAGACCTTTGGATGTCCTAGAAAATTGTGCACCATTTTTGGCAGAGGTTTAAGACCAAGGCAAAGATGATGAACATTTTTGAAGGGCATTTTGGGTACATTGGAAAAGATTTTATTAAACCCTAGTTGTTAGAAGAGGGGTGCTGGGGTTTCTATCATTCCCATTTCATGTTTCTGTGGAAAGTAAACATGATGCACACTCTAGCTAGTTCTAATGCAATCACTGACTAGGGATGTGACAACTCACCCCCACTCAAAAGAATCGCGTCCCGAGATTCGGGTTCCTCCGGAAAGAGGGTGGGGTACTCAAGTCGAAGACGATCCTCCCTTTCCCAAGTAGCTTCACTCTCGGAGTGATGTGACCATTGAACCTTGAGAAACTTGATATTATGACGTCGAGTGGTACGCTCGGTTTGATCAAGAATACGGATGGGGTATTCTCGATATGTGAGATTGTCCTGGAGATCAAGCGTTTCGTGGTCCACTCCGCGGATAGGATCCGAGAAGCAACACCTGAGTTGAGAAACGTGGAAGACATCATGAACTCTGGAAAGGTGCGGAGGTAGTTCCAATTGGTAGGCAACTTCTCCTCGTTTGGCAAGAATGCGAAAAGGACCGATGTAACGAGGAGCCAATTTGCCTTTGATACCGAAGTGATGGGTTCCCTTAAGAGGAGTAACCCGTAGGTAAGCCTTATCGCCGACTTCAAAAGTCACAGCCTTATGATGACTATCATATTGGCTCTTCTAGCGAGACTGGGTTGTTTTCAATTTCTCACGAACGATGCGAACTTGCTCTTCTGCTTCCTGGATCATATCCGGACCAAAGAATTGTATTTCCCCGGTTTCTGACCAGTTAAGAGGTGTTCGACACCTTCGTCCATATAGAACTTCGAAGGGAGCCTTGCCCAAGCTGGCTTGATAACTATTGTTATAAGCGAATTCGGCAAATGGAAGACACTTCTCCCAATCCATACCGAAAGAGATGACAGAGGCTCGAAGCATATCTTCCAGAATTTGATTGACTCGTTCCACTTGACCACTTGACTGAGGATGAAAGGCGGTGCTGAAAGAGAGATGAGTCCCCATAGCATTCTGGAAACTTTCCCAAAATCGTGAAGTGAAAGGACTTCCACGGTCTGAGTTAATCTCCAACGGCACACCATGAAGTGATACTATCCGAGAGATATACAAGTATGCTAGCTGGCTAGCGGTTATACTCTCTCGAACAGGTAGGAAATGGGCTACTTTGGAGAGGCAGTCAATAACGACGAAGATAGCATTATTCCCTTTCCTGGTCCTGGGAAACCCGGTAATGAAATCCATACCGATCTTGTCCCATTTCCATTCAGGAATAGCTAAAGGTTGGAGGGTGCCAGCAGGCCGTTGATGCTCTGCTTTAACTCGACGACAAACGTCGCAATTAGCAATGAATTGAGCGATTTCTCTCTTCATCCTAGTCCACCAGAACCTCTGGCGTAGGTCCTGATACATTTTGGTACTACCGGGATGAATTGTGAGAGGAGATTCATGAGCCTCCTTAAGAATCAGCTGCCGCAGATGTTGGTTCTTGGGAACCACTAAATGGTTCTCGAAGAAGACAACACCTCGGTCATCCGTAGAGAAACTTCTAGCGGCTCCGCTAGCAATGCTCTCCTGGAGTCGGGATATACCCTTATCACGCTTCTGGGCAGCTATGATTTGATCCATAAGGGTAGGTTTCGCCACCAAGGTGGAAAGGAATCCTCGAGGAACAATGTGAAGGTTAAGCTTACGAAATTCCTCGTGGAGAAGTGGTTGCCCTTGTTGTAACATCAGGTTGTTACAATAAGACTTACGACTCAGTGCGTCAACCATGACATTGGCCTTCCCAGGGGTGTAAGTGATTCCTAAGTCGTAATCTGTGAGCAACTCAAACAAACGTCTTTGCGTGAGATTCAAATCCGGTTGGCTGAAAATGTATTTCAGACTTTGGTGATCGGTGAAGATTTCACAGCGATTACCAAGAAGGTAATGTCGCCATGTTTTGAGTGCGTGGACTACAGCTGCAAGCTCTAGATCACGTGTAGGATAGTTATCCTCATGTGGACGCAATTGTCGAGATGCGTATGCGATCACTTGACGATCTTGCATGAGTATGCAACCTAGTCCTTGTTGCGAGGTGTCGTAGTAGATAATAAAATCCTTGGAAAAGTCTGGTGGTACCAGTACGGGTGCAGATGTCAGGTGTCTTTTCAATTCCTGAAAGCTGGACTCGCACTGTGGGGTCCATTCAAACTTTTTATCTTTCTTGAGGAGTTCAGTTAGATGTTTAGCAACCTTGGAGAAATTCTCGACGAAGCGTCGGCAATAGCTCGCTAAGCCAAGGAAACTCCTAACTTGCTTGACCGATTCAGGGGGAGTCCAATCAAGGACGGCTTGAACTCGCTCGGGATTAACGGCAATACCCTTACCAGAGATCACATGGCCTAGATAGGTCACTTCTGGCAACCAGAATTCACATTTAGAGAATTTGCCATAAATACGGTGCTCTCGAAGTTTCGTCAATACCAGCCTTAGATGCTCGGCATGATCTTCCTTGTTCTTGGAGTAAATGAGTATATCATCGAGGTATACCACGACGAATTTATCCAAATACTCCATGAATATAGAATTCATTAGCGGGGAGAAAGTGGCTGGGGCATTGGTTAACCCGAAGGACATGACGGTGTACTCGCATTGGCCATAACGAGTAACAAAAGCCGTTTTTGGAATGTCCCCGTTCTTGATTTTGATTTGATGGTAACCCAACCTCAAATCCATTTTGGAAAAGACTGAGGATCCAGCGAGCTGATCATACAGATCGTTGATCCTGGGGAGCGGATACTTGTTCTTTATGGTGACCAGATTGACAGGTCGATAATCTACAACCATCCGTTCCGTTCCATCCTTCTTCTTGACAAAGAGGACGGGACAAGCCCAAGGGGAAGAACTAGGACGGATGAAATCCTTTTTCAAGGACTCATCGAGTTGTTTCTTAAGCTCAGCTAATTCTAGGGGTGCCATCTTATAAGGTCTCCTAGAGATTGGGGCAGTTCCTGGAATAAGATCTATCACGAACTCGGCATCTCTGTCAGGTGGAACACCTGGCAGTTCTTCTGGAAAGACATCCGGAAAGTCACGGACTACCAGGATATCTTCAAGTTCTGGTAGAGGGCTGGCATTAAGAGAGTAGAGTTGACGCTCAGCCATTCGGGTCAAAACATTGACTGTCTTGCCGGATGGGTGTGTAAGTTGAACGGTCCTAGTGTAGCAATCAATCTTGGCGTAAGGAGCTGTCATCCAGTCCATACCCAAAATGATGTTTATGTCCAAGGACTTGAGAGCGATTAGTGATGCAAGGAAAACAAGTCTATCAACAAGAATTTCATTCCCATGGCTTACTCTAGAGGTTTGCTATCTAGAGCCGGGAGTTTGAATTTCCATGGTGGTGGCATGTCACAAAAAGTCATGTTGTGCATTCGAGCATAGCTCTCAGATATGAATGAATGAGACGCTCCAGTATCGAAAAGAACAGATGCCGGATGGCAGTTAACGAGAAGCGTACCAAGGACGACGTTAGGATCCTCATAAGCTTCCTCAGCAGAGACATAGTTGAAATGACCACGTGCAGTGGGGATTGGCTTGACATACTTCACCTTGCTTGTTGGCTTACCACGGCCGACGGGCTTTCCTGGCTGGTTCTGAGGACACTCACGCATGTAGTGCCCTGGTTCTCCACACTTGAAGCATGTCACAGTGCCGGTGCGTGGAGCAAAGTTGGTAGGTGGTCCTCCATAAGTCTTGGCAGGTGCATACTGTTGAGTTGGGCGAGGCGCCTCATAGGATGGCCTCGGTGTGTACTTGGGTGGCAGAGCAGTGTTAGGAACCCACACACGGCGCTTGTGAGAGCCAGAGCTGGATGAGGAACCAAAGTCACGAGGATGCTTGCGTGTGGCTTCGAAATCAGTCTGGCCTGTCTCAGCACTGATAGCTTTGTTCACCAACTTCTGGAAGGAGGTGCACTCGTGCAGACGTAGATCTCGGCGAATTTCAGGGCTAAGTCCCTTGCGGAACCTTGCCTGCTTCTTGGCATCGGTGGATACTTCCTCGGGTGCATAGCGTTCCAAGTTGCCAAACTCGCGACTATAACCATCCACGGTTAACCGGCCCTGGGTGAAATTGCAGAATTCCTCCCGCTTGCGATCCATGAGACCTTCCGGAATGTGATGTTCACGGAATGCCTCACTGAACTCAGCCCAAGTAGTGATTTGGCCAGCAGGACGCATAGCCTCAAAGTTCTCCCACGAGAGACTGGCAGGGCCCTCAAGATGGTAGGCGGCGTAGATAACCTTGTCAGCTTCGGCCACACGGGTAGAGTGTAGCTTGTGGGTGATACTGCGAAGCCAGTCATCCGCATCCAGAGGTTCAGTGGAGTGATGGAACTTCGGTGGGCACATCTTGATAAAGTCATTGATTGACACCACGTCATTCCTCTGACGAAACCCAGTGTTCTGCTCTATGCGTTCCAGCAGACGGTTGGTCTCTCTCTTGTTCCATTCTGCCTCGAGCATAACTTCAGCCAAGGAGGGTGGCTGGGGCAGATTCTCATTTCTAGCCCCACTAGCCTCACCCTGCTCTTGAGCAGCAGGAGTGCTGCGAGTGTTGACCATCCTAGGAAAACAAAACAACGGTTTAGACAAGGATGGCAAAAACTTGACATAGGAGTGCAGAATGTAATGGATGACACGGAATGCAGAGATGTTCATCCGTACGACATGGTAATATAGAAACTGCCATATATACACCAGTGGTCATACACACCATACATAGTTTAGTACAAGCCAAGGCTAAAGTACAACTGCGGTGAAAAGACGATACATCTCATCAGAGGCATTCCAAGCTCCTATACATTATTTAACTACACCTCCGGAACTCAGTACTAGCTAAGTCATATTCCACAAGAGGCGCAGGACTGTGGAAATACAACAACTACGATACTACTACTGCCACGGTCTAGCTCAGACATTCCCGTAGTAATCTTCGTAAAGATTACCACCGTAGCCTGGAAGTGGAACAGATGGATCTTGAAACTCTCGAGCACTCGAAGGCTGTGGACCATAGGGACATGGATGTGGCCTCGGCCCGATGCTGGTGGTAACCGACACCCACGTGGAGGTGTAATACCCCCAACGTCACGCCAATCCATACGATCAGGCAGACGAGTCCGCACGGGGTACAAATCCCGCATATCCAGATATCCGGCGTGCACAGCAGGTGCAAGCCATGTCAAAGTAGTCCTGTGGGCGGCTCGAGTGTTATACAACTCCATCCGGAGGGCACGGACCTCATGGTCCCTATCCTCCAGCATCTGGACAATAGTCTGAAGCAGTGGCTCCTCATGAGTAGCATCAGTATACAGACCAGTGTAGTAGCCTTCCTCTCCAGGAAGTGAGGCTGGCATGTAACAGAACTCAGTGTTCAGCAACAGGGCATGCCTAGCCCGGATGATGGTCATCATCGAGTAAGCGGCATCCTGCACTGCCATCTCGATGGTAACCCCGAGTCCATAAGACCAATGGATGGGGTCGTTAGCTCCGGGATACGAGGGGTATATCCGGACGGTGCAGAAATACTGACTCTGGTTGAAATCCCGGTACTGTTCATCCACGGTGTACTCAGGATACCAACGGTAGCCGGTCTCAGTCAACACGCGGACTAGCATGGCCGTGTGACCTGGCACATTAATGCACCGAGTCAAACGAACCACTTGGTGAGGTGTGCGACCAGACATCTGAAACACGAAATAATGCAAAGGCATTAGAATTTCTGGAAAAAATCGGGCAGCATAACAACTGTAAATGCTCAAAAAAGATTTTGAGACATCATACAAATGAAAGCATAGCCACTCAACAACATCATATCAAGGTTCCGGGTCCAACTAATCATCATACTATAAGGGTAGAAACTGAACTGAGGCTTGAAACCAACAATCCTAAGAGTCTACGGATTAGTAACACGAGAACCTAGTAAGGATGAAAGGCCTAGTCCTAAACCCACGTAGAAAGAATAGTCTGACTCAGATCAGAAGGACATAAGGTAAAGAAGTAAAAAGAGCCTTACGTTCCCTTCCACAATCAATTCCCCTACATATAACTAAGAATTTTCTAGACTCAACATCGACCAGTTTGGCTTGAAAAACCTACAGGCAGTCCGGCTCTGATGCCAACGCTGTCAGGACCCCAATCCTAAGTCACACCGATCTAGCTTGTAACACGTCATATCACTTTACGGCCTCACGCACGGTATCCTCACGGGTGCCACCTTACCTGGCCTGGGACCATTTGCGCATTTTGGCACACGTATATGACAGTGTTGCTAGCATCCATATGACAGAGAACCTGGGCCGACATGGCTAGTTATAAACCAAAAGTGGCACTAAATTACAGAGACAGGCATTCATGACCCAGCAACGAACGTGTCGGTCATCAACGTATGAACCCAAGTTGTAGCAAGCTACATGGACTTAAAGGAACAACGTGTGACATTTCCCCTAAGGGACACACACAGGAACGAAGAAGGACACATGTCGGCCAACCAACATGTTCCGAGCAGTAGCAAGATACCAAGGCTCATTGGAAGCACTAGGAGGCATTTCCCTGTAAGATAGGCTACCAAAGGAAAACAACTAGGTGTCGGATCCCACACATACCAAGCATTTCAATCATACACACAATATGCTCAATATGTGCAAATACAACATTGCATCACAATAGAACTCTATGACTCAAAGTACTTTATTTAAGAGGCTCCGAAGAACCATACATAACATATCCATACAGGTAGGGGTCACATGACCCAACACTCAAGTCATACAATCATACAAGCACAAGCGGAAGCTAACATGTCTGAGTACAGACAACTTGGAAAATAAAACAGGCTTGGTGTAGCCTGACTATCTACAAGGACCTTCACAAGCTCAGGATCTCCGTCTGGGTAGCAAGCTACTCGTCGACGTCAATGTCTATGTCAGAAGGGGCAGGGTTCTCCTCTGCAACAGTTATTAAGCAAACATGAGTACAAAGGTACTCAGCAAGTCTTACAACAGAACGTATCATACATGCAACATTAGCAACAAGAGTAGTGGAGTTCATAGCAGAAAGCCAGCTCTGACTCTTGGCTAACCTATACTACGACTCTCAATAGATTGCAAGATAAGACTACGTACACGAGTCCTCTACTCACCACAACAATACACCACCGTGGATCCTCTTCCGTCATCCTATGGAAGGCCATCCACGGCACTCACACTTGTCTTGAGGCTTTTAGTAGTATCCATCAACTTGTCTATGAACTGTAAGAGTAACCAAGTAGTTATTTGGGTTCAACTCATGCTCGGCAGACTTCAAGTGAAAGCCGACGTGGGTGTAGACCACGACCTAACCAACCACTCAAGTCTCTCGTCCAGGTTTATCGCCTATTTGGGTTCCATCCGTGGGGAGATCCGGCCGGGGTGTCGCTCATGGCCCCAAACGATGTGTACAGGGTTCCCGAGTCACCAAACGGGCGCTCGGTACACCCGGCCACGTACCTGTCGCATCACAGCCCACCCCGAGGGTGAGCGCTGTGCACGACCACCAGTAAACTACAAACACCAAAAACTAGTTGCAAATCCTGGACAGAGAACATGGGCATTCAATAAGTCGAGCGGGGTCATATTTCAGGGCCCAATGTGTGGTGGTAGCTGTAACTTGAACCACACAAACAGATCTCAGGTCCTATGGACGGTTCCAATGAAACAACCAACCACATACTCCTACATGGCCTTTCATCGATACCTTTACCAAACATGTTCCACACTTCCCTCTCTTTACCGGTTTGATCATTTCACTCTGATCCATCACCCAGATGAACCAGATCTGACACAACTCTAAGCATAGCAGGCAACATAAACACATGGTGGATCACACATCACATGGCTCAGTCAACTCCTACACATGCTAGTGGGTTTCAACTATTTACTGTGGCAAAGACAGGTCATGCAAGGGAATAGGGTTCAACTACCGCCGCAAGTAGCAGTTCACACGCTGTTGCCTTAATGAAGTAAAAGAGAGCAGGAGCGAGAAGATGGGTTTGTATCGGAATGATCAATGGTTGCTTGCCTGACAGAGTGGTTGTCGGGTACTGCCCTTTAGTTGGATACGCAAAAGTATCCTCGGGAGCAGGACCTAACACGGAGAACACCGGCGATACAATCAATAAGCAAACAAATGCAACAAAATGATGCATGCTCATGATATGGCAAGATTCATGTGTTTTGGGCTAATGCATCTATAAACAGAAGGGTTTGAGCCCATTTGAATCAAAGATTCAAATTGAAACCCAAACTATTATTTATTAAAGTGCATTATCATGTTTTAATGTGAACAGCAAGGTTAACTTGCTCAAACATGCATGAAACCAGTGCCATTGGAAAGATTGGATTTTTCCGATCAATTTTGATATATAAAACTTTTCCATCTGAGCTACTGTTGAATTTATATGAATTTTTGAAGTTTATAGCATTTTCTTGAATTTCCTGATTTGTTTTAGATCAAATAATCCCAGAAAATCATTTACTGCGTCAGCATGACACCATGCTGATGTTAGCCAGTCAACAGGGCGTCCAGGTCAAACCTGACCAGTGGGCCCCACTGTTCAGTCTCTCAGTACTAACTAAAAAAGTTTAACACTAAACTAAAAGTTTAACAGGGGCTGGGCCCCACATGTGAGTGACTCATTAAACTAATGACAGCAATTAGTACTTAATTAAAAACCTAAACTAAAACTAGTCAATGGCTGGCCCCACATGTCATGGACACAGGGGGGGTCTAGGCGTGGTCAAAACATGTCAACCCCATCGGCGACTCGCCGCCGGCGAGAGCCATGACGGCGGCGCGGCTCGGAAACAGCATTCTGATGACCAAAATAGCGGCGGAGGGCATCTACAGAGAGCTGGAGGAGTCGCGCATCCAACAGAACAGGTCGGAGCAGCTGGGGTGGCCGGAAACGTCGGCGGCGACCTCAACGGCGACGGCCGGATCTCAGGTGCCGATGAAAACTATGTCACAGGGCACAGGAGGACCAACGGTTGGTTCCTACGGGGCTACGTGCACTCACGAAGACGATGGGCATGTGCACGGAGCCAATTGGTCACCGGAGCCTCGTCGGCGACGAGCTTGTGCGGCGACGTGCTACGTCGAGCAAGGGGGCGGCGTCTACAGCGAGCAAACGAAGCGGGGAGGAGGGGGGATCGACGCAGGAGTTCACAGGGAGGCGGATGAGATGCCCAGCGGGCTCGGGGAAGCGTCGGGGCAGGCGCACGGTCGCCGACGATCTCCGCGTCCGTAGGTTGAAGACGGCGACTGTGAAGATGAAGCGGGGATTCTGGCGTCGTGTAGCTCGGTGCGGAGGACGAGGAGGACGAGGTGGAGCTCCTGGGCAAAACGGGTGTGCGAGAGGGGCACGATGGCTACGGCGAACGGCGTCGGTGGCGACGGTGGCGCTTGGCCACGAGGCGCAGAGCAAGGGAGACGAGGCAGGGAGAGAGGGGAGCGGTCGAGGGGGTCGAGGGGGTCTGCATGGCGACATCCAGAGCCATCCAGGGCGTCGGGGGGAGTAGCCAGGCAGGCAGGAGGTGGCCGGCGCGTCGTCGGCGCTCGCCACCGAGCTACTTCGTGCGCTGGCACGGGACGAAGACGAGTGTGCCCCTGGTGGGCTGGGCCGTGCTGGGCCAGGTAGGTAAGTGGGCCTCAGGTAAGTCTCTGCTTCCTCTTTTGTTTTATTTGTTTTCTGTTTTCTATTTCTTTTGTAACTTTGTGGCTTTTCTAAAAATGCTTAGGCACTTTCAAAAATCACCAAACTGCTCATGCCCACTATTTAGCATATAACCAACATGGAACACTTCAATTTAGGATTATTTTGGCACATAAAATATTTTATAGCATTTAAATGCCCAAATGCAATTACAATATGAATTAATTCAAAGACCTTTGGATGTCCTAGAAAATTGTGCACCATTTTTGGCAGAGGTTTAAGACCAATGCAAAGATGATGAACATTTTTGAAGGGCATTTTGGGTACATTGGAAAAGATTTTATTAAACCCTAGTTGTTAGAAGAGGGGTGCTGGGGTTTCTGTCATTCCCATTTCAAGTTTCCGTGGGAAGTAAACATGGCACACTCTAGTTAGTTCTAATGCAAGCACTGACTAGGGATGTGACCGAGGAGCTCCGCGTCATGGCAGGTACTTTCCTGGTGCTTTTTCCTCCCTATCTTGTGAGTCTTCGAGGTGGTGCTTTGTTGTTGAGTCATTCTTCCGCAGCCGCGGTGGAGCGGGCGAGGGAGGAGGCGACGAGAGCCCGACATGCGTTCGATGATGCCGGCCAGCTGCAGAAGCAGCTGGTCGCCTCAAGGCCGAGGTGGAGCGTCTCCGAGCGGAAGCCACCAAGGTTGTGGAGACGCAGCGGGCCCTTGTCGAGGTGGACCAGCAGCACGGCAAGCTGGCCGACGACAAGGGTCAACTCTAGGCCGAGGTGGAGCGCCTGAAAGGGCTGGTGGCCGCTGCGGAGGAGGCCCAGCGGGGGGAAACTCGGCGCCGTGAGGAGGCCGAGAAGGCGGCCGCGGACAAGGACGCTGAGCTGAAGGCGGCCAACACCACTGTCACCCAACTGGAGGCGACAATCAAGGACTGCGACCGTGCCCTCAAGCAGGAACGGCGTGGTACGTTGCTCGAAGCGCAACACCTGGAAGAGTCATTCTCCAGTAAGTACTTTCCTTGGGTCTTTTGCCGGGCTGGGGTTCCAGCTTCTTTTTTCATAGCGACTTTCTTCTGATTGTCTTCTCGATAGAGGACTTCCCGGAGACGCAGGAGCTGGCGGAGGAGGCAGTCCGCTTTCAGCGTGATCCAGAGGGCATGGTCGGCTACCTGACTGATCCGCACGTGGCCTGGACCTTCATGGAGCTCATGGCCGCCGTCGAGGCTCGTCTGTAGGTCGTGGGCGGGCAGATGGCACGGCTTTCTGAGGCCGGCACGACGATGACGGCGGCTCTCTGGCCGGAATCTGCTACTCCGACCAGCTTCTCGCGGCTGGCGCGTTGGTTGGAGGCGGGGCCGGATCGGCTCCACGACTGGCGCCTTTCCGCCGCCCGTGCAGGTGCCGAGATGGCACTTAGGTTCACGATGTCTTGGCATCCGGACCTATCGCTGGAGGCGCTGATGGCCCAGCGAGCCGGCTCGGAGAGCCAGCTGCAGGCGAAGGCCTACCAGAGCGCTGCCCGGGCCAGCGACATTGCCGGGTTCTCCTTCCACGACGAGTTTCGGCCGGAGCAGATGGAAGACGACGCAGTCGTGCCTGTTGATGACTTCGGCCTGCTCCTCAACGATCGGGGCGGCAGCTCCGAGGAGACGGGTGTCTACCGCGACACGGGCGTCGACGACGGAGACACATGCACTTCAGCGGACCCGGCGGGTGCCGAGGAGGATGGCTGAGGCCGTCTGCTTTGAATCTTTGTAAAAATTTCTGTTAGGTAGCAGGTCCACGCCACCCACTGGGTGTATTTGGGTGTAATGAATTCTGGCCTTGGGCCTGTTTGAATTAAATTCGGTGTATAAATGTCGTGAGTGTTTGCTCTCTTGCTTTTCGTCTGTCGAGCCATTTTTTCTCCGTTTTCCCCCCTCGGGCTTCCCTCCCGCGAGTCTGACGGCCGAGGCTACGGTCCGTGACAAGGGGTTTGGCCTTTGAGAGAAAAGACGCAGTAGTCGAGCTGTCGAAATGTTGAGCACGAGTGAAACACCCACTAGGATGGCTGGCGGCAATCCGGCGGAGCTGGTTGGTCGAGCAGCCGGCCGTGTGGTGACTTAACTCTTCGTGGCGTGGCTGGGTTGGGTGACCCGGCAGTCCTTGGCTTAGTTTTCGTGACGTGATGGTGCTCTGGCCTTTGTGCGCTTGCCGACCGACAGCCGAAGCCGGATCTGTGGTTTAAGGCAGAGCGGGAGATCGCGACGATCCCAATACGTTAGGAAACACTAAGCGAGGTGACGGGTAGTGACCAAGCCGGCCAGCCCCCGAGCCCCTGGGTCGAACAAGTCGGACCGGTGGCCGGGTTTGAACGAAGAGATAGGTAAAGCATAAAATGCTGGAGACACAAATAACTTGGTCGGAAAGGGCGGCCCCCGAGCATCGTTCGGGGACCCCATAGTTTGTAATTGAGTACAAAAAGCACCGATGCATACACATACATGGATAACTGTAAAACGGACAGAGGAGTTCCGCGTTCCAGGGCTGAGTTGTTTCTTCTCCAACCGTGTCCCTCTTGCGCTTGTTCGACTTGCGGGCGTCGATGAGGTAGTAAGCGTTGCAGTTACACAAGGCCTTGCTGATGATGAAGGGGCCCTCCAATGGGGAGGACAACTTGTGCTGGCCGGCTTGCTGCTGGACGAGTCGGAGGACGAGGTCTCCCTCTCTGAAGGCGAGGGTCTTGATCTTCTTGATGTGGTAGTGCCTTAGGCCTTGCTGGTAGATGGCCGAGCGGCTGAGCGCTAGGAGGCGCGCTTCTTCAAGCAGGTCGACACTGTCCTCGCAGGCTTCTTTGGCTTCGGCCTTAGTGTACATCGTGACACGCGGCGAGTCGAACTCGACGTCGGTCGGGATGACGGCTTCTGCCCCGTAGACAAGGAAGAATGGGGTAAACCCGGTCGACCGGTTTGGCGTTGTTCGGAGGCTCTAGAGGACGGCCGGCAGCTCATCGAGCCAGCTGCTTGGTGAGCAGATGAGCGGCTCGACGAGCCACGGCTTGATGCCGGATAGGATGAGGCCGTTTACCCGCTCGACCTGGCCGTTGGACTGCGGGTGTGCAATGGACGCCAGGTCAAGGCGGATGCCGGAGACGGAGCAGCACTACGCGAGCGCGCCCTTGGCGAAGTTGGTACCGTTGTCTGTGATGATGCTGTTCGGCATGCCGTAGCGCACTGCTATGTCCTTGATGAATCGGACGACCGTTGGCCCGTCCAGCTTCTTGATCGGCCTTGCCTCGATCCACTTGGTGAACTTGTCAATTGCTACCAGCAAATGCGTCATGCCGCCTCAGGCGGTTTTGAAGGGTCCCACCATGTCGAGCCCCCAGACCGCGAAGGGCCAAGCGATCCGGATGGTCCGGAGCACAAACGTTGGTTGGTGGGTGTGCTTACTGAAGCGCTGGCACCCCTCGCACTTGAGGACGAGTGACTCGGCGTCTTGGAGGGCCGTGGTCCAGTAGAAACCATGGCAAAAAGCCTTGCCACCAGGGACCGCGAGGCGGCATGATGCCCGCACTCGCCCTGGTGTATGTCGAGGAGGATCTCCATGCCCTTATCTTGCTCGACGCAGCGTTGGAAAATGCGGGTGGGACTACGCTTGACAAGCTCGTTGTTGATGATGCTGTAGGCAGACGCTCGGTGTTGCACTTGCCGAGCTTCGGTCTCGTCCATGGGGAGGATCCCGCTCTCTCCAGAAACTCCGAGATGGGCAGGGCCCATGATGGTGCTGTCAATACGGCGAGAACGACCGCCATGGCCGGTTCGAGGGCGGCAGCCCCCGAGCCGGGTCCAGTAGTCCTCGGGTCAGGAGCGGGAGCCACCAGATTGAGGGTTGCAGTCACCGGGCCAGGTTCGGCATTCCCCGGCCGGGCTCGTCATTCCCCGGGTCGGGCTGAGCAGTCCTCGAGCCGGGTTCGGCAGTCCCCGGGCTGGGTTCGGCAGTCCCCGAGCGGGGTTGAGGCATGGCCGGATCATCCGGGACGTGGATGAACTCTGAGTCCGGAGACGGCTTGACAGACGGCTTGCACAGGTGCTCGAGGGAGACACCGGACGGAATGGACTGTTGAGAAGAGGCGATCTTGGCAAGCGCGTCGGCCGCATCGTTCTCCGCCTGCGGGACATGGAGGAACTTGCAGCCCGCGAAGAATCCGGACAGCTTCTGCACGAGGAAGCGGTAGCTTGCCATGTTGGGGTCGCGGGCGTCCCACTCGCCGGAGCACTGCTGCACCACTAGGTCCGAATCACTATAGCACAGGATTCGACGGATGCCGAGTTGCTTGGCTAGCCGGAGGCCATGCACAAGGGCCTCGTACTCGGCGACGTTGTTGGAGTCGACGAAGTGGATCTGGAGCGCGTACTTGAGTCGGTCGCCCTTCGGGGAGGACAACACAATGTCGTCCCCCAAACCAAGACGCATTTTCGAGCCGTCGAAGTGCATGCGCCAGGGCGTCGAGTCCCGCGGCGGCTGCAGGTACTGGGTCTCGGTCCAGTCGACGAGGAAGTCGGCCAGAGCTTGGGACTTGATCGTGGTGCGGGGCTCATAGAGGATGGTGTGGCCGGCTAGCTCGAGCGCCCACTTGGCGGCCCGGCCAGAGGCGTCACGGCACCCGATGATCTCGCCGAGGGGGGCCGTGCTAACGACGGTGATCTCGTGCTCTTGGAAGTACTGCTTCAGCTTCTTGGCGGTGAAGTACACGCCGTAACACATCTTCTAGTAATGCGGGTAGTTCTGTTTGGAGGCGGAGAGCACCTCGCTCAGGTAGTAGATGGGGTGCTGGACGGCTTGGATCTTGCCCTTCACTGGTCACTCGACCACCAGCACCGTGCTGACTGACCGCGAGGTTGCGGCTATGTAGAGCAACATCGGCTCCTTCTCGGCTGGAGCGACCAAGACGGGTGCGGTGGATAGCATGTGCTTGAGGTCCTGGAAAGCTTCGTCCGCCTGGTCATTCCACTAGAACGGCGTCGTCTTCTTCATCAGCTGGTATATGGGTAAGGCCCTCTCGCCCAGCCGGCTGAGGAACCGGCTGACCGAGGCCAAGCAGCCGGTGATCTTCTGGACATCACGCAGCCGAGACGGCTTGCGCATGAGCTCGATGGCCTTGATTTTCTCCGGGTTTGCCTCAATGACGCACTCCGAGACGAGGAAGCCGAGTAGCTTTCCGGCCGGGATGCCGAATATGCATTTCTCTGGGTTGAGCTTGACCTTGTACTCGCGCAGGTTGGCAAAGGTTTCATTCAGGTCATCGAGGAGCGTGAGGTGCTGCTTGGTCTTCACCATGACGTCGTCCAATATACGTGGATATTCGGCCGAGTTGCGGCAGCAAGCATTTTTGCATGCACCACTAGAAAGTGGCTCCGGCATTCTTCAGGCCGAACTACATGGTGATGTAGCAATACACCCCAAAGGGCGTGATGAAGGACGTCTTTAGGGCGTCGGCCAGGTCCAACTTGATCTGGTGATAGCCGGAGTAAGCGTCCAGGAAGGACAGGAGCTCGCACCCGGCGGTGGAGTTGATGACTTGGTCAATCCGCGGGAGGGCGAATGGATCCTTGGGGCAGGCTTTGTTCAGGCTGGTGTACTCGATACACATGTGCCAGGTGTTGTTTCTCTTCAGGACGAGGACTGGGTTGGCCAGCAACTCGGGGTGAAATACTTCCATGATGAAGCCGGCCGCCAAAAGCTTGGCGATCTCTTCACTCATGGTGAAAGCACATTTGCTCTCCGGGTGGTTTTGGTAATTAATGACAACATACTTTGTGGTTGGACTAATACTTTTATCAAGTATGTTTCAGGAAATCCAATCACATTGGCTATGGAAATGACTGAAGAAGTGGACCCCTCAAATGCTAAGGCAAACATTGGCAAAAGCTCAAGACTCCATTTTTGGTTTAGTGATCCAAGATCACATTGAGTCCATAGGAAAAGCCAATACTATTAAAAGGGGATGAGGTTGTGTTGATGATCTGGTTGCTCAAGTGCTTAGTGATTTAGCTCCTTCAACTATCAGCAACTTTCACTACTATACACACTCTTAAGTAATCTCGGACAAACCGATTCTTCCAACTCAGTCCCACCGAGATGAACCACTTCAGCCATATTCCAAACCCTAGAAAAATCTGTCCTTCCGATATTGAGATCGGTCTCACCGAAACTGGACTGCCAACCTTCTGTAACCATTTGACATCATATCGGAATAACCGAGTTTGCTTTTTCGGTCTTACCGATATTGACAAGCTTCTGTCTTGGCTCAAATCGGTCTCACCGAGATTGCATTTTCGGTCCCACCGAAACTGGCATGTTCCTGTCTTTTCTCAAATCGGTCTAACCAAGTTTTCTTTCTCGGTCCCACCGAAAATCCGAACGTTCATATCATTTGCACTTTCGGTCTCACCGAGATGGTATTTTCGGTCCCACCGAAAACCCCAACGTTCACTATATTTGAACTATCAATCTGACCGAGTTTTCACTTCGGTCTCACCGAGATTGCTCAATTATGTGTGTAACGGTTGGATTTTGTGTGGAGGCTATATATACCCCTCCACCCCCTCTTCATTCGTGGAGAGAGCCATCAGAAAGTACTACCACTCCTACCTTACACTTTCTGAGAATAGAACTACCTACCCTTGTGTTGAGATCAAGTCATTCCATTCCTACCATATGAAACTTGATTTCTAGCCTTCCCAAGTTGCTTTCCACTCAATCCTTTCTTCCACCACAGCCATATCAGTGAGGAGATTTGAGTGTTGGGGAGATTATCATTTGAAGCACAAGAGCAAGGAGTTCATCATCATCAACAACATCTATTACCTTTTGGAGGGTGGTGCCTCCTAGATTGGTTAGGTGTCGCTTGGGAGCCTCCGTCATCGAGATGTGGAGTTGAACCAAGAAGTTTGTAAGGGCAAGGAGATCGCCTACTTCGTGAAGATCTACCCCGAGTAAGGCTAGCCCTCCGTGGGCGTAGGCCATGATGGAATAGACAAGGTTGCTTCTTCGTGGACCCTTCGTGGGTGGAGCCCTCCGTGGACTCGCGCAGCCGTTACCCTCCGTGGGTTGAAGTCTCCATCAACGTGGATGTACGATAGCACTACCTATCGGAACCACGGGAAAAATCATTGCGTCTCCAAATTGCGTTTGATCTTCTCCACTTCTCTTTACTACTTGTGCAATTTACTTTCCGCTGCCCATACACTAGAATTGCATGTGTAGTGTGCTACTTGACTTGTGTGTTATGCAAAAACTGCCAAAATCTGTTCTTGATAAAAGACAGAATTTTTATATTGTCGAGTAGTCTAATCACCCCCCCTTTAGACACTCTCACCTTCTTCGATCCTACAATTGGTATCAGAGCATTGGTCTCCATTGCTTTGGTTTACACACCATTGGAGGAAGATGGACGTGTCTACGTTTGGGAGTGTTAGCCATAGAGTGCCTGTTCTTAATGGAAGGTTCTATAACTCATGGAGGTCTGAAATGCTTAGTATCTTTAAAATGTACAATTTGTGCAAATATATTGAGACCCCCTATGTGCCTACATTTGATCCCTTGCACCCTACCATGGATGAGGAGCTTGATTTGCTTCGTAACCTTAGAACTGTAAATCTTATCATTAGAGGGTTACCCGATGAATTGCTTAATCTTGTTACAAACTTTGAGTGTGCCGATGCTATGTGGAAATTCTTGGAAGAACTTTATCTGGACTACTCTTTGAGAAGTCTTGATGAAACTCTACACAAGACTATTGAATTTGATAAGTTGCACCCCAATGATCCCAACTTTGATAAATGCTTCTTTGAGCTTCGTGATCTTATGAAAAAGAAGGGTGATCCCGGTCTTATCAATATTATAATTAGAAATGCTCTTGCATTGCATTCCGAAGACTATTGTCACATTAACCAAGCTAATGCAAGTACTTATCAGATTGACCTAGGTGTTGATTATGGACAATCTATGGGTCAATATGATGATGAGCATGAGCAAGATGATGATTGCTCCGATTCGGACACCGAGCTAGACAAGGTCATGAAGAGTCTCAATCTCATGGCAAATCTGAGAGACTACATGTCCGGCGGAAAAGAGTGGATTCTTGATAGTGGATGCACCGATCACATGACCGGAGACAAAGACATGTTTCGAGAGCTTGCAAAGAACGATGGTCCATGCAAGTATGTGACTTTTGGAGACAACTCCAAGGGTAAGGTACTTGGCCTTGGTAAGGTGGCCATATCTCATGATAGCTCTATTCAAAATGTCATGCTTGTAGAATCTCTTGGATACAATTTACTTTCCGTGTCTAGATTAGCTGACTTTGGATTCAATGTGCTATTCACCAAAGTAGATTGCCAAGTCTTTCGTCGTGACAATCAAAACATGGCTTTTACTGGTATCCGTAGAGGTGATCTATATATTGTTGATTTCACTAAGAAATCCCAACCTAGAGCTTGTTTCATTGCTAAATCCTCTAAAGGTTGGTTATGGCATAGAAGGCTAGGACATGTCGGTATGCGTAATCTAGACAAGCTAATCAAAGGTGATCATATTCTTGGTGTTAAAGATGTTCTCTTTGACAAAGATAGACTTTGTAGTGCTTGTCAAGCAGGAAAACAAGTTGGTGGAAGTCATCCCGTAAAGAACATCATGACCACAAGGAGACCGCTTGAGCTTCTTCATATGGATCTCTTCGGTCCCAATGCTTACAAAAGCCTTGGTGGTAACTCCTTTGGTCTAGTTATAGTTGATGATTATTCCAGATTTACGTGGGTATTTTTCCTTGATGATAAATCACAGGTTCAGAAAATCTTCAAGACCTTTGCCAGAAAGGCCCAAAATCAATTTGAGGTGAAGATCAAGAAAGTTCGGAGTGACAATGGAACGGAGTTCAAGAACGCCAATGTAGACTCTTTTCTCGATGAGGAAGGGATTCTACATGAGTTCTCGGCTACGTACACGCCTCAACAAAATGGAGTTGTTGAGAGGAAGAACCAAACGCTCATAGAGATGGCAAGAACGATGCTTGATGAATACAAGACACCGAAGCATTTTTGGGGAGAAGCGGTCGAGACAGCTTGTCATGCTATCAACAGGCTTTATCTTCATAAGCTCCTCGGCAAGACATCATACGAGCTCCTTACCGGTAACAAACCCCAAGTGGGATACTTTCGTGTCTTTGGTTCAAAATGCTATATCCTTGATAAGCATCGTCGGTCTAAATTTGCTCCTAAATCTCATGAAGGCTTTCTTCTTGGTTATGGATCGAACTCCCACACCTACCGTGTCTACAATAATTTCACCCGAAAGGTTGAAGAGACGGTAGATGTGAAGTTTGATGAATCTAATGGCTCACAAGTAGAGCAAATGCCTATTGATGTAGGAGACAAGGATCCATCGGAAGCTATCCAAGACTTATCTATTGGAAAGATCCGTCCCATGGAAGTGAAGGAGAGTACCTCATCTACATATGTGGAGCCACCTACCTCACGGCGAGATGAACCTCAAGGCAACATGGAGGCCTCCACAAGTGGAACTCACCAAGATGAGGAAGTGCAACAAGAAGATCCACCACAACCTCCTTCTCCACCGCCTCAAGACAACACCAACAACAATGAAGAAGAAGAAGAGGAAGATGAAGATGATGAGGAAGCTCAGCCACAACATCAAAAAAAGCTATCCCGAGTTCGAGCAAGAGTCAAGAAGAATCATCCCGTGGAACAAATGATGAACGACATCAACTCCGGGAGAATTACTCGCTCTAAAACTCGCTTAGCTAACTTTTGTGAGCATTACTCATTTATCTCTAGCATTGAACCTATGAAGGTAGAAGAAGCACTTGAAGACCCGGATTGGGTGACGCTATGCACGAAGAACTACACAACTTCGAGAGGAACAAGGTGTGGACATTGGTAGAGAAGCCCAAGGATGATCAAAACTTCATTGGAACCAAATGGGTGTTTCGGAACAAGCAAGATGAAGATGGACAAGTCATCCGCAACAAGGCTCGTCTCGTAGCTCAAGGTTACACACAAGTCGAAGGTATGGACTATGGTGAGACCTATGCCCCCGTTGCTAGACTTGAGTCCATTCGCATTCTTCTTGCTTATGCCAATCATCATGATATTACTCTCTATCAAATGGATATCAAAAGTGCTTTTCTAAATGGTGAAATTGAGGAGGAAGTATTTGTGAAACAACCTCCCGGATTTGTGAATCCCAAAAAGCCTAATCATGTTTACAAGTTGCACAAAGCTCTTTATGGTCTTAAACAAGCACCTAGAGCTTGGTACAAATGCTTAACTAGCTTTCTTCTTGAAAAAGGGTTTGAGATTGGAAAGATAGACTCAACGCTGTTCACGAAAAGGGTTAATGGTGAACTATTTGTGTGCCAAATATATGTTGATGATATTATCTTTGGTTCAACTAACCCCCATTTTAGCAAGAAGTTTGGACAACTCATGTCGGAGAAGTATGAGATGTCCATGATGTGTGAACTCAAATTCTTCCTTGGGTTGCAAATCAAGCAATCTAAGGAGGGTACCTTTGTCTCACAAACAAAGTACACCAAGGACCTCTTCAAGAAGTTCAACATGCAAGAAAGCAAAGGTATGAGTACCCCCATGCCTACTAGTGGACATAATGACTTGACAAAAGATGGAGAACCCGTTGATCAAAGGGTTTACCGTTCTATGATTGGTTCTCTGCTATATCTTTGTGCTTCTCGTCCTGACATAATGTTGAGTGTATGCATGTGTGCACGATATCAAGTAGCCCCTAAAGAATGTCATCTTAAAGCTGTTAAAAGGATAGTGAGATACCTGATACACACACCAAACTTTGGCATTTGGTATCCTAAGAGAGCTTCTTTCAATCTTGTTGGCTATTCCGACTCGGACTATGCCGGTGACAAGGTTGATAGAAAGTCAACTTCGGGTACATGTCAATTCCTTGGTCGATCCCTTGTATCTTGGTCCTCCAAGAAACAAAATTCGGTATCATTATCCACTGCTGAAGCGGAATATATTGCTGCTGGTTCGTGTTGTGCTCAATTGCTATGGATGACACAAACGCTTAAGGATTATGGGATACATGTGAGACGTGTTCCCTTGCTTTGTGACAATGAGAGTGCTATTAAAATTGGACACAATCCAGTGCAACACTCTCGAACAAAGCATATTGAAGTTCGTCACCATTTTATTCGTGATCATATTGCCAAGGGTGACATTAATCTTAAGCATGTTCGTACTGACAAACAACTTGCTGATATCTTTACAAAACCTCTTGATGAGAAGGTGTTTTGTCGCTTAAGTAGTGAGTTGAACATCATTGATGCTTCAAACTTGGAGTGATAACTCCTTTGATGCATGCAAGGCATGAGCTCACTTGACTAATCCTTGATATTTCTCTTATGATGATTATCATATGTCTTGGACACATTTGCCTCCTTGTATTGCATCTAACTTTTTGCAGGTACTTGGATGATCTACATTCCACAAGATTACCACACACTCAAATCATGAGTAATCTTGTCATTGACCAAGTATCTAGCCCTTTGGGATGTTGAGTTCAAGGAACAAAATTCCACATATCCTTTTTGACACCTTATACATCTAGTATTTCACTCTTGTCATCTTGGATATCCTCGAGTATTTCCTTGCTTGCCTAACCCATGTAGGAAGATGAACTACACAAGTAGAAATGGCGCTCCAACTTAACATTCAATGAGCACCTACATCGAGCTTACCTACATGAGCAAAGCATCAACAAGCCCAAGGTATGTTCTTCACATCTTTAAGGAGCTTTACTTAAAGTCATGAGTACAAGCAGCTTCATAAGATGTGATCACATCAAATGCTTAGTCGAAAAATGGCAACCCCATTTTGAGCTTAAATGATGAGTATGACCTATGATCAAATGTCCTCATTTGACTCCTAAGTCAATATACTCAAACATAGGTGACTTTGTCGCCGACCTTTATCTAGATGAAGTACATATGCTTTTGGAGTTTTTCTGTTTTCTCTTATGTTCTCTCATTGAGTTTTCTTTAAAAAAAAAACTTCATCTAGGAATCTTTTTTAATTCTTTTCTTATGTTTCTTTGAATATCCTTCTGGCTCTGATCAATTCCCCGAAAATCTTTTACAAATTCATTGCAAATCTTTTGAAACATTCCTCGCAGAGTGAGCTGAATTATCTCTGTATTTCCTTGGAATTAAACTCGGCGTCACCGATTTATTTATTTCGGTCTAACCGAAAAGGGTCTACCCTAACTCAATTTGGTGTCACTGATTTATCTTCCAGGATATCATCTCCTGCAGCTCCACTCAATGTTTCTCTTGGAATGTTCTTATCTGCTCTGTTGTGATTCTTAAGGATCCCACTTCTTTCCTTTCATCCTTCCTGTCCTTCCTAGTTTGCCGTCCTTTTCGGCACTTGATGTCAAAGGGGAGAAGACTTAGGGGGAGTAGGGGGAGAAGAGAAGACTTAAGGGGAGAAGAAAAGCAATCTTATCTTAAGGGGGAGAGAATCACATCAAAGCTTTGTCATGTTTTACATTGGACATTACAATTTGCATCATTCTTTTGATTTTGCTATTTCCATCAAAACCCTTGTTCTGAGAGAACTCAAAGGGAGAGGAATCTTCACAGTTGATATCTTATGGAAAGCAAAATCTCTCAGTGTTCATTGAAAATCTTTTAAGTTTCGGAGACATGTTTGCTGATTCAAGCCTGTGCTCAGTATGAGACACTCCTTATACATGTCCTCCCTGGCTTGGTACTCTTGATGTTCTTGCAGTTGGTTGAGGGAATACTCTTGTGTTATCTAACCTTGTTTTCCCAAGTTTATCCCTTCAGGTACAATGCCAAGGAACCTCAAGGTAAGTATATGCATCTTGCAGAATGTGCATGATGGTGACTTGCTTGTAAATACTTGTTTGCAAGAAATCACCATGCACATATGCATTATCACTCACTTCTTTTTCTTTTGCTCTGATGCATATAGCCAAGCTGCATGTAGCACATCTTGCTTATCTCTCTTGTGTGCTTGTGGTAGTCCAAAACCATAATCTATGAAAATCTTGCACACTTGTAGGGGGAGCCTGTGTACTACATGCTTGTCAAAGCTTTCATGATAATTCTGTCTTTCTTTCAATAAGCTTTGATGTCTTGTTTAGTGTGATTTTAGTGTGTTGCCATCAATTACCAAAAAGGGGGATATTGAAAGCACATTTGCTCTCCGGGTAGTTTTGGTAATTAATGACAACATACTTTGTGGTTGGGCTAATGCTTTTATCAAGTATGTTTCAGGAAATCCAATCACATTGGCTATGGAAATGACTGAAGAAGTGGACCCCTCGAATGCTAAGGCAAACATTGGCAAAAGCTCAAGACTCCATTTTTGGTTTAGTGATCCAATATCACATTGAGTCCATAGGAAAAGCCAATACTATTAAAAGGGGATGAGGTTGTGTTGATGATCTGGTTGCTCAAGTGCTTAGTGATTTAGCTCCTTCAACTATCAGCAACTTTCACTACTATACACACTCTTAAGTAATCTCGGACAAACCGATTCTTCCAACTCAGTCCCACCGAGATGAACCACTTCAGCCATATTCCAAACCCTAGAAAAATCGGTCCTTCCGATATTGAGATCGGTCTCACCGAAACTGGACTGCCAACCTTCTGTAACCATTTGACATCATATCGGAATAACCGAGTTTGCTTTTTCGGTCTTACCGATATTGACAAGCTTCTGTCTTGGCTCAAATCGGTCTCACCGAGATTGCATTTTCGGTCCCACCGAAACTGGCATGTTCCTGTCTTTTCTCAAATCGGTCTAACCAAGTTTTCTTTCTCGGTCCCACCGAAAATCCCAACGTTCATATCATTTGCACTTTCGGTCTCACCGAGATGGTATTTTCGGTCCCACCGAAAACCCCAACGTTCACTATATTTGAACTATCAATCTGACCGAGTTTTCACTTCGGTCTCACCGAGATTGCTCAATTATGTGTGTAACGGTTGGATTTTGTGTGGAGGCTATATATACCCCTCCACCCCCTCTTCATTCGTGGAGAGAGCCATCAGAAAGTACTACCACTCCTACCTTACACTTTCTGAGAATAGAACTACCTACCCTTGTGTTGAGATCAAGTCATTCCATTCCTACCATATGAAACTTGATTTCTAGCCTTCCCAAGTTGCTTTCCACTCAATCCTTTCTTCCACCACAGCCATATCAGTGAGGAGAGTTGAGTGTTGGGGAGATTATCATTTGAAGCACAAGAGCAAGGAGTTCATCATCATCAACAACATCTATTACCTTTTGGAGGGTGGTGCCTCCTAGATTGGTTAGGTGTCGCTTGGGAGCCTCCGTCATCGAGATGTGGAGTTGAACCAAGAAGTTTGTAAGGGCAAGGAGATCGCCTACTTCGTGAAGATCTACCCCGAGTAAGGCTAGCCCTCCGTGGGCGTAGGCCATGATGGAATAGACAAGGTTGCTTCTTCGTGGACCCTTCGTGGGTGGAGCCCTCCGTGGACTCGCGCAGCCGTTACCCTCCGTGGGTTGAAGTCTCCATCAACGTGGATGTACGATAGCACTACCTATCGGAACCACGGGAAAAATCATTGCGTCTCCAAATTGCGTTTGATCTTCTCCACTTCTCTTTACTACTTGTGCAATTTACTTTCCGCTGCCCATACTCTAGAATTGCATGTGTAGTGTGCTACTTGACTTGTGTGTTATGCAAAAACTGCCAAAATCTGTTCTTGATAAAAGACAGAATTTTTATATTGTCGAGTAGTCTAATCACCCCCCCCTTTAGACACTCTCACCTTCTTCGATCCTACACATGGTCCTTCTCTTCTCTTCGGAGAAACGTCGTAGGGGTTGGCGGACAGGCTTGGTGTCCTTGCGGGCGTGAAGTTTGTTCTCGGCGTACTTCCTCGGGATACCCAGCATGTCCTTCGGGGTCCATGCGAAGATATCCCGATTCTCACGGAGGAAGTCGACGAGCTCGCCTTCCTATTTGTCACCGAGGCAGGTGCCTACGACAACGTACTTGCTGTAGCTGGGGTCCTCTGGGTTCAGCTTCACCTTCTTGGTCTCCTTGGAGGGTTTGAACAAGGCTTCGTTGGCCGGCTCCTCGGCTGGGACTGGCGCATCCGTCACCTCACTAGCCAGAGAAACGATCCAGTCGAGCTAGCGCCGCTCCTCGGCGATGACCAGCGACTCGGCCAGCTTAGAGCTGTCTCGGGCGCACTCCAGGGACTTGCGGTAGTCGTTGGTGATGGTGATGAGGCCCTTTGGACCCGACAGCTTCATCTTCAGGTAGGCGTAGTGGGGGACCGCCATGAACTTGGCGAGCGCGGGCCGGCCGAGCAGCGCATGGTATGCACTGGACAGGTCCACCACCTCGTACCAGATCGGCTCACGTCGGAAGTGAATGATGTCGCCGAACAGGACGTCGAGCCGGATCCGGCCGATCGGAGAGGAGGAGTGGCCGGGTACGATGCAGTGGAAGACGGTCCTGGTCGGCTCCAGGTCCTTGGCCTCGAGGCCGAGCTTGGTCATGCTGTCCCGGTAGAGGATGTTGATGCTGCTGCCGCCGTTGATGAAGACTCGGGATAACTTGCACGTGCGTCGAGGCGCGACGATGGTGGGGTTGAGGACGAGGGTGTAACCACCCGGGTTTGGCATGACGGCCGTCTGATCCTCCCGTGTCCAGGTGATCGGGCGCTCCGACTAGTGCATGTATTCCGGCCTGGCCGGGACGACAGTGTTTACCTCCTGGCGAATGAGGTGCTCACTGCGCTTGTCATCGCTGAGGCTGGTGAAGACGACGTAAGCCGCGTTTGGGTCCGAGTAGGCATCCTTGCGCATAGCGCCGCCAGCCGGAGGTGGTGGGGGAGGCGGAGGCGGCCACCCCGCTCCTGGAGCCAGAGGAGGCGGGACGTCGCCCCTCATGATGCATTTGGTGATGGCGCACTGCCTGATCGTGTGCATGGACGGCCTCGTGCCGCTGTGGTGCTTGTAGGGAGCGTCGAGCATCTCCTCGAAGCTCATGGTGGGTTGCCATATCGTCTTGCCGGTTTGCCGGCGCTTGGCGGCCGGCTCGGTCGCGGGCGCCTGCTCGGCGGCCGCTACGAGCCGGTTGTCGTGACGCTGGGCCTACTGTTCGGCCTTGCGCTTGTGCTGCTGTTGGTTGTGCTGATGCTGCCGGCTTCCTTCGGCGGCCGGCTTTAGAGGGGGGAACCAGCTTCACCTTGCCGGCTTCATCTAGTGCCACCTGGATCTTCATGACGGAGTCGGCGTTCGCATATTTGTCCGCCGTCCCTATGAGCGCGGACATCGTGGTTGGCTCGGAGCGCAGCAGCTTGTGCTTAAGGAGGGTACCGTCCCGGCATCCGTTGACGAAGTACTAGATTGCCTGGACCTCGTGGACGCCCTCACAGCTGTTCTGGAGCTCGCTCCAGCGTGCTAGGTACTCCTGACCGGTTTCCGTCGGCCCCTACACGCACATGGCGAGCTGGCTGGGACGGTCGGGTCATCGGTAGGTTCCGGTGAAGTTGCACACGAAGGCCTCCTCGAAATCAACCCATGTGTTGATGCTTCCCACCGGCAGACTGTTCAGCCACGTGCGGGCTGACCCCTGGAGCATGAGTGGTGCGTAGCGGACGGCGAGACGGTGGTTGCCGCTGGCGATGCCGATGGCAGTGGTGTAGTTGGTGAGCCAGTCCTCCAGCTTCACGGTGCCGTTGTACTTGGGCGTGTCGCGGGGAAGCGTGAACCCTTTAGCAAAGGGCTTGCTCCAGATGTGTGGACCGAAGCACGCCGGTCCAACCGCGCCGGTCTCCTCCAGCTCCTGGGAGAGGGCGAGCCGGTCGAGGCAGTGGCGAGCATCAGCATTGTCGATGGCGCGTGGACCCAGCCGGTCAGTGACTGCGCCGCGGGGACCCGGGTCGACCGCGGTCTGCTGCGGGTTGGCTGATGAGCAGGGTTGAGCCGGCGCTGGGCTTCTGAGAGCGACTCGTCGCCTAATCCGCTAGCGGTCGCCGGAGCAGGGTTGCGCCGGGTCTGGGTGCGGCCGGAGTGCGCTTCGCCAGGTGGTGAAGATGTCGTGTGCTGGTTGTCGCCGGCTCCAGCAACGCGGGCGGAGCCGGATCCGGCTGGCTTGGTGAGCTGGTTGAGGCGGTCCTGTTGCGCGTTGGCCGCTGTGAGGAGATCGTTCACCCTCTTGAGGCGCTCCCACAGCTCTTCGCCTGCGAGCTGCTCCAGGCCGACAGTGGCCGCCTGAGCAGCGCACATGTTCTTCACGGGAGTTTCGTAGATGGGAGGGATGGTGCCGAGGGCACGTCCGATCGCGCTGCCCCGGGACCGCACCTCTGTGACCCGGCTTGGCTCGGGTGCGCCAGGCGTAAAGCCGTAGGCGGCGTTGCGCTCCATCTGAGCGGATTTGAGGTGACACTGCGTACCGGCGAGCGTCTGGGTGAGGTCCAGCAGGCGCTGGCGGTCCCCGTCCAGGCGAGTCCGGGCCTCGGTGATGTTGGAGGCGTCGATGTCGGTGCCGATGGGAATGCGGAGGCTCTGCATCGTGGCGCGCAGCGGGTTGGGCGAGCCGGCCCGTTCCGCCACGGCCTCAGCTTCGAGGGCCTTTCTTGCCGCGCTCGTCGAGGAGGTGGCGCCAGTGTCGGTGACGAAAACGTCCATGCAGAGGTCCATCGCTCCGTCGGGAACGCTGCTGCTGGGAGAGATGGGGGAGTCGGAAAAGTCAAGTACCTCGCTGGGGTACTCGTCGGCCGTAGGCGCATCGAAGATGCATAGCGCAGCGAAGGAGACGGCGAGGGCGTAGACGATGTCGTCCGCCAGCGCAACAAGCTCGTCGGAGTCGGAGGGGGGCCCCGTCTGAAGCATGCTCCCAGCCAGGACCTCGAGCTTCCCCACGGTGGGCGCCAACTGTCGTGGTGGACGCACGACAGATGCCAAGGGATGGCTAAAGATGGGAGGAGGCTCGAGGGCACTGGTGGGCTTCAGAGGCGAAGTTCGTATGAGCGAGCACGGGACGCAACACATACCCAGGTTCGGGGCTCTCCGGAGAGATAACACCCCTAATCCTACCGAGTGTGGTTGATGTTTATTAGTACAGAGTTGCTCCTTGAGCTGTATGGAGGAAGGAGGAAGACATGCGAGGGCTTAGGCTGCTTCTCCTTGAGATGTGTGTCTATCCTGTTTTTCTACTAGGGCTCGCCCGTATGCATGAGGGCTCCGGGGGGTTTTATAGGCCAACCCCCTAGGTATACAATGGTAATGTTAGAAGGCCGTGGGGCTGGGTTGTCATTGTCCTGGAAGCCAGCGCTGGGACCCGCCGGGTCCAGGGCTCGCTTGGTTCTCCGGGTGCAGGGCCCGCTGGGTACGGGGGCACTGTGTGCCATCTTATCGACCGTCAGGGAGTGGCCGAGTTGAGTCGGGTACAGTGCGTTCCGTCATGTCACCGTCTGCCAGCGTCATGTGTGGTGATGATTGCACTGTTGCCACGCCTCGGCTGACCAGGGGCATGGGCGAGGTACTGTTGCCTCAGTCATCGGTAGGTGGCATCTCGTCCCATCATACGGCCGGGATGGGACGGGAGCTGACCCATGGCCGGATTGTGGAACACGCCACGGGCTGGGCTGGCTTGTTAGAGGAGTCTTGGCACGCCGGGTCCGGATCCCTTGAGCAGGCCGTTGGGGCCGAATCGTGGGAGCTGGCCGGATTGGAGAGTTTGGCCGGATCGTGAGTCATGGCCGGGTCGAGCGACCCGGCCGAGCGAGGACCGGAGCGCAGGGCGATGCTAGCCCCGTTGTTTTTGAAAAGGATCCAACTTTCGTTGCCTGCCTGGGGTTCACCCCCCCCCCCGACAAAAAGAACATCATATGATGTAACCCCCATCATGGGGCTTGAACCCATGTCCACAAGGTTAAGAGCTTTATGCTTTACCAACCGAGCAGTGGACCCTTCAATATAATAGATTAAGACTTGTGTACCTTGAATTGTTGACATGAGCAATTGATAGCCCCCAAGGGCCGGCTCATTACAATGTGATGAGTCGGGTCTTCAATAAGGTGAGCAAAAAATGACTTTGCATTAGCCGCCAAGTGCCATGGTGCATGATGGCAGTGACATGGGACTTGCATATTTGATGTAATCTCAATTTGAATAATGTAGCCCCCAAGTGTCGGGTCGTAAGCCTGCAGTGACTCGAGACTATTCCCTCCATTGTATAATAGATCATATCCATTGATAAAATAATAACCATTGCGCTAAAGCGACTTTGAAAAACTCAATCATAATATTGGTTAATGATAACCATAATAAAAATCCAGCCATGTTTGGCTATTAAAGATTTGAATGATATAACCTGGTTTGAAAACCGGTTCCTGCAATATAAACCAGTATATCTATGCATATATGATGCATGTTATGATGATGTATGTGATGATGCAATGCATGATGCAAATATATGATGATGTATGTGTATGATGACGGAATACTTCAATGAAACTAGCGTGAGCCACTGGAGTATCCTCGCCTCTATAGCCGGCTCTCAGGCAACCCAATCGATGTTTGAACGTGGATAAGTTCAGATATGACTATCGAGAGTACACGAGGTCGGAGTAGCATCAAGCAAATACGCATGTTTAACAAAGTTTCAATGAAGGCGGCTTTAGCAGCCTAGATCTATCCTGACTATCTGTAATCTGTGCTCTCACATGACAGCCGGCGTTTTAACCTTAGCAAGCTCAACTCTTTGGTCGAATACGCCGTAAAAGATTGATTGCTAAGAGTTCGACAGGTCAATCAGGATGACCTGATGGAGTTGAAGCAGCTGGTATACAGGTAGGATGGCCCGGAAAGGTTATGTCCTCTTTGGTCGAATACGCCTATGTTTGAACAAGATAACCTGGTCAAGAGGGTACTAACGCTATGTTCTCTTTGGTTGAATACGCCTATGTTTGAACAGGAAGCCCCCAAGTGACATACTTACGAATTGTGCTCGTCAGGGACCTATGTTTGAGCTGTGCTATGCATCCAAATCTCTTTTGTCCCTGTAATTTTCCTGAGAACTTGAACTTGTGAGAGATGGATATTCTTCTTGAGCCGGAATTTTAAACCGGATTTGAGAGCTTCAGAGCTTATGGGAGACAGATTTCCCTTGAGTTGGATTTTAAACCGGATATTGAGATTCAGTGCTTTGTGAGAGGTAGTTTTTTCTCGAGCCGGATTTGGAACCGGATATTGAGCTAGAATCTTCATTTTGAGCCGGAAATTTTTCTGGCGGTTTTGAAATTTTCACCAATAGGGCAGTTGTCTCCAGGGCGGGGTTATTTTTATCTCCAATGAGCCAGAGTTCTTGAATTCACTGAAAATGGCTAACTCTGCTGAGTCATGTCATTGTAGCCCCCGAGTCTCAAGACGACTCGAGGAGTTGGCTTGGGATTCTCCAGACTTGACCATAGCATAAGACGTATATCATTGTCGTTGATAATGCAATGTGAATCCATAGAAGGTTGAGGTGACTGCGGTGTGTTATAAATGATCCGTATAAGCCGTGTCAGCAACTCGGCCAATGGTTCATTCCAACTGGCTATTTGAAGTTTAACCAAACTATAGTGGCGACAACTTATGTGCGTGCCCATTGAGCCATCCAGTGCAGACGGCGGCTGATAATACATGATAATTTGCTCCAAAGTTGTTGGAAGAAAAACCAGGCTACCCGCGCAGTGATTGGCTTTATACTCAATAAACAGCTCATGCAGACAGGTGTGGCCCGGTATGTTGATGTAGACCAGGCCGCGAGAGACGGGCGATAAAGATGACCACGGCTTCAGAGACGGTACGGACAGATAAATCGGCCGCGGCGTTGTAAGCTGGTGTAGTCCGGAGAGTCAATCGCAGGCGTGATAAGCCGGATCATGTTGATGTAGACTGGACCATAGAGACCACGGCTTGCACATACATTCAATGATCATTATGACACGGTCAGATGCTAGCGCCTCATAATGGTGGCACGAGCTATATATCCATGACGCGACCATCACTCTTGCAGTAAATAATCATCCTGCATAAAAAAAAACATCGCAAGCCCGAGTAATTGTTCTTTTGATAAAAACAATATGTGTTAATAAAATAGACTCAGATGAATATAACCTGATTTGTACCGACTATGAATGATCCGTTCAATACGACCGGTGCGGCTCAGGCAGACCGACGACTCAATATAGCCCGGGCGGCTCAACACGGCCTCGATGGCTCAACGCGAGACGACGGCTCTCCGGCGGTGGTTCAGCGCGGAACATATGAGAATCAACCGGGAGAGGCGCTATGGTGGCCTAGGCAAATGGCAACTTGCAGCTGCAGATACAGGCATACAGTAGCGACGGGTGATGGCTCAGAACGACACGGTGGCCCGTCCGGCAGAGGCATGGTCGGTGGTGACTCAGAGGCCGGGTCGTAATTGGTTTTGACTCCTCCCTTAGTTTTTTCCTTTCCTTGTTTGCTTCTTAGATCCGATTTGTACTAGTGGCACTTGATAGCTTCTTCCCACGTACATAGCAAGTGGGGACCAAACTTTGTAGCTTGGTATGATGAGTACGTAGTACTCCCTCCATCCGGAAATACTTGTCATCAAAATGAATAAAAGGGGATGTATCTAGATGTATTTTAGTTCTAGATACATCCTTTTTTGTCCATTTTGATAACAAGTATTTTGGGACGGAGGGAGTACTTGATAATTTTGCATGAACTAGCTCAGTCTCCACGTGCGATAAGTTTTGACCTTGGTCCGTTGAGAAGTTGGCCGCATGCCTAGGGATCCACGCCATGTAATAGCGACGGAATCTTATGCTCCGAATTGGATTTGGACATGGACGACGGAACTGCTAAAGTCTTTCGGTGTCGGCGAGTTGTACCTCATATTGATTGATTTCAGATGCGAGATTTCGACCTGCAGTGGCAACGGAAATTAACCCAGCCTCGATGGATCATCTAGTGGTGTGCCCTGGCATATCAACGCAACCATAATTTTCTCTTTTGATCTTAACTCTTGTATAGATCGCTCTGACTGTTCTTTGACAATGCTATCTTCTGCACTGGCTTCTTTTTCATCCAGCACATCGCGAGCTTCTTGATCCCTAAAGAAATCCCTTCAAGAACTCAACACCACCGTGCGCAAGCCCCACGGTGGGCACCAACTGTCGTGGAATTGTCATGGTAGATGTCCTTTGTGTGAGGACTTAGTCGCGAGGCCAACGCATCTATGTGGTAGGTTGAGAGGGGTTGAGAAGAATCGAGAGACGCAACACAAGACAAGGATTTAGACAGCTTCGGGCCCCGGGAAACATCATCCGCTAATAGCCCTACATGCCGTTTGTGGCTAGGTCTCATTATGATCGTGAGGGAGTCGCCGCATAAGCCGGCTCTCCTCTAGTTGTGTCTAGCCCTAGATATTGTTTCTTGTTCCTTGTCCCTCTTGGGGTGCCCTGCCACTCCTTATATATGTTGAAGTGGCGGGTTACATGACTAGTCCTAGTAGGATTAGGATTACTCTATTACAAGTGGAGTCCTAGTCTTGCTTCCTTTGTAAGGGAATATTCCTTATGCCTTTCCTCGTTAGCCGGCCCACCATAGCATGAGCCGGCCTTCTGGGCTTTGGGCCTTTTTATCCATCTAAAACACCCACCGGGTCACCAATGAGTTACCAGGCTCGTGAGTCGGCAGACCAGTGAGCCGCCAGATCCGTGAGTCGCCAGTCCTCCGGCGGGTTACCGGTGAAGCACCAAGTCTGGCCGTGTCATACTTCCAGCCGGGTCATACCGCGGGGTATATCCCCGACACTTGGGGTTGACGGTAATACCATCCTTGGCATAACATGTCCAAGGTAAGTTACTTCGGGTAGCCAGAACTCACACTTGGAATACTTTGCATAGAGTTGATGCTCTTGAAGCTTTTCCAGAACAAGTCGAAGATGTTCAGCATGTTCTTATTTGTTCTTGGAGTATACAAGGATATCATCCAGATAAATCACGACTGTCAGGACCCCGATCCTAAGTCACACCGATCTAGCTGTAACACGTCATATCACTTTGCGGCCTCACGCACGGTAACCCCACGGGTGCCACCTTACCTGGCCCGGGACCGTTTGCGCATTTTGGCACACGTATATGACAGTGTCGCCAGCATCCATATGACAGAGAACCCGGGCTGACATGGCTAGTTATAAACCAAAAGTGGCACTAGATTACAGAGACAGGCATCCATGACCCAGCAACGAACGTGTCGGTCATCAACGTATGAACCCAAGTCGTAGCAAGCTACATGGACTTAAAGGAAGCACGCGTGACATTTCCCCTAAGGGACAGACACAGGAACGAAGAAGGACACATGCCGACCAGCCTACGTGTTCCGAGCAGTAGCAAGCTACCAAGGCTCATTGGAATCACTAGGAGGCATTTCCCTGTAAGGTAGGCTACCAAAGGAAAACAACTAGGTGTCGGATCCCACACATACCAAGCATTTCAACCATACACACAATATGCTCAATATGTGCAAATACAACATTGCATCACAACAGAACTCTATGACTCAAAGTACTTTATTTAAGAGGCTCCAAGAGCCATACATAACATATCCATACAGGTAGGGGTCACATGACCCAACACTCAAGTCATACAGTCATACAAGCACAAGCGGAAGCTACACGTCTGAGTACAGACATCTTAGAAAATAAAACAGGCTTGGTGTAGCCTGACTATCTACAAGGCCCTTCACAAGCTCTAGATCTCCGTCTGGGTGTCAAGCTACTCGTCGACGTCAACGTCTATGTAGAACCCATCAGCAGGGGCAGGGTTATCCTCTGCAACAGTTATTAAGCAAACATGAGTACAAAGGTACTCAGCAAGTCTTACAACAGAACCTATCATACATGCAACATTTCAACAAGGGGGGTAGTGGAGTTCATAGCAGAAAGCCAGCTTTGACTCTTGGCTAACCTATACTACAACTCTCAATGGATTGCAAGATGTTATTACGAACACGAGTCCTCTACTCACCACAACAATACACTACCGAGGATCCTCTTCCGTCATCCTACGGAAGGACCATCCACGGTACTCACACTTATCTTGAGGCTTTTAGTAGTATCCATCAACTTGTCTATGAACTGTAAGAGTAACCAAGTAGTCCGTACCGCGAACAACGACTATTCGAATAGATTGATAACCCTGCAGGGATGTACTTCTTCACACACGCTCCCACCACTTATCGCCGCTTACTCGACGTGTACTCGGCAACCTTCAAGCGGAAGCCCAGCGTGGGTGTCGGCCACGACCTGACTAACTACTCAAGTCTCTCGTCCAGGTTTATCGCCTATTTGGGTTCCATCCGTGGGGAGATCCGGCCGGGGTGTCGCTCACGGCCCCAAACGATGTGTACAGGGTTCCCGAGTCACCAAACGGGCAACCGGTACACCGTGCCACGTACCTGTCGCATCACAACCCACCCCGAGGGTCAGCGCTGTGCACGACCTCTAGTAAACTATAAACACCAGAAACTAGTTGCAACTCCTGGACAGAGATTGAGGGTAATTAATAAGTCGAGAGGGTCCATTGGTTTCGGGCCCAATGCATGGTAGTAGCTGGAACTTGAACCACACATACAGATCTCGGGTCCTATGGACGGTTCCAATGAAACAACCCACCATGTACTCCTACATGGCCTTTCATCGATACCTTTACCAAGCATATTCCACACTTCCTTCTCTTTATTGATATGATCATTTCACTCTGATCCATCACCCAGATGAACCAGACCAGACACAACTCTAAGCATAGCAGGCAACATAAGCAAATAGCATGGTGGATCACACATCACATGGCTCAATCAACTCCTACACATGCTAGTGGGTTTCAACTATTTACTGTGGCAATGACAGGTCATGCAAGGGAATAGGGTTCAACTACCGCAGCAAGTAGCAGTTCACACGCTGATGCCTTAATGCAGTAAAAGAGAGCAGGAGCGAGAAGATGGGTTTGTATCGGAATGATCAATGATTGCTTGCCTGACAGAGTGGTTGTCGGGTTCTGCTCTTCAGCTGGATACGCAGAAGTATCCTCAGGAGCAGGACCTAACACGGAGAATACCGGCGATACAATCATTAAACAAACAAATGCAACAATATGATGCATGCTAATGACATGGCAAGATGCATGTGTTTTGGGCTAATGCAACTATAACCAGAAGGGTTTGAGCCTATTTGAATCAAAGATTCAAATTGGAATTCAAACTATTATTTAATTAAGTGCATTATCATGTTTTAATGTATACAGCAAGGTTAACTTGCTCAAACATGCATGAAACCTGTGCCATTGGAAAGATTGGATTTTTCTGATCATTTTTTATATATAAATTATTTCCATCTGAGCTACGGTTGATTTTATATGATTTTTAGAAGTTTTGGGTATTTTTCAGAAATTCATAAATCATTTAAGATTTAAATTAAATTCCAGAAACTCTTTACTGCGTCAGCATGACCTCATGCGGACGTCAGCAGGTCAACAAGAGCTGGTCCAAGTCAAACATGACATGTGGGCCCGGCATGTCAGTGTCACAGCTAATTAACAAAGTTAATTAGTGTTAAACTAGAGACTAATTAGCTGTCAGTGGGGTCTGGGTCCACGGGTCAGTGACTAAACTAACTAACTGATTTAATTAACATTTACTTAATTAAACTAGCTAATTAGGGGAGGGGTGGCCCACACGTCAGTGGCCCAGGGGTGGTCAACCCCCCGGTCAAACAAGTCAAACTCGCCGGCGATGTGACGCCGGCGAGGCCAAACGCGGCGGCGAGCTTCGGAAAACGCCCACAGGGATCGGTTCAAGCCGTGGTTGGGCGCGTTGGAGAGCCCTTGCTGGCGCGCGTCGAGAGGTGGTGGCCGCCGGGCCTGTGGTGGCCGGAGACGACGGCAACGAGCTCGACAGCGGCGGCCGACGTTCGGGCGTGTGTGGAGACGCGGCTGCGGTGGCCTAGGCGATGCGTGCGTGGCACCTAGCTCATCTACGTGCTGCGGCGAGCGAGATGGACGTGCGTCCGTGACCAAATGGTCACCGGAGCATCACCGGCGGCAAGCACGGCAGCGGTGGGTTTCGGTGATCAACGGAGCAGCAGCTACACGGCGCAAACAAAGCGGGGGAGGGAGGGATTCGGCGTAGGGGCTCACAGCGGTGCTAGCGAGCTCGACGGAGAGGTCGGGGACGCTCTGCAGCTTCTTAATCGACGGCGAGGAGCTCCGGCGATCCGAGGAGGGGAACGACGGCGTGAAGGCGTTGCAGGGCTCCCGGCGATCCGTGGCTCAGCGAGGAGGAAGAGGGCGTCGCGGCCAACCTTCTGGACACTCTCACGGGACGAGGGGGAGGCTCTAAGTGTGGCAACGGCGAGCGGCGGCGACGGGCGGCTCGGTGGTGAGAGGGAGAGAGCCAGGGGAAGGAGAAGAGGACGAGGGGAAATGAGGGAGGGGTCGGGGCAGCTGCGTGGCGACGCATGGAGGCGTCCAGGCCGTCGGGGATGCAGGCAAGCAGGGTGGAGGTGGCCGGGCGCGTGCCGGCGCGTGGTGGCCACGCGCGCTGCCTTCTGGCGCGAGGAGGAAGGCGACAGAAGCGACGCTGGTGGGCTGGGCCGGCCTGCAACAGTGCTGGGCCCAAGGTAAGTTCTTTCTCTCTCTTTCTTTTTTCCTATTTCTTTTATGTTTCTTTTCTTTTGCAACTTTGTTTAATTAATAAAAATGCCAGAACATTTTTATAACTCATAAAACTTGTCATGCCCACTGTATATAATATGAACAGTATGGAACATTATAGTTTATGATTATTTGAGCATTTAAAATATTTTATAGCATTTAAATTCCCAAATACAAATACCATATGATTTAATCCAAAGACCTTAGAGGTCCTAGAAAATTGTGCACCATTTTTGGCAGAGGTTAGGACCAAGGCAGAAATGATGAACATTTTTTAAGGGCATTTTGGGTACATTGGAAAAGATTTTATCAAACCCTAGTTGTTAGGAGAGGGGGTGCTGGGGTTTCTGTCATTCCCATTTCAAGTTTCTTTGATAAGTAAACATGATGCACACTCTAGCTAGTCCTAATGCAAGTACTAACTAGGGATGTGACAACTCACCCCCACTTAAAAGAATCGCGTCCCGAGATTCGGGTTCCTCCGGAAAGAGGGTGGGGTACTCAAGTCGAAGACGATCCTCCCTATCCCAAGTAGCTTCACTCTCGGAATGATGTGACCATTGAACTTTGAGAAACTTGATATTGTGGAGTCGAGTGGTGCGCTCGGTTTGATCAAGAATACGAACGGGGTATTCTCGATATGTGAGATTGTCCTGGAGATCAAGCGTTTGGTGGTCCACTCCGCGGATAGAATCCGAGAAGCAACGCCTGAGTTGAGAAACGTGGAACACGTCATGAACTCTGGATAGGTGCCGAGGTAGTTCCAATTGGTAGGCAACTTCTCCTCGTTTAGCAAGAATGCGAAAAGGACCGATGTAACGTGGGGCCAATTTGCCTTTGATACCAAAATGATGGGTTCCCTTAAGAGGAGTAACCCGAAGGTAAGCCTTATCGCCGACTTCAAAAGTCACAGCCTTATGATGGCTATCATATTGGCTCTTCTGGCGAGACTGGGCTGTTTTCAATTTCTCACGAATGATGCGAACTTGCTCTTCTGCTTCCTGGATCATATCCGGGCCAAAGAATTGTCTTTCCCCGGTTTCAGACCAGTTAAGAGGTGTTCGACACCTTTGTCCATATAGAACTTCGAAGGGAGCTTTACCCAAGCTGGCTTGATAACTATTGTTATAAGCGAATTCGACAAATGGAAGACACTTTTCCCATTCCATACCGAAAGAGATGACAGAGGCTCGAAGCATGTCTTCCAGAATTTGATTGACTCGTTCCACTTGACCACTTGACTGGGGATGGAAGGCAGTACTGAAAGAGGGATGAGTTCCCATAACATTCTGGAAACTTTGCCAAAATCGTGAAGTGAAAAGACTTCCACGGTCTGAGTTAATCTCCAACGGCACACCATGAAGTGATACTATCCGAGAGACATACAAGTCTGCTAGCTGGCTAGCGGTAATGCTCTCTCGAAAGGCAGGAAATGAGCTACTTTAGAGAGGCGGTCGATAACGACGAAGATAGCTTTATTCCCTTTCCTGGTCCTGGGAAACCCAGTAATGAAGTCCATACCGACTTTGTCCCATTTCCATTCAGGAATAGCTAAAGGTTGAAGGGTGCCAGCAGGCCATTGATGCTCTGCTTTGACTCGACGACAAACGTCGCAGTTAGCAATGAATTGAGCGATTTCTCTCTTCATCCTAGTCCACCAGAATCTCTGACGTAGGTCCTGATACATTTTGGTACTACCGGGATGAATTGTGAGAGGAGATTCATGAGCCTCCTTAAGGATCAAACGTCTCAGGTTTCGTACTTTAGGAACCACTAAACGGTTGCTAAAGAATACAACTCCTTGATCATCAATTGAGAAACATCCCGCAACTCCTTTCTTGATGTTCCTCTTAATACGGGAATTCCCGGATCAACCTTCTGTGCTTTGATGACCTGATCCGTAAGGTTAGGTTCCGCCACCAAGGTGGAAAGGAATCCTCGAGGAACAATGTGAAGGTTAAGCTTACGAAATTCCTCGTGGAGAAGTGGTTGTCCTTGTTGTAACATCAAGTTGTTACAATAAGACTTACGACTTAGTGCATCAGCCATGACATTGGCCTTCCCAGGGGTGTAAGTGATTCCTAAGTCGTAGTCTGTGAGCTAGTCCTAATGCAAGTGCTAACTAGGGATGTGACAACGACGAACTTTTTGAGGTATTCCATGAATATATAGTTCATCAGACGAGAGAAGGTGGCTAGATCATTGGTCAGGCCGAAGGACATGACAGTGTACTCGTATGAACCATAGCGAGTCACGAAAGCAGTCTTGGGAATATCCTCTTCACGAACCCGGATCTGGTGATAACCCAACCTCAAATCAAGTTTAGATAATACCGAGGAACCAACAAGTTGATCACACATATCGGTGATTCTAGGAAGCGGACACTTGTTCTGAATTGTTGCCTGGTTGATAGGTCGGTAATCTTGGACCAAACGATTCATACCATCCTTCTTCTTGACAAAGAGAGAAGGTGCTCCCCAAGCAGAGAAACTAGGATGAATGAATCCCTTCTGAAGAGATTTGACGATTTCCTCCTTAAGTTCAAGGAGTTCATGTGGCGGCATCTTGTATGGCCACTTGGCAATAGGAGTAGTGCCCGACTTCAAGTCTATGATGAATTCAACAGCTCTAGCAGGGGTATTCTTGGAAGTTCTTCTGGAAAGACATCTTCGAAATCACGAACGACTAGAATGTTCTCTATTCCCTCAAGAGGTGAGGCATTCAATGCATTCAGAACATATATCTGATTCTTGGCATCCCGAGATGCTCGGACTGAATATTGGACTGTCTGGCCAGAAGGGTGAGTGAGCTGGTCTGTCTTGGTAGCACAGTCAATCAAAGCATTATGGGCTGTCAACCAATCCATACCAAGAGTGATGCCTATGTTGGAAGGTCCGAGTACAAAGAGAGAAGCCGGAAATAGTAGACCTCCAATCTTGATTTGGTTGCGAGGGCATAACATTGTGGTTTGCCACTTGGATCCCGGAGATTTAACTGCTAAAGGAGTGGGCAAATTTTCCATATATAACCCATGCAACCGAGAAAATTGTTGGGACACGAAAGCATGCGATGCTCGTGAATCAAAGAGAACAGAAGCTGGCACTGCATTAACACGAAGGGTACCCGTCACAATATTTGGGGACTCACGTGCTTCTTCAATCTTGACACGGGTGACTTGACCACAACTCATTGTAGGCATCCTGGCACTGCCACTTCTGGAATGACGGTTTCAGCTGATCTTCTTACAACCAACAGGAGGACATGATGCATTCTACGGTTGACCCTGGTGACAGTCAGGGGTAAGTGTTGGGGAACGTAGCATGCAATTTCAGAATTTCCCTATGCTCACGCAAGATCTATCTAGGAGATGCATATAAATGAGACGGGGAGAATGTGTCCACAAACCCTCGTAGACCGTAAGAGGAAGCGTTATGTTAACGCAGTTGATGTAGCCAAAGTTCTTCAGGATCCAACCTATCCAAGTACCGGACCTACGGCACCTCCGTGTTCAGCACACGTTCAGCTCGATGATGTCCCTTGAGCTCTTGATCTAGTAGAGGGTAGAGGGAGAGTTCCATCAGCACGACGAGGTGGCGACGGTGTTGGTGATGTGATCCGCGCAGGGCTTCGCCTAAGCACTACGACGCTATGACCTGAGGAGCAAACTATGGAGGGGGGCACCGCACACGACTAAGACAAATTTTGGTATCTCTTTGGGGTGCCCCTACCCATGTATATAAAGGAGGGGGAGGAGGAGGCCGGCCTAGGGAGAGGGCACGCCAAGGGGGGAGTCCTACTTGGACTCCTAGTCCAAGTAGGATTCGTCCCCCTCCTTCCATCTTGTGGAGAGGGGAAAGGGGAAGGGAGGGAGAGGGAGAAGGAAAGGGGGGCCGCGCCCCCCCCCCAACCCTAGTCCAATTAGGTTTGGGCTTGGGGGGTGCCCCTACCTCCCGTGGCAGCCTCCCTCTCACACTATGGCTTAATAGGCCCATTAACTTTCCCAGGGGGTCCCGGTGATCTCCCGGTACTCCGAAAAATCCACAATCATCTTCGAAACTATTTTGGTGTCTGATATGTCTCCAACATATCTATAATTTTCGGTTGTTCCATGCTATTACATTATCCATCTAGGATGTTTTATACGCGTTTATATGCTATTTTATATGATTTTTGGGACTAACCTATTAACCCAGAGCCCATCGCCAGTTTCTGTTTTCCCCTTGTTTTTGAGTATCACAGAAAAGGAATACCAAACGGAGCCCAATTGACCTGAAACTCGATGGAGGTTGTTTTTGGACCAGAAGAAGCCCAAGGAGTATCGGAGATGGACCAGAAGAGTCGCGGGCTGCCCACGAGGGTGGGGGGCGCTCCCCCATCTCGTGGACAGCTCGGAGACCCCCCTTACTTGTTCCCGACTCCAACACCTCTTATATATATAGAAACCTCTAGAAAATAACCTAGATCGGGAGTTCCGCCACCGCAAGCCTCTGTTGCCAACGAAAACCAATCTAGACCCGTTCTGGCACCCTGCCGGAGGGGGGGAATCCCTCTCCGGTGGCCATCTTCATCATCCCGGCGCTCTCCATGACGAGGGGGGGGGGGGTAGTTCACCCTCGGGGCTGAGGGTATGTACCAGTAGCTATGTGTTTGATCTCTCTCTCTCTCTCTCATGTTCTTGAGATGGCACGATCTTGATGTATCGCGAGCTTTGCTATTATAGTTGGATCTTATGATGCTTCTCCCCCTCTACTCTCTTGTAATGGATTGAGTTTTCCCTTTGAAGTTATCCTATCGGATTGAGTCTTTAAGGATTTGAGAACACTTGATGTATGTCTTGCATGTGCTTATCTGTGGTGACAATGGGATATCACGTGATCTACTTGATGTATGTTTTGGTGATCAACTTGCGGGTTTGGTGACCTTGTGAACTTATGCATTGGGGTTGGCACACGTTTTTGTCTTGACTCTCCGGTAGAAACTTTGGGGCACTCTTTGAAGTTCTTTGTGTTGGTTGAATAGATGAATCTGAGATTATGTGATGCATATTGTATAATCATGCTCACGGATACGTGAGGTGACAATGGAGTATCTAGGTGACATTAGGGTTTTGGTTGATGTGTGTCTTAAGGTGTTATTCTAGTACGAACTCTATGATAGATCGAACGGAAAGAATAGCTTCGTGTTATTTTACTACGGACTCTTGAATAGATCGATCAGAAAGAATAACTTTGAGGTGGTTTCGTACCCTACAATAATCTCTTCGTTTGTTCTCCGCTATTAGTGACTTTGGAGTGACTCTTTTTTGCATGTTAAGGGATAGTTATATGTTCCAATTATGTTGTCCTTGTTGAGAGAACTTGCACTAGTGAAATCCTAGGCCTTGTTTCCTAGCATTGCAATACCGTTTACGCTCCCTTTTATCATTAGTTACCTTGCTGTTTTTATATTTTCAGATTACAAAAACCTATATCTACTATCCATATTGCACTTGTATCACCATCTCTTTGCCGAACTAGTGCACCTATACAATTTACCATTGTATTGGGTGTGTTGGGGACACAAGAGACTCTTTGTTATTTGGTTGCAGGGTTGTTTGAGAGAGACCATCTTCTTCCTACACCTCCCACGGATTGATAAACGTTTGGTCTTCCAGTTGAGAGAAATTTGCCACTGTCCTACAAACCTCTGCACTTGGAGGCCCAACAACGTCTACAAGAAGAAGGTTGCGTAGTAGACATCAGTGCTCGTATATTACCTCTCGACCATTTCGAGACTCCTCATCATGTGTGTGATCTCATCCGGGACTCCGAACAAACTTCTGTCACCAAAACACAAAACTCATAATACAAATTGTCATTGAATGTTAAGCGTGCGGACCCTACGGGTTCAATAACTATGTAGACATGACCGAGACACATCCCCGTTCAATAACCAATAGTGGAACCTGGATGCTCATATTGGCTCTTACATATTCTACAAAGATCTTTATTGGTCGAACCGCATAACAACATATGTTGTTCCCTTTGTCATCGGTATGTTACTTGCCCAAGATTCGATCTTCGGTATCATCATACCTAGTTCAATCTCGTTATCGGCAATTCTCTTTAGTCATTCTGTAATGCATCATTCCGTAACTAACTCATTAGTCACATTGCTTGTAAGGATTATAGTGATGTGCATTACCGAGAGGGCCCAGAGATACCTCTCCGACACTCGGAATGACAAATCCTATTCTTGATCTATGCCAACTAAACAAACACCTTCGGAGACACCTGTAGAGCATATTTATAATCATCCAATTATGTTATGACGTTTGATAGCACACAAGGTGTTCCTCCGGCATTCGGGAGTTGCATAATCTCATAGTCATAGGAACATGTATAAGTCATGAAGAAAGCAATAGCAATAAAACTAAACAATCATTATGCTAAGCTAATGGATGGGTCTTGTCCATCACATCATACTCCTAGTGATGTGATCCTATTCATCAAATGGCAATACATGTCTATGGTTTGGAAACTCAACCATCTTTGATTAACAAGCTAGTCTAGTAGAGGCATACTAGGGACACTCTGTTTTGTCTATGTATTCACACATGTATCAAGTGTCCGGTTAATACAATTCAAGCATGAATAAAAGACATTTATCATGGTATATAAGGAAATATAAATAACAACTTTATTATTGCCTCTAGGGCATATTTCCTTCAGTCTCCCACTTGTACTAGAGTTAATAATCTAGATTACATGGTAATGATTTTACACCCATGGAGTCTTGGTGCTGATCATGTTTTGCTTGTGGAAGAGGCTTAGTCAACGGGTCTGCAACATTTAGATCCGTATGTATTTTGCAAATCTCTATGTCTCCCTCCTTGACATGATCACGGATAGAGTTGAAGCGTCTCTTGATGTGCTTGGTTCTCTTGTGAAACCTAGATTCCTTCGCCATGGCTATTTCTCCAGTGTTGTCACAAAAGATTTTCATTGAACCCGATGCACTAGGTATTACACCTAGATCGGATATGAACTCCTTCATCCAGACTCCTTCATTTGCTGCTTCTGAAGCAGCTATGTACTCCGCTTCACACGTAGATCCCACCACAACGCTCTGCTTGGAACTGCACCAACTGACAGCTCCACCGTTCAACAAAAATATGTATCCGGTTCGTGACTTAGAGTCATCCGGATCAGTGTCAAAGCTTGCATCGACGTAACCATTTACAACGAGCTCTTTGTCACCTCCATAAACGAGAAACATATACTTTGTTCGTTTCAGGTACTTCAGGATGTTCTTGACCGCTGTCCAGTAATCCACTCCTGGATTACTTTGGTACCTCCCTGCTAGACTTATAGCAAGGCACACATCAGGTCTGGTACAGAGCATTGCATACATGATAGAACCTATGGCTGAAGCATAGGGAATTACTTTCATTTTCTCTTTCTCTTCTGCAGTGGTTGGGCATTGAGTCCGACTCAACTTCACACCTTGTAACACAGGCAAGAGCCCTTTCTTTGACTGGTCCATTTTGAATTTCTTCAAAACTTTATCAAGGTATGTGCTTTGTGAAATTCCAATCAAGCGTCTTGATCTATCTCTATAGATCTTGATGCCCAATATATAAGCAGCTTCACCGAGGTCTTTCATTGAAAAATTCTTATTCAAGTATCCTTTTAGGCTATCCAGAAATTCTATATCATTTCCAATCAACAATATGTCATCCACATATAGTATCAGAAATTCTACAGAGCTCCCACTCGCTTTCTTATAAATACGGGCTTCTCCAAAAGTCTATATAATACCATATGCATTGATCACCTCATCAAAACGTATATTCCAACTCGGAGATGCTTGCACCAGTCCATAGATGGATCGCTGGAGCTTGCACACTTTGTTAGCACCTTTAGGATCGACAAAACCTTCTGGTTGCATCATATACAACTCTTCTTTGAGATATCCATTAAGGAATGCAATTTTGACATCCATTTGCCAGATTTCATAATCATAAATGCGGCAATTGCTAACATGATTCAGGCAGACTTAAGCATTGCTACGGGTGAGAAAGTCTCATTGTAGTCAACTCCTTGAACTTGTCGAAAACCTTTTGCAACAAGTCGAGCTTTGTAGACAGTAACATTACCATCGGCGTCAGTCTTCTTCTTAAAGATCCATTTATTTTTAATGGCTTGCCGATCATCAGGCAAGTCAACCAAAGTCCACACTTTGTTCTCATACATGGATCCCATCTCAGATTTCATGGCCTCAAGCCATTTTGTGGAATCTGGGCTCATCATCGCTTCCTCATAGTTCATAGGTTCGTCATGGTCAAGTAACATGACTTCCAGAACAGGATTACCGTACCACTCTGGTGCGGAACGTACACTGGTTGACCTACGAGGTTCGGTAGTAACTTGATCCGAAGTTTCATGATCATCATCATGAAATTCCTCACTAATTGGTGTAGGCATCACTGGAACTGATTTCTGTGATGAACTACTTTCCAATTCAAGAGAAGATACAATTACCTCATCAAGTTCTACTTTCCTCCCACTCACTTCTTTCGAGAGAAACTCCTTCTCTAGAGAGGATCCATTCTTAGCAACGAATATCTTGCCTTCAGATCTGTGATAGAAGGTGTACCCAACAGTTTCCTTTGGGTATCCTATGAAGACACATTTCTCCGATTTGGGTTCGTGCTTATCAGGTTGAAGCTGTTTCACATAAGCATCGCAGCCCCAAACTTTAAGAAAACGACAACTTGGGTTTCTTGCCAAACCACAGTTCATAAGGTGTTATCTCAACGGATTTAGATGGTGCCCTATTTAACGTGAATGGAACTGTCTCTAAAGCATAACCCCAAAACGATAGTGGTAAATCGGTAAGAGACATCATAGATCACACCATATCTAATAAAATACTGACGGTAATACTGACATTGATATGACGACCAAAAACCTTGACCTTGGACATGGATACTCGAATGGTTTTGACTCTGCAGAGTTTGTACTCTTTAATCACAGCCAACAGATTTCAGTAATCTCAAAGGACTAGTTCCGTTTACGGTATTTTAATAGAAACACAACTAACCAGTACACACCCATTCCACATCCCGCTGCCAGGAATCACCCTAGGCAACGTTCACGAAAAACTTTAAGACGGGGAGGCTACAACCTTGAATAGCATGGGATCAAATTTATATCGTGCGCTCTAAGGGGTGCCCCCCTCTCGGTCCCAATCAGAAACACCCATGCCCCCTGACCGGATGACAGGCTTTAATCCAGGGCCATGGAACCCTCATCCCGGCCCCTCTATTTGGTGTGTACAAGGAAATAGGTTTGCAACGGACCAGACCGTATTCTTTGTAGAAGACATGTGGCAGCACAAAAAAAGGAGACGAGAGGGAACATGACTTGATCCATGTTAATACTGGATTTAAACGGTTGACTGGCATGCTTCAACAATACCAGCTTACAGCCTATCATGTCACCACATGATCAGGTTGGCTCACCATCAACTTTCGAAGCTCACACGTAGCTTGTCTTGCATGTAATATAACACCCACAAAAAATGCTTATATAAACATGCCATGAGAAAACTACTCAAGCAAACATGCAAAGCACTCATCATATCAAAGGTTCAAACATGCTTGCCTGGTTCGGAGTAGTCGGAGTCTAGCTCGGCGAAGTTTGCACCTCCGTCACCTCCTTCGGTATGTATGTAAAAAATAAATCGGATACTAACGTAAATACCGTGCGTGCATAAAAATTATCCCAAATATATTTCAAATAAATATGATAAAAAACTAGACAGAAAAACAAATATGACAGAAAAAGAATCAAATCAAAATCATCTTTTGTTCAAAAGTTATTAAGGTTTTAGCCCAGGGACTTGTCTGTAATGAAACAGAAAGTTTCCACGGGTTTGTTTATAAAAACAGAAAACATTTCAGTAAGAAATACACCAACTCAAAGGGAAAGCATACTTTGCCCGAAGGCGTTTTCCAGGAAAACGATTCGAATAGAAAGAGTGAGGCTGACGAGGGGGTCCCACCCGTCAGGTTTGAATATCCGAAGAGGAAAACAGAGTACGCCGGCGCCCAAGGACCGCGGTGGTCGCCGGTGCCGATCCACGGCGAGGTAGGGGGAGGGGATGGTACCTACGGACTCACGGTTCTCTCTCGCGTCTGTGGGTGGTGGAGTTGGACGTTGGCGAGCGCCACGTTAACGTCGGCCTTCACTCCGGCGGACGGTGGTTCGGGCGGTGGTGGATCTCGCCGGGGAGGGTTGAAGAGGCCAAATTGAGGCACGGATTAGGTGATTGGGTGCACTAGGAGGCTACTAGCACGAATTGGGAGGCGGAGGTGCTCTCACCAGAGAGAAACTTGCCGGCGCCCGAAGCGGATCGGGGCGGCCGGAGCTGGGGAAGAAGGCCTCCTCGAGGTCCTTCTAGTGGCTGGGCGTGGTCTGGTGAGGTGGAGGAGAGGCGCATGGTCGAAGGCGAGCTCGGGGTGGCTATCCGGCCCGAGGCGGTTGCCACAAACGGGATAACTCCCGCGAGTGATTACGGCGAGGCCGTGCCCGGATAGGCGGTTTAGGCAACTGGGCATCAACGTGTTGGTCTACTCGTTCCATCTAGAGGCTACACTTGAAAAATCTTGGGCGATACTCCACGTTCTCTACGGAACGGCTTCACGAGCACGTCGACGGCAGAGAGCGCGCTCTGCGCCTCTCAGGCCATAGTGACGCTGCTGCAGCGTGCACAGGGGAGGGGACATCCACGCGGAGGCCTCTGGTGGCGTGGGCGGTGCTGGACGGCGCCGTACTGCAGGGTTGGCTCCTGCTGGCCGCCACGGGTGGCTCTGCCACCGCGGAAGACGCCGGAGCTGGCAAGCCACGTCGCCACTGATGCTCGCAACCGGCCAAGCAACCGTGCGGCGCTCTGGATAAGGAGGGGGAGCAGTGAGCAAGGTGCCAACGCGTGCACTGGCGAGATTGACGTTGCTGCCTGACGGAAACGACATTGACGGCAGAAACCAAAGACTGAAATCTGAATTTCGACAGGAGCAGTGCACACCGACTGTTCGACGAAATGATTTTGGCACTTGGAAAATTTTTCTGGAGCTCGGACTTGGTGGAGTGATGTCTTGATGCATCTAGAGGCTGCTTGAATTATCACAGATTTTTAGGAAGAGAAAAAGAATGAATTTCACCAAAAATGGCAAATCTGGTCCAAACTTGTAGCAAACAAATTTTGAAAATTTTGAACTGTGGACTAGCATATCTTGATGGATCTAGGTTGAGGGTACTAAGGACTAGTCAGGGGAGTTTATTTGGACTCAAAACTCAAAGGGAATCCAGTAGTTCCTTTGTAAATCACTAAGGTCCAAATTAAATGACAGAAAATGTTTTGAGGGTAAAATAATTATAAATAAAATCTAAAGAAGGTTGAAACCTACTAGAATTTGATGTTAGACTTGACCCAAAGTAGGGAGGTGGATTTTGGAAGAAAGTTTTCAACATAGGTCATGGCAAAAGAGAAATTTTTGAAAGGGAAAGGATAAGCCCATAATTTTATAGGAATGCTTTTTTAGTAAAAAGAAATTGTCAAAACCTTTCAAAAATTATTTGTGTTGAGCCAACACAAGATGAAAACCCTCAAGACCAAAGACCAAGGTTGAGAAGGACACAAAATATTTTGTCATAAAATATTTGAGAAGGAGGGGTTTTAAGAAAAAAATAAATAACCTCTTTCCAAGAGAATAAAGTATATGATAAAAAACAAATCCAAAAATTTTGGAGTGTTACAAGTTCTTTCTTCTTCTTCTTCTTCGTCGATCTTGGGATAGGTTCCTGGTCGGCAGCCTGGGATAGCAGGATGGATGTCGTTGTGCTTTTCATGTGTTTTCATCCGTAGTCGGATGTCTCGTGTACGATGTTGCTGTATTCATGTGGCAATTGTTGCCTATTGTTGTATCCGCATCTATTTATGTAATGGCACAAAGTAATGACATCCATCTTGCTAAGCGCCCGAAATACGATTGTGCCCCAATCACGCGGTTATGACGTGATCGGGATATAATCACATCTTGGGCGTGACAGAGGCCAAGGAAGAAGAAGAAGGTGGGGGCTCTCTACTCCTCTCTCCCGGTGGCGCCGGAGTGTCGGTGTACTAAAGTAGGGGTACCTTAGTATCCCGAACTTATGCACGGGCAGTTGCAGCGTCCCGCGACAAGGCTTGCCACGCGACCGCCAAGATCCTCCGTGGTTCCCTTGGAGCCATTCAAGAACAAAGTATCCAAGTCCAGAAGACAAGACCCCGGCAAGAGGAGCTTGCCGGGAAGGCCACTCAAGGCACAAAACCACTCAAGGCACAAGACCCTGGCAAGAGGAGCTTGCCGGGAAGGCCAATCAAGGCATCTCGAGGAACTTGCCACGACACGCCACGTGTCCCGACAAGGCCCGGTGAGCGACAAGCTCCCGAAAGCGACAAGATAGCGACCGCGGCAAGGCGCTTGCCGCGGCAAGCTTCCACTCAGTACCCGCGCTCCAGCGCATCCAGCCACGTGTCGCTCTGGGACCATCCCAGGCGCACGTGGCGGAAGGCTGTGCAGCCTGGGGTACACGGTGGCAAGCAGCGATGACAAGGCTACCGTCGTGGCGGACGGTGGCGCCCCTGACGGCCACTTTTTGCACTGTTTGGGCGACGGCGATGGGCATTTAATGCCCTTGTCCCCTGCCGTCAGGGTTAGGTATGGAGCACTGTACAAACACTGTTCCAACTACCCCCCTTTTTACTTTTTTACCCCCATCTGTGTTGCCACCTGTCGATGACCCCTTTGACCTATAAAAGGAGGCCCATGCGCAACGTAGAGGGGGTTCCGAACATCGATCATTCTCACGCCCGGTCTTGTTAGCGGTTAGAGTGTACTGTAGCTCTCTTCGCTCCCGAGCCAGAACTCAATATAAACCAAAGCAGGAGTAGGGTTTTATGCATCCGTGCGGCCCGAACCTGGGTAAACTGCTCGTGTGCATGCCTCGATCTGCTCTTTGTGCATCCTCCGCCCCCCTGCCGTACCGAAAAGGGGCTCCGGTCCCATAGGTGTTCGTGGGCGATCAGTTTCCCCGACGTATTTGGCGCGCCAGGTAGGGGCAGCGTCGAGGTTGTGTGAACCTAATCAGGCCTGCGCACGGGCTAGATCTTCAACTTATTCATCAACATGCCGCCGAAGAAGAAAGCTTCGGAGGCAGCAGGTCCGTCCGCGTCGATCCCACCACCGCCGGAGCCAATGGCTGGTGGGGTAGACGCCGGCGGAAGAACGGACGTCGACGAGGGAACTCACGGCGCCGCCAAGTCCAAGGACAAGGCAGACGACCGGGCGCACTCCAAGACCTCGGCGTCCGTACATGCACCGCACCCGTCTGAGGAGGTGCGAGACCGGCAGCGTCATGGTACCCACGGTACCATACGTTTGCTGGGCCAAGGCCAAGCCGGCGGATCTCGGGACGCTCAAGGCCAGCATGCACACCAACGTGCCGGCACGAGCAAGGCACAGTCGCCTGGACAGGATGCTGCTCCTTCTAACACGGTTAGAAGTCCGAGCATGTCCCGCTCCTTGCGCCGTTCGCCACCGCTACCCGCCACTCCAGCAGAAGCTCTAGCACGAGCCCAACTGCTCCTAGACTTCCCTCCAGCGGCAGACAAGGTCGACGACTGGAGGGCCACCATTCAGAGTCTCATTGCCTTCGCCAACGGCGACACTCCACAGCAGCCGAGCACGTCACGGCCGCGGCAAGCCAGCCAGGCGCGGGCTGATGGCGACAAGACCGGTGGGGGTGCAACCACCGTGCACTCTCCGCCCCGAAGGCCAAGATCACCGACTCGCCGGGTCAACCTCGACAGCGACTCCACCGCGTCGTCGGATCCGCGAGCCCGTCGCGATCAGCACCAAATTCTTCAAGATCGCCGACATGAAGACGCTCGTACTCGCATCGAGCGCCGAAGAGAAGCGCAGCGTCAGTCAGACCAGCGCGCTGGGCCCACTGTCGACATGCAAGCGCCAGGGGGACCAGGCGACTTGCCGTACGCGGTAGGTTGTCCTGCGTTCACTCGTGAGCTGCGGCAAGTCCAATGGCCCAACATGAAGAATTTCAAGCCAGACGTGCCGGAGAAGTACGACGGCAAGACGCACCTGTCTGAGTTCCTCAGCATCTACACCATTGCGGTGCAAGCTGCTGGGGGGCGAGACGGGAAGATCCTTGCCAACTACTTCCCTCTGGTACTCAAACCCAATGTCAGGTCCTGGCTCATGCACTTGCCGGACAACTCCATTTCTTCTTGGGTAGACTTGTGCCATCAGTTTGTCGGCGCCTTTACAGGCGGCCACAAACCTCATGGCCAGGAGAGTGACCTCCACCTGCTCGCCCAGAAGGATGGAGAGCCCCTACGCAAGTATATCCAAAGATTCAGCCGCGTGCAGCACAACATCCCAGACGTCCACCCTGCCGCGGTTATCAGCATGTTCCATCAGAACGTGCGTAACCGCAGGATGAGGGAGGAGATGGCGATGTGCAAGATCCGAGACGTCAGTGAGCTTTATGCCCTGGCCGACAAGTGTGCACGCGCTGAGGAGGGGAGGAAACTCCCCGGAGAGGATACAGGCGCAGGGGGATCTGACAGTGAGGATGCCGCCCCGGCAAAGAAAAACCGGCGGCGGAACAACAGGAAGAAGAAGAACACGGGAGTGCTAGTCGTTGAGTAGTCCGGCAAGGAGGCCGGCGCCAAGAAAGCCCAAGTTGGTGGCTCTGGCAAGGAGACTGCTGCATGCACCAACTGCCAGGCTGTGGCGGCCGCCGACAAGCAGGATGGCACCGACAAGAAGTACTGCAAGATCCACCGCACCAAGGGTCATGATCTCCAGAACTGCAAGAGAGTCGAGCAGCAGAAGGCTGAGTACGAGCGGCGCGACAAGGAGAAGGCTCAAGGAGGCGGTGAGGGATCCGACAAGAAGCGGCCATTCAACGGCCGGGGAGGACGCCGCGGCAAGGCCAAGCAGCGGCAAGGAGACAGACCTCCCCGCGGCCGTGACAAGGACGAAGACGACGACGACAACGAAGACATGGATGATGCTGAGAACAGTGAGCAGGAGTTTCAGAAAGCCACGGAGGTTTTGTGCATTGACGGCGGTGCTTCTCTGCATACTTCACACCTCCAACTCAAACAATGGGTGCGGGAAGTCAATGCGGCGGAACCACCTGTCGAATCACGCAAACTTCTGAAGTGGTCCAGCACGCCTATCGTCTTTGACATTGAGGACCACCCTGATCGCACAACTGCGGTTGGATGCTTGCCGATGTTGGTTTCACCAACCATCCGCAACCTCAAGGTCACTAAGATGTTAGTTGACGGCGGGGCAGGCTTGAACCTAATCTCCTCCACTGTGCTTCACAAACTCCAAATCCCCGACAGCGAGCTCGAAGAAACCGACACGTTCCAAGGAATCAACCCGGGAAGGAGCAAGCCGAAGGGGAAGATCACGCTGCCAGTGACGTTTGGCGGGGAGCTAAACTTCAGGACTCAGAAAGTCACTTTTGATGTTGCCGATTTTCCATTACCCTACAATGGAATACTTGGCCGTCCAACGCTCGCCAAGTTCATGGCAGCCTCTCACTATGCTTACAACATGTTGAAGATGCCCGACCCGATAAGCGTCATCTCTGTCCCTGGCGACAAGAAAGATGCCCTTATCTGCGCCGACAAGATCTACCGGGAAGCAGCAGCCGCAACAAATAGCAAGACACTTGCCGCTGAAGCTCCCGGGGAGAAGGATAAGACCAAGTCCGGCAAGAGCTCTGGGGCCCACTCCGGCAAACGCACCTCTTCGGAGTGCTGCACTGCCGTCGAGGACGCACCATCGAGCTCCACCGGCAAGTGTAAGAAGACGATGGCAGCTCCGCTAGAAACCAAGAAGGTGCCCGCCAAGGAGGACGGCACTGGTGGTACTTTCACCATCAGTGCCACACTTGACCCTAAATAGGAAAGCGCGCTCGTTACTTTCCTGCGGGCGAACGTCGACGTGTTTGCATGGCAACCGTCCGACATCCCCGGTGTTCCCAGGAAAGTGATTGAGCACAAGCTTGCTGTCTGTCCTCACGCGCGGCCCTTCAAGCAAAAAGTCAGGAAACAAGCAGTGGAGCGCCAAGAGTTCATAGCTGAAGAGATCCGGAAGTTGGAAGCAGCAGGCCTTGTCAGAGGAGTGCTCCATCCAACGTGGTTGGCCAATCCAGTAGTCGTGCGTAAGGCAAACGGGAAATGGAGGCTTTGTATTGACTTCACTGATGTAAATAAAGCTTGTCCAAAAGACCCATTCCCTTGCCGCGCATTGACCAGATTGTTGACTCCACGGCTGGATGCGATCTGCTTTCATTTCTTGACGCATACTCAGGATATCATCAGATCTTCATGGCTAAAGAAGATGAAGAGAAGACCGCATTCATCACTCCATGTGGCACGTACTGTTTCATAAGGATGCCTTTTGGTTTGAAGAATGCTGGTTCAACATTTGCAAGGGTGGTCCATACAGCTTTTGAGCCATAGATTCACAGAAATGTAGAAGCATACATGGATGACATAGCGGTCAAGAGCAAGGATAGAGCGACCCTGATACATGATTTGGAAGAGACCTTTGCAAATCTGCGCAAGATCCAGCTCAAGCTCAACCCAGAGAAGTGCGTGTTTGGAGTCCCTTCCGGCAAGCTTCTCGGGTTCTTCGTTTCTCAGAGGGGGATTGAAGCCAATCCAGACAAGATCAAGGCCATTGAGCAGATAGAAGCACCGAAGCGCGTCAAGGATGTGCGAAGACTTGCCGGTTGCATGGCTGCTCTCAGCAGGTTTATCTCTAAGTCAGCTGAGCGCGCCCTGCCGTTTTTCAAAATTTTGAAAAAGGCAGGTCCAATGAAATGGACTCCAGAAGCGGAGGCTGCGCTGCAAGACTTGAAGAGGTACCTGTCCTCCACTCCAATACTTGTCGCACCTAAACCACAAGAGAAGTTGCTGCTATACCTAGCGGCAACCAATCAAGTGGTTAGTGCTGCGTTAGTAGCGGAGAGGGAGGCAGATGACGAGCTAGCAACCGCGGCAAGTGCATCAAGCGACAAGCAGGGGGCTTCCCCGGCAAGCTCTGGTCCCGACAAGGATGGGTCTGCGCAGATGCAAGAGGAGGTACGGAAGAAAATGGTGCAGCGCCCAGTTTACTTTGTCAGCTCCCTTCTCCAGGGGGCTAGATCAAGGTACTCTGGTGTGCAGAAGTTGCTTTTCGGTCTTCTCATGGCATCGAGAAAGCTGCGCCATTACTTCCAGGCACATGAGTTAACAGTTGTCACTCGCTTTCCGCTGAAAAGGATATTGCAGAATCCAGAAGCAACAGGCAGGATTGTTGAGTGGGCACTGGAACTGTCAAGCTTTGGCCTCAAGTTTGAAAGCACTTCAACTATCCAGAGCAGAGCATTGGCAGAGTTCATAGCGGAATGGACGCCAACACCGGATGAAGAGGTTCCAGAAACGAGCATCCCCGTCAAGGAAGCAAGCAAAGAGTGGCTAATGTACTTTGATGGTGCCTTCTCGCTGCAAGGCGCTGATGCTGGTGTGCTGCTTGTCGTGCCCACCGGAGAGCACCTCAAGTATGTAGTCCAGATGCACTTTCCCAAGGAGCAAGCGACAAACAATACTGCAGAGTATGAAGGTTTGATTGCCGGTCTCAGGATCGCGGCAGACCTTGGGATTAAGAAGCTGATTGTCAGGGGTGACTCGCAACTTGTCGTCCGCCAAGTGAACAAGAGTTATCAGAGCCCGTTGATGGAAGCTTACGTTGATGAAGTGAGGAAGCTTGAAGAATACTTTGACGGCCTACAGATGGAGCATGTTCCAAGAGCTCAAAACGACATCGCCGACGGCTTGTCAAAGTGCGCCGCACTTAAGTTACCTGTGGAACCAGGGATCTTTGTGATCAAGCTAACTCAACCATCCGTAACACCATCGATTGGGCAGAGCAAGAAGAGGAAGTTGATCTCTGGCGACTATCTTCCGGCAGAGCTTCCCGAAGCCGCCGCCAACAAGGTCCCCAAGATCAACACTAAGAGTGCTGAGGAGCAGTCTGCTCCTGCAAGCCCTAGGGTTTGTACAGTTGAAGCAGGCACCCCCGACAAGCTTTGCTCCGGCAAGCTTGCCGGGGAACATCAAGCTCCGGCTGAGACACAAGTTCTCGCTGTAGAAGCGGATGTTCCCGCAGCAGCAGACGTGCCTTTAGTCCTCGTTGTCGAGCCACAAGCTCCAGCATGGGCACAGCAGATTGTCCGTTTCCTTCAAACAGGAGAGCTTCCCGAAGAGCAAGAAGAAGCAGAGAGAGTAGCCCGGCAGTCGAGTATGTACAAGTTTGTCGACAACACACTGTACAGAACAAGACTCAACAGTGTGAAATTGAAGTGTATTCCCCGGGAAGATGGACAGAAGCTGTTGGCAGAGATACACGGAGGCATATGTGGTCACCACATTGGCGCAAGAGCACTTGCCGGCAAAGCATTCCGGCAAGGTTTCTTTTGGGTAGAAGCCCTCCAAGATGCAACTGCACAAGTAACCAAGTGTGAAGCGTGCCAGTTCCATTCCAAGCAGATACACCAACCAGCTCAAGCTCTCCAGACGATCCTTTTATCCTGGCCATTTTCGGTCTGGGGGCTCGACATCCTCGACCCCTTTCCCCGCGCGCCCGGGGGCTTTGAGTACTTGTACGTTGCAATCGACAAGTTCACAAAGTGGCCAGAAGTGGAACCAGTGAGAAAGGTGATCGCACTGTCAGCAGTCAAGTTCTTCAGATCAATTGTTTGTCGTTTCGGGATCCCTAACAGGATCATCACCAACAACGGTACGCAATTTACGAGCCGCACCTTCATGCAATACGTCCAAGATCTTGGCGCCAAGGTCTGCTTTGCTTCTGTTGCTCACCCGAGAAGCAACGGTCAAGCAGAGAGGGCAAATGCTGAAGTGCTACGTGGACTCAAGACCAGAACTTTCGACAGGCTGCACAAGTGTGGAAGAAACTGGATCGAGGAGCTGCCAGCGGTTCTTTGGTCGATCAGAACGACGTCAATCGAGCCACTGGACAGACACCCTTCACTCTAGTCTATGGAGCGGAGGCAGTTTTCCCCACGGAACTCGTATACGGGTCACCTCGAGTGCTCGCTTATGATGAGCTCGAGCAAGAGCAGCTGCGACAAGATGACGCACTGCTCCTTGAGGAAAACCGTCTTCAGGCTGCCGTACGAGCTGCTCGCTACCAGCAAGCCTTGCGCCGCTACCATAGCCGCAAGGTTAACGCCAGAAATCTCGAGGAAGGTGACCTTGTTCTTCGGCGCGTTCAGTCCGCCAAGAACTCCAACAAGTTGACGCCGAAGTGGGAAGGCCCTTATCGGGTGAAACGAGTCACTAGGCCTGGAGCTGTCCGCCTTGAGACCGAAGATGGCTTTCCGGTGAGAAATTCCTGGAACATAGAGCATCTTTGTAAGTTTTACCCATAAGGCGCGGTTGCCGTGACCCGCTCCGGCAACCACCTTTTGTACAAGTCTTGCCGCTGTTGCATGTAATCCTTTGTACAAAGCCGGGCGCAGACCCCGTGCATCAGTAAAGCTTATGTGCCTCGCACACCTTGTCATTTCATGCTTCTTATTTTCTTGCATGCATTATCTGACACTTTGTGCAGCACCTACCCCCGGTAAGCGATAACGAGCACAAAGGCTCCATATCTGTATTTTCTCTTCTTTTCTTTGTCAAGCAAAGCAAATTTCCCTCGCGCACAAGTTTGCCGGGGGGGAGGAGAGAAGATGGTGGTATGGACCAAGCGCCGTTCAAGAAAGCTTCGCTTTGCCGGGAAGCAAACAACACAAAAGCTAAGTTGCCAAAGTTTAAGCGATTAAATTTTTAAATTTTTAAGTTATCTTCCTTGAACGACCGTGCTTTGTATGGAAAACCTGTGCGCGGAGGAACCAACTCGTAGCTAGTTGCGCCCTTACTTTGTTTCGAGTTTGCTCAACAACTTAAGTGTGCTGCGACTAGTGTCGCGCCCTTACTTTGTTTTCGAGCCTGCTCAACAACTTAAGTGCGCTGCAGCTAGTTGCGACAAGGTTTCTTGTCGGTAGCAACACCGCCAGCAGGCTGCTGAAGTTCCGCACTCAGCGCTCGCGGCAAAGGTTCCTGCGCCGACAAGTTCCCTAAAAGCATAGGGTAAAGACATACAAAGCAAAGAAATCAAGTAAAGGAAATAATGTTGCAATTACTACCCAAAATAAAGTTATATTTACAAAGTGACTTGTCGCGGTTCTAATAGACTATTGTTCATAACGTGGTTGGCAGCGACAAGGAAAGAAGAAAATGGGCAAGCTTAATCCGCGTGGTCACCCTCGACCCTCTTGATGCCACTCACCTTGTCCACAATGGGTGCGACAAAGGCCTTGAGCGCCTCCATATCAACGTCCGACGGCAAGCTCCTGAGGACGTTGGTGAGGTTGAGGCCTGGATTGCGGAAGGCCACCTTCATCAACACCTTCCGCAAGGCTCCCGCGCAGAGCCTGCGCGACTCATCCGCCAGCTGCTTTGGGATCTTCTCCCGGAGTTGCTGGAGGGCCGTCGCCACGCCCTTGAAGTATAAAGTAAGCTTGGCGCTGGGGTGGAGGTTCTCGTCGGTGGAGTACCCGAGGTACTCCACCCCCAGCTGCGCCAACTCCTTGTCAATGTCCACGGCGGCGTTGACGAGGCCTTCCGTCCAGAGTTCGATGGTCTGCCTAAAGTTGTTCTGGGAGATGGCGGCGCTCGCCAGCAACGTCTTCTCGGCCCTGATCTCCTCCTTTAGGGTCGCCTCCCGCTCCTTGGCGCCGTCCAGCGTCTCGATCAGAGTGGCCAGCTTTAGCTCGAGGTCGGCGATGGAGTCCTTGGCGACGGCGAGCTCCTTGCCCTTCTCGGAGAGGCGGACCTGCAGCTCGGAGTGGCTGTGGGCATCCTTCTCTCGCTCGAGCTTGAGTGCGGCAACCTCCTCGCCGCTCGTCCTGAGGTTGGCCTCCAGCTGCGCCACCCTCGTCTCCAACTCCTTCTTCGCGGTCTCGGCAGCCGCGGCAACATCCTTTGCTTCTTGGAGAGCTCCGCCAAGCGACTGCTCGTGCGCGACAAGTTCCTCCTCGTGACCGTCGAGGTTGACCTTCCGCTGCGCCAGCTCGCCCTCCAGCGTGGACAACTTCTCAGCGGCAAGCCGCTGCTGTTCCTCCACTTCAGCCTTCTCCAAGATGAAGGCCTGCTGCGCCTCGGCAAGCTGCTCCCGCTCCTCCGCCAAGGACCGGAGAGCCGCTTGGTTGATGGCCCGGAGCTCCTCCGCGCGCTTCTCGATATCGGCTCCCGCCTTCGCGGCCAGAGCCTCGCGGGACTCCAGCTTGGCCTGCCGGGCGCGGTAAAGCGATAACAACTTGCGCAGCAGCCGCTCCTCCTCAGGCTGGCTGCTGCTGCTGCTTGGCGCGTCGACAAGTTTCAGCCTGGCGGAGGCAAGCACCTCCCCATCGAAAACCTCTCCCTCGACTGGCGCCCTGGACATGGATGCCCAAGGGAGCTGGATGAAGACGTCGTCGCCGGCCTTTAAGTAGGCGCCCGGCTCGGGCTCGTCGGAGCTGGGGGCTGCGGCAGCGGCGGAGGGCTCGGCGGCCTGGGTAGCGCCTGGCACTCCTGCGGCCTCAGGGCCGTCAGTACGACCACCAGCCCCTTCGCCAGCTGTTGTGGCGGCAGCCTCGGCGGCCTCTGCGCCGGCGGGATCGTCGGCAACGGCGGCGTCGTCGGCAACCGCCTCCATCTCCATTGGCTCGGCTGCGGACGGGTCTGACGGAGGAAAAGAAAAGAAAAACAGTCAAGCAAATATCCAAAAAAGAGAAGAATCTAAAGAAGAAAAGCCCAAGGGGAATTTTTAAAGCAAAGGGATTACCTGCGCGGGCCGGCTCTTCGGTGAGGTTCCTTGCCGGGGAGCTCTCCCTCGGCGGCGTGGTTGTAGCTCCCGCCGGCGGAGGGCCGCTGGTGCTGTCCCTCGCCGGAGAACTTGCCCTTGGCGGTGTGCTTGCCCTTGGCGGGATACTCGCCCTTGGCGGAGTGTTCTCCCTTGCCAGAGAGCCTCCCCTTGGCGGTGTGGTCGAAGCCTGCGGCACGTCGGGGGCGGTCTCCTGGTGCTCCTGGTGCTGCTGCTCTGCTCCTACACGCATCAACGAACAAGACGTCAGTGAAGAAGAAGCACCCACGCGCGCCTGACAGCAAAAGATGAACCACACTTACGCTGGGGGCTGCGCTGAAGACCAGTTGCCGGGTCCGGCAGGCTTGTCTCGGGCGCACCCCCTGCCGTCGCGGCGGGCTCGTCCTCGATGACAATCACCATGACCTTGGCTCTCTTCGCCGCCCTCTGGGCCAAAGTTCTGAAAAGAAGAACAGGTTCAGAGTTAGGCGAAAGAGATACGAGACAAAACAACAAAAAATTGAAGAAATACAAGGATTGCAAAGTCTTACTCTTCTTCTTCCTCATCGGAGCTGAGCACGGAGAAATCAAAGTCTGGCTCACGCGCAGTACGAGGAGGCGGAGGAGTAGGCTCCCTTGGCCGCTTGACGGGAGCAGGGGCGGCGGTCTGAGACGACCCTGCTCCGGCTACCGCTGTGGCGTGGGGAGCGGCAGGGGCAGAAGTTGCGGTTCGAGACGACCCCCCTCCAGCCGCTGCAGAAGCGCGAGGTGCTCCCGCGGCAGGCTTGCTTGCCGCGGTGGCGCGTGTTGCGCGACGCGGCAGTTGTTTGCCCGTCTGCCACTCCGTCACGTCTCCGACCTTGCGGAGGCGCCTTCGCGGAGCTGGAGGCTCTGCTGGTGGTGGCGAGCTACCTGAAGACGAAGAAGAGGAGCCGATCTCCAGTGAGCCGCTCGTGTCCCCAACGGGCCCGCTCGACTCGGCACCCTGCTCGGCGGGCCCGCTCGACCCGACGCCCTGCTCGGCGGGCTCACTTGACTCGGCGACCTGCCCGGCAAGCTTCCCCGCTTTGAGGAACTCTTCCCGCTCGGCAAGGCTTGTCGCCTCCGCTGCCTCCGCCTCCTCCACTGTGTACCCGAATTCACCCGCGGTCGCGGCTGCCGCCGCCTCTTCCAGTCTGGTGGCAATATATGCCATCTCCTGGTCAGTGGTGTCGCGGGTGAGGCCTTTCTTCTCGTCGGAGTTGACTGGCACTTCTTCCAAGTTGTCGAAGAACGCCTGCACAGCTTCGTCGGTAGGCTCTTGCCAAGTTGGATCAATCCCGTGGGAGTCGCACAGCGGCATCACTACACGGATGCCGCTGAGCGACGAGTTGTTGCACAGCGGAACTACGCCCCTCGGCAACGCGAACCATTCGGGGTGGTCGGAGTCGTACTTGAACAACGCCTGGAGCATCGCGTTGAGCTCCAGGACGGTGAAGTTATAATTGAGGCCCGGGCGCAGCCTCATGATATCTGCCGCGTTTCGAACTCCCAGGCGGGCCTCTTCCTCTCCAACAGGGGGGCGATGCGACGGCGGAGAAAGTTTGCTCCGACTGCGCCTACGGTCAGCCCGGCAAGCCTGTGGCGAAGGATCCGGGTAGTGGCAATCTTCAATCTACTATCTTCCGGGGCCAAATCGCTCCACTCGTCGCCGCGTACTACCGGGGCTTGGCGCCGGGCGGTAAAGTGCTGCGGGTTATCCTCTACGATCCAACACCAATTGGCTCTCCACTCATCCCACTTGCCGCTGAGCTCTCCCAATAAGTAAGCTTCCTTCTTGTGGGTCCTGGAGATCCAAGAGATTCCGCCAGACAGAGGCTCTCCCCTCTCAACTCGAAGCGTGAAGTAGTGGCGGAAAAGAGCTACATTGGGGAAGACTCCAACAAAGTTTTCGCACAGATGCGCGAAAACGGCCATGGTGAGAACGGCGTTGGGGGTGAAGTCAAGGAGGTGGAACCCGTAGGTGTTCATGATGTCGCAGAAGAACTCGGAATAGGGCGGACAGAGCCCGCAGTAGAAGAACGGAGCGAAGAATGCGTAGCCATTCGGGAACATCTCGTAAGCTACGGGTGGGAGTACCTTGGTGCGCGGATGCGCCTTCGTCTCCCTCGACCAGAAAAGGTAGAAGGAATCCCTCAGCTCCTCCGCGTCAAGCTTGGGGGGAAGACCGCCTTCTTCTTCCGCATCGCCGCGAGCCGCAGCGCCTCGACCGACTTCTTAGTCTTTCCCTTCTCGCATTTCGGAGCCATGGCGGAAGCGGTGAAGGAGGTCGACGGCGCTGGTGGTGCTGGTGGCGACGGAGGGCAGAGCACTGCTCTCTTTCGGCCTTCAGGAAGAAGGGGAGCGGCGGAGGTTTCTGAGGATTGAAGAAGCAACGGGCAGATGGACGAACTGCCCCTGTTTCCCCTGCTTATAAGGGGGAATCGGACGGACGTTCCGCATTTCCAATTAAAGAAACAGGTCACGATCTCTCCCACGACGCCACGATTGACGCGTGCCGTTAGGGGAGGGAGCGGTGGATACGGAGTGGGATACGGCGTGCCGCAGGCCGCGCGTGCCCGTGCACTGTTTTGGGCCTGGCCCAACAGCGCTCGGCACCGTGTATGGCCCAGGCCCGGGGGCTCCTGTCGGTGTACTAAAGTAGGGGTACCTTAGTATCCCGAACTTATGCACGGGCAGTTGCAGCGTCCCGCGACAAGGCTTGCCAGGCGACCGCCAAGATCCTCCGTGGTTCCCTTGGAGCCATTCAAGAACAAAGTATCCAAGTCCAAAAGACAAGACCCCGGCAAGAGGAGCTTGCCGGGAAGGCCACTCAAGGCACAAAACCACTCAAGGCACAAGACCCTGGCAAGAGGAGCTTGCCGGGAAGGCCAATCAAGGCATCTCGAGGAACTTGCCGCGACACGCCACGCGTCCCGACAAGGCCCGGTGAGCGACAAGCTCCCGGAAGCGACAAGATAGCGACCGCGGCAAGGCGCTTGCCGCGGCAAGCTTCCACTCAATACCCGCGCTCCAGCGCATCCACCCACGTGTCGCTCTGGGACCATCCCAGGCGCACGTGGCGGAAGGCTGTGCAGCCTGGGGTACACGGTGGCAAGCAGCGATGACAAGGCTATCGTCGTGGCGGATGGTGGCGCCCTTGACGGCCACTTTTTGCACTGTTTGGGCGACGGCGATGGGCATTTAATGCCCTTGTCCCCTGCCGTCAGGGTTAGGTATGGAGCACTATACAAACACTGTTCCAACTACCCCCCCTTTTTACTTTTTTACCCCCATCTGTGTTGCCACCTGTCGGTGACCCCTTTGACCTATAAAAGGAGGCCCATGCGCAACGTAGAGGGGGTTCTGAACATCGATCATTCTCACGCCCGGTCTTGTTAGCGGTTAGAGTGTATTGTAGCTCTCTTCGCTCCCGAGCCAGAACTCAATACAAACCAAAGCAGGAGTAGGGTTTTACGCATCCGTGCGGCCCGAACCTGGGTAAACTGCTCGTGTGCACGCCTCGATCTGCTCTTTGTGCATCCTCCGCCCCCCTGCCGTACCGAAAAGGGGCTCCGGTCCCATAGGTGTTCGTGGGCGATCAGTTTCCCCGACACGGAGTGCCGCCGGGGCTAGGATCATGACGATAATCTACATCAACAATCTTGGTACCATCAACAGCAAGTTTCTCCCCCTCTATGCAGCGGTGTAACGCCTCTTTCCCCCGCTGTAATCTCTACTTAAACATGATGATCAACACTATATATTATTTCCCAATGATATGTAGTTATCCTATGATGTTTGAGTAGATCCGTTTTGTCCTATGGGTTAATCGTGATCTTGGTTGGTATGATTGTATATTTTATTTATGGTGCTGTCCTACGGTGCCCTCCGTTCTCGCGCAAATGTGTGCCCCCCCCCCCCCGCTGTAGGGTGTTGCAATATGTTCATGGTTCGCTTATGGTGGGTTGCGAGAGTGACAGAAGCTTAAACCCGAGTAGGTGGGCTATGGCTTATGGGATAATGAGGACTTGATACTTAATGCTATGGTTGGGTTTCACGACCTTAATGATCTTTAGTAATTAAACTCTCATGCTTCACTTATATCTATTTAGAGAGTCAACATGAATTGGTCAAATTGCATGGTTAGTCATAAAATCCTACATAAAACTTATGGATCACTGAATATGATATGTTTGATTCCTTCCAATAGTTTTGTGATATAGAGATGATAATATGTGGGAGGTACTAGTAGATGATCGTGTTTAGTAAGATATTGATGTTAAGGTTTGTGATTCCCGAAGCATGCACGTATAGTCTCTCATTATGTCGGGAAGTTGGAGCGCAACTTATCCTTGATTGTCTATCTTTGTGTGAAGGTCGGGGGCGCGCGATGGTTAACTCCTACCAACCTCCCCCCTAGGAGCATGCATAGTATTACTTTGCTTCGAGGGCTAATAAATTTTTTCAATAAGTATATGATTTCTTTATGACTAATGTGAGTTCATGGATTATACGCACTTTCACCCTTTCACAATTGCTAGCCTCTCTCGTACCGCGCAATTTCGCTGGTGCATAAACTTTATTATACCTTCCTCAAAACAGCCACCATACCTACCTATTATGGCATTTACATAGCCATTCCGAGATATATTGCCATGCACTTCCATCATATAGTTGAGTTGAGCATTCATTTTCATCATACAGAGTCATACTATGTTATAGGTATCGAGTTGTAATTTTTATTTATTTTGAGTTATAAGTAAATAGAAGTGTGATGATCATCATTATAGCATGTCCCAGTGAGGAAAGGATGATGGAGACTATGATTCCCCCACAAGTCGAGATGAGACTCCGTACAATGAGGAAAAAAAGGTGAGGCCAAAAAGAGCCCAAGAAAAAAAGGGGCATGCAAATACCACACTTGTGCTTCAAAGTAGCACCATGTTTTTCAAGCACCATGTTTTTCATATAGAGAGTCTCCTATGTTGTCACTTTCATATACTAGTGGGAATTTTCTATAGTAGAGTCTGATGCATACCCACTTAGTTTCATATTGAGCTTTCATACACTTATATCTCTTAGTGCATCTGTTGCATGGCAATCCCTACTCCTCACATTGATATCGATTGATGGACATCTCCATAGTCCATTAGTTTGCCTAGTTGATGTGAGACTTTCTTCCCCTCTTTTGTCTACTACCACCGCATTCTATTCCACCTATATTGCTATATCCATGGCTTGCGCTCATGTATTGCGTGAGAGTTGAAAATGCTGAAGCGCGTTAAAAAGTATGAACCAATTGCTTGGCTGACACCGGGGTAGTACATGATTTATACTTTGAGCTGGGAAGACAGAGCATGACAAGACTATATGATTTTGTAGGGATAACGTTCTTTAGCATTTGATATTCTAAAAGACATGATTGTTTGTTGGGATGCCCGAGTATTGATGTCTTTATGTCAAATTATAGACTATTGCTTTGAATCACTCATGTCTTAATATTCATGCCATGATTAGATATAGGATCAAGTTTATGCTAGGTAGCATTCCACATCATTTTTTTTATCATTTACCTACTCGAGGACGAGCAGGAATTAAGCTTGGGGATGCTGATACGTCTCTGATGTATCTATAATTTTTGATTGTTTCATGCCAACATTATACAACTTTCACATATTTTTGGCAACTATTTATATGATTTATCGGACTAACCTATTGATCCAGTGCCCAGTGCCAGTTCCTGTTTTTGCATGTTTTTTGTATCATAGAAAATCCATATAAAAGGAAGTCCAAATGCAATAAAATTTAACGGAGAATTATTTTTGAATATATGTGATTTTTGGGAGTTGGAATCACCGCAAACGGAGGCCCACACAGCCCACGAGACACCAGGGCGCGCCAGAGGAGCCAGGCGCGTGGTGGTGGGTTGTGCTCACCTCGTAGGTCGGTTGGAGCTCTACTTCGGGCGCAAGGAAGCTTATATCCGAAAAAATCGTGTTAAAATCTCAGCGCAATCGGATTTATGGATCTTCGGGAATATAAGAAATGGTTTTCGGCCAGATTTGGGGAGCACGAAACAGAAGAGGACAGAGTGACAGATCTATGGAGGCCATGGACCAGAGGGGGAACCCTCCTCCCATCTAGGGGGGATGCCAAGGAAGAAGAAGAAGGAGGGATGCTCTCTCCCCCTCTCTCCCGGTGGCGCCGGAGTGCCGCCGGGGCTAGGATCGTGTGGCGATCTACATCAACAATCTTGCTACCGTTAACACCAACTTTCTCCCCCTCCATGCAACGGTGTAACACCTCTTTCCCCCACTATAATCTAACATGGTGCTGAACACTATATATTATTTCCCAATGATATGCGGTTACCTATGATGTTTGAGTAGATCCATTTTGTCCTATGGGTTAATCGTGATCTTGGTTGGTATGATTGTATATTTTATTTATGGTGTTGTCCTACAGTGCCATCCGTTTTCGCACAAATGTGAGGGGCCCCCGCTGTAGGGTGTTGCAATATGTTCATGGTTCGCTTATGGTGGGTTGCGAGAGTGACATAAGCTTAAACCCAAGTAGGTGGGCTATGGCGTATGGGATAAAGAGGACTTGGTACTTAATGCTATGGTTGTGTTTCACGACCTTAATGATCTTTAGTAGTTGCGGATGCTTGCTAGAGTTCCAATGATGAGTGCATATGATCCAAGTAGAGAAAGTATGTTAGCTCATGCCCCTCCCTCATATAGAATTGCAAGAATGACTACCGGTACTTGTTATCGTTTGCCTAGGGACAAATGACCTTCTAGTTGACATAAGTTATCCACTTTTATTACCTTGAAATTTATTCATAGTTTTATCCTCGCAAAGTACTCCTAGTATCATACTTGTTTTGGGTAAAGCAAACGTCAAGTGTGCGTAGAGTTGTATCAGTGGTCGATAGAACTTGAGGGAATATTTGTTCCGCCTTTAGCTCCTGGTTGGGTTCGACAGTCTTACTTATCGAAAAAGGCTACAAACGATCCCCTAAACTTGTGGGTTATCAATTACCCCAGTCATAAACTAACGATTCAGTTCAAACTGATGCATCAATGCAGCAATATAGGGTGGAGGTGGAGTATCGTCAACCATCCTGTTAAAAACATCAGGGAGCATTTAACATGGGGTGGAGCAGGTGTATGGAGTCATTCGTGATATAAGTTGAAGAATGAGCAAAGGCATAATATGTACAAAATAGTAGTCAATAAAGACATACAGATAAATATATAGAGCCAATTACATGTTGTTAGTATGAGTTCGGACAAGCGAATCGTCTTAGACATACTAGGCGGCACACATGCTCACGATGGAGGGATACACTGGTGCGCGTTGGTGCTATAGAAATGGTTTTTAACCCCTTTCCGCAATGGCATTTCGAACCGTCGCCAAGTGAGTGTGGGCGATAGGGGGGTCCTTCCCATACGACCCAGAAACCATCGGGGATAGGCCCAGGCTGGTTCAAAATGAGCTCGTGTGCGATCGGGCGAGGCATCGAAACCCAATCATTTCCGTTCAGATGTACATCCCACATGGTGAATCCCAGAAAAACATTTCCGTTCGAATGTATATCACACACAGTCAATCCAAGGAATACGTTTCCGTTCTTATGTACATCCCACACAGTTAATCCAGGGAAAACGTTTCCGTTCTTATGTATATCACACATAGTCAATCCATGGAATATGTTTATGTTCTTATGTACATCCCACACAGTCAATCCAGGGAAAACGTTTCCGTTCATATGTACATCCCACACAATTTTATGTGTAGGCTCGTGTGTGAAAGGTGTAACTATCACACACACACTGTGCCTTGATTAACTGTTTGATTTTATCAACTACATCACACACGATTTGATGAAGAAAAATGTGTGGCATTGGGCTATACATCACAAGCGCTTTTATTGCTAGAACCATTTGCAAAGTTGCATGACACATTTAGCAGGTTATTAGTTTACAATTAATAATGCCAGTATTACGCAAATTCACATTTCATATCGAACAGTTGTTTGCCAATTTCATATCAGGCACATAAATATATTATAACATCATAGTACGATAGCTACATGAGAACAACACAGTACAACATATAGCTAGTTCAACTTCATAAGAACAATATTAGAATAATATATTCATTCCCTAATCGAGATCATCCAGGCTCATCTTATCCACCTCTGCTTTCAGTTCAGTAAGAACCTATTTTGTACAGGCCAACTCGGAAAGTGCCTCCTCCTTCCCCAACACCATCTTAGCAAAGTCTGATTAAAAAAATCTGAGTTCATTCTCCACCTTCCTCTTTTTATCCCACATCTTCAAATATTCTTCAGCGTTGACAACACTTTATCTAAGCCTACCTCTGTTCTTTCCTCATATAGGCTCCAGAGCTTTGCTAGGCACATCTTCAAAGACTGTGGCCACTCTTGATCAACCCACTCCAAGTAAGAACAGTTCTGTTCATCCTATAATATTTGAAACTAGATCAGTAACAATTGTAGGGGAAATGGGTTTATAGCAACATAGAAAATCACCAATGCTTATTTTAAAAAACTGAAGAAACATGCTAATTATGACATATCTTCTCAAAAAGATCAATGTGCAAATGAATTAATTGCTACTAAGACAACAACCAAATTCTGAAACATCATAAGCTATAATTAACTACAACAATGCTAAAAGTTCTTACTCATGTACAATAAATAAAAAATTGAACATTTTATGAGGAAGGTAAATATAACTGCAATAGCAGAGCGACAGTGTTTGGATGACATCAAATTGATACTAACAGGTGTGTACATGCACAAATTTAGTAACATAGAACTAATAGCACTATGGCCGTCCACTATGTATGCCAAAAGTGGTGTAAAGACAACTGTTGCTACATCTCGCACCGGTGCCCTGCACTGGCAAGCCGATGCAGTGGAATAAATCAGGGACCCGGACTCCGAAGCACCTAGTTGCTCCGATGCGCAGTTCCTTCATGCCACAAAGATTTAGTATTTTACTGCTTGGCTGCTCAAATGTGTGGACCAAAGTTGGGTGCACAAACTGTTGAAGCGGTGCCAAATAATTTTCTAATGGCTATGCTGATGAGATGGCAACAATTTTAGATACTAGGTACAAAATGTGAGACTGTCTTAGGATGCGTTTGGTTAAAGGTGTGGTATGAATGGGTTTGGACCGTGACAGTGTCTGAATCACATCTAACAAATGATTAGTAACAACGAAAGAGGGTCTAACCTTCTCTGCACATGCCAGAAACTTCCTCCCACTATCCAAAATTTCAAACGCAACTAACTTCACCCATGGAGATTGATGGTGACAACGAGCAGATAGATCTTCAGCCACCTTGCTCCATTCATTGCCACTGATGGTCCTAGGGATCTACAAGAGGAAGAAATGACTCAAATCGACCGTCGGGTAAAAATACTTCATTACAAGTCATAGCCCGAGAGGGAGAAGAGAGGCATACCTGGGTGGTGAAGGAGTCGTCGCCGGAGGAGGGACCGCTGGAGAGGTCTTTGAAGAAGACCATGGCGACCCCGGTGGTAGGATGCGAGATGGCGAGAGCGAGGAGGCAAGCGAGGAAGTGGCAATATCTTAGGAAGGAAGGAGGGAAGGAGGAAACTGGGGAAATGTGACTTGTGGTCGGGGGCAAAAGGGGTGGAGAAGGGGGGAGGGGCGGGGTAGATATTTTGGCGGTAGGCCAAAATTTTGGAAATGTGGAGGGAAACTTAGCGCGCGGTGCCGTCAGACCATTCACTTTGAACGATTGTGTGCATCGGAAATGATTCTTCTGCTTTACACGCATGGGATGAGTTTGACGATTCAAATTTTGGTGGAAATTTCCCCGGGTACGTCATTGCATAATTTACCATCGCTTGCTAATGTAGGCACACAAAAGAGCGTACAACAGAAAGACCACACTTACTGAATCGAGCAATTTTAGTAATTAAACATAGCCAGTTGACCTAAACATTGCTCTAACAAAAGACCAGCATTAAAAACAAAGCCTAAGTACGCATAATTTGAACAAATCCGCCGCCGCGCCGGCCTATGCATCACCGGTGCGAGATGAGATGTCAATGACTTGTACTTGCGACATGCCGCCATTGGTGGAATCCGCCTCCCCCCTGCTAAAGTCAATTGCGTCCTCGTCCTCGTCCTCGGCACCGCCCTCAAGGTTATAGTACTCGTAGTAGTGGCTGCGCCAGAGCTCGCGTTGGTACTCCACCGCCCACTCCTCGACAAACAGACTCTTCTCTACCTCGACCTCGGCCACACGCAACTCCTCCTCCCGGTGCTACTCGATCTCCGCCGGCTCCTGCATCTCTAGCTCCCGCTCGGCGACCTCATGAGGAAGCAGGTGCTCCATGGCCACTGCCGCCTTTTCGGATGTGGGTTGCATGCTGGATTCCGAGGTGGCCTGGAATATCTTGGCATGTGCATCCTCGATCTTGGCATGGATGGCCTCGACCCGGGCAGGGCGACAGCTGCTGCACAGACGGCAGCTCGAGCGTTCTCGGCAATTGCAGCCGCCGTCGCAGCAGCTGATGCAACCATCTTGGTTGTTGCGGTTACCCTGTCGGCTGCCGTAGACGCCCTCTCGGCGGAAGCGGCCGCTCTCAATGCGGATGCGGCGGCACTCTCGGCGGAGGCGGCTGCGCTCTCGGCGCAGGCGACGGCGCTCGAGGGGGGGGGCATCGTATGGGCCTTCACGAAGTGATCTTTGCAAGAAGGGGTGCGGGAATGGGGATGAGGATTCGTGGATTCGGGGGTTGCCCGCACAGGAGCAGACGAGCCGGCGAATCTTAAGGTGGAAGACTTAAATAGACCCAAATATTTTCATCGCAACCGGTTCCTACAAAACAACTGTGTGTGATGTTGTAGATACTTTTTATTAGCTGTGAATGAGAAATTTGGAGTAAAGTGGCAACGGATGGTGTTTTAAATGTACGAGAAAATTTGTAGTACTAATACAACTGTCATGTCAAATTGTGGAAAATTTCAGGGGTTATTTGTCCTTTTAAGACATTTAAGTGATTTTCTAGCCATTTAATGACGGTTGCGCGTGGAAATTTGAACTACATGTACGAAAAGTCATATTTTGTGTACTTGTGTGTGATTTAATTCCATGTGCAGTAAATTGGAAGGAATTTTCAAACATATTGGTCTAACGGCTATGACACAATTAAGCATGGAGTGCCATGGCATTTAAATTCCAAAAAAAAACAATAAGAAACACATGAAACCTTGGTTGATGTAATGTCATGCCACCAAGATGATGTGGTAAAAAATTGGCATGTGTGACGAAAGTTTGGACACACACCCCTCACAAACCGGAGCAACTCACTAGAAGGCTCGTGGTTCCAAGAGGGAACAATGCATGTTTGATGACGACCGGAAAATAGCTTCCTCTTACGGACTTCAAAAAATTTCTACGTGTAACGTGCACTAATACAACTGTCATGTGACAATTTGAAAAATTTCAGGGGTCATTTGACCTTTTGAAGATATTCAAGTGATTTTCCAGCCATTTAATGACCGTAATTAAAATTTCAACTACATCTACATGCAACGACTAACCATAACGATTTGAAAAAAAAATCATATTTGCGTACTTGTGTGCATGTTAATTCCATGTCTAGTAAATTAGAAGGAATTTTCAAACATATTGGTCTCACGACATGGACACATGCATATGTATGTATGGAGTGCCATGGCATTTTAATTCCAAAAAAATTAAAAATGATCAGAAAAACATGAAACCTTGCTTGATGTAATGTCAAGCCATCAAGATGATGTGGTAAAAAAATTGGCATGTTTGTCGAAAGTTTGGACACACACCCCTCACAAACCGGAGCAACTCACTAGAAGGCTCGTGGTTCCGAGAGGGAACAATGCATGTTTGATGATGAACATGAAATAGCTTTCTCTTACGGCCTTCAAATTCTTTCTATGTTTAACGTGCACTACTACAACTGTCATGTGAAAATTTGGAAAATTCTAGGGGTCATTTGATCTTTTAAAGACATTTAAGTGATTTTCTAGCCATTTAATGACCGTAATTCAAAGTTGAACGACATCTGCAATGGCTAACCATAACGGTTTGAAAAATCATATTTGTGTACTTGTTTGCGAGTTAGTTCCATGTGTAGTAAATTAGAAGGAATTTCAAACATATTGGTCTCACGGCATGAATACATGCATGGAGTGCCATGGCATTTTAATTCCAAAAAATTAAAAAATTATCAGAAAAACATGAAACCTTGCTTGATGTAATGTCATGCCATCAAGATGATGTGGTAAAAAATTGGCCTGTTTGATGAAAGTTTAGACAAACACACACCCTCAGAAACTGGAGCAACTCACTAGAAGGCTCGTGGTTCCGAGAGGGAACAATGCATGGTTGATGACAAATGGGAGATAGCTTCCTCTTACGGCCTTCAATTATTTTCTACGTGTAACGTGCACTAATACAAATGTCATGTGAAAATTGGAAAAATTTCAAGGGTCATTTGACCTTTTGAAGAAATTTAAGTGATTTTCTAGCCATTTAATGACCGTAATTCAAATTTGAACTACATCTACATGCAACAGCTAACCATAACGGTTTGAAAAATCATATTTATGTACTTGTGTGCGAGTTAATTCCATGTCCAGTAAATTAGAAGAAATTTTCAAACATATTGGTCTCATGACATGGACACATGCATATGTATGTATAGAGTGCCATGGAATTTTAATTCCAAAAAATTAAAAAAATTATCAGAAAAACATGAAACCTTGCTTGATGTAATGTCATACCATCGAGATGATGTGGTAAAAAAATTGGCATGTTTGTTGAAAGTTTGGACACACAACCCTCACAAACCGGAGCAACTCACTAGAAGGCTCGTGGTTCCGAGAGAGAACAATGCATGTTTGATGACGAACGGGAGATAGCTTCCTCTTACGGCCTTCAATTTTTTTCTACGTTTAGCGTGCACTACTACAACTGTCATGTGAAAATTTGGAAAATTCTAGGGGTCGTTTGATCTTTTAAAGACATTTAAGTGATTTTCTAGACATTTAATGACCGTAATTCAAATTTGAACTACATCTACATGCAATGGCTAACCATAATGGTTTGAAAAATCATATATGTGTACTTGTTTGCGAGTTAATTCTATGTGCAATAAATTAGAAGGAATTTTCAAACATATTGGTCTCACGGCATGGACACACATGCATGGAGTGCCATGGCATTTTAATTCCAAAAAATTAAAAAATGACCAGAAAAACATGAAACCTTGTTTGATGTAATGCCATGCCACCAAGATGATGTGGTAAAAAAATTGGGAAGTTTGACGAAAGTTTGGACACACCCCCCTCAGAAACCAGAGCAACTCACTAGAAGGCTCGTGGTTCCGAGAGGGAACAATGCATATTTGATGACGAACGGGATACATCTTCCTCTTACGGCCTTTAATTTTCTTTCTATATTTAACATGCACTAATACAACTGTCATGTGAAAATTTGGAAAATTTCAGGGGTCATTTGACCTTTTAAAGACATTTAAGTGATTTTCTAGCCATTTAATGACCGTAATTCAAATTTGAACTACATCTACATGCAACGGCTAACCATAACGGTTTGAAAAATCATATTTTTTGTGTACTTGTGTGCGAGTTAATTCCATGTGCAGTAAATTAGAAGGAATTTTCAAACACATTGGTCTCACGGCATGGACACATGTATACATGCATGGAGGGACATGGCATTTAAATTCAAAAAAAATAAAAATGATCAGAAAAACATGAAACCTTGCTTAATGTAATGGCATGCCACCAAGATGATGTGGTAAAAAAATTGGCCTGTTTGACAAAAGTTTGGACACACAGCCCTCACAAACCGGAGCAACTCAATAGAAGGCTAGTGGTTCCGAGAGGGAACAATGCATGTTTGATGACGAACGGGAGATTGCTTCCTAACTGCATTCAATTTTTTTCTACGTTTAGCGTGCACTAATACAACTATCATGTGAAAATTTGGAAAGTTTCAGGGGTCATTTGACCTTTTAAAGACATTTAAGTGATTTTATAGCCATTTAATGACTGTAACTCAAATTTGAACTACATCTACATGCAACGGCTAACCATAACGGTTTGAAAAATTATATTTTTGTGTATTTGTGTGCGAGTTAAAAAATCTTCAAACGATGTAAATATATGGTGTTCAAAAAATAAAATGTAAAGATCTGGCAAGACAACCGGCCCCCACACGATTGACACTCTATTTCACGCCTCGAGGTTTGGAAGGTGAATGGCGGGGCTTATTAATCACACACGGTTCTGTATTCAAAACTGTCAGCTATTATGTTCACACACGGATTCTAATGCGGGAATCATGTGTAATTCAAACTACACTCGTAAATTTCGACGACCAGCGTGTGTACTATTCCCATCGATCTAGCTTATGACCGCCAATAAATAATACCTTGCTCACGTCGTCTCGCTTGCATTCTCATCTACATCCTCCCCTCGCTCGCTCTCTCTCTCTCTCTCTCTCTCTCTCTCTCTCTCTCTCAAAGCTCTGTTGTCGGTGTCAAAACCGGCGGATCTCGGGTAGGGGTCCCGAACTATGCGTTTGAGGATCGATGGTAACAGGAGACTGGGGACACGATGTTTACCCAGGTTCAGGCCCTCTCGATCGAGGTAATACCCTACTTCCTGCTATATTAATCTGGATGAATATGATTACAAGAGTTGATCTACCTCGAGATCATAATGGCTAAACCCTAAAGCCTAGCCTATGAGGATGTTATGATTCTCTAGCCTCTACGGACTAAACCCTCCAGTTTATATATGCACTGGAGGGGCCTAGGATTTGTACATAACCATCTTGTAGAGGAAGGAAATATTACACCTGAACCTAAAACCTGCCATTATACGAATATAGGAGTCCTATCCGGATAAGAGAGACGATCTTCAACAATGATCTTCACAGCCCACCAGTCCAGCCCATCATGAGTTATCCGGCCACCTGAGGACCCCTCAATCTAGGACTCCATCAGTAGCCCATGAACCTGTCTTCGATGACGACTTCGGCATTGCAAGGCGGGTTCCTTCTTCCGAATATATCTCCTGCAAAAGGTGTATTGTGTTCGGCTCAGCATGGTTAGTACAACCCTTAGCCTCGAAGGCAAGGCATCGAAAGAACACGAATATTATATCTTTACTGACAACTTTTTGGTGAAGCGTCGCGTCCATCCCATTAACATACCGAACCGTTTACTTGGTCCTAGTTTCGCGTTTCGAGGTACAACCCCATTGACACATCTTATTAGAGCAGAGATCGTGCCCGCTTATTATGGGATCCTTATCAACGTGACGCGAGGATCCAAACCATGCATTACGCACGACCGCTTTGGGAATCGGCGAGGTTTATGGCTAAAGAGAGGGGACGTTCTGTATTCACATCATTATAAAAGGATACCAATCCCTTTCATCAGCCCCATGCTTCCCTCAAGCTCGAGTTCTCCAATCTTCCTAGCCCCAGCACCCTCATCTCTTGCGCCCGCCGTTCTTCGTTCCTCAACCACTACTTCCTTCCCCAGCAATGGCTGGATCTGGCTCCAGGGGAAAGTGGGAGGCCTCTACGGTTACCGAGAAAACCGTGGAGGATCTTTGGAGCACGGGCTATCTCGCTGCTGACATTGTGCACCCAGTTCCCGCCAAGGGCCAGGTGGTTCCCGTCCCATAGGCGGGTGAGAGAGTCGTGTTTCTTTCGCACTTTGTCAGGGGGCTAGGTTTTTCACTCCACCCCTTTGTTCGGGGTTTGCTGTTTTTCTACGGGCTAGATTTCCACGATCTAGCCCCGAACTCAATTCTCCACATCTCCGCTTTTATAGTGGTATGTGAAGCTTTCCTCCGCATTCCCACACACTTCGGCCTATGGCTTAAAACCTTCAACGTGAAGACGAAGGTGGTGGATGGGCAACACGCGGAGTGCGGGGGTGCTATGATAAGAAAGCTCCCAAATACAACTTGGCCAAAAGGATCGTTCGTGGAGACGAACAAGGTCTGGCAGCGGGAGTGGTTCTATATCACTGAACCCCGCGACGCCAAATGGGCGGCGGAACCTGCTTTCAGATCTGGACCCCCGGAGAGGTTGACCTCCTTGACCGATAAGAGTTCGAACTAGGGGTCTCAGGTTGTGGTGATGGCACTCCATGGCCGTTTGTCCGGCGTGATTTCCAAGGGCTATCAGCTCTCGACCGTGGTCCAAGTAATGCTGGCCCGGCTTGTCCTTCCTTGCCAAAGCCGGAACTCCGCCCTATGGCAGTTCGATCCGGCCGGAGATCGGCCCCTAAAGCATCTCTTCGGCTTCACGCACAAAGAGATCTGGTAGCATCTCTTTAAGAGCCAGAAGGAGCGGCCCAATGAAACCGAGGAGGGGGGCTATAGTACCGCGTACACCGCTCAAGAGGTAATAAAAATTATGCCGAACATATATCCCCTTTCTTATTTAATGTTAATTGGAATTGGAGTTTTTGCATGATATACCTGGATGGACGAAGAAGGCAATCCGGATTAAGTGTCCGGCGCCTTTGCCCGAAGACCCAGCGACGCCTCGACTGACGGCGATGCTGGTCCTGGCGCCGTACAAGGCGCCGGTCAAGAAGTCCAAGAAGAAGAGGAAGGAGGCCGAAGGTGGCCTTCGCCCTGCGGACGGGAAGTCCGAGGAGATCAACATCCTCTCCTCCGAAGAGGAGGAGGATGACGAAGAAGAGGAAGAAGAAGAGCCCCCTATGCAAGGCAGGGGGAAGAAGAGGGCGGCTGCTGCTCATGCGGGCACGGTCGCACCCCGGAGGAGGCTGAACCTCTCTGCTCGTTCGGACTCATCGTCCGAACATAGCTTTGTGGTGAAGCCCAGGGAGAAACCCATGATCGAAACATTAGTTTGTCCGGATATATTAATGGTTCACCTTGTTTGTTTAGCATTTTGATGCTTACTTAGTATTTCTCACCTGCTGACTTACAGCCCTCCCCGAGCACACTGATACGTCCAAAACGTATCTATAATTTCTGCTTGCTCCATGCCACTTTTGCGTGATATTGCTATGATATTCATACACTTCCATACACTTTTGATCATATTTGGACTAACTTACTAATCCAGTGCACCCCAGTGCCAGTTTCTGTTTTCGGCTGTTTTTGTATTTCAGGTTTTCACGTTACGAGAACTGCCAGGAAAAATCCAGATAAATTATATAAAAAATCAGCGTTCCGGAAACAACCTTGCGTCCGAAGGGCAGCCGGGGGGGGGCCACCAGGGCTCCAGGCGCCCTGGCGGCGCGCCCCCCCTGGGCCGCGCCGGGGGGCGCTTGGGCCCCCCGAAGCTTCCCCGATGCTCCCCTTTGGCATATATTTAAAGCGTCCTCCGAAACCCTCAGAACAAGAACTCTTTTCGTGATCCCATCTCTGTTCCGCCACCGCCGCCGCTTCCAAGATCAGGAGCACCAGGAGAACTCTTCCCGCCACCCTGCCGGAGGGGAGGATCACCACCGGGAGCTTCTCCACCACCATGGACGCCTCCCGGATGACTCGTGAGTAGTCTCCCTTGGACCATGAGTCCATGACCAGTAGTTATGTGATGTTCTCCTCCCATTCTTGTGCTTCACTAATTAGTCCTCGTGAGCTGCCCTACATGATCGAGGCACATATGTAATCTTTATGCTGTTGCTATGTTGAGTTTCGTCGGTGTACTAAAGTAGGGGTACCTTGGTATCTCGACTTGTGCACGGGCAGTAGCAGCGTCCCGTGGTCTGGCTCACCACGCGCCCGCCAAAGCCCACTCTAGACCCTTTTAAGCCATTCAAGAACAAAGTATTCAAGTTAAGAGACAAGACCCCGACAAGAGGAGCTTGCCGGGAAGGCCGCACCAGGCTCAAAGTTATCATTCCAGCACAAGACCCTGGCAAGAGGAGCTTGCCAGGAAGGCCAAAGGAACGGCACTTCAAGGAGGAATATCGCGGTGCATCATGCGCCCCGGCAGGGTCCGGAGAGCGACAAGCTTCCGGGCCCGGCAAGGTTGCGACCCCGGCAAGGTGCTTGCCGGGGAAACTTATGCTGTGTGCCCGCGCTCCAGCTCATCTGGCCACGCGTCGCCCTGGGGCCCTTCCAGGGGCACGTGGCGGATGGCTCTGTAGCCTGGGGTACACGGTGGCAAGCTGCGGTGACGAGACTATCGCCGTGGCTAACGGAGACGCATGGGCGGACGCTTTCGGGGCGACGACGACGGACATTCAATGCCCTTGTCCCCCACCGTCAAAGTTAGGTGAAGACCACTGTTCATACACTGTTACAAATACCACCGATTTTACATTTTTACCCTCCTCTACGTTGACACCTGTCGGTGACCCCTTTGAGCTATAAAAGGAGGCCCATGCACAACGTAGAGGGGGTTGGATCCCAGAAACTCGCTCACTCCCACGCTCGGTGTAGCTGGTACTGTAGATCTTCAAGCTCCCGAGCCCAAGAACTTAATACAACCAAAGCAGGAGTAGGGTTTTACGCGTCCGCGCGGCCCGAACCTGGGCAAAACTGCCCGCGTGTGCTCCTCGATCCGCTCTTCGTGCTCCCTCCGCACCCCTGCCGTACCGTAGGAGGGGCTCCGGTCCCATAGGTGTTCGCGGGCGGTCAGTTTCCCTGACATCTTTGGCGCGCCAGGTAGGGGGCACGTCGAGGTTGTGCGAACCTGATCCGGCGCTCACGCGGGCGCAACCTTCAGCAACCTCTCCAGCTTCGTCAACTTCATCGGCTACGTCGACATGCCTCCGAAGAAGAAGGCTTCGGAGGTCGGAGGCCCGTCCGCGTCGGTCCCTCCACCACCAGAACCGACGGTGGGTGGGGGAGACGCCGGCGGAAGGGTGGACGCCGGTGGAGAGACTCACGGCGCCACCAAGTCCAAGGACAAGACGGACGACCGGGCGAACTCCAAAGCCTCGGTGTCCGTGCACGCACCACGTCCCTCTCAGGAGGTGCCAGACCAGCAGCGACGTGGTACCGGAGGTACCATACGCTTGCTGGGGCGTGGCCAGGCCGGCGGGTCACGGGACGCTCAAGGCCAACGTCCTGGCACAAGCAAGGCGCGGTCGCCGGGGCGGGAACATGCTCCTTCTAACGCGGTTAGAAGTCCGAGCGTATCTCGCTACTCGCACCGTTCGCCACCGTTTCCCTCCTCTCCAGCAGAAGCCCTGGCCAGGGCTCAGCTACTCCTCGACTTCCCTCCAGCGGCAGACAAGGCCGAAGACTGGAGGGCTACGATTCAGAGCCTCATCGCCTTCGCCAACAATGACACGCCGCAGCAACCGGCAACATCACGCCCGCGGCAAGTCGACCAAGCGAAGGCCGATGGAGACAAGACCGCCGGGGGTGCAACTACCGTGCACTCCCCGCCGCGGAAGCAGAAATCGCCGCCCCGCCGGATCAACGTCGATGACGACTCCACGGCATTGTCGGATCCGCGGGCTCGCCGCGATCAGCGCCAAGTCCTCGACGACAGGCGACAAGAGGACGCTCGAACCCGCATCGAGCATCGAAGAGAAGCCAGAAGATAGTCTGATCAGCGCGCTGGGACCGCTGTCGACATGCACGCGCCTGGTGAACCAGGTGACTTGCCGTACGCGGCAGGTTGCCCTGCGTTCACCCGAGAGCTGCGGCAAGTCCAGTGGCCCAGTATGAAGAACTTTAAGCCCGACGTACCCGAGAAGTATGACGGCAAGACACACCCCTCTGAGTTCCTCAGCATCTACACCATTGCGGTGCAGGCTGTCGGGGGACGCGATGAGAAGATACTAGCCAACTACTTCCCGCTCGTGCTTAAGCCAAACGTCAGGTCTTGGCTTATGCACTTGCCGGAGAACTCCATCTACTCTTGGGCAGATCTGTGCCACCAGTTTGTTAGCGCCTTCACGGGCGGCCACAAACCCCACGGCCAGGAGAGCGATCTCCACATCCTTGCCCAGAAGGAGGGAGAGTCTCTGCGCCAATATATCCAAAGGTTCAGCCACGTTCAGCACAATATCCCCGATGTCCACCCTGCCGCGGTTATCAGCACATTCCACCAGAACGTGCGTAACCGCCGGATGAGGGAGGAGATGGCCATGACCAAGATCCGGGACGTCAGCGAGCTTTACGCTTTGGCTGACAATGTGCACGCGCTGAAGAGGGGAGGAGACTCCCCGGAGAGGATACCGGCGCAGGAGGAAGTGACAGCGAAGACGCCGCCCCAGCAAGGAAAGGCCGGCGGCGGAATAACAGGAAGAAGAAGAACAAGGAGGTACTGGTTGTCGAGCAGTCCGGCAAGGAGGCTCCCGCCAAGAAGACACAGGCGGGCGGCTCCGGCAAGGAGGCCTCCCCTGTGGCGGCAGCCTACAAGCAGGACGGCTCCGACAAGTAGTACTGCAAGATCCACCGCACCAAGGGCCATGATCTCCAGAACTGCAAAAGGGTAGAGTACCTCTAGAACGGCAGAAGGCTGAATACGAGCGTCGCGACAAGGAGAAGGCCCAAGGAGACGGGGGAGAGCCCAGCAAGAAGCGGCCGTTCAATGGCCGGGGAGGACGCCGCGGCAAGGCCAAGCAGCGGCAAGGAGACAGACCTCCCCGGGGCCGCGACAAGGATGAAGATGAAGACGATGACGAGGATATGGATAAAGGAGACAACAGCGAGCAGGAGTTCCAGAAGGCCACAGAGGTCCTGTGTGTCGACGGAGGTGCCTCTCTGCACACTTCCCACCGCCAACTCAAACAATGGGTGCGGGAAGTGAATGCAGCTGAGCCACCTGTCGAGTCGCGCAGGCTGCTGAAATGGTCTGGCACGCCCATCATCTTCGACCTTGAGGACCACCCTGACCGCACAACTGCGGTCGGGTGCTTGCCGATGTTGGTTTCACCAACTATCCGCAACCTCAAGGTCACCAAGATGTTGGTTGACGGCGGGGCCGGCCTCAACTTGATCTCCTCCGCTATGATCAAGAAACTGCAGATCCCCGACAGCGAGCTCGAGGAAACCGGGATGTTCCAAGGAATCAACCCGGGAAGGAGCAAGCCGAAGGGGAAGATCACGCTGCCAGTGACCTTTGGTGGAGAGCTCAACTTCAGGACGGAGAGGATCACGTTCGACGTTGCCGATATCCCGTTGCCATACAATGGGATACTTGGTCGTCCTGCGCTCGCCAAGTTCATGGCAGCTTCCCACTACGCGTACAACATGCTCAAGATACCGGGGCCGATAAGCGTCATCTCTGTCCCCGGCGACAAGAAGGATGCACTTATCTGCGCCGACAAGATCTACCGGGATGCAGCAGCCGCGACAGACAGCAAGACACTTGCCGCTGAAGCTCCCGGGGGGAAGACCAAGACCAAGTCCGGCAAGAGCTCTAGGGCCCACTCCGGTAAACGCACCTCTTCGGAGTGCTGCGCTGCCGTCGAGGACGCACCATCGAGCTCCACCGGCAAGTGTAAGAAAGGAATGGCAGCTCCACCGGCAACCAAGAAGGTGTCCGCCAAGGAGGACGACACTGGTGGTACCTTTACCATCAGTGCTACGCTCGACCCCAAATAGGAAAGCGCGCTCGTTGCCTTCCTGCGGGCGAATGTGGACGTGTTTGCGTGGCAACCGTCTGACATCCCCGGTGTTCCCAGGAAGGTAATTGAGCACAAGCTTGCTGTTTGTCCTCATGCGCGGCCCGTCAAGCAGAAGGTCAGGAAGCAAGCGGTGGAGCGCCAAGAGTTCATCGCCGAAGAAATCAAGAAGTTGGAAGCAGCAGGCCTTGTTAGAGGTGTACTTCATCCCACGTGGCTGGCCAATCCGGTTGTCGTGCGCAAAGCCAATGGGAAGTGGAGACTTTGTATAGACTTCACTGATGTGAATAAAGCATGTCCCAAGGATCCATTTCCCTTGCCGCGCATCGACCAAATTGTGGACTCCACGGCTGGATGTGAGTTGCTTTCATTTCTCGATGCATACTCCGGTTACCACCAGATATTCATGGTCGAGGAAGATGAAGAGAAGACCGCGTTCATTACTCCATGTGGCACATATTGCTTTATACGCATGCCCTTTGGATTGAAGAATGCGGGCTCAACGTTTGCAAGGGTGGTGCACACTGCTTTTGAGCCACAAATACACAGGAATGTAGAAGCCTACATGGATGATATAGTGGTCAAGAGCAAGAGCAAGGATACCCTGGTTCAAGATCTAGAAGAAACCTTTGAGAATCTGCGCAAGATACAACTCAAGTTGAACCCCGAGAAGTGCGTTTTCGGAGTCCCCTCCGGCAAGCTTCTCGGGTTCTTTGTGTCCCAGAGAGGGATTGAAGCCAATCCCGACAAGATAAAAGCTATTGAGCAGATCGAAGCCCCGAACCGCGTCAAGGACGTAAGGAGACTTGCTGGTTGTGTGGCCGCCCTCAGCAGGTTCATTTCAAAGTCTGCAGAACGCGCCCTGCCTTTCTTCAAAATCTTGAAAAAGGCGGGTCCTATGAAATGGACTCCGGAAGCGGAGGCAGTGCTGCAAGACTTGAAAGGATACCTGTCCTCCACTCCGATACTTGTCGCACCTAGGCCACAAGAGAAGTTGCTGCTGTACTTAGCGGCAACCAATCAAGTGGTTAGTGCTGCGTTAGTAGCGGAGAGGGAGGCAGATGAGGAACCCACATCCCCGGCAAGCGCATCCAGCGACAAGCAAGGAGCTTCCCCGACAAGCTCTGGCCCCGACGAAGACAAGTCTACGCAGGAACAAGGAGAAGTGCGGAAGAAGATGGTGCAGCGCCCAGTTTATTTTGTAAGTTCCCTCCTGCAGGGGCTAGGTCAAGATACTCTGGGGTGCAAAAGTTGCTTTTCGGCCTCCTCATGGCCTCAAGAAAGTTGCGCCATTACTTCCAAGCACATGAGATAACAGTGGTCACTCGCTTTCCGTTGAAGAGGATATTGCAAAATCCAGAAGCAACAGGCAGGATCGTCAAGTGGGCACTGGAGCTGTCAAGCTTTGGTCTCAAGTTTGAGAGTACCTCAACTATCCAGAGCAGAGCTTTGGCAGAATTCATAGCAGAATGGACTCCGACACCAGATGAAGAAGTTCCAGAGACAAACATCCCCGTCCAAGAAGCAAGCAAGGAGTGGATAATGTACTTCGATGGTGCCTTCTCGCTGCAAGGCGCCGGCGCTGGAGTCTTACTCATAGCGCCCACTAGAGAGCACCTCAAGTATGTTGTTCAAATGCACTTTCCCAAGGAGCAAGCGACAAACAATACTGCCGAGTATGAAGGTTTACTTGCCAGTCTCAGAATTGCGGCCGAAGTTGGGATCAAGAAGCTGATTGTGCGGGAAGACTCGCAGTTGGTGGTCCGACAAGTAAACAAGAGTTACCAGAGCCCTCTGATGGAAGCTTATGTCGATGAAGTGAGGAAGCTTGAAGAACACTTTGAAGGCCTACAGATGGAACACGTTCCAAGAGCTCAGAATGATATCGCAGATGGCCTCTCAAAGTGTGCTGCAATGAAGTTACCTGTGGAACCAGGGGTCTTCGTGCTCAAGCTAACTCAGCCATCCGTTACACCATCAGTTGGGCAAAGCAAGAAGAGGAAGTTGGTCTCCGGCGACTACTTGCCGGCGGATCTTCCCGAAGCCGCCGCCAAGGTCCCCAAGATCAGCAACCAAAATGCAGAGGAACAGTCTGCTCCTGCGGACCCAAGGGTCTGTACAGTAGAAGCAGGCTTTCCCGACAAGCCTTGCCCCGGCAGGCTTGCCGGGGAACCCTCAGCTCTGGCAGAGCCGCAGGTTCTCGTCGTAGAAGCTGAGGTTCCCGCAGCAGCCCTGATGCCTTTAGTCCTTATTGTCGAGCCTCAAGCTCCAGCATGGGCACAGCAAATCGTCCGTTTTCTTCAGACTGGAGAACTTCCCGAAGAACCAGAAGAGATAGAGAAGATTACCAGGCAGTCAAGTATGTACCAGTTCGTCGGAAATGAACTGTACAGAAGAAGACTTAATGGTGTCAGGTTGAAGTGCATTTCCCGGGAAGATGGACAGAAGCTGTTGGCAGAGATACACGGAGGCATATGTGGTCACCACATTGGCGCAAGAGCACTTGCCGGGAAAGCGTTCCGGCAAGGTTTCTTTTGGCCAGAAGCCCTCCAAGATGCAACTGCACAAGTAACCATGTGTGAAGCGTGCCAATTCCATGCCAAGCAAATTCACCAGCCAGCTCAAGCTCTCCAGCGATCCCTTTGTCCTGGCCCTTCTCGGTCTGGGGGCTCGATATCCTCGGCCCCTTTCCCCGCGCAGTCGGGCGCTTTGAGTACTTGTACGTTGCAATCGACAAGTTCACAAAGTGGCCGGAAGTGGAACCAGTGAGAAAGGTGACAGCATAGTCGGCAGTCAGGTTCTTCAGGTCAATAGTTTGCCGTTTCGGGATCCCTAACAGGATCATAACCGACAACGGCACACAATTCACAAGTCGCACCTTCATGCAGTACGTCCAAGACCTTGGCGCCAAGGTCTGCTTTGCTTCCGTTGCTCACCCAAGGAGCAATGGTCAAGCAGAGAGGGCCAATGCTGAAGTGCTGCGCGGGCTCAAGACAAGAACCTTCGATAGGCTGCATAAGTGCGGAAGGAACTGGATAGAGGAGTTGCCGGCGGCTCTTTGGTCAATCAGGACGACACCAAATCGAGCCACCGGACAGACACCCTTTGCTCTCGTCTATGGAGCAGAGGCAGTTCTCCCCACGGAACTCGTATACGGGTCTCCTCGAGTGCTTGCTTACGACGAGCTCGAGCAAGAGCAACTGCGACAAGATGACGCATTGCTCCTCGAGGAGAACCGTCTCCAGGCTGCTGTACGAGCTGCTCGATACCAGCAGGCCTTGCGTCGCTATCATAGCCGCAAGGTCAAGGCCAGGAGTCTCGAGGAAGGCGACCTTGTTCTTCGGCGCATTCAGTCCGCCAAGAACTCCAACAAGTTGACACCGAAGTGGGAAGGCCCTTATCGGGTGAGACAAGTCACAAGGCCCGGCGCTGTCCGCCTTGAGACCGAAGAAGGCTTACCGGTGATCAACTCCTGGAATATAGAGCATCTTCGCAAGTTTCACCCGTAAGGCGCGGTTGCTGTGATCCGCTCCGACAACCACCTTTTGTACAAGTCTTGCCGCTGTTGCATGTAAACCTTTGTACAAAGCCGGGCGCAGATCCCGTGCATCAGTAAAACATTTGTGCTTCGCACCATTTGTCATTTCATGCTTTTCTTTCTTGCTTGCATGTATCATCTGACATTTTGTGCAGCACACATCCCCGGTAAGCAGAAACAAGCCGCAAGGCTCCGTACTTGTATTTCCTCCTCTTTTGCCTTTCTCTCTGAAACAGAAGGACTGTCCCTCGCGCACAAGTTTGCCGGGGGAAGGAGATAGAAGTATGGACCAGGTGCTGTTCAAGAAAGGGAAGCCTTATCGGGAAGCGAACAATCCATAAAAGCTAAGTTGCCAGAATTTGAGCAATTCAAATTTTTAAAATTTTAGTTGTCTTCCTTGAACAACCACACTTTGTATGGAAAACCCGTGCGCGAAGGAACCTACCCGCGGCTAGCCGCGCCCTTACTTTGTTTCGAGCACGCTCAACGGCTTAAGTGAGCTGCGACAAGTGTCGCGCCCTTACTTCGTTTTCAAGTTTGCTCAGCAATCTAAGTGTGCTGCGGCTGGCTGCGGCAAGGTTTCTTGCCGGCAAGGGCATTGCCAGCAGGTTGCTAAGAGTCCCGCACTCAGCGCTCGCGGCAAGGGTCCCTTTGCCGACAAGTTCCCTAAAAGCGTAAGGTGGAAAGCATACAAAGTGAAGGGACCAGAGCAAGGGAGATAACACTGCATTGATTACCCGAAACAAAAGTATATATTACAGAGATAACTTGCCGTTGTTCTAAACAACTACTGCCTATGACTTGATTTACAGCGGCGAGGGAAGCGAGGTGCCTAGTCCCTCCGGTCTCCGTCAATCCTCTGGATCTTGCCCACCTTGGCCACGATATGGGCAACTTGGGCCCTCAACGCCTCCTGGTCGGCTTCGGGTGGCAGGGTCCGGAGGACGTTGACAAGGTTGATCCCGGGGTTGCGGTAGACGATCTTCGACAACACCCGCTCCATAGTGCCCGTGCAAAGCCGGCGCGCCTCGTCGGCCAGCTGCACGGGGATCTTCTCCCGTAGCCGCGCGAGAGCCGGCGCCACCCCTCTAAGGAACAAGCTCAGCTTGGCGCTGTGGGGGAGATTCTCGTCGGGGGAGTATGCGAGGTGCTCCATCTGCGCCACCCTAGCCTCCAGATCCCTCTTGGCGGTCTCTGCGGCAGCGGCGGCATCCCTCGCCTCCTGCAGAGCTCCGCCAATAGCCTGCTCCCGAGCGGTGAGGTCGTCCTCGTGGCTGTCGAGGTCGACCTTCCGCTGGTTGAGCTCTCCTTCCCGCCGAGACAGCTCCTCGGCGGCCAGACGCTGCTGCTCCTCCACCTCGGCCTTCTCGAGGAGGAATGCTTGGTGTGCTCCGGCAAGCTCTCCAAATCAGCACCAGCCTTGGCAGCCAGAGCCTCCCGAGACTCCAACTTCACCTGCCTAGCCCGGTACAAGGCCAGGAGTCGACGCAGGAGTTGCTCCTCTTCGGGCTCGTTGCTGCTGCCGGGCGCATCGACAACCTTCAACCCGGTGGAGGCGAGAACTTCTCCGTCAAACGTCTCTCCCTCCGCGGGTGCCCTTGATGAGGACGCCCACGGGACTTGGATAAAGACCCCGTTGGCTGCCTCCAGATAGACGCCCGACCCAGCCGCAGAGGCGGAAGGATCGGCGGCCGGTGCAGCGTCCGGCGCTCCTGCGGCCTCCGGGCCAGCAGTGCGGTCGCCGGTCCCTTCCCCTGCCGCGGCGTCAGCGGTCGGGGCGGTATCCTCGGCGGCTGGCTCATCGGCGCCAACCTTTCCCTCTGCGGCGGTGGCATCGCCAGCGTCGCCACGCACCTCCTCCTCGGCGATGGTCTCCGTCTCCATCGACTCCGGGGCGGGCGGATCTAGCAAAAGAAAAAAGAAAAGAAAGATTTGTCAAGCAAATATCCAAAAAGAAGAATCCAAGAAGAACAAAGTACAAGGGTTTACCTGCGCGGGCCTCTTCGATGACGGGGTCCCTCGCCGGGGAGCTCTCCCTCGGCGGCGTAGAAGTGGCCCCTGCTGGCGGAGGGCCGCTTGCGCCCTCCCTTGGCGGGGTGCTCACCCTTGTCGGGCTGCTTGCCCTTGGCGGGGTACTCGCCCTCGGCGGAGTGCCCGTCCTTGGCGGAGCGCTGTCCCTCGCCGGGGAGCTCATCCTTGGCGGGGAGGGTGGAACAGGCGGCTCGTCGGGGGCAACCTCCTGGTACTCCTGTGGCTGCGGCTCCACTTCTGCACAAGACAACAAGATATCAATAAGGATAATAACCTCGAGCGCGCCCGTCAAGTAGAAAAATGAATACCAGACTTACGCTGGGAGCTGCGCTGGGGGCTGCTCTCCGGAGCAACAGGCTGGTCCGGCAAGCCTGTCGCTGGCGCGTCGCCCGTCGCTGTGGCAGGCTCGTCGTCCTCGAGATCAACCACGGGGATCTTGGCCCTCTTCGCCATCCGCTGGGTCAAGGTCCTGGAAGCCAAAACAAGATCAGAACCAAGCAAGAGAAATCAAGACAAAAACAAAAGGAAATTTGTCAGGACCCCGATCCTAAGCCACACCGATCTAGCTGTAACACGTCATATCACTTTGCGGCCTCACGCACGGTAACCCCACGGGTGCCACCTTACCTGGCCCGGGACCGTTTGCGCATTTTGGCACACGTATATGACAGTGTCGCTAGCATCCATATGACAGAGAACCCGGGCCGACATGGCTAGTTATAAACCAAAAGTGGCACTAAATTACAGAGACAGGCATCCATGACCCAGCAACGAACGTGTCGGTCATCAACGTATGAACCCAAGTCGTAGCAAGCTACATGGACTTAAAGGAACAACGCGTGACATTTCCCCTAAGGGACAGACACAGGAACGAAGAAGGACACATGCCGGCCAGCCTACGTGTTCCGAGCAGTAGCAAGCTACCAAGGCTCATTGGAATCACTAGGAGGCATTTCCCTGTAAGATAGGCTACCAAAGGAAAACAACTAGGTGTCGGATCCCACACATACCAAGCATTTCAATCATACACGCAATATGCTCAATATGTGCAAATACAACATTGCATCACAACAGAACTCTATGACTCAAAGTACTTTATTTAAAAGGCTCCACGAGCCATACATAACATATTCATACAGGTAGGGGTCACATGACCCAACACTCAAGTCATACAGTCATACAAGCACAAGCGGAAGCTACATGTCTGAGTACAGACAACTTAGAAAATAAAACAGGCTTGGTGTAGCCTGACTATCTACAAGGCCCTTCACAAGCTCCAGATCACCGTCTGGGTGTCAAGCTACTCGTCGACGTCAATGTCTATGTAGAACCCATCAGCAGGGGCAGGGTTTTCCTCTACAACAGTTATTAAGCAAACATGAGTACAAAGGTACTCAGCAAGTCTTACCACAGAACCTATCATACATGCAACATTATCAAGGGGGGATAGTGGAGGTTATAGCAGAATGCCAGCTTTGACCTTGGCTAACCTATACTACAACTCTCAACGGATTGCAAGATATTGTTACGAACACGAGTCCTCTACTCACCACATGAATACACTACCGAGGATCCTCTTCCGTCATCCTACGGAAGGGCCATCCACGGCACTCACACTTATCTTGAGGCTTTTAGTAGTATCCATCAACTTGTCTATGAACTGTAAGAGTAACCAAGTAGTTCGTACCGCGAACAACGGCTATTCGAATAGTTTGATAACCCTGCAGGGGTGTACCTCTTCACACACGCTTCCACCACTTATCACCGTTTACTCGGCGTGTACTCGGCAACCTTCAAGCGGAAGCCTAGCGAGGGTGTCGGCCACGACCTGACTAACTACTCAAGTCTCTCGTCCAGGTTTATCGCCTATTTGGGTTCCATCCGTGGGGAGATCCGGCCGGGGTGTCGCTCACGGCCCCAAACGATGTGTACAGGGTTCCCGAGTCACCAAACGGGCAACCGGTACACCGTGCCACGTACCTGTCGCATCACAACCCACCCCGAGGGTCAGCGTTGTGCACGACCTCCAGTAAGCTATAAACACCAGAAACTAGTTGCAACTCCTGGACAGAGATCAAGGGTAATTAATAAGCCGAGAGGGTCAATTAAGGATCCCAATGCGTGGTGGTAGCTGTAACTTGAACCACACATACAGATCTCGGGTCCTATGGACGATTCCAATGAAACAACCCACCATGTACTCCTACATGGCCTTTCATCGATACCTTTACCAAGCGTATTCCACACTTCCTTCTCTTTATCGATAAGATCATTTCACTCTGATCCATCACCCAGATGAATCAGACCAGACACAACTCTAAGCATAGCAGGCAACATAAACAAATAGCATGGTGGATCACACATCACATGGCTCAATCAACTCCTACACATGCTAGTGGGTTTCAACTATTTACTGTGGCAATGACAGGTCATGCAAGGGAATAGGGTTCAACTACCGCAGCAAGTAGCAGTTCACGCGCTGTTGCCTTAATGCAGTAAAAGAGAGCAGGAGCGAGAAGATTGGGTTGTATCAGAATGATCAATGATTGCTTGCCTGACAAGGTAGTTGTCGGGTACTGCTCTTCAACTGGATACGCAGCAGTATCCACGGGAGCAGGACCTAACACAGGGAATACCGACGATACAATCATTAACAAACAAATGCAACAATATGATGCATGCTCATGACATGGCAAGATGCATGTGTGTTGGCTAATGCAACTAAAATCAGAAGGGTTTGAACCTATTTGAATCAAGGATTCAAATTGAAGTTCAAACTATTATTTAAATAAGTGCATAATCATGTTTTTGATGTATACAGCAAGTTAACTTGTTCAAACATGCATGAAACCAGTGCCATTAGATAGATTGGATTTTTCTGATCATTTTTCATATATAAATCTTTTCCATCTGAGCTATGGTTGAATTTATATGATTTTTAGAAGTTTTGGGTATTTTCTGGAATTTCCTGAATTATTATTAAATCTAAAAATCCCAGAAAAACCTTTACTGCGTCAGCATGACATCATGCTGACGTAAGGCAGTCAACAGGGCCAGTCCAGGTCAAACCTGACTGGTGGGTCCCTCATGTCAGTGTCTTAGGAGCTAATCCCGGTCATAACCAGGGTTGACTGGGTTTGACTAACAGCGGGGGCCCACTGTCAGTGATTGTGGTGACTAAACTAATTACTGTTAACTCCTAATCATCGAGCCACGTCAGCCCGCCGGAGTTTGGCCGGCGGCGACCATTTCGCACGGCGGTGACTCATCGGAATCCCTATTCCGGCATCCATTTGCCGCGCGGATGGGCTCGGTGTGCTCCTGGTGATGTACCGCATCCAGCGGTGCCACTGGTTGGATGAGGGGTTGCCGGAGTCGACGGCGACGAGCTCGTCCGCGGCGGTGCTCGCACGGGGTTGGTCGGGATGGTGTTGTAGTGCATGGGAGGAGGAGCTGAAGCTCGCTTTAGCTTGCTGGTGACCTACTGAAGCTAACGGCGTGCTCGGCCGCGAGGTACGGTGCCTATGGCCATGGCGGGGAGTTGGCCGGCGGCGGTGATCGTCGGTGAGCAAAGGGGGCGGCGGCTACAAGGCCTAAACGAGCCCGTGGAGAGGGGGGTTCGAAGCGTGAGCTCACAGCGGTCGCAGAGGGCGTCGAAGTGAGCTCGGGGACGGTCGGACGACGGTGTACGGGCGGCGGCGATCTCCGGTGTCGGAGGTTGAAGACGACGGCGAGGAGGATGTTGCGGAGCTCCTAGCGTCGTGTGCGTCGGTGGGGAGCTTCGGGGCGACGAGGCGGAGCTAGTGGTGCTTCGGGGAGGCGAGGGGGTGGCGTAGAGCGCGGTGTCTGCGGTCGTCGGCGACGAGCTCGCTCGGGGGAGCTCGGCGGAGGGAAGAGAGGAGGGGAGAGACACGGGAGAGAGGGGGAAACGGTCGGGGTGGCTCTGTGGCGTCGTTCTAGCCCGTCCAGAAGGCCGAGGGGCCAGCCAGGCAGGCAGGAGGTGGCCGGCGCATCGGCGGCGCTCGCCACCGAGCTGCTTCATGCGCTGGTGCGACGAAGAAGACGGTGGTGCCCCTGGTGGGCTAGGCCGGCTGGGCCAGCAGGTAAGTGGGCTCAGGTAAGTACTCTTCCTATTTTTCTTTTCCTATTTTCTTTCTGTTTTATTTCTTTTACGGCTTTGTTCAATTAATAAAAATGCCTAAACATTTTTATAACTCATGACACTTGTCATACCTACTGTATATAATATGAACAGTAGGAAACATTTTAGTTCATGATTATTTGAGCATTTAAAATATTTTGTAGCATTTAAATGCCCAAATTCAAATACCATATGATTTAACCCAAAGCCCTAGATTGTCCTAGAAAATTGTGCACCATTTTTGGCAGAGGTTTTAAACCAAGGCAGAAATGATGAACATTTTGAAGGGCATTTTGGGTACATTGGAAAATATTTTATCAAACCCTAGTTGTTAGGGGAGGGGTGCTGGGGTTTCTGTTAATCCCATTTCAAGTTTCTTTGAAAGTAAACATGATGCACACTCTAGTTAGGTCCTAATACAAGTGCTAGCTAGGGATGTGACAACTCACCCCCACTTAAAAGAATCGCGTCCCGAGATTCGGGTTCCTCCGGAAAGAGGGTGGGGTACTCAAGTCGAAGACGATCCTCCCTTTCCCAAGTAGCTTCACTCTCGGAATGATGTGACCATTGAACCTTGAGAAACTTGATATTGTGGCGTCGAGTGGTGCGCTCGGTTTGATCAAGAATACGAACGGGGTATTCTCGATATGTGAGATTGTCTTGGAGATCAAGCGTTTCGTGGTCCACTCCGCGGATAGGATCCGAGAAGCAACGCCTGAGTTGAGAAACGTGGAAAACATCATGAACTCTGGAGAGGTGCGGAGGTAGTTCCAATTGGTAGGCAACTTCTCCTCGTTTGGCAAGAATGCGAAAAGGACCGATGTAACGAGGGGCCAATTTGCCTTTGATACCGAATCGATGGGTTCCCTTAAGAGGAGTAACCCGAAGGTAAGCCTTATCGCCGACTTCAAAAGTCACAGCCTTATGATGACTATCATATTGGCTCTTTTGGCGAGACTGGGCTGTTTTCAATCTCTCACGAACGATGCGAACTTGTTCCTCTGCTTCCTGGATCATATCCGGGCCAAAGAATTGTCTTTCCCCGGTCTCTGACCAGTTAAGAGGTGTTCGACACCTTCGTCCATATAGAACTTCGAAAGGAGCTTTACCCAAGCTGGCTTGATAACTATTGTTATAAGCGAATTCGGCAAATGGAAGACACTTTTCCCATTCCATACCGAAAGAAATGACAGAGGCTCGAAGCATGTCTTCCAGAATTTGATTGACTCGTTCCACTTGACCACTTGATTGCGGATGGAAGGCAGTACTGAAAGAGAGATGAGTTCCCATATCATTGTGGAAACTTTCCCAAAATCGTGAAGTGAAAAGACTTCCACGGTCTGAGTTAATCTCCAACGGTACACCATGAAGTGACACTATTCGAGAGATATATAAGTTTGCTAGCTGGCTAGCTGTAATACTCTCCCGAACAGGCAGGAAATGAGCTACTTTAGAGAGGCAGTCGATAACGACGAAGATAGCATTATTCCCTTTCCTGGACCTGGGAAACCCGGTAATGAAGTCCATACCGACTTTATCCCATTTCCATTCAGGAATAGCTAGAGGTTGAAGGGTGCCAGCAGGCCGTTGATGCTCTGCTTTAACTCGACGACAAACGTCGCAGTTAGCAATGAACTGAGCGATTTCTCTCTTCATCCTGGTCCACCAGAATCTTTGACGTAGGTCTTGATACATTTTGGTACTACCGGGATGAATCGTGAGAGGAGATTCATGGGCCTCCTTAAGAATCATCTGTCGTAGTTGTGGTTTCTTGGGTACCACCAAGCGGTTCTCGAAGTACACAACACCTCGATCATCCATAGAGATGCTTCTAGCAACTCCGCTAGCAATGTTCTCCTTGATCCGAGATATGCCTTTATCATACCGCTGGGCAACTATGATTTGATCCATAAGGGTAGGTTTCGCCACCAAGGTGGAAAGGAATCCTCGAGGAACAATGTGAAGGTTAAGCTTACGAAATTCCTCGTGGAGAAGTGGTTGACTTTGTTGTAACATTAAGTTGTTACAATATGACTTACGACTTAGTGCATCAGCCATGACATTGGCCTTTCCAGGAGTGTAAGTGATTCCTAAGTCGTAGTCGGTGAGCAACTCAACCCAACGTCTTTGCCTGAGATTTAGATCCGGTTGGGTGAAGATATACTTTAAACTTTGGTGATCAGTGAAGATTTCACAGCGATTACCAAGGAGGTAATGTCGCCATGTTTTGAGTGCATGGACTACAGCTGCAAGCTCTAAATCATGAGTAGGATAGTTATCCTCATGTGGACGCAACTGTCGAGATGCGTATGCAGTCACTTGCCGATCTTGCATGAGAATGCAACCTAGTCCTTGTCGCGAGGCGTCGCAATATATTATAAAGTCCTTGGAAAAGTCTGGTGGTACCAGTACAGGTGCAGATGTCAGGCGTCTTTTCAGTTCCTGAAAACTGGACTCGCACTGTGGGCTCCACTCAAACTTTTTATCTTTCTTGAGGAGTTCGGTTAGAGGTTTAGCAACCTTGGAGAAATTCTCGACGAAACGTCGGCAATAGCTCGCTAAGCCAAGAAAACTCCTAACTTGCTTGACCGATTCAGGGGGAGTCCAATCAAGGACGGCTTGAACTCGCTCGGGATTGACAGCAATACCCTTGCCAGAGATCACATGACCTAGATAGGTTACTTCTGGCAACCAGAATTCACATTTAGAGAATTTGGCATAAAGGCGGTGCTCTCGCAGTTTCGTCAATACCAGCCTTAAATGCTCGGCATGATCTTCCTTGTTCTTGGAGAAAATGAGTATATCATCGAGGTATACCACGATGAATTTATCCAAATACTCCATGAATATAGAATTCATTAACCGAGAAAAAGTAGCTGGGGCATTAGTTAATCCGAAGGACATGACGGTGTACTCATATTGGCCATAACGAGTAACGAAAGCCGTTTTAGGAATGTCCCCGTTCTTGATTTTGATTTGATGGTAGCCCAACCTCAAATCCATCTTAGAGAAGACTGAGGATCCAGCGAGCTGATCATACAGGTCGTTGATCCTGGGAAGTGGATACTTATTCTTTATGGTGACCAGATTGACAGGTCGGTAATCTACAACCATCCGCTCCGTTCCATCCTTCCTCTTGACGAAGAGGACGGGGCAAGCCCAAGGGGAAGAACTAGGACGGATGAAACCCTTTTGCAAGGACTCATCGAGTTGTTTCTTTAGCTCAGCTAATTCTAGTGGTGCCATCTTATAAGGTCTCCTAGAGATTGGGACAGTTCCAGGAATAAGATCTATCACGAACTCGACATCTCTATCAGGTGGAACTCCTGGCAGTTCTTCTGGAAAAACATCCGGAAAGTCACAGACTACCAGGATATCTTCGAGTTCTGGTAGAGGGCTGGCATTAAGAGAGTAGAGCTGACGTTCAGCCATTCGAGTCAAGACATTGACTATCTTGCCGGATGGATGTGTAAGTTGAACGGTCCTAGTAAAGCAATCAATCTTGGCATAATGAGTTGTCATCCAATCCATACCCAAGATGATGTTTATGTCCGAGGACTTGAGAGCGATTAAAGATGCAAGGAAAACAAGTCTATCGACAAGGATTTCATTTCCATGGCTTACCCTAGAGGTTTGCCACTTTGAACCAGGAGTTTGAATAACCATGGAAGTAGGCATGTCACAAAAAGTCATGTTGTGCAATCAAGCATAGCTCTCAGATATGAACGAATGGGATGCTCCAGTATCGAAAAGAACAGATGCCGGATGGCAGTTTACGAGAAGCGTACCAAGGACGACGTTAGGATCCTCATAAGCTTCTTCGGCAGAAACATAGTTGACATGACCACGTGCAGTGGGGATTGGCGTGACATAGTTCACCTTGCCGGTTGGCTTACCACGGCCAACGGGTTTTCCTGGCTGATTCTGGGGACAATCACGCATGTAGTGTCCCGGTTCTCCACACTTGAAACATGTCACAGTGGTGGTGCGTGGAGCAAAGTTGGAGGATGGACCTCCATAGGTCTTAGCAGGTGCAAACTGTTGAGTTGGGCGAGGCGCCTCATAGGATGGCCTCGGTGTAAACTTGGGTGGCAGAGCAGTGTTCGGAACACACACACGGCGCTTGTGAGAGCCAGAGCCGGATGAGGAACCAAAATCTCGAGTATGCTTGCGGGTAGCCTCGAAGTCGGTCTGGCCTGTCTCAGCACTGATAGCCTTGTTAACCAACTTCTGGAAGGAAGTGCACTCGTGCAGACGTAGATCACGACGGAGTTCGGGGCTGAGTCCCTTGCGGAACCTCGCCTGTTTCTTGGCATCGGTGGATACTTCCTCAGGTGCATAGCGTGCCAGATTACCAAACTCACGACTGTAGCCATCCACAGTCAAACGGCCCTGGGTGAAATTGCAGAATTCCTCCCGCTTGCGATCCATGAGACCTTCCGGAATGTGATGTTCACGGAATGCCTCACTGAACTCAACCCAGGTAGTGACTTGGCCAGCAGGACGCATAGCTTCAAAGTTTTCCCACCAAAGACTGGCAGGGCCCTCAAGATGGTAGGCGGCGTAGATAACCTTGTCAGCTTCGGCCACACGGGCAGAGTGTAGGTTGTGGGTGATACTACGTAGCTTGTCATCAGCATCCAGAGGTTCAGTGGAGTGATGGAACTTCGGTGGACACATCTTGATAAAATCGTGGATTGACACCACGTCATTCCTCTGACGGAACCCAGTGTTTTGCTCAATGCGTTCCAGCAGACGGTTGGTCTCTCTCTTGTTCCGTTCTGCTTCAAGCATAACTTCCGCCAAAGAGGGTGGCTGGGGCAGATTTCCATCTCTAGCCCCACTAGCCTCACCCTGCTCCTGAGCAGCAGGAGTGTTGCGAGTGTTGACCATCCTAGGAAAACAAAACAACGGTTTGGACAAGGATGGCAAAAATTTGACATAGAAGTGCAGAATGTAATGGATGTCACAGAATGCAGAGATGTTCATCCGTACGACATGGTAATATAGGAACTGCTATATATACACCAGTGGTCATACACACCATACAAAGTTTAGTACAAGCCAAGGCTAAAGTACAACTGCGGTGAAAGACGATACATCCCATCAGAGGCATTCCAAGCTCCTATACATTATTTAACTACACCTCCGGAATTCAGTTCACACTAAGTCATATTCCACAAGACGCGCAGGACTGTGGAAATACAACTACTACAATACTACTACTACCACGGACTAGCTCAGACATTCGCGTAGTAATCCTCGTAAAGATTACCACCGTAGCCTGGAAGTGGTACAGACGGATCTTGGAACTCGCGAGCACTCGAAGGTTGTGGACCATAAGGGCATGGGTGTGGTCTCGGTCCCGATGCTGGTGGTAACCGACGCCCACGTGGAGGTGTAATACCCCCAACGTCACGCCAATCCATGCCATCAGGCAGACGAGTCCGCACAGGATACAAATCCCGCATGTCCAGATATCTGGCGTGCACAGCAGGTGCAAGCCGTGTCAAAGTAGTCCAGTGAGCGGCTCGAGTGTTATACAGCTCCATTCGGAGGGCACGGACCTCGCGGTCCCTATCCTCCAACATATGAACAGTAGTTTGAAGCAGTGGCTCTTCATGAGCAGCATCAGTATACAGACCAGTGTAGTAGCCTTCTTCTCCGGGGAGTTAAGCTGGCATGTAACAGAACTCAGTGTTCAGCAACAGGGCATGCCTAGCACGGAGAATGGTCATCATCGAATAAGCGGCATCCTGTACTGCCATCTCGATGGTAATCCCGAGTCCATAAGACCAATGGATGGGATCATTAGCTCCGGGATACGAGGGGTATATCCGGACTGTGCAGAAATACTGACTTTGATTGAAATCCCGATACTGTTCCTCCACGGTGTATTCAGGATACCAGCGATAACCGGTCTCAGTCATCACACGGACTAGCATGGCCGTGTGTCCGGGCACATTAATGCACCGAGTCAAACGAACCACTTGGTGAGGGATGCGGCCAGACATCTGAAACACGGAATAATGCAAAGGCATTAGTGTTTCTGGAAGAAATCGGGCAGCATAACAACTGTAAATGCTCAAACAAAGATTTGAGACATCGTACAATGATAGCATAGCCACTCAACAATTCCATATCAAGGTTCCGGTTCAACAATCATCATACTCAAAAGGATAGAAACTGAACTGAGGCTTGAAACCAACAAACCTAAGAGTCTACGGATTAGTAACACGTGAACCTAGTAAGGATAAGAGGCCTAGTCCTAAATCCCCGTAGAAAGAATAGACTGACTCAGATCAGAGGGGCATAAGGTAAAGGAGTAAAAAGAGCCTTACGTTCCCTTCCACAATCAATTCCCCTACATATAACTAAGAAATTTTCTAGACTCAACATCGACCAGTTTGGCTTGAGAAACCTACAGGCAGTCCAGCTCTGATGCCAACGCTGAGTCAGGACCCCGATCCTAAGCCACATCGATCTAGCTGTAACACGTCATATCACTTTGCGGCCTCACGCACGGTAACCCCACGGGTGCCACCTTACCTGGCCCGGGACCGTTTGCGCATTTTGGCACACGTATATGACAGTGTCGCTAGCATCCATATGACAGAGAACCCGGGCCGACATGGCTAGTTATAAACCAAAAGTGGCACTAAATTACAGAGACAGGCATCCATGACCTAGCAACGAACGTGTCGGTCATCAACGTATGAACCCAAGTCGTAGCAAGCTACATGGACTTAAAGGAACAACGCGTGACATTTCCCCTAAGGGACAGACACAGGAACGAAGAAGGACACATGCCGGCCAGCCTACGTGTTCCGAGCAGTAGCAAGCTACCAAGGCTCATTGGAATCACTAGGAGGCATTTCCCTGTAAGATAGGCTACCAAAGGAAAACAACTAGGTGTCGGATCCCACACATACCAAGCATTTCAATCATACACGCAATATGCTCAATATGTGCAAATACAACATTGCATCACAACAGAACTCTATGACTCAAAGTACTTTATTTAAAAGGCTCCACGAGCCATACATAACATATTCATACAGGTAGGGGTCACATGACCCAACACTCAAGTCATACAGTCATACAAGCACAAGCGAAAGCTACATGTCTGAGTACAGACAACTTAGAAAATAAAACAGGCTTGGTGTAGCCTGACTATCTACAAGGCCCTTCACAAGCTCCAGATCACCGTCTGGGTGTCAAGCTACTCGTCGACGTCAACGTCAATGTAGAACCCATCAGCAGGGGCAGGGTTTTCCTCTGCAACAGTTATTAAGCAAACATGAGTACAAAGGTACTCAGCAAGTCTTACCAAAGAACCTATCATACATGCAACATTATCAAGGGGGGATAGTGGAGGTTATAGCAGAATGCCAGCTTTGACCTTGGCTAACCTATACTACAACTCTCAACGGATTGCAAGATATTGTTACGAACACGAGTCCTCTACTCACCACATCAATACACTACCGAGGATCCTCTTCCGTCATCCTACGGAAGGGCCATCCACGGCACTCACACTTATCTTGAGGCTTTTAGTAGTATCCATCAACTTGTCTATGAACTGTAAGAGTAACCAAGTAGTTCGTACCGCGAACAACGGCTATTCGAATAGTTTGATAACCCTGCAGGGGTGTACCTCTTCACACACGCTTCCACCACTTATCGCCGTTTACTCGGCGTGTACTCGGCAACCTTCAAGCGGAAGCCCAGCGAGGGTGTCGGCCACGACCTGACTAACTACTCAAGTCTCTCGTCCAGGTTTATCGCCTATTTGGGTTCCATCCGTGGGGAGATCCGGCCGGGGTGTCGCTCACGGCCCCAAATGATGTGTACAGGGTTCCCGAGTCACCAAACGGGCAACCGGTACACCGTGCCACGTACCTGTCGCATCGCAACCAACCCCGAGGGTCAGCGTTGTGCACGACCTCCAGTAAGCTATAAACACCAGAAACTAGTTGCAACTCCTGGACAGAGATCAAGGGTAATTAATAAGCCGAGAGGGTCAATTAAGGATCCCAATGCGTGGTAGTAGCTGTAACTTGAACCACACATACAGATCTCGGGTCCTATGGACGATTCCAATGAAACAACCCACCATGTACTCCTACATGGCCTTTCATTGATACCTTTACCAAGCGTATTCCACACTTCCTTCTCTTTATCGATAAGATCATTTCACTCTGATCCATCACCCAGATGAATCAGACCAGACACAACTCTAAGCATAGCAGGCAACATAAACAAATAGCATGGTGGATCACACATCACATGGCTCAATCAACTCCTACACATGCTAGTGGGTTTCAACTATTTACTGTGGCAATGACAGGTCATGCAAGGGAATAGGGTTCAACTACCGCAGCAAGTAGCAGTTCACGCGCTGTTGCCTTAATGCAGTAAAAGAGAGCAGGAGCGAGAAGATTGGGTT